>OZ034817.1:1200000-1800000 GCA_964030455.1 Linum trigynum
CATATATGAGCCATTTCTTCATAATATCCCAAGCTTGACCATGAAGTGAAGTGTTTTCTAGCATGAGGAATGGCCTGCAAGTCTTTCGGGAGCTCTTTAACGATCTTCACGTCATCTTTTAAGCTTGTAATGAAATGAAGTTCATCGAATATGTCCGGAAAAGTACTGCATAAACAGATAGATTTCAGTAACCATAACAAGAAGTCCAAAACCAGCAAATATACAAGTTCCCATCTCAGCAAGAGAAATCCAGAAACACCTTGAGTCTTGCCAAAATGACCGCTTATCCAGCTGAGGAATAACTAGGGTCGCATTCATGATTCGTGCAACAGCCACCATATCCGCAATCTGCAATGTCCAGCATGAACCTTAGCTTTTTTATTATCTGACTAACAGCAGGGTCGAAAATATCTAACTTCTAAACTCGAGCTTAGCGTGGTAAGAACCATTTCCCACTCCACCATTTACCATAAAACGCATGAGAGGAATAATCCTAATAAAACAGGAAATAACAGTCCCGAGCTATCCAGAATCTACTTTCTTAACACAAACCTTCAACGTCACATTCTATCTCTATATGTTCATGGCTTCAAATACAACAAAATGACGAAAACTCGATCAACTTACACCAGTGCGCATTTGATTCAATCCGCCATTGCTCCTCACGGTTAAGTAACGATCCAATACTTCGGCCGCAGCTGATTTATCCATAGAAATATAAAGAAACGCAGTGTTATTGTGAATTCAGCAAGCAGCACGAAAAGAGAGCATTTTGAAAGAAACACCAATAATCAAAGTTCAACTTCCTACTTCATATCGAGTAAGCATAAATAAGCATTGGCAGAATTAGATAGCTAAAAGATCTTCAGTCTCACGAAAAAAACCTTTGTATTTAGAAGTGGGATTCAGGCAAGGGCGCAACCCGCGGCTCGCCGGAGGATCCCAAAGCCGGTCCACCGCCGCCGAATCAGAACCCTTCAGACTTGCCTGGTCAGTGGTAGGGAGGAATTCCTCCTCGATAATGGCCGACCCTCGCCGGAAGAAAGGGACTGGATCGGCATCGTCGTCCAAGATGCGGCCGGTGTTGAACACGAACATGATGATGGAGAAGGCGAAGAGGAAGATTGCGTATAGCGCGACGGAGAGCGGGGTTAGCCTTCTGGAGCGGAAGAGCCATGGCGAAGATGAAGAGCTTCTCCCATGGTGATTCGGCTTGCCGCTTAACATCGCTCGCCCTCTCTCACTTTTCCACTGTAAGGGGCGATTCTGAAACAGAGTGTACGCATTTTATTGCTTGAAAGAAAGGGAAAAGGAAAAATAATTGGAAAATAAAATAAACGAAGAAATGGTCAATTATTATAACATCACTGAACTTCAAGTCACTGACATATTGGTCACTAATTAATCGTTTCTGGCACTAATTGTTTTTGCCACAGTAGTTCCCATTTCCCAGTTCCCACCTGCGTTGATTCCCTCCGGAACGAAGTTTAATGACCGTTTTGTAATTGACCTTGTTTTATAATTTCCTTTTTTCTTTTTCGTTTTTTTTTAAGTAAATAAATATGGGGAGAAAAAGGAAAATAAAAGCCCAATCTTTCCGCCTCTTAGTCAGTCAGCTCAGCTCAGCTCAACGGGTCGGGGATCATCATCCGTCGTCGACGGCGATCGGAACCAAAGAGAAAGCCATGATTTTTGTCGATGGCAACCCGTTTCCCGCCACTTCCTCGCGTCAGGTTTCCCATTTCTTCCCTGCTCTTTCTCCATCATTCTCCTTTTTCCCAATCCTTCATACCTAGCTGGCTATTAGTGTTCCCCTCCATCCAAATCGACAATAAGTTAGTTTTTAACTTCCGTGTTTTGTGAACGTAGGGGAAGGAAGTTATGTTCGGATTGATGGAGCATCCGGCGGTGGTCGCAGCCTCCGATGCATTCAAGTCTTTGACGGAGAGGAAATTCTCGGTTTTGGAGGATCCTGGATTGCAGGATCGTAGATGGGTTTATCTCTTCCAGAGAGAATACGCTACTGTTGACCCTTCGCTTGTGGATGTAAACCCTCTTCTATTCCCTTTTCATGATGCTTTTTTGGTTCTCTAATGGTGAATGTTGAGTGCTGAATGCTCTGTTGTTTCTCTTGATATGAGTTTGTAGTCCATCAGAAGCTTGTTCATTCTCTTAATTTGGATACATTGATTGCATATGAGCATGTTGATTAAAGCAAGGAATCTTGTGCTTATGATGGATATTAGGATATCATCGAATTGATATCCTAGGTACTGGTTTCTCCATTAGCTAATGAACTTGTATTCGTGAAAGATTACTATAGAGAATGAGGTCATTGATGGGTACATGGATTCATAGTATCTTCGATTCTGGTTTATAATGATCTGGTCTTCTTCTTTTTCCATGCAAAGTTCATTGGAACTGATGAAGCAACAACTTGTATAGGTGTTGTCATCCGAAACCAGAAAAATGGAATGTAAGAACTAGTTGTGCTCTCTGATGTTGAAGAAATATGGCTATAAAAATTTGATCAAATGTCTTGAGTTTGTAACTGGGGTTTCTGGTTCCTGCAGGATATCAGTTACGCATATGGATTCCCCAAAAGTTGTCTCGATTGGCCTTGAACAAATGTTGTTACAACTTGCTGCTGACGATTCTGATGCTGAGTATGATGTACTGTCCTCTCATTTTGATAGTACTGTTTTTTTTTTCTTTTTTCTTTGAGCTAGTCCAAATTCCATATGTTGATACACTTTTTTCCTGCATTCGTTTTTGGCAGGTCCACATAGTTGGTGCATTTGATGATGATACGCCCAATGTCTGGTTGAAAGACTCTTCTTTTCTGATTGATAGTATGGAGTTGATTGCATCAGCTGAATGATTAACATCATCTTAATCTCTATGTGCAGTATGCTAGCAGCCCCTCTACAACTAAGCAATCATCAAAATTGGATGGTTATTCTCTCCCTTTGTGTACCAAAGTAGTTGAAGCACTAGGAAAGAGGCAGGAGAGGTTTCACATGAGAACTCTCTTCATTCTTGGTCATAATACAAAGTGGGATGCACAAAACATTGCATATCCAATTTTTAACGGACTGCTGGTTAGTATTTGCTATATGTCAAGTTTATTTATTCATGTTGTGTGGGTTTGATCATTGAAGGAAGCAACAGATGGAAAATTGGAAGCATTGATCTGTCCTGTGTATCTCCTATCTGTGTTTCTTCATTGGTTTATGTCGACATGTTGGTCAGAATTTTCATGTTGTGAAATGTTGCCCAATAACGATTTCCACCTGGCTGCAGGTTGAAACATCTACAGGGTCTGTTTTTCCAGCCTGCTTTGATAGAACTACAAGATGCCCAGATGAAGTTGTGAGAAGAATTCGAGTGTCAGCATCATACGAGGATCCGACCTGGAAGGGCAAATTATTGGACACATATGATACTCAAACTGATCAGTTTGTGATTGCTCCGTGTTCTTGGTATGCCTGACTTTCTGTCTTATACATGCTCTTTGTTGAATATTGACTGACATTGGTAACATTCTGTTCGTGATAAATGCAGGAGCTTTTACCAACTCAATGTTGCCTTTGCTCTACAAGATCTGTCTGATGAAGAGATCCTTCTTCAGTGCTCCACCTCACCTTCTGCTGAAGGCCCAGATTTTGTGAATAACATGAAAAGGTGAACACATTATGGAACCTCTTATCTTCTTTCTTGTCCATCTTTAGGAGTAAGTAGTTATCTATAGAAGGGATGTTGAGGCGAATCCAATCTGCTGTGCGACTAGTTATAAGAAACCATAGAATACTCCTGTTTAATGTACTTGTGAAACTTGTTTCAAATTCCATGAACCGAGAAATGCGTTCAACACAAGTACTATATTAGGAAGGACACTGGCATGAATAGGGAGTGGAGAATTGTGAGAGTAAAATATGCTAGATGGATATACAAGACTTTAGAGGAGCATGGAATGTTTACAAGATGCTAACTATACTCCCCTACACAAGATCAAGGCTCGGCATTAGATCTTTTCACAAAGCAGTTGAGCGTTTGATTTTCTCAAAAGTCCAAGCAATCATATCAGCAATGGTGGACTTTGATCTTCTCTTATTGGCATGTTTTGTGTCTGTGTGTGTTAGTGTTGTGGTATATGATCCACGATTGAACCTCTCCCAACAACTCGAGTTATTGGGACCAACTGGTTTATGACAGTACGTTTTGCAGGCAGTGGGAGTATCTATTCAGACACCCAAAATGGCAAGAGACATTCCCCACAAGACAAGCCCGAGTATTCGTCAGAAGTGCCAATGGGAGCTGGGATTTGCTGCCCCTGTCAGACAAGGATGCTTCTGGTCATGTTTCTGGTATATGATCAACAATTCCTTTGATTTAGCTATGAGAATGAGGTTTTACTTGGCCTAATGGCGCATATTTATTCATTTCGGATGCGGTTGAATGTGATGTTTTGTATGGTCAGAATGTATTTGAGAGAGTGATATTCATAACAACATAGAGCAAGTATAAAGTATTTGAAATTTTTTGTCTTTTGTCCTGTTTCGGACACGATTCCGTGTGTATCAAGGCAATGAATCACATAATAGAATGTATTGCAGATGTAATATTTACTTGCAAATAGGGCACCCAAAGATTAAAAAACATTCACAGGGAGTACTTACTAGATGTTTCAGTAGGAAATAATAGGTACAAAGAAAAAACTGAATTCATACCAAAATGAAAATTTTCCATTTTGATAAATGGATCAATTGAAAGGTGTTTCCTTTTCTTTTTTTCCTTGTGCTCCACGCAACTAACCAATCAAAGTTACTGCTACTATGCCTCCTCGTAATAGTTCGTCTCCAGATCCTGAGCGGTCTTCTTGGGCAGGATGCCGCCCCACTCCCCCCAGCTCCGGATGGCGTCTCCAGCGCGATTCCTCACCGCCGACAGCGAGTTGGAGAGTGTCCTCCCGAGGACGCCCTGCTCGCCGCCTCCGCCGGGTTGGGAGACCGGGAGGGCGGCTGATCGGCTCTTCTGGAAGCCTAGGACGAAGGAACTCATTTTTTTTAGAGGTGTTGAAAAAATGAAATGAAAGGGAATGGAATTGAATTGAATGTATGTTGAAAAGAGGTGAAGAAATGGAGTTATGGAGGAGGAGGAGAGGGCGAGGTGGGTTTTGATGAAGAAAAAGAAAAGCAGACAGCTCTGCGATGCGAATCACATGCTGGTGGTTGGTTTGCTGTGCTGTCCTGTGTCTGGGGTCCAGGTGGCGGTGGCGGTGAGTGTGACGGGGGCGGGGAATTGTATGCGGCTGGCTTTTTCTGTCTTTCTGCTTCGCTGGATTTCACTTACCGGCTGGTTGATGCACATGGGAAACGACGGCGGAAGTTTATTTTTTGTTTTGAAGCGGCGGGGGAAGGGATCGGAGAACGCGACGACGGCGGTTTAGTGATTGGGTTTTGGGAGCGTGAGTAAAAGTAACGACTTTGTTTCTGAGGAGAAGCTAAAGCTAGATCTGGGTCGAGAAACCGGCCGACGATCTACGCTCGGTCGTTTCCACGCCGGCGGTGATTGAGATTAATGACACAAATATTGTTTTTTTTAATTTACCAATAATATTGCAAATTAAAAAGTATTGACACAGATATTGTGTTTTTTTAGTAAGGTTTGGGGCGGGACCACCTGAGATTCAG
Organism: Linum trigynum; assembly: GCA_964030455.1. Lineage (NCBI taxonomy): Eukaryota > Viridiplantae > Streptophyta > Magnoliopsida > Malpighiales > Linaceae > Linum > Linum trigynum. Next base: position 1,205,694 of record OZ034817.1, read on the forward strand.
GCGGGACTGATTTTTTACCCAGTCCTGGGTGCTGGCGCCCCAGTCTCAAGCGGCCCCGCCTCAATCACATTTTTGAATCAGTCCTAGGCGCTGGCGCCTGAGTCTCCAGCGGCAGCGCCCCAGCCTCTTTTTTTAAAAAATACCGACCTCGGGTCCACCTTATCTCCTCTTCTTCTTCCTTCCTCTTCTTCACTCCTCCACACCACATATCCCACATCTCCCCCCAACCCCGAACCAGAGAACCCTCCCTTGGTGCCTCCCGCCGCAACCGCTGCCGCCCAAGACTAAGGCGCCGCCGCCCAAGACTGAGGCGCCGCCGCCGCAGAGTCGGGCGCCGCCGCTGCCGAGTGGAGCGCCGCCGTCGAAGACTGAAGCGCCGCCGCCTTTGACAGAAGCATCGCCGCCCTTGACTGAAGCGCCGCCGCCCGAGATGTCCTCCGACGAAGAACCAGTCGCCGCCGGCAGAGGTAGAGGGAGAGGCCGGCGAGGTCGTGGTGGAGTCGGCGGCCGTTTGCGCGGTGAGACTCTCGTCGGCGGCTTGATTTTTTTTTTAATGTTTTGTTGCTTTGTTTTTGCAGTTCCTAGGCTTATGGATCCTTATTCGATGAGATTACCGCCGACGACAATTGATCCAAGTCCGGTCGATCCGACACTTCTTTGGGGACATGGCCAACATCGTATCGACTCTGTTTGGACAAACGAGGTAAGTATTTGATAATTATTCATGTAAAGTTAATTAGCTAATTAGATTATTTTAGGTTGTGAACTGAACTGTTAGGTGAAATTAGTATAATTAGAAATTAGTATAATTTTATGTTATATAAGACATATTAGAATTTATTAGGTGAAATTAGAATTATTACGAATGAAAATGTATTAATATAAGTTTTGTGCACTATAGGCTGGTGATCGATCTTACCATGTTCGAGGTACGACCATTTTAGTACCTTACCATGAGCTTTATCGGCCATATCTCGAAGAGGCAGGCTTGTTAAGTGTCGTGCCCCTAGTCCCTATGAACCCCGATGCGAGTTTGATTACTGCGCTCGTAGAGCGGTGGCGCCTCGAGACGTCGACCTTCCATCTACCGTGTGGTGAGATCACGATCACGTTAGAGGACGTTGTTACACTGTCCGGTCTGGCGATCGACGGTGATGCCGTCGTAGTTGATATACCGGATGAGGAGTGGTCGGCGATCTGTTTGAGACTGTTAGGACGGGTTCCGGCTGATCTTGTAGGCGGTGTCGCTATTGTTAAGATTGTTTGGCTGAGGGTTGAATTCAATCATCTGCCGGAGAATGCATCACAGGAGGTTATAGAGCAGTTTGCACGAGCTTATGCTCTATCTCTGCTTGGAGGTGTACTTTTCCCGGATCGGTCTGGAGGTACGGTGCACCTACAGTACCTACTTCTGATTGAGGATTGGGAGAGAGCTGGACGGTTTGCCTGGGGAGCTGCTGTTTTATCCTACCTGTACCGTGAGATGGGTAGGTCGACTTTGCACATTAAGCATACCGGCACTTCTCTTAGCGGTGACCTTGGTGGATGGGTCGCCCTACTGCAGTTTTGGGCATGGGAGCGATTCCCACATCTGGCACCTCGAGATTCCGAGACGAGGGCACAGGCCACCGAGGATGCATCCCCACGTGGTCTTCGATGGCTTTCGGCCAACAGTCGTCAGTATGGTGACCAGCTATTCCAGTACAAGTTGTGGTTTGACGCGATGAACACCGTGGTGGTTAGTATATAACATTTCATTTTATAGAATAGTTTTCATTTGTTTTATTTTTTTAGATTTAGGGATAATAACGTTAATTTTTTGGTGTTTTTTAGTGGCAACCTTACCTTGAGAGAGCACTTCATCTCAGAGGTAGTGTGATACAGTCTGAGACATTTCGAGCAGTAGTGCCACTTATCTGCTTTTCATGGGTGATGTGGCATCATCCAGACCACGTGCTCCGACAGTTTGGCATGAGGCAGCATGAGCCTCATCCGCCACATCCTGAGGCTGAGGTTAGGTTTTTTCTTCGTCAGGCTACTCGTGGGCCATCGTGTGGGCAACAGTTGGTTACACGCCTCCAGAGAGTCGATTGCTTTCTGGAACCGTCGACACGAGTTTGTAGCGACAGCTCCATACACTGATGAGGAGTTAGCATACCACTCGGAGCATATGAAGTGGTATAGAGATGTCACCAGACGTTCCGGCACACGGAGAGGAGCTGCAGCAGAGGCATTGGTTAGTTATTTGATTTGTTTGCTTAATTTGTTGTTAACTGTGTGAAATATCATACATTTTGTTGGTGTTTTTTAGTACGACACTATCGAGCATGCTGAGGTGAGTTCGCGTGACGGTGTACGGGCTGGAGGGCTGACCCCCGACCAGTGTGAAGACTTGGCCAACTTTATGGCATCCGGGGTTGCTACTCTAGGGTTTGAGCAGCGTAGATACCCTGATCTCACAGTACCTGTACAACGCCATTATGAGGAGCCCGTCATGACTGCCTGGCCAGAGCGTACTGATCCGACACCGGGCTGGGTCGTCCCAGAGCCACAGTTCAGACAGGAGCATAGGCCACGTAGACAGCGACGTGAGCATCGTGATGCACCTAACCCATTTCGGGTTTCAGATCGACAGCGAGCACATCCCATCCGGCCTACATCGAGGAACTTCCAGTTTAATCCGCCTCGGTCGCAGTTTCGGTCAGATCCTTCCTCGAGCTTTCAGCCGCCGCGACGACAGCAGTTTCAGTCAGATCCGTCTTCGAGCTTTCAGCCGCCGCGACGACAGCAGTTTCAGTCAGATCCTTCTTCGAGCTTCTATCAGCCAGAGGATAGCTTCCATACACCGCAGCATGCTACGATGGGAAACATGGCCTCAGGTGGTGATACTAGAGCAGCCTCGTCTCCCGACCTGTGGGGAAACCTAGCTGAGCATGAGGAGTTTCGGGAGACGATGTGGAATTATGAGCAGCATGTTCAGTTTCAGCAGCATGGTGGCGGTCAGCCTGAGGAGCATCTTCAGTCTCAGCAGGATGATATGTTCGGTACACAGGATTAGGATGGTGGTGTTGAGGAAGATGAGCCCCAGGAGTATGATGGTAGACCAGTGCGTAACAGGGTTCCTGCTAGGTGTGGTACTGGCGGCCATCTAGCGGTGGAGCATGGTGGTCGTCGTGGTGGTCGTCGTCGTGGTGATCGTCAGTGAGACTATTATTATTATGTACTTCCTTATTTTTGGATTGTTATTATTATGTACTTCCTTAATACTATTATTTTTGGATTGTTATTATTTATGTACTTCCTTCAGACTATTATTTTTGGATTGTTATTATTTATGTACTTCCGTTAGACTATTATTTTTGGATTGTTATTATTTTTGTACTTCCTTTAGACTATTATTTTTGGATTATTATTATTATTAACTATAAAAAAGATAACAACAACATACCAAACAACAACATCTCAAACAAACAACAACTTTTACATGGTAAATCAAAAGATAACAACAACATACCAAACAACAACATCTCAAACAAACCACAAGTGCAAAATCCGGCCCGGTTCTGATCGTCAAAGTGAACTGTGAGTGTGTTTGACCTCGTCATGTTGAAATTGTTGGGAGGAGTATGAACTACATAGATGCCTTGACTTCGATCAAGAGCTGTCACAGAATGTCCAATTGCCCTTTGTGACCTGTACTTCATCAGCTCTTCGCACTTGGTGGAGTACTATGAACCGCCACTTCTAATTTCTGCTCCTGTCTCCAACCTATACTTATTGAATTTCTCCACCAATCGCCAATAGGTATGCTGCACAAGAGAAGCTATAGGAAGTGCATGAATACCTTTGAAAATACCATTGACGCTTTCTGCCATGTTGGATGTCAGGATAGACCAACGACCCCCACCATTGTAGTTATCATGTGCTAAACTCCAACGAATCTGATGTTGATCCACCCAGTTATCACATGAAATATTTCTATCAGCGGCCACCTTCTTAAATTGCTCAACTTGACGATCAAACTTCTCCAACCGTTTTTCTCCGGCTAACAAAATAAACCACAACACAGGTTAGATAAATTCATGACAAAATTACATGAAAACAAATAACAAAATTAAATGAAGAAAGCTTACCGACTCGAAATAGTTGATTATACATAATTTTGCTTTTAGTCTTCCTTTGCAAATTGCTTGCATAGTGTCGCATGCACCTCCTCCACTCCCAACCTCTTCCGATGTTATTCATGGCTTCATAGAGTCCTGCATGTCTATCTGAGATGATGCATACATCATTTCGATCAGTCAAACCCTGAACCTTCCTCATGAACCATGGCCAACTCTCAATATTCTCGCTCTCCACTATGGCAAATGCAATTGGTAAATCTTCTTCCGGCCATCAAATGAGCTCGCCATGACTAGCACTCCTTTATACTTCCCAGTAAGAAATGTTCCATCCACAACCATGACGCCTGGACAATTCTTGAATCCATCTATACAAGGTCCATAAGCCCAGAATACTCGCTGAAATATTGAATGACCTGGTTGAGTCGAAGGAACTCTTACCCAATCAATCACCGATGTTGGCATTTTTCTCTTGACCACCCGCAAGAATGTTTGCAAAAAATTGTAGGATTCTTTCCAATTTCCATGCAACTTCTCCAATGCTCTTTGTTTCCCATACCAAGCCTTCTTGTAAGTAACTTGCATATTAAACTTATCTTTCAACTCGGCTTGAACAGTTAGAACACTCAGATTTGGTTGGGCACGTACCAAATGTTTGACGGCCTCAGATATCATGTCGACATCAAGATGGCGATGATCCGTCGGTTGAGTCGTACTGCTACAAGAATGCACCAACTCAGCCTTTCTCACAGTCCATTCGCCCCCAACATCTCGATATCCAAACCGCACCATCCAAGGACAATTGTCATCCTTGTGCCTCAAGCATCTGACCTTCCATATTGAAGGTGACGACTCCACCACGCCATATTGAAAGTTGCGTTGTAGTGCGTGGTGTTTAATCGCCATCTGTGCAGCTTGTTTCGAGTGAAATATCTGCCCCTTGTAGAATTCTCCTTCAAAACTATCAACAACAGGCATTGGAATTACGCCATATGAATCAGCAAGTGATAATTCTTCGTCCTCTTTATTACCCTGCAAGTAAAAAGTATGGAGGATAATTAAGATGCTCTCCTTCCTCCTCCTCCTCCTCCTCCTCCTCATCTTCCTCCTCTCCGTCATCACCGTCATCATAGTCATGATCGGATGGCACGCTCCATGTATCATCTTCTTCCTCTCCACCCTGATCCTCACTGAGCTCAACATGTATCTCAACACCCAAACAATAAGGATTTTGTGCCATAAAATTCCAAAGCACATTCAAGCTATCATCATCCACAATAGGTATCGCATAATGAAATAAAACATCATTCTGCCATTCTGGAAGACGGTAAGTGAAACCTGTGATCACATCACTATCTTTTACTGCTTTGTCTCTGCGCCGTATTCTCGGAATTAGATTCTCACAAAGTTTGTGATATGTGACTCTGGATGGAACCGTCAACTAAAAACTACTACCACCAACGAATTTGACGCCCAAATTATCCTCTACTTTCTCCATTTTCACCGAACAACTAGTTCAAATCTTCTAAAATCACTACAAAAAACAAACTCACTAATTAAAACTAAACACAATCATAATAGCATTTGAATAATATAATTACAAAAATAAATGTGCCTCTTACCTATTAGCCATTTTTGCAGCAGCAACCAGAACTCTCTCCTCTATTTTGGACGATTTTTTTTGTGGTGTGAATCTGAAACGAAATTGTCTGGGTTGGTTTTATAAGGTGGGTGGCCAGCAATAAGCCAGCGGTGCCGCCTCAGTCTCGGGCGCCACCGCCTGGGATTATTTCCCACCTACTCGCCTAGGTCTCAGGCAGTGCCGCCTGAGTCTTGAGCGCCGCCGCTGCCAACTAAATAAAACAGTCCAAAAACCAAGCTAAAGCGGCAGCGTCTGAGTCTCAGGTGGCCTCGCCGATTCTTATCTCTAAACCATAATATCTGTGTCAATACTTTTTAATTGGCCATATTAGTGGTAAATTAAAAAAAACAATATTTGTGTCATTAACCCTCATATAACTGCCATATGGCATATAGTGAAACAGTAGGACATATATACAAAAAATATGCGAGGTCCAGTTTTAACTACACATGAAAGCAAATTAACTACTTTTTCATAAGATACATAAAGAATTTAATATAAACCAGGACAATTTTATGGAAAAAAAAATATTTAGATAATTGCAAAATGAAACCATTCATTTGCAAAACCACATTTTGATTTTGTGTCTCCTATTTATTTTTGGTGTTTTCAGGAGGGAAAACTCGGTAACCATGTCCATACGATTTTTTTTTGGGTAATGTCTATTTTTTATTCAAATCTATCGAAATACTAATAATTAACCACTCTGTTAACATTCCGTCCAGCCATGCTTAGGTGGCTAACGGATTGCCACATCACTCATCCCATGTGATACTCACCTACAATAAAAAGTTGACACCTGAAGAAAAAAATCCATTTCCGTTTTAGTTAAACATTTCCTATTTACTATTCTCTCTCTAGTCTCCTCCCTCAGTGCCCCATATTTCTCCTCCTTCAACGAAGATTGCCGTCCTTACTCCCCCTCCCCTGAACAAGCCGCCACCGTAACCGCCGACCCTAACTCACACTTTCCTACCGGTGCCCACTTCTCCTCCTCCGCCTCGAGATCCCAGTTCTCCCCTTCATCCATCTCTCACAAAAACAGAATCGTCGGTTCGGTCCTTTTCCGTCTTCCCCAAATCTCTCTCTCTCTCTAACAATCTACATGTAGAGCAATGGCGACCAAGGAAGGGGAAGAAGGGCATGAGAGCGTCGATTCTTGAGCTGGCAACAGAGGAGGAAGAGAAAGAGTCGTCGGAATCTAGAGTCAGGCGGATCTGGAACGCAAAGCGGGGGCGGCGACCGAGATCGCTTCAACTCTTCGAATCTTTCCAGTTCTTGTTGTAAGAAATTGGTATAAGATCCAACATAACCTTCTCCCAACAACTCGAGTTATTGAGACCAACTGGTTATGACACGGTATCAGAGCTGGTTTGGCCAAGTGGTAGCGTGTTCGAATCTCTACGACCCCCAATATTAACAGTTGACTAAAGCACAAGGTATGGTGGGCCTGTGCAAACTTCAAGTCCGTGAGTTGGCTTTCGTTTGAGGGGGCGTGTAAGAGATTGGTATAAGATCCAGACATCCAACATAACCTTCTCCCAACAACTCGAGTTATTGGGATCAACTAGTTATGACACTCGTCGATCTCCGAAGCTGAAGAAGGCAGGGACAACGGAGGTGACCGACGATCTGTCTTCACTGGCAGCGACCCTCTTCTCCTTTCATTTGTTCGATGGATCTCGACCATCGCCGGTGGAAGAGACAACTCCGGTGGGGCGATTAGAGCGAAAGATTGTTTGGTGGTGCGTGTATGGTTGGGGCATCAAGGTCGGGATTGGGGAGATTGAGACAGCAAGGTCGAGATTGGACGGATGGGTGGGCCGGTGAGGTCTGCTTGAGGGTTGAGAAGCATCTGGATGGGGGCAAAGCAAAGCTCTGGTGCTGGCCGACAAGGGCAGAGGGGCGATGACGACGAGGTTCTCCTCATGCGGTTATTAAAATTGGCAGAGGATGCGACAAAGGAAGGGGAAAAGGCAGAGAGCCAAAAACAATTAAGAAATGTGATGAATTTCTTATGTTTACGCTTACGTGGATGCTTATGTGGCGCTCTGTTACGAAATAAGTAACAGTAACAGAATGAAAGCCCATGTATTGATTAGTTACAATAATTGTGGATAATTAATAGTATTTTTATAGGTTTGCGAAAAAGATTAACTATACGAAATTGAATTCTCCTTTAGTAAATACTAAATAGAGTGGCGGCAAAAGAGAGAGAGAAGAGGAGACGCGGCGGTGTGGTGGTGGTGGAGCCGTCGGCGGGTATTAAGAGCGCGATATTGGCGGTGTTCGGTGTTTTGGGGCTGCCGCTGGCGGTGTAGTACAGTATTCCGTTTGCGATGGCGTCGATCTACTCGCACGGATCTAGGGCCGGGCAGGGGCTTTCGCTGGGGGTGGTGAATCTGTCAATCTGTTTGCCGTAGAGGGTAATCTCGTTGGGGAGCGGGCCGTTCGACGCGGCGTTCGGCGGTGGGAACTTGTCGGCGTTCATCGTCGGGACGATGGTGGCTTTTGTTAGTGCGATATGCGCCGCTTCTATGCTGCCAAAGCCGAAGGGTGCGGCGGGATGGTTTCGAGGTCGAGATCGTTGTGCAGCTTCAGTGGAGGCGGAAAAGTTGGGTTTTTCGCGGGGTCGGAGCGAAAAGCTCTGTTTCCGGAGCAAAAAACTCCGTCTCTGCGGCTCGGAGTTCCGGGATCAACTGGCTGGTATTCGGCCCTCGTCGGAATCAAAGCTGCCGGCGGAGACGGCAGAGTACGGGACCACGAGATCGGAGCACGGGATGGCGGGAGGAAATGAAATCGGTGTGTTGAACGGTTTCTTGTGACTGCCGGCAACGATAAGCCGAGAGCAGGGGCCACCGACTCAATCGACGAACCACCAGGGGAGACAGGACAGACTGACGGTCTCTTGTGACTGCGGTTTTGTCGGCTACAATCACGAACGAGGTGGCGGTTACGCTTCTTGGCCGACGGTTCAGATAAGTACTCCCTTATCATTTATTTATTTATTATTATTTCTTTCTTTCCCTTAATAATTACCCTTCTTACTTTATTTGTTTTTAATTTTTCTTTCCAACTTTTTTCATTTTTCTCGTATGTATCTATTGCCTTCTTTTTAATATTATATACTTGCAAATTGTTAGGTCCCCGAATTTTAGGTTGTTTCCTTTTATTAACAAAAAAAAGAGGTTTATGTTTGTAAGGGGAGGTGTCGGTTATCTAGGATTTCCCGATGACCTGGTTCTCTATTTCAAGGGCGAAATGCTGCCTTGTGTCTATGTTGACTTGTTGGCTCTTTGGCCCGGATTGTCCTAGTAGGGGCCTTTGTTTGCTCATTTTGCAGGTGGAGATTCAATTGCACAATAGTCGATTGGTGGCGGCTATCTTGTCCACTAGGTGGCCTTTTGATGAGATTTGATGGAGCACTTGGAAATGACGCCCCTGATGTTGAAGGAACCCCTTGAACTCTATTAATGTTTAGTTTGATGGTGTGGTCAAATATAGTCACGAAGGTAGTATTGGCTTTGTGGGTTTCCAATCGTCAGGTAAATTTTTCTTTGCTTTCGGAAAATGTTATGAAGGATTACAAGATCCATTTGTTATACTGGAGGCCATATAGTGGTGCCTGACACATTCCTTTGTCTCTGTCAAATTTCATGGGGATTCACAACAATTGATACGACGGGATGGTGGGAGGCGACTTGGCGCATGATCGGGGTGGAGCTCTACTGGAGGATGCTCGGAGCTTAGCTTCTCACTTCAGCTGGATTTCTTACTACTTTGTTTTTCGTCGACTAAATACAACTTAGTTATGCTGCTCACAGCATAAAGTGTGAGTATCTACTCACACGGTGGATCTGTTGTCCACGTGGGCGAGGGTCAGATGGCGCTGGGTTTGGGTTGAGGAAGGGTTTGCCGGTTTGGGTCGGCTGGTCGAGCCCATGGCTAACCAAGCCCATCGGGCCCACAATTTCAAAAACCAAAAACTGAAACACCCCTTTCCCCCATTTCAGTTTCTCAATTCACTCTCCCCCCACTTCGACTTCCCCTCTCTCCCCCACTTTCCTCCTCTCACGAAAACGAAGCGGCGACGAAAAGGAAGCGGCGGCGACGAATTGAGCGGCGGCGACGAAGGAAGCGGCGGCGAGGCATCAGCAAAGCGCCGGCGAGCGAAGCGCCGGCGACTCTCCCCCACTTCGACTTCCCCTCTCTCCCCCACTTTCCTCCTCTCACGAAAACGACGAAGAAGCAAGCGCTGCGGCGGCGACGAAGGAAGCGGCGGCGAGGGACCAGCAAAGCGGCGGCGAGCGAAGCGGCGGCGAGCGCTGCTGCGGCGAGGGAAGCGGCGGCGAGCGAACCGGGATTTCGGCGGCGACGAAGGCGGGGCTTTCACGGCGGCGAAGATTTGGACTAAGGTAACTGTCTTTATACTTTGTTCATGGGTTTTCCTTTTGTTGATTTGTCTTCATGGATATTCATTTTCGTTTGGATAGATTTGAGTTAGGGTTTCATGGCTACGACTTGATCTGGGTTTTCCTTTTGTGGATTTGTCTCCATGGATATTCATTTTCGTTTGGATAGATTTGAGTTAGGGTTTCATGGCTACGATCGGGTTTTCCATTTGTGGATTTGTCTTTTGGTTTTGTGGATATGAGTTCGTTCTTCTGTGGATGTGAGTTCGTTCTTCTGTGGATGTTATTTCTGGGTTTTGTGGATATGCTTTGTGTTCATTCTGATACTAGTTCTGTTAGGCAAGATATGCGTTCTGTTCCTTCTGGATATCCGTTATTTATTGACTGTGTTGTCGTTTGATGTATCTTGATATTTGTTTATTTTGATCATGATATCAGTTATGACTTTCTTGGATAGTTGTTTGATTGGATCTGGGTATTTGTATGTGCAGATATTTAACAATGGCAAGGACTAAAACAACCAAGAGGAAACAGCGACCGACTCCACGACAGCCACCACCACCGCCCCAGCCAGATGAAAATGGAGAAGAAGAAAATGTTGAAGTCGAAGAAGAAGGAGCTGCTAAAGAAGCTGCTGAAGTCGAATCAGGTGGAAGTGCAGAAGAAGATGCTGAAGCTGAAGTAGAAGGAGCTGAACAAGGAGCAACTCGAGGTCAAAGCAAGGCGAGGTACAGATTTCGGTGCACTCTAAATCTCTGCTACATGTTATAATCTGTTTTGTGTGCGTTCTGATATTATTTATTTTGATTCTGGATATCCATTGTGTGTTGCTTGGATTGTTTCTTTGATATTTCTGGATAATTGTTTTTAATCAGCATGATATGGGTTCTGACTTGCCTGGATAATTGTTTGATATATCTGGATATTGATTTTGGACAAGCATGATATCCGTTGTGACTTGGCTGGATAATAGTTTGATATATCTGGATATGTGTTATTAACCAGCATGATATATGTTGTGACATGCCTGGATAATTGTTTGATATATCTGGATTTTTGTTTTTTATCAGCATGATATCCGTTGTGACTTGGCTGGATAATTGTTTGATATATATGGATGTGTTATTAACCAGCATGATATATGTTGTGACATGCCTGGATAATTGTTTGATATATCTGGATATTGGTTTTTGATCAGCATGATATCCGTTGTGACTTGGCTGGATAATTGTTTGATATATATGGATATGTGTTATTAACCAGCATGATATATGTTGTGAGTTTCCTGGATAATTGTTTGATATATCTCGATATTTGTTCGTGCAGGGCTAAGCTCACCGTGAAGAGACCACGACAAAATCCATCGCCGTCACCACCGCCACAGCTAGAGGAGGATGAGGAAGAAGAAGATGCTGAACTCGCAGCTCAAGTTCGTGCACAGGCCCGCATTCCACAGGCCCACGTTCTAGGACAAAGCAAGCCGTGGTACAGATTTCGGTGCCACACCAAATCTCTGCTAGATGTTATAAAATACTGGAAGGAAGAGCCAAGGTACTACGAAGCATGCAAGAAGGAGTTGGAGAAGGCCGGATTTGGAGGGCTATTGGAGCTTCGTCTGGCAAATGTTCCTAAGAAGTTGTTCGATTCCTTGATGGCACAGTTTGATGTGCAGACCCATTCATTCATTTTCGGTGAAGGGGATAACAAGAAGGTGCTTACCATCGAAGCTGAGGATGTTGCCCGTGTATATGGGCTGCCTATTGGTGGTGCTGAGATTGATGTCGTCAAGTCTAACGACAAGATGCTTGAAATGTTCAAGGAGGAGCTCAACATGGAGTGTACTCGTAGAAATGTAGAAGTTATGGATCTTAGAGAGGAAGCATGTGGTGGTCCAGATGATGCACCGAAAAGGAGACCACCTGTTTCAGCAGCGGTGAAGCAATTTTTGTTGCTTGCTCTTGGTTCAATGCTTGCCCCAAAGATGTCCAGACTTTGTGATCTCGATTATGCAGAGTACATGGTTGGAAGGATGGAGGACATTGCCACTTTTAATTGGAGTGGTTTTGTTGCTCGTAATCTGAAGTTTGAGTTGGGTCGGGTTAAGGAAAATGAAGCTGATGCTAGGGCGCGTGGGAAACAGCAATGGCCCCTCGGAGATATCCACTTCTTAATGGTAACTTCTACTTTAATATTGTTGATATTTTTTATTTGATGGTTGATATTAGTTAACATTCTAGGGATAATAGTTCATTTCATTCCTGATATCTGTTGTGAACGTTTTTTGTAGATCCATTTGCTAGACTTCCTTAATGTGAGAGGGTTTGCCACCAAAACCATCCCGACCTGCAGCTATTGGTTCGACCCAAGGGTGGATAAGGTGTGCTCAAATATCCCCAAGGTAGCTGACAAATATATCATGGGTCCCATGTTGTTGTCAAGGGAAGAAGTGAGATCCCGCTTCCGTCCAGAGCGTGTCAGGAGGGATTGGGAATCAGGATCGAGCAGCTCGGCTCCTGCTACTGATTGGTGGGCGGATGTCGACTTGGAATCCCTTGAGGACGATGAGGTATGTAGATCTTCTCTTTGCATCTCAAAATCGTGGGTTAATAGACATGGGGTGCATGTAGCGAACTAAATTTGTTTTCAATATATGTGTAGCTTAAGGCATTGGAGTCATTGACTGAAAAAATGGTGGATGTATGGGAAACAAGGCGGGATAGTATCTGGAGAGTCGTCATTATGCGCCATCAAGGAAACAATTGAACTTTGCAATTCTCTTCTGTTTAAGTGGTTGTAATGTTATTGTTAGGATGTTATATTTGCCATGTTGGAATGGCTGAACAAAAGTTTGTTTTCTTGTTAAGAATCTGTTACTTTTATGTATTGTTGGTTCTGGATACTATTTCTTTTCATGATTGCTTTGAACAAAAGTTTGTTTGCTGTATCGAATGATGAGATCCGAGTTTGGATATTACTTTGTTCTGTCTGGATAATAGTTGCACGCCGTTTGGATATTATTCTTTCCTGTCTGGATAACAGGCGCCTCTTGTGTCGATATTACTCTGTGTGGTCTGGATAACAGTTGTTAAATGTTTGGATGTTACACTGTGCTTTATGGATAACAGGCGCCTCTTGTCTGGATATTACTCTGTAATAGTTGGATAACAGGCGCCTCGTGTTTTTTCAGCGACCAAAGCGAAGAAGGAAGAGGGGCAGATTGGCAAAATTGGGTCCCGTGACCAAAGGGGAAATGGAAAAGGAGGGTATCGTGAAAGGCAAGAATATGTTCAGCCGCGTGTATTCTCGGAGAATACGTGAGAAGACTCAGGAGGAGCCGAGGTGGTTCTGGAGCCAGATACAGTTGTCGAGCCTGAGGTGGATGTGGAGTTAGAGGTTGAGTTGGAGGTTGAGCCAGAGTCGATTGTCGAGCATGAGGTGGAGGTGCCTGTTGTTGAGTCGGGTACTGATGTGGAGGTAGCTATTGTTGATCCGGAGGTTCGGGAGGAGCCTGTTGTTGATTCGGAGGTTCGGGAGGTAGCTATTGTTGATCCGGAGGTTCGGGAGGAGCCTGTTGTTGATCCGGAGGTTCGGGAGGAGCCTGTTGTTGATCCGGAGGTTCGGGATTCGGAGCCACCTGTTGATCCGGAGGTTCGGGATTCGGAGCCACCTATTGATCCGGAGGTTCGGGATTCTGAGCCTGCTGTTGATCCGGAGGTTCGGGATTCTAAGCCTGCTGTTGATCCGGAGGTTCGGGATTCGGAGTCCATTTTTGGTCAAGTGAATGTGATGGAGATTGCTCTCCAGAGCGCTGCTGCTGCTGAAGAGAGTATAGAGACATCCCCGACTACGGTAAATTTTGGAGGATACCAGTAGTGTCTGTTCTTCCTGGATGTTTGTTTCGTTTTCTGTGGATACTAGACTGTTCTTCCTGGATATGTGTTTCTGTTTCTTTGGAGACTAGCTTGGGCTTCCTGGATATATGTTTCTTTTTCTTTGGATACTAGCCTGGAAAGCCAGGATATTTGTTTTGTTTTCTATGGATATTAGTCTTTTAGTCTTGGATATTTCTTTCTTTTTCAAAGGATATTAGTTTGTTCTCCTAGGATATTTTTTTCGTTTCTTTGGAGACTAGCTTCGGCTTCCTGGATATATGTTTCATTTTCTTTGGATACTAGCCTGGAAAGCCAGGATATTTGTTTTGTTTTCTATGGATATTAGTCTTTTAGTCCTGGATATTTCTTTCTTTTTCAATGGATATTAGTTTGTTCTCCCAGGATACTTGTTTCGTTTTCTCTGGATATTTGTTTTTTGTTCATATTTGTCTGTTGTTTTGCAGATACCTTCCGAGGATACTACTACTGTGTTCGATCCTTCTACTGAGGTTCTGACGCAAGGTGAAGCAGCACCATCAGAGGGGGAGCTTATAGCAGCAGCATGCCAGAGGATGCTGGAGGATAGCGATGATGATATTCTCGTAAGTGAGAGGCCTATGACTAAGGAGGTGGCAGAGTTTATGCACTCTATTACACCAGAAGCATGGAAGGCAACTTTAAAAACTCCTGCATTCGAGAGATCAAAACACCACCCAATCGACTCATCAGTGTACGTTTTGGCAAAGTCTCTGTCGACGAAACTCGACGCTACGGCACTGCAAGTGGTTGAGTTCATCTTCAGTACCACAGCTAAAGATGAGTAAGTTGTCATGTTTCCTTCTTAAATCGCCAATTTCAATCTGTCAAATTCATGGCTACTAACCTGGTTTTTCATTTTTGTTTTACAGTCACAACTATATCGTGGAAACTCCAAAGGGCAAGCTTAGCCGTTGCCAAATTTTGTCGTTGAAGCGTAAAAGTTGGGTTCATTTCCAAGTAATTATAGTATACGGGCAATTCCTAAATGCCCAAGAGGAACGTAAGGAGCTGGTAAAGAGAATTGTCTTCCCGTGGACATATGTAGTAAGTATTTATCTTCACTACTTAGATCATATTTATGTTGAAAATGTCTAATTTGATATTGTTGTCTCTTCTAAATAGAATTATGCCGTCACTAATGCTACAAAAAAGCAGCCCATGGACAAGGCGAGAGTCTCGGGGTATATTGCCTTGATCAAGAATAATCCTTTGCTGAAACGAGAAAACTTGGAAAGCTGTGATTATGTAAGTGTCTTCAATATTTGGATATGTTTTTTACTTTCCTTGATATTGGTACCAGTTTAATGGATATTTTATTCTTCTTTATCGGAGATTATTCTGGGTTGTTGAGATATTAATCTGGGTTGTTGAGATATGAATTTGGGTTGTTTCAGATCTTCTTTCCAATGTATCGAGATGATCACTACCGAGTGTATGTCGCTGACATGAAGAATAGGAAGACTTTCCTACTGGACAGCCAAAAGCCCAATGCCCGAGTGGCTAAGGAGGATCATGGACCAGTGGGGAAAGTGATATTTGAGTATGTGTCAGAGTTCTTGAAAGAGAAAGGGGTTGATTGTCAATTGGATGAGTGGGAATTCAGCATTGCTGACGTTCCTCACCAATTTGGCAACCATGATTGCGGTGTATTCGCTTGCCTTTACATGGAGCTATGGGCGGGTCACCTTCCGGTGGAATGTAAAAAGAGTTGGCAGAAGCCGGAACATGTGGAGGAACAGAGAACACGGATTGCAGCTAACCTCCTGCTATGGAACTATAACGGCCACAAGGAGGCAATAATTCAAGAAGCGAAAGATTGGAGTATGCAGAAAGAGAAAAGGAAAGGGAAAAAGAAGAGAAATTGACATGTGATTCCTGGATAGTTTATACTGTTTAACTTAGGAGGTTCATATTTAGGAATGGATGATGGTTCATATTTAGGATGGAGGATATTTTGGTAGATATTGACATGTGATTCCAGGATACGTTTTTGTGTTGCAGTGGATATTTAACCACTTGTTATGGATACCTGTCTAGGCAAACTTGATATGTACTGGAACATGTACAGATATTAGTTTAGGCTCCCTAGATATTAGTATTAGCAGCAGCAAGTACAATAGTATCAATGATTACTTCTTTCACTATTCACATGTGACCTCTTTTCTTACTGTACTCATGTGATCTTTTTTGCTACTGCTGTACTCATGTTACCCTTTTTGCATTTGTCTATTTAAGACAAATCATACACAACCAAATTTCTTCACTATCCTCCACTCTCAATTTCTTCACTTCTCTTCCAAAGCAAAATCCATGTCCGGAGAAACTCCTAAACCAGAGCGCCGGTTTTTGGTGGATGAGTTCGAAAATGATGGTGTTATACTATGTTACCATGGTTGGAGAGCTGCTAAGCGACTTGTTGTTGATGGAGTCAACCCACCAAAGAGGTATTTCCGATGTCGGATGTACGAGTACGACAATGATAATGGGTGTGGGTTTCACATGGATTGGGACGAGGCAATGTTCCCCGGTTTTTCAGAGTCAGATGAAGAAGACAACACCGAGGAGACCGTGAAGAAATGAAGGGTATCGTTCTGGGCAGTATTGATATTAGTCTGTGTGTTTGGGATATCTGTTTAGTTTCATCGGATATCTGTTTGTGAACTTCTGATATTTGTTTAAATAAAGAAGGTATTTGTCTGTGCAGTATGGATATTTTTCTGTTCTTCAAGGAAATTAGTATACAACCCTAAATAGCATCCATCCCTAAATATTATTGGTGTTATTCCCTTCTAATAAATATCTACGAAGCATGGACTAATATCTACCTACACTTCTAATAAATACTGATATCCACGAAGCATGGACTAATATCTACCTACACTTCTAATAAATATCCATATTGCCCAGAATGTTATCTGTTACTATTTGATTAATATCCACTTCATCAAAAAACGTATCCTGGGTTCACATGTCAATATCAGATCACAATAGATCACACTCGACCCACCCAACATTATATTCATTACCATTGAGCAATAGTATCGTCCAAATCACTGAGATGGTCATCCGGTTGAGTATTGTTGTTCGGCGTGACCGCTTCATTTGATGCCATTCCCTTCCTATAGACACGTTTCTTTCGACGGCGTTCCTTTTCATTCATAGACTTGTAACGTTCCTTACCGTTGCTCCTTGGATTACTCTTCTCCTTCAAAGTCAGCCCAGCTATCGGTATAGATCGTCCTACAATGTTACAAAATTTAGTAAATGCAATAATATTAAACTCCAACAATTTACAAATAATATTAGTGAATACACTTACTGTCCTCGCTAGTAATAGTCTTTGACAATGCCTTGTTTGCCTCATTGCACACTTTCTTGAGTACTCCCATCCACTTATTGTAGTCTTTCTCCTCGGCCATCGACAGTTTCGTTGCTAGTTGATTCAACATTGCAGTGGTTTCTCGGTACCGCATTGCTATACCGATTCCTGCATCATTCTCACTGTCAGCTGAAGGACCAACACAACCATCGACATCAACAACCACTTTCTTTCTCGCCTCCAACGTCCATCGCTCGAGTATGTAATGATCTAGAATACTTCTCATACTGGCTTCCCCAAAATCTCCAAGATGCCGCATCACTTTAATCATGTGGCGGCATAACACTCCGAAAGTTCTGAACATCCTGCATTCGCATACCAATGTCCTCGTAGAAATATCAACGAGAACGACACGCTCATCACTACGCTCACCATCCTATATCATATATGTGAGGTAGCCAGTCATGCCATCATCCCTAGTATCTGAGAGAGTCTCCATTATATAGGGTTCAGTTTTCAAATACTGCTTTTGTATCCGATTGAAGATGTCAGGAGTAAAGACCTTTGCCGCATGTTGTAGGATTGGGCTATCCTCCAACATAATATAAGGAACCGATTGTTTCCCATTGTAGTCTGACTCAGTCTCCTTTCGTCTTTTTTCAGCCAACAAACTACATTAACAAAGCACGATAAAGAATTTATTGCCCAGACTAATATCCACTCAAACCAATACAAATATCGCAACTACACAAAGTAATATCTGTACAATAGCATATAAATATCCGGACAACGCTGAAACATATCCAAAACTTGAATGGACTAATATCAAAGAAAGGCAAAGAAATATTCTGCATACCTGCTAAAGTGAATGAAAAACAAGTCCAAATCATGCTTCGGTTTCAAGAAAAGTCGCACTTGTGCATTGCATGACTCGCTGGCTTGCGTAGTCAACATCCCGGCTGTGAATTGATCTCTCAACCATAAGGAACACCATCGACGACGAAATTTCTTCAAATATTCCAACCATGGGTGACCGTCTGCAATTTCACTATTAGGGAAACAATCAGCAACCATTGTGCTCCAGGCCATGTCGAACTCTCTCTCACTGTCGATGTCGTAGAAAATATAAGAAATATGAGGTTGGAACTTCTTCCAAAATGCCTTGTCCTTACGAAGATGCTTCTTCGCATTCATGAGGATGTGCCAAGTACAGAGGGCATGAAACACAGTAGGCCACTCCTTTCTAAGGGCAGCAGCCATGGCGGCGTCCTGATCAGTAAAAATAGTGACTGGGAGCTTCTCCTTCATGCACCGACTAAAAGCTAAAAACAACCATTCAAAAGACGGTGTAGTCTCATCATACATCAAACAAGCACCAAACACACAAGTTTGACGATGGTGGTTGAAACCTACAAACATCCCTGCACAAGACAACTATTAATGACAATGCATAACCGAACGAGTGTCGAAAAAACTTAGGGAATTAGGAATTGATATTGTCCCAAAACATGTCAACAAATATCTGTAGAACCCAGACTAGTATCTCATAATGCCAAACAAATATTCGTCCTATTACCAAAACATATCCTGTGAGGCCATGTCAATATCGGATCACAAGAGTCCACTCTTGAACCACCCAACACTCTATTCAAACATCCATGCTCCTGACAACTATTACAACCAATCCATAACCGTACGTGTGTCGAAAAAAATCAAGGCAATTAAGTGATTAACGTACCTAGTGGACGGAAGTATTTATTGGTTCGGAAGGTGGTATCAAAGGAGACCGAATCTCCAAAAAGCGCATAATCTTCACGCATCCTACTGTCCGCCCAAAAAATATTAGCAATTTTCTCCTCGGAATCTACCTCTACAGCATAAAAGAAGCCAGGATGCTTTTCCTTTTGGTCCTCAAAGTAGTCAAGCAAATAAGTCGCTTCGCCACGAGCCATTTTCCTTTGCCTTCTACTGTTCAAGTGGTTCTTCTGATCGTATTTGGAAAATTTCAGATTTTGATAGCCACCAGCACAGTCAGCCAATAACTGATACGATGCACTAAGACTCATCCCGGCATCGCGATTAGCTTCGGCCATCTTTTTCTGAGCATCACTCATGCACTTGTTGGACTTGATAAGGTGCGTATGCTCGGTGGAGTGCAAATCATGATTGTGGCCTCCCACAAATTCATACACCACATATCCGTCTCTAGATTCATCCCATCGAAAACGAACACGGGCACTGCATCCAACCCTAACTCGAGGCCTCTTTCTTTTAGGACGCTTTGTCTCCACAACTTTGTCTTCGGACTGTTTTTGTTTCTCCACATCTACTTCGCTAGTGGAAGTCCAACCTTGCTTATTACAAAAGTAATAAAGGTAGAAATATATTTTCTCCACCTCTCCATTAGAATTCTTCATCTTTTTTTGGTGTTGAGCACCATTTCGAACACCAAAACCCTTTTCGTGAGCATAGCGTTTATAGAAAGCCAAACACTCTTCCTTAGTCCGATAAAATATGTTCTTCCTCGTTTCCTCATCTTCTAGGTCCGATGTCTTGTGAGCTGCGATTTAATTGTATGAGGCCATGTTAGTATCCACATTTAACTTGCCCAGACAATTACCCAACATGCCCACAATAGTATCAAATAGACGTCTAAATCATACCCATAAACAGACTGAATTCTTAGGCTTCGACAAGTATCCAACCTTTAATTACATCGTATCCTTTTGTTCCATAAATGTATCAGTAGCCTCCACCAAAATATCCAATATACCAAGAATAATAATATTTAACCTATCACTAAACATATCCATGACACTCTAAAGAATATCCATACCCAAAAACCAAAAAAAATATCAACCACTTTCATCACGTCCATATTAATATCCAACATGCACAGGTAAATATCTTAGATGCTTTTACAATGTATCCATGACAACAGCAAATAATATCCACACCCAAAAACCCAATGAAACAGGAGGTTACACCCAAAATAATATCAACACCATTAAATAACATTCAATGCACACAACAAAACTCAACAACACAAACATATATATAATAGAATCCACCTTCACTCTCTTCTTCTTCTTCTACAATGAAGTCACCAACACCATCTGAGTCTTCATCAACAAATTCATCTATTGTAGGATCGAGTTCTTCTTCTTCTACAATGAAGGCAGCCACACCGTCCAACTCGTCGTCGTCATCGAAAATCATCCTTTGTCCAGATGATATGCTCGCCGGAAGGAGAGGGTCGCCGGAAGGAGAGGCTCGCCGGAAGGAGAGGATCGCCGGAAGGAGAGGATCGCCCGGAAGGAGAGAGGGGACGGCAAGGTTGAGCGGCGGCGAGTAAAGGAAAAAAGGAGAGAGAGAGGAAAAAGTGGAAGTGGTGGTTGAGATGATCATAAATGCTCTCCTTCCTCTTTTGTTCAACAAATATCCAACCTTCCTCCTTTTTGTTCAGCAAAATCCCGCCCAAAATTGCCTTCACCAAAGATAAATGGGCCGAAAATAAATTTGATGTGCCTTCGGCCCATGGGCCCTCGGCGGGCGGCCCTTACTAGGCTGCAAGCCCACCCCGAATTATATCACTCTTCTCCCACTTTCCCGCCCAAAATTTTGGCCACCCCAAAAAACTGCCCACCTCCCGCCCAGGTTTTCGGGCCGCCCAAAAACCGCCCACTTACTCCGCCCATAATTTCGGCTCGCCCAAAAAAGCCCCAGGCCCTCTCTCCTCTCGGCTCATGGGTCAGTGAGTATCTACTCACACTTTGGCCTGTGAGCAGTTTAACTTTTTCGGACTAAATAGGGCTGCCCATCAAGTGACACAAAAGTCTCTCTCATCGGGAGTTCGACTATTAATCGATTCCCGCGCTTTTTTTTTCTTTCTCTTTGTGACTATCTTTTCAACACTAACTTTACGAAAAAAAAAAAAATAGATTAATTAATTGGTGTGTAGTCCATAATTTTTTTTTTTTTTTAATTTGGATGAGGTTTTAGCTCACACAGAATAGCAGTGCTCTGAAGACTAAAACCCTCAAAGCTAGACCGACCAAACGAAAACCAGAGAATCCATGGAGATTCCCCTCCGCAATTGAGCAATTCCCTTCATACCAGAGAAGCAGAATCAGCACTCGTGTTTTCCTTTGCATTCCCTAGCTCGAACACACTGGAAGAAAAACTATGAAATGCCTCGTCCCTCTCATTTCCCTTCACTTCCCGCCAAACGCCGTAGTCTCTCACTCTTCTGCTTCCTCTTCCTCGCCTCAATTGTCCATCGTTAAACCGTCGCTAAGGTATCAATTGAACTCCAAAAATGTCCGCGCAGCTCCCGGATTCAGAACCAGAACCAGAACCAGAACCAGAACTAGAATTAGTTCAGCTGCCGAATTCACATCCGCTTCTACGTCGGCCAACTCGGTGAAAATGGAAGAACAGGAGGAAGCGATTCAGGTGTTCGAGAGGTTGAGAGAGGCGGAGAAGGATAGGATAAACGAGCTGGAGGAATTGGAGAGGAAATCGAATTTGCAGCTGGAGAGGCAGCTTGTCATGGCTTCCGAATGGAGCAGGGTGCTCCTGACGATGCGAGGGAAGTTGAGAGGGACGGAATGGGATCCGGAGAACTCTCACAAGATCGAGTTCAGCGAGTTCTTGAGGCTTCTTAATTCGAACAATGTTCAGTTCATGGAGTACTCCAACTATGGCCAGACTGTTTCAGGTTCGTGAGGTATTCAACTTCGGATTATGCTTCAGTTTGGTTTTGGTTTTCTTTGTAATGTGGAATTGGGTTGCACGAAACTAGTTGAATTGTCAGTAGTTCTGCTTCTCATGGTTCATTTTGGTAGATGTAGATGGAAATGGCGAGGCTGATGGTTGATTTTAAAGGTTTGATGGTAAACTCAGAGAAATGAATTTGTATCGACTTAGTCAGCCAATTCGGTTCGATATGCTTTCACAAGCCTTGACGAAAGCTACCACTAAATACTTCACCATGAACTTGAATTCGTAAATCTTACACAAAGGTTCAAGGCTTTTGTTTTGCTTCTTAACACCGATCACAGTTTTTTGCCCTGATTGCAACTTCCATGGATTCTGTTTATGAGTTCTTAATGATCAAAATGTTGGTCTTTGAACCCTTTACATGTCTCATTGTTAAAGAGGCAGGGTAATGTATCTTATTGGGTCGTACATGTACTTCTATTCTGGAATTTATAGAGCAAACTTCCTCACTGCCTTTTTGAAGCGCACAGGGATTTATCATTTGCTTGTTATGGTATTAGTATAAATATTTAACATGTAATTCCGCTAGCTTGATTGATAAACTGGATATTTTGCTTCATATGCTGCAGAAATGATTTCATTAGTGTTGCGTGACTTTTATTGCAATTTGTCTCGTGTTTCCACAGTTATTCTTCCATATTACAAAGATGATAAAAATGAAGCCGGAAAACGAGACCCGAAGAAGATCGTGTATCGACGTCATGTTGTAGATCGCATGCCGATTGACTGTTGGAATGATGTTTGGCAGAAGTTGCACCAGCAGATTGTAAATATTGATGTACTTAATGTGAACACAGTGCACGCAGAGGTATACTCTAGTGTTGCGACTGCTGTAATCTGGTCAATGCGGCTTGCTCTTTCCATTACAATATATGTTTGGATTGATAATTGGGCTAGACCAATTTATGCAAAGTTAATACCTTGCGACTTGGGAAAACCAACCACAACAACGAGGCAGCCACTCAAACGCCGGGTGCTTGGTTCACTAGGCAAGAGTAGGTAAGGAGATGTGTGGCCTCTTTAACTGTTGTTTAGTAAAATTACTGTAAGCCTTACTGTGTGCTTCTTTTTCCTTTGATTTATTTTCCTTCTTTCAATAGGATGTGTCGTATACTTTCTTCCCTTATAGTATACTTTGGCTGTTGATCTCTTGATGTTAAACCAAATGACGAGAATGGTGTCGTAGGTGCTCTCAACTCTGTATGCGGTGGAAAATTTGATTCTTCTTGTCCAAACATAAGAAAGCATTTTTCAGCTCAAGCAACTGATTATAGTTACCAATTTATCTGATATCTTTATTATACAGTTGTCTTAGAAGTTGGATTTCTCATAGAAAGTTCTTTTAGATAGTTTTGGCTCTATCTTTTGCGGGAAGATAGTTGAGTGCGTCCTCACTGTCATTAATTTTTGCACCAGGGCAAAGTTCATATCAGCAGAAGAAACTACAGGCATTACTTTCGATGATTTTGCTGGTCAGGAATACATTAAGAGAGAACTGCAAGAGATAGTACGGATTCTGAAAAATGACGAAGAGTTTCAAGATAAGGGTATATATTGTCCAAAAGGTGTCCTTCTCTATGGGCCTCCTGGTACTGGTAAAACACTGCTTGCCAAAGCTATTGCTGGTGAAGCAGGCCTACCTTTCTTTGCTGCTAATGGCACTGATTTTGTGGAGGTGAGGCTGCATAGATACACTGGTTAATTATAGATTTATGGTTCACTTCACACTCCAAATCTGAAAATGGCGAAGCTTTATGGGTTTGGCTTGATGAGTGATTGTGGCATTATGCTGCAGCAATTGCTTTGAGATGTAGATTCTGACTGCAAGGCTGAATCATTTGGTTGTATGATATGGGCTTTCCTGTTTTTGACAATTCTGACCACATGCTTTAAGTTGAGTAGCAAATTTACATGGTTGACCTTTTAGATGTTTGTAGGCGTGGCAGCATCCCGTGTCAAGGATCTTTTTGCTAGTGCCCGATCATTTGCTCCTTCCATAATCTTTATCGATGAAATTGATGCTATTGGCAGCAAGCGTGGTGGTCCTGATATTGGAGGGGTAAGATAACTTAGTCGGTCTTAAGGCGACATTGGTTCTCTTTTTTGCTTTTATGTGAGAAAGTTTGTGGCGATACTATAATCTTTGCTCTTGATGTAGTATAATCCTTGGTGAAAACACTAGAAGATCCTTCCTAAATCAATTGTTTTGTATAGGGTGGTGCAGAAAGGGAACAAGGCCTGCTTCAGATACTGACAGAAATGGATGGATTCAAGGAATTTACATCACAGGTAAGCAATTATGCATAGGATTATATTGGCAAGTAAGTATATGCACCCGCCGCTCACCATCAACTACTGAATTCGGTTTTTTCAGGTGTTAGTTATTGGGGCAACAAACAGGCTTGACATACTAGATCCTGCTCTATTGAGAAAAGGTCGTTTTGATAAGATCATAAGAGTTGGTTTGCCATCAAAAGATGGTAGATTGGCTATACTTAAGGTAATCTTTTCTCATATTATTAGCCAATGCTATGTTTTTATGTCAGATATATATTGCATTTAATTTTGTTAAAAATTGATTTTTGCAGGTTCACGCAAGAAACAAATTCTTCCAATCAGAGGCTGAAAAGGACACTCTTCTAAAGGAGATTGCGGAGCTCGCAGAAGCTTTTACAGGGGCTGAGCTTCAGAATATACTGTAATGAATGCCTGATAGCCAATCCAGAGCTTTTATTTTCTTACATATTATCAACCGTAAGACAACCTCATGCTTCCTTTACTGAATCTCTTATTTTCTTATGTCAGGAATGAAGCTGGGATTTTGACTGCTAGGAAAGATAAAGACTATATCGGACGTGAGGAACTAATTGAGGCTCTGAAAAGGGTTTGTTCCTTCTCCTTTTATAGTAAAATATCGATTGAGAATAATTTTTCAATCATTATCCAATTCCATGTATCTTTTGTGCATTGCTTAATGCATTGTGCAGCAAATGGGTACATTTGAAACTGGCCAAGAAGACAGTACTGCAGTTCCTGAAGAATTAAGGTTAAGATTAGCTTACCGTGAAGCAGCTGTTGCAGTCCTTGCGTGCTTCTTCCCTAACCCCAGCCGCCCTTTCACGGAGGTTGGTACTTCACTAGATATTCCTTGGTCCAGTTTTTTCAATTATATTGCTATGTTTCTTCACTTGATTGATGTTCTGCAGACACATATAAATTCGATCCGTGACCGGCCAAATATGCAATATGAAGTAACTGCTGGCAGGGTATTCACCAAAAAGACTGAGTATATTAATGCTTTAGTGCGTGCATGTGCTCGTAAGTTCTTGTTTGCCTTAATTCTGTTTCCACACTTTTCCCTTGCCCAATCCTGGGTACGTAATGAATTTCAGAGCATTGAACTGCTACCATTTGTAGCTAGGGTGATTGAGGAGGAAATGTTTGGTGTAAACAACCTTTGTTGGATCTCTGCAAAGGCTACGTTAGAAGCTTCAAGGCTTGCTGAACGTTTAATTCTCCAGACCGGGATGACAGCATTTGGAAAAGCATACTACAGAAATCATAGTGATCTTGTACCCAGTGTAAAGTTTCTGCTTCTTTTCTTTTCAATGCTGAATTCTTGTTAAGAGTATTTGCCAGGAATAATGATGTGGAGTTTCCTAGTAATTTCAACTTCTGGCAATAGCTTGCAGCAAAACTTGAAGCACTTCGCGAGGAGTACATGCGTTATGCTTATGATAAGTGTTCTTCTGTGCTGAGAGAATATCATTCAGCTGTGGAGACGATTACAGGTAACTTTGTTTATCCTGTAGTCACTTTTCAGCGAATTGTTTTGGCCTGATAGTGATTAAGGATAATATTTGTGATTTTTTATCTAGCATATGTTATGAGTTTCAATGAGAGGATTGAAATTGAAGAAATGGGCTATCTCCTTCCATATTATTTCATTATAAAGAAACAATAAATGGTCGAACCAAAAAAAGTTGAACTGAAAACATATTCTTGGTCGTTGTCATGTACCAAAGTACTTTAGTAGTTGATACTCACGTTCTGAGAGTTTATGTTTGGTATATCAAATCATTGAATATTGAGCATCATCCTTTGATCCTTTCGTCTTCTGCAGATATTTTACTTCAGAAAGGAGAGATGAAAGCTGCTGAAATTTTGGATGTGTACAAAAGTGCTCCTAGAATCCCTCAGGTAAGTTGGAGCATGGCATTGAGCATATCTTTGAGCTGATTTTCGAATACAAGGAATCAGTCCATGACTTCCATATCCTCTATAAAATTATTGTATATTGTATATTCATGGCCATGAATAAGTTCGGGGGAACCTAGTGTCTAGTGAAGGTAAAATCAAATGAGTAATAGTAGAATGTAGAAATTCAGTGCCTGCCAAATTAGGGCTGCAATACTTGGACTCCCAGAAATTTTGATAGTTTCTATCCTCCCAGTCCTTTGGAGCAAGCGGAAAGAAGAGGTTGCTGCTGTTTGAATCAGTGTCTTCTTCTTTATGCCTTTGCTTTCGGTCTTTACTTGGTTAGCTTTGCTTTTTTATTCCAGTTGCCTTCCATTTTGTTCTTGGTTATTTGAGGTACCATACAACTTTGCTCTTTCCTCTCCCAACATAAAGAGGAAACTGCATATTCAACTGAGCTATACGTGGGAGCCTGTAACAACCCAGCACATCTGGCGAGGATGAACCAATGTATAAATAGAAGAAACCTTCTGTAACTGGATAACTTTTGGAAAAATGAATAAACAATAGCTACTTTACCTTCTCTACTTTAGTTTAGCTCTCTAGAACTCTATTCTTCAATCTTTCCCCTCCGCTCCTCCATTGTTCCCTTCATTCGCCAGATTCCACCAACGATCCTTACAGAGCCAGTCTGAAAATCATATATTTTTTGTCGTCTGGACACAGATTGGATGGTAAACTGACTTATGGAATTTTCTAAAATTTGCTCAACTTCCAGCCTAACGTGAATCCCATTGATGAGCATGGAGCCCTAATTTATGCTGGTCGATTGGGGCTTCACGGTATCAGTCTTCCAGGTCGGGTCACATTTGCGCCAGGCAATGTCGGGTTTTCAACCTTTGGCGCTCCCCGCCCCACTGAGGTAAAAGAGAGATTCCACCCTTTGCATGAACTTCTCCACCTCTTTTTGCCACCTTTCCAATAATGTTTGATTATTGTCCCTCTTTTGTTATTTTCTTGAATTTTTGTTTTTGAATTTGCAGACCCAAGTAATTAATGATGAAACGTGGAAGCTAATAGATAACATTTGGGACGAAAGAGTTGAGGAAATAAAATCTGAAGCATCTGAGGAGGTCGAAGAAGAGAAAGAGAAACCACAGCTTTTGATGGCCAGCCATTTCCTCTAAAGATCGGATCATTGCCTGGTCCACATGGTTAG
The DNA here is from genome assembly GCA_964030455.1 of Linum trigynum. Lineage (NCBI taxonomy): Eukaryota > Viridiplantae > Streptophyta > Magnoliopsida > Malpighiales > Linaceae > Linum > Linum trigynum. The sequence continues at coordinate 1,233,297 of OZ034817.1, forward strand.
TATTGTTAGCTTCTTGTTTTAAGCAGTTATTGGATAAAGTTGCTAGGACCGAGAATAGTCAAATGGTTCACACAATTATCATCTTGCATCACATTGAAATAATCGTGTCTAAACCATCGCGAGGAACTCGTCTATCCTGTCATGGAAGGGACCGAACTTGGTATTGAGACAATTAAAGCACCAAACCTGATCTTCCATTGGTTCTGCCATCTTATGTTGCTGATGTGGCCGCCGTTGGCATACAATACAGGGGCTGCCACATGAGCAACAGAACGGCAAAAGCTAACGGAAATGGTGAATTTGGTGCTTTAATTCTCTAATTACTGAGTTTAGTGTTCAGCTCTTATACGTCTAATAGGCTAGTCTGGTGATCAAATAGTAACCCTCTGGAAAATAGTTTGAGAAGAGCAGAAGCAAGGGCTTTCCATCCCCGAGTGTCGGCATTTTCTTCTGTCCTCTGCTTAAACCCTTTTTTTTCTATGTTATTATAACTCACAGCCCGTCTCTACCGGGATGGGCGACCTTGTTGTAAACTAGCAGGTCAGTCGGGCACTCCACATGTCTCGTAGGGTTCGATGTTCCGGATGAAAGAAATCCCCACCATAAGTGTGGTGATGGATTGGAGGGAGCTGGCCGAAAGCCGAGCTGCGAGATGGTCCTCAGGTGCTGCCTCTTGTTATAGTTTCTTCCTCAGAATGCTTAATCAGTCATATGGGGTTTGCTATTAATAGATTGTGCTTCAGAGACCCCCCTTAGTTGTTGCAGTTTAGGAGCCATGCCTACATTTAGTGAATGAGGAACTGTGAAAATTTTCTGTTGTAACGGTAAATCCCCGTGAGGGACCTGCTCGAAGTTTGCATTTTTTTTACTTGCAACACAAGAATATGAGTGAGACAGGGCAATTTTTGAATTTGATCTTAGCCAATCGAATATGTTTTTAACCTTTATTTTCATCTCTCAGTTTCTTCAATTTGCCAATCATCATCTATTCAGTTTTGTTCCTCCGATCGGGTTCATGATAGGTTGTAACTCGTATATCTATAATCTATTTAAAGACCGAGGGATCAAACATAGGCGTGTGTCTTCTGAAATTTGAAGCCTAAGAAGTAGAGGGTGGCAAATGGATTGGATCAAGTGGATTAGTGGATTATCCATGAATCCAAATGACATCCTAAACCTTGGATCAATATGTAAAATATGAAAAGTTTAGGTACTAAAATGTCATGATGAAAAAGTTTAGGTACCAAAACGTAATTTTCCAACGATATTTTTCATATAAAAATTGAATTTTAGGTATCAAAATGTAACATATAAAAACTACAGGTACCAAATCATAATTTGTCATTTGAATCCATGGAACAATCCATGAATCCACCAATCCAATTGGATTTGGATCAAATGGATTAGATTTAAATGGATTAGATTTGGATATTTTTAATGGGTTGGTGGATTGGATTGAGAATTGCCGCCAAGTACCCAATCCTGCATAGAGTTCCATAGGGTAGGATAAGGTCATGAAGCTGCATACATCGTTTGCATGTATGTACTTCGTGTCTTGTGGATAAGCGGGATGTATAGGGCGGTAGTTCGCGTATATTCTTCTTTCACAATATTTGTATGTTCTCCGATTTTCACTGTTCAAGATTGTGTCACGCACAAACAATCGGATGTATAGGGAGATAAGTTCTCCGGATTTTCTTCTTTCACATCATCTGTATGGACTCCAATATTCAAAATTTTCATGAATCACTAAAATAATCGGGATGTATGATGTATTGATAGGCAATTCTCGGTATTTTCTTGGTTCATTGCATTTGTATGGACTCCGATTTTCGTGATTCTCTTACCGACATGAAAAAAAGAATTACAATTAGCTTAGCTGCGTCATTAAACTAACAGCCAACAACAAAGCAACAGACTAGGAAGCAGGGCCCAGGTAATTAATTGCATGATTAATTATCCAAGATAATATATAAACATATATCTCCGATATGATGACGATCTCTCTCGAGGCTCCACCTGTCCACTTCCCTTTCGGCAACTGCGCTTCACCTTTTACAGTCTCGCTTCTGACTGAGCACGGGAAGCAGAACGCACACACACCACACCATGGACGAATCGGAACCAACCTCGTCGATCAACGGCACCGACAACAAGGCCAGTTCCCGCACCGTCCACGTCGACGACGATGACGGCGGTGGATTGACTCTATTCGCCGTCCTCAATCGCACGGTGTCGTCGATCTTCGCTCCGGCCAGCGGTGGCGGCGATCCCGCTCCGCTGCTGCTGCAGCGGATCAAGGCGTCGCTGTCGGAGAACGGGCCGCTTCTGAAGGACGCGACGGCTAACACCGGACGGAAGATTCTGGTCTGGACTCGGAGCGGCAGCCCTCTCCGCGCTCTGCTCGTCATCTCCGTGAGTCTTTCCCTCTCGCTCTACTTCTCTCTCGATCGCTCGGCTTTGTGCCTTCCCCTTGAATTGGAAGTTTGTGTTCTCTGTTTGCCAGCAATTGCTGGAGGACTTCCTTCCTTGGTGTTACTATGGAGAGTTTGTGATTTGATTTGATTTCAATTCATTCTTTATCCGGTTCATAGAAGCTTATGTTCTTAAAGCTGCAATGGAGGGGGAAATAATCTTTACAGTACAATTATCGAATGAGATTGAATTGTTAGTAGTTTCTCAGATTGCATTCAGTATGGATTGCTTGGCTTCATTTGCATTCTTCCGGTCAATTTTTGTGCCCTCAGTTTGTACCAAGAATTGCTCAATTGTTTGCTTTTACTAATTCAAGTTCTGGAACTGTAACAGGTTGGGACAATTGCTCTTCTTGCCATGACGGGGATACTGGTCTTCATGCTGTTCTTCCTGGCAGCCACCATCAACGCCATTGTCATCTCTCTTCTCATGTCGTTGGCTGCTGCAGGAGGCTTCTTGGCTCTCTTCTTCGCCTGTCTGGCTGCTATATACATTGGGGCGTTATCGATCGCGATATTCGCCATTTCCACTGCAACGATCTCAGCAATCATCGCTGTCGCGGTCGCTACAGGTGAGTGGATTATTATCAAACTTCTTCGTTTCATGATACATCTATATAAACCAATATGCCTTTGAATGCATAGCTAAAGTCAAACCCTCTCTTGCTTGTGCTACTGCTAACACATGATAATAATGTCAAGATGATGGCGAGACCGTTCTTCTACCAGACTTATTACTTAGTTGGATGTGTTACAGACTAGTGAAGTGGATCTTTTATGAATCAATTCTCTTCTTCAGTGTGTGAACCCAGTTACTCTTCTAAATCATCGTATGATCTAGACTGGCTTAACCAGAGTACTCTGGCTGTCATAGTTCACCTTTACACTGTGCTGGTGGTGTTCCTGCATAAAAATACCTGTTTTTTCACAAAGGATCGGACCAACCATCAATTTTTGTTTTGTAAGTACTAATCCAGGCTTCATTCGAATGATTTCCTCCATCGAGATTCGAGAGGCTGGGATGACCCTGATTTGGCATTATCATTGTGCTTGACATGAAAAAATGAGGAAGGATAATACCACATAAAACCCAATACTTTCTTTAGTTCCCCCTTGTGCCTGGATTCCTTTTGCCGTCTGATTTGGTTTTTGACTTGCCTATCTTGGTGTTCCCTTTTCGTTCAGGTTGGATCGGATTCTTCTGGACCATCTGGCTGGTGACAAAGAAGAGCATAGGCATCGCTACACATTCACTGAGCTTGACAGGGTCGGCCATTTCCACATACTCGTCAGCTTGGCAAACTCGCGACCGAGTACCAAACAAAGAAGAATGAAAAGCTTGCAGTTGGGAAAGAAAGGATCGCTTGCGTTACAAGTAACAACCCATCCTCATAAGGCAAGCCGAAAAACAGAAAGAAAACACTGTATTGTATATGTTAATGGCTCTTCTTCTCCATTTCTTCGAGTCTATCCGTACATTCCCACCTTGTGCACTGGCTTCCTTTTAGTTTGGCCGTTTTTCTCCCTGCAATGGTTTTGCTTAGTTAGAGTGCTAAGAGATTTCATCTATACAGAGAAACCTTAGGGTGCTGTAATAGTTTGAACATGCCCTGTACATTATTTCATTCTACAAAAATATCTACCGTTTTCCCTTTGTGTGTAAGAGGATTCATGGAGTCGAAACATAAACAGCAAGGTCTTGGATCCGAAACTTGAATTCACATCGAATTATATTCGTAGTTCTCGACCACTTGATCTTCGCTAATGAAACTCAGGGAAGCTCGGGAGTTTAGCTTCTCGATCAGCTGCTCAAATACGGCGGAGAGGAAAGCAGTTCCCGATGGCTTCCATGGCGTTGAAGGAAGGAAGGGAAAGTTCAAAGTTCTGCATCCGACGAAATGGCATCTGCATTTCAATTAGGGATGGCAAAAATATCCGTAACCATGGATATCCACCCGAATCCGACCTAATCGGGTAGGGTAAAACCCGAACCCGAAGGAATTTTTGTGGGTACGGGTAAAACCCGAACCCGAATATTACGGGTAATGGGTGGGCATGGATTTCTCACTATCCAATCCGAACCCGCCCGATTATACACATGCATATAGATTTTGTATATAAATAATCATTATTTTTCTCTGACATATTTTATATTTAGCATATAAATATAATATTTTCATGAAATTATGTCGTTTTGATTAATTTTCTTCATTCTAGTGAATTATGGTCGTACTTTTCCTCTTATGTAATGTGTGAATGTTAACATATTAGTTGGAGTTATAAAGAGAAATTAGTACCCATGGATAACCGTGGATACCCGAAACCCGAACGGGTATGGGCATGGTTTTGATTTTCTACCCATTTCTTATGTGGGTATGGGTATGGGTAAAACCCGAACTACTTTGGGTAGGGTAACGGATACGCACTATCCGCGCCCAACCCGACCCATTGCCATCCCTAATTTCAATGGCCCCAACTCGGTCAATGGTCGTTCGTGTTATGGGCCAGTAGAATATTGGGCTGAATAAATAAAGTCCATAAAGTACCTATTGGGCCGAATTAAAAGAAAAAGCCTCAAACGAACCGGGTATAGAAGTTTCATTTCGGGTTTCTCTCGGAGTCGAATCAAATTGTCCGTTCCCAGAGGCCAGAAGTTCATGTTCATCCCTCCCAGGAAAGAGGAAAAAGCGAAGAAGAATCCAGTTGAGCAGAAATGGCGGTTTCCTCCATCTCCATCCCCACTCTAATTCACCAACTATTCCACTGCAACGTTCCTCACTCCTCTACATCTCCTTCCGGTTCCTTCGCGTTCCCTTCCTCTTCTTCTTCATTCTCATTTCCCGCCTCCACGGTCTCCATCTCGAACCCTCACAACGCACCGTCTCTATCCATTTCCCGAGCTTCCTCTTCGTCATCCTCCTCGTCTTCTTCCTCTCGCAGCAAGAGCAAGACGTCGACGGCGAAGAAGAAGAAGAAGGGCAAGAGTGGCGGCGGAGGCGGGCATGGCGACTGGAAGGATTTGGGCTTGAGCGAGGTTGAAGTCGTTGAGCCTCGCGGCGGGGGCCGGGATTATGACGATGAAGATGATTTTGATGATTACGACGAAGCTGCCTCGACTTCCATTTCGAGGTATAATGCTCCGCCGACTACTCCACTCCCGAATCCTCCCGCTGGCTTTTTCGTATCCGAGTCCGGCAGGGTTTCCATGACTTCCAGCAACCGGATTGCCACCATTGTCAGTGCTTAGCTCTCTCTCCCTCTCTCTCTTATCAAATTGTTTCAGTGAGAAGTAAGAATTATTCATTACTGTGCTGAACTGAACGAAATAGGCGTTGTGATATGCAGTGTTCAATGGTCACTTCCGATTCGTGCATTTCGAACGGTTTCATAAGAACAGATTTCCATTTACCTCTCAATTCAAAGATGCTGTGCATTCAGTTTCACTGATTTCCTGTCTCTAACTGTTGGCAGGTTGATGCTACGAATAACAATCCATTAGAGTGTGTTATAAGGAGGGTGTTTAGAAGTTCAAGAGGTGCTGAATGCATGCTCCTGTGCCCGGTTGATACGTAAGTGATCTCGTTTTAGATATTATATGATTTGGTGCTTGCTGAAGATCAATGTCTGATTGATTTGATTACCTGTTGCAGACCAGTTCAGATATTGAAAAGTACAAATATCGATGGGTGGTCAGCGGTATGCTCTCCTGATATTTCCAGCTGATAATTGTAGTTTTGACACGAAGACCAGTTTCTAAGTCCTGTGATTAACATGTTTTGCTGCTTGTATCTCATAGGTCAGCGATGATGAAGTGGAGGCAATACTTCCAGCTGCAGCATATGCTTTGGCAAAGATAAACATGCATCTAGTCCATAGCGGGTATAGTTGTTACCAGAACAGATGCTTTCTGAATTTGTTCATGAATGCATATCGGTGTGTTTTACAGAAATCAAATAGGTAACCTGTTTTCCTATCTCTTCTCAATGCCAGATTCTGTTACACAGCACGAGGAGGATTTTGTTACTCAGAAGATGACATATTTGATTTCCGTACAGGCAAGGACCTTCTGCTAGCATTTTTTAAAGCAATAAGTTTCATCCACACATATAAGAAGTCATAGTTAGGTCATCGTCGAACCATTTGCACACATGCAAACTATGACCGGGAATCCGTTTGTCTATCAACATCATAATTGCGAATTATGTGGTCACGGAGTGTGATTGTTCAGATAAAGATCAGTCCGATTTTCTTGGTTCCTAAATGAGGACTCGAAACATTCTACTAAACAGAAGCTCTGGTAATTTTGCAGATGATGGAGAAACTGTGGATGGCTTACCAACAGAGGGTGTTGAAATCACATACTTCCATCTGGTACATTGACAGACATCTTACTTTCTTATATTAATATTTTCTGGGGACTTCTACTTTATGGAAAAGAGAACTTATGGAGTGGTGCTTTGGAGATTTTTATACTGAGAACCACAGTACAGAACGAAGGACCTGAATTGTGCTGGTTTTTATTATTCTCCTTCTCCTACAGGATGGTGCACATTACATGATATATACTCCATCAGATCCACTCCTTTTTGTCGCAATTAAGGTAAGTGCTGTGCTTGGATTCTACTCTCTTGCCACTTTGGTGATCAAGTAGTAGCCCAAAAGTTATTTGGTAGATAATCAAGGAGTTTGTTGGTCCTTGAGCTTGAGCTGAGCTAAATGGAATTTATCTGTGTGTTCTGCAGGATCAAGACGGAGTACTGCAAATAGCTGATGATGTAAGAAACTCTTTTACCATTTCTCTTCTCCTTTAGCTATTTGCCTTTTACTTTCTTGTTGCTTCCCTAGTTGATTTACTTCATCCACGACTCCTAGTCTGATGAAATATATGTTTGTGATCTCGCTCTAAATAGCAAAAGAGTAGAGAGTGTTGAAATCATATAGATTTAAAAAAACATCTTTATCCTTTCATTACAATAATAGGGCACGCAGATGTAAAATTATTTTTTCTGGTAAGAAATGCAAGCTTAGTGGTAGGAAATGGGTGACTGTTTTGGGATACAATGATTCAATGGTGTTGCAACTTTTAAAACAGTTGAAGTGAGTCTTTTGATTAAAAGTTATAATTATTTCTGTTCCCGATTGTTTGTCAATGGAACAGGATCTTTTGGAGGACTCGGCTATCGTGAGTGCAATTGATGAGGAGACTGAATTCAACGCACTGGTGGTACGTGAAACTACTTTTTATGAGTGCCCAATTGTGGATGCACTAGATGATGGAATCTCATGAATGATTGATAAATTCAATTACAGGAGGAAGAAGCTGCTCTTATGGAATCTTTGATGGGCAAAAGCTGATTGCAAAGGTTGCAAACACATCAACATGTAAGCATGCCACTCTTTTACTGATTATTGTTCTGAGTAGTTGCGTAAATGCGGCCTGCTTCAAATTTGAAACTGTCTGGGTGGGGTTTCTTAAGCGAAATGATGATAGACCTAGACAGTATGAATCACAGAAGGCCTAGAATTGCATTAATCGTTTCCTTCATATATTGTACATGAGGAAGCTTCTTAGCCTGTATTATTTGACTGATTTGTCATGAACAATCTCGAGTCTACAAAGAACATGAAGTATTTGCACATTACTAATTTTCTATTTCGTTTAATAGTAGACTAATTTTCATTGATTGCATCAAGCTAACAATAATAACTCTATTAACCAATAGGAAAAAGAAAAATCATCTGATAGTTGAATGTCTTGATCTTGGGTGTAGCAATTGGGTAATTGATACTGTACGAACTGTAATTTGGAGTGGATCCCCATTGGATTCTTCCAGTATTACCAGTAGATTGTCTGATGTGTTTAGGAACTCCCTAGGAACATGGTACCTGCATGAATGGAAATTCAGCAGGTAATCATAATTGAAGGCCTGGCAGTACTCCGAATAGGCTGAAAAACTAAAGCAGAGGCTTACAGTGTCTGAGAAGGATTTCCTTGCTTTGTCTTAATTGTCATCCAATAGCGCCCAATGCTCTCTCCATTCACCCATACTTGACCTTTTCCCATACTGGTTAGGTTCAATGCCACTGGCTCATCTCCCTTAGGTGCATCAAATTTTGTCTGTACAATTATTTTTATCATGTCAAACTTGAATCAAGTTTTTACTTTGTAGCAAAGACTTGTTTATATTGATTCTTAAGGCTCTAACATCAGAAGTAAGGCACAAGCTTTTACTTTATTAACAAATTTTGCACATTCTTTTGAAAATGACGAATATGACATGAAATCAAGTACTCCGATGACAAATATGATTATATGACACACTCTATAGGTTTCTAGTGAATTTTACAGTGATTTTGACATGGTCAGTAAGTGTGAAGATGGTGCTGACTTGAAAACTTATTCTTGTTTCATATTTGTCATTTTGAAAAGAATGTGTCAAACCGTTGATAAAGCGAATAGTCGTGCCTTACTCTGCTATTTGGCCTATTCTTAAGCATTCTCTACTCTAGTTACTCACTCTAAACCATCTGGGTGACGGATCATCGTTTGCTGATGAAGAATCAGAGATTGGATTCCATTTGACTTTATCTGTATTCTCTTGTGTGTATATCCCTAAGCTCTCTCCTTGAAAACCAACCTTCCAAAATCACCAGAATAATGCATTAATATAACCAATACTTGATGCTTGGTCGGAATACCCCATTTCCCGGTGGAAATTTTTACCTGATAGCCCCATTCATCACTTGTGACATTGTGTGTAGTCTCTTTGCATTGAATTTCTACCTTAGTTAGTCCTGCGTATCTCTTCTCCATGAAAGCTCCAGAATCCTTCATTAAATAGAGTTAATCATGAACATGCCAGTTATTCTCCTGTTCACTAGAGTTTAGCTTAAGTATAATTGAGAAGGTCCAGAATTGAAGAAGAGAAAGCAAAATTACGTACCCATAGTCCCACCATAACACTTAGTATAGAAACATCATTCTTCGATTCACTTAGTGAGATTGGTGCTTCGACCAAGACTGCCTTTTTCTGACCTGTTGAATTCCCATGAGCTGATCCTGACCATTAGTAAGATTAGTGATCATTCCCAAAGTGCATAGTTAACCAATAATGGTAGCGATTAGGCTCTTTTACCTGCATATTCCCCATTGACAAAAGCATAAACAAGGTGTGAGAGGAATTTCACTTGCAGTTTTGGTTCTGTGCAAGAAGCCGAATTTGGTTGGAAGCTGCAAGTTTTGAACAGAACTAGTAAGTTACAAGGGATAATAAGATTATTGTGCAGTCTCAAAAATATTGAACCTGTGAACTTAAGAAAGGCTGAAAGCAATGTAGTCAAAAGCGAGTTTCTACGTAGAAACGTTTTGGCGATCTAGAAGCGTAAAATCGTAAGTTTTTAAGTTTTAAAGCGGAGTTTTTAACCACATAAGTTGTAAAAACGGAGATTTTGTGTAGAAGTGCTTTAGTGACCTAGAAACGTAAAATCGTAAGTTTTTAAGTTTTAAAGCGCGAGTTTGACTACATTAGCTGAAAGAACACCCTTACTATGCTCCATGCTTAATCACTAATTGCCAGGATGGCGCATATTCTTAGGAGGAAAGAAGGTTTTTTCACCTCATCGTGTACCATAGATAGTCAGTAGAATCCTTGGTTATATTTGTTTGCTCCTCTATCTGATTGAATCGCACTGTAGTGTCTGAGAAAGTAGGTATGGCCTCTCTGTATTCCTCCCATTGATGCTCTGCACCTTTCAGAGTCTTGCTCTTTGTCGCTATTCTTTTGCTGATTGCTGCATTCACCTTGGCTGTGTCGAAGGCTATTTTCTTACAATCGGGCAGAACACTAATCGACCTAGGTCGCAGCTCGAAATTTGCATTTCTGAACTCAACTGTTGCATTGGTTGTGGCGTTGTTGAATAGAAATGCTGCACACTTGTTTCCCTCATCTGTCGAGTCTTCATAAACATAAGCCTGGAGAAGTTTTGTTAGTTAGTTCTTTGTGATTACTAATTAGTGAATCCGAAATCGACAAAGGGCATATGATCTAACTGATAAGGAGCTATTTAGAGCTAAAACCCAAACCTGTTGGTGTTGTCCCAGGGAGATCTTTCTCTGGACTCCATTTACTAAAGCTGAAGAACAAGATTTAACTGCGGCGTGCATCTCTTTAAGATGGCTCCATTTCGGTTCTCTGATCAAACCTAGGAGAACCATGAAAATTCCTGTCAGTTTTTGGCTGAAGCTCTTGTAGTAGATTAGAGAAACAAGTAGGTAGGGTTAGCTTATAGCGTTGTTTGAATTGGCCTCTCACCATATTCATCAAGAGGAGCTTGGTCGTAGTACTGTGTCACCATGTATGCTGCCCCACTTCTTCCAAAATTTGTCCCTCCATGATACTATATTTGCAGAACGTTCGTCGTTAGTTTAGAAGATGTCCTCGTTACACTGACACTATGGATTGGCATTAGTATTCTTACCATGTAGTAATTGACAAAGCTTCCATTTTTGGCAACAATGAAGAGCAAGGTGTGGAAGGCGATATCTTGAGCCGATCTTAGGTACGTTTCGTCTCCATACCGCTGCAGGCTTCATGTTGAATCACGAGTATAAAATGCTTGATTAGTTTTCCTCTTAATGAGCTAGATACTGACCCTAATCAAGTTGAGTGTTGTGTCATTAGTTTTAGACCAGATCAGATGGGACTTACAAGGATGTCCAATTCTCTGTCCAAAGTGCTGGCTTGGATGGGGAGTTTGGCCCTGTGAAAGTTTCTCCACATCTCATCCCATTGCATGAGTTTATCTGCATCCAGTTAATCTCGTCATTAGCGTCTTAATCCGCGGATCTTACTAGTTATGGGAGAGTACTATTAACTACTAACCACAGGGTCAGGAGCATCAGGTTGCTTGCACATCACCCAGGGGACTCCAGTTTGGAGATCGACTGCCATTTTTGCTGCCCACTGCACATATGCTTTCCCTCCCTTTTTGAATGGTGCTTCTACATTTCCATACTCATTCTCTATCTACAAAAAAAAAAAAAAAAAGATCTTTGAATCAATTAGTCAGAAAGGTAGCCATCCGGCTAGGCACCGGCCTGGTCTAGATTCGAATGAAATCGGATCGAATTAGTATAGCCGTATAGGATTGAACCGAAAGCGAAGGGAAGATGAGGATCATAACCAAATGACTAATACTGCATAGTTGTTTTGCTCTGTTTTTTTTAATATAAATCTAATAGACCAAAAACAATAAATTTTGAAAACTTTTGAGTTAAAATTGAATTGGATGGGTACATCCCTCGTTTCAGTAACTTTACTATGGTTCGGAGTGTTGTTCACTCGATATAAGAGCATGTTTCTTTCCAGATTTGTATCGTTCTCATACTATACTGTTAGGCCAGCCAATTAATTCCTTAGGATCGGATCTTGCAGCTATCAATCGAGTGACAAAAAAAGTGTATTTTTTTTTATCTCGACTTGAGTTGCTTATTGATTTTCGAAAATGGGATGCTAAATGACTGATTTACCTGTGATAAGATTATGGGGCCACCTTGCGAAGCGAACAGACTCTCCGACTTCATCATTTCCACTATTTTGGTAACAAAGTTTCGCATGTGATTCTAGATTAAGAAAGAAACATCAACAAAAAAAAAAAAAAAAAAAAATTTACCATCACAATAAACCAAATACTTCAACTCAACTTAATCATCATTTCCCTGCCAGCCTGCCTTCTATGAGCAATAATAAAATGGCTATATACAATACCTTAAAGGGCTTGTTATCTGTCCTGTAGACAATGCCCGGGATGTCATGCAGCCAGAAAGGGATCCCTCTGCATATCATAACCATTATCATTAATGATGCCTTCTTCAACTTAATTATGACCTAAAACGAATTAGTGATAATGAAGAAAGAGAGGGAAGTGAGAAACTTCGGAGTATTGATTGGGCTTACCCATAAGTCCATTCACTCTCAATGAATGGGCCGATTCGAAGGCAGGCATAGAGGCCTTGGGCCTGGACCTCCTTTATAAACCTCACCAAGTCATTTCTTCCAATGAAATCATACTGCAACCAAGGCCCAAATTAAACGCCGAGTTTCGAATTAAATTGAAACAGGACAAAGTGCGCATTTTCAGTATGAATCACTTCAAATGTGCGGTACTAAGTATGAATTGAACCCGTTTCTAGTGGGTTAAGGTGATCAATTTTTTAACAAATAAATGATACATCATGTCAATTAAAAAGGGATTGTAACTATGTATGAAAATGTTTTCTTTTTTTTTATTGTTAAAAAATCATGTAAGAAGGGGATATAACCTACGTGTCCAGATTTGGGCTCATGAAGGCTCCAGAAAACATAGGTCTCAATAACGTCGATCCCTCCTTCTTTGGCTTTTTCTATCAAAGATCTCCACATCTGCCGAAAAAAGAAAATAAAAATATGTTACTTCAGCCTTTATTTTCTAATTAATTTGATTTAATAAATGAAATTAAGTAATGCTTCGATCTAATACCACAAGTTGATGAGGCATTTATCCTAAATGTTTCGATCACTAATTATTGATTTTAAATGTCAGAATAGCTTGTGATCAAAAAATTAATTATAGTGATGTTAGCACTAGGTCATAGTAATGTGAGTATGATACGTTTTGAAATGAGCGATCCATATTGTTTTTATATCTCGTCTTTGGTCTGATATGTGAATCTCAATGATAGATGATTCAAAACACGTAACAAATGCACATCATTATGCATGTTTATGGACGAAAACGAATCAGTTGGCCCTACATAACAAAACTAAGATCCAATTACTAGCCTAAGATGACAAATAGAAAAGAAACTCTCTCCCTGCGTGCTCAGGAATCGCATTGAGTTAGGGTGGCTAGTTGTGGCTACTACTCATTTGGACGGTGAGTGTAGATCGAGTCGGATAATACTGTTTGAAATAAGGATCAGATAGGTTGATGTGTTACAGAATATAATTCGGAGAAAAGAACTAAGAGAAATCCTCTTTTAAAGAATAGGGGTAAGAGAAACTTATACGACTAAACAATTTGCGTTATTTGAGAGATGTAAATACTCAATAGAGTTGAAATATTATTTAAGAAATACTAAAAATACGAGAAAGATATTAAAAATAATGTATGTAGAGTAAAATGAAATATTATTTATTGCTAGAAATAAGGATAAGATAGGTTGATGTGTTGCAGAATATAATTCGGAGAAAAGAACTAAGAGAAATCCTCTTTTAAAGAATCGGGGGTAAGAGAAACTTATATTACTAAAATATTTGCGTTATTTGAGAGATGTAAATACTAGGTAGAGTTGAAATATTATTTAAGAAATACAAAAATCACGAAAAAATATTAAAAAGAATCTATGTAAAGTAAAAAGAAATATTATTTATTGCTTGAAATAAGTATAAGGTAGGTTGATGGGTTGCAAAATATAATTCGGAGAAAAGAACTAAGAGAAATCCTCTTTTAGAGAATAGGGGTAAGAGAAACTTATATTACTAAAATTTTTGCGTTAAATACTCGACAGAGTTGAAATATTATTTAAGAAATACAAAAAATACGAGAGATATTAAAATGAATATATGTAGATTAAAAATAAATATTATTTACTGCTTGAAATAAGGATCAGATAAGTTGATGGGTTGCAAAATACAATTCGGATGTGTATTTTGTAGAATATGATTAAGAGAAAAGAACAAAGAGAAATCCTCTTTTAAAGAATCGGGGGTAAGAGAAACTTATATTTTTAACTAATTTGTGTTAATCGAGAGATGTAAATACTCGATTGAGTTGAAATATTATTTAAGAAATGCTAAAAATACGAAAAAATATTAAAATGAATATGTAGAGTAAAAAGAAATATTATTTGTTGCTTGAAATAAAGATCATATAGGTTGATGTGTTGCAGAAGATAATTAGGAGAAAAGAACTAAGAGAAATCCTCTTTTGAAGAATCGGGGCTAAGAGAAACTTATATTACTAAACAATTTACGTTATTTGAGAGATGTAAATACTCGATATAATCAAAATATTATTTAAGAAATACTAAAATATGAGAAAGATATTAAAAAGAATCTATGCAGAGTAAAGATAAATATTATTTATTGCTTGAAATAAGGATCAGATAGGTTGATGTGTTGCGGAATATAATTCGGAGAAAAGAACTAAGAAAAATCCTCTTTTAAAGAATAGGGGTAAGAGAAACTTATATTACTAAACAATTTACGTTATTTGAGAGATGTAAATACTCAATAGAGTTGAAATATTATTGAAAAAAATACTAAACATATTAAAAAGAATTAATGCAGAGTAAAAGGATAAATACCTTATTCTAGTTGTAGGTCAAAAAATATTCATAAAACAAGTGAATCGAGTTTATCATCGTACATTAGTCCCCATACAGAAAGACAACGATAGCTTGTTGTTTGAGATAAATAACAAACACACAAAGAAGAACCGTTATCTCTTCTTTCATGAACAAAATCTCATCCTTCAACTACTTTCTCTTATCATAAACTGCGTGCATGCCATGGCGTCTTTTCTTTCAAGTTCTGTCAAACTATATCGTTACAAATACCCACTTTTTTTTATATATATACTATTAGAGTAGAAAATTAGAAATCGTTATTAGAGATCCGAAGATTTTCAACAATTTAGTTATAAAAAGAAAAGAGATACATCTAATCCATCCATAAGAAAATTTAATTCGCGACTCAACCTAGAAAAGAAACAAGTCAGACAGAGTCAGACACAGTGTGGTTGACTATTGACTTATAAAAAGTAAAATGAAGAAAAAAAGTTTGATACAAATCATTGAAATCGGAGAATTTGTCACTTCAGTTTTATCTAAAAATTATTATAACATTCAACTCAATCATCCTTTTGATCATACGAAACCCGAATCATATTCTTATTTCAAACGTACTTAACCCGCAACTCAACATATTGAGTCAGACATCGTTGCTACAAACTGTCTAGTGTGACTGTGTAACGGTTTGGTCTCGAAACGGACTATATCGAATCAAATATATATTGGTTTGGTCTTTGTTGTCATGAATTTATAAATACTAAAGAAAAGTGAACCGGATTGACAGAATTGACATTTTTAGATCAGACCAAACACAATAATAATCCAGTTCTTGGATTCTAAGATATCTTCCACTATTAAACTGTACGTGGTTCTTGTGAGTTTGTTCCGGTGATCGGATCATTGCACACGTCTCACCGGAGAGGGAAAGAAAGAAGGAATGTAGGTAGTAGGAGTAAGATGAAGAAGATTTAGGATTACCTTGGGGGTGCTCCTTGGATAATGAATGGAACCAGAAAACAGAACCTTCCTTTCCCCATCTACTATCAACGACCTCCCATCGTACGTCACATTCCCTCCGGCCACCACCTCTGCCGCCGCCAGTACCACCACAACGGCGGCCAACAGCCTTCCTCGCCACCACCAGCCGCCGTAGTAGCTCCCCATATACTTAAGCTAAAGAGATAGGTAGAGATAATAAGAAGAAGAAACAGTCTCTCTTCAGAACCTTATAAGGAAGTGTTTGGAGCGAAGCTCTGTAGAGAGAGACAGAGAAGGAAGCAATAACGGTGACCAAACTTCGAAAAGGCCACCTAATTTTTGGACTTTAACCGATTTGCCACTCAAGTCTTGAAAATGGACTAATAAACGAACACGGTCACGGTGGGTCCATTTTCTTTTGTGCTCTGTACAATGTCGAGTACGTGACTTCATCGAGAAATAAACTAGATAGACACTCTCATGATTAGCCGTTTAGTCGGAGAGGACAAGGTTTCGCGTGGTAACGTTGATTGGTATTGGCCTCGAGGTTTATGTTATATACATATATTGATGAAATGGGTCGCTTATATGTCAACCATTCCGAAAATAGGAGTAAAATATTTTATGGAGATTGATATCGGACTTTTGTGCTAGTCATTCATTGCTTGGCTCACAAGTTTCAATGAGATCAGACATTGCGCGTGATCGATTTGTCATCAATGCAAATTTTCTATCAATTGCAAATTTTGGAAACGAAAACACGAGTACAGTCGGGGAGGCTCTTGGAGTTATTCTTTAACTCTAGGGATTGATGTGTTAAAAAGAAAAATCTGAATGACAGATTTATTAGTGACCTACAAATTTTCAGGATAATTTTGGCTCCATTATGTAATTTGTTTCCTTTGCAAGATACAATCACAACCAGAATGATGTAAAAGGCAAGTTAAAGCCCCAAGCAAGGGAGAGAAAAAGGAAAGTATGTTTGTTTTTCTGACGTGTTTTGTTTAGTTGAATATCCCATAAGCAACACCTTCCCCTTCTTTCTTCATCTATTTGGGTTTTTTTTCTTATTAAGTTGGTTTGTTAGTTGACCATCTTTGACGACATTGTTTTTATACATGTGCTTTATATTTTCTTATAATTCATCATTAGGTATTTTGGACAAAAACTAATTACATACATTTCATAATCAGAGGGTAATGTCCAACTTAGACTGCTCTCCCTCTACACGTCTAACAACAAACATGAAGAGATTAGGGCAGACAATCAAATTAAAAGAGGTTGAATAATCAAGAGGTTAGAGTTCAAATGTCTTTATCTGAAATGTTATAACCCAACCGGTTTCAATAATTCGAGTTACATTGTTGGGAGAGGTCCATAAATAGATGCTAACCAATTTCTTACACGCCCTCTTAAACGAAAGTAAGCTCATAGGTTTGAAGTTTACACAAACTATCATATATCATGTGCTTTAAGATAATGTTTAATGTAGGGGTAATGAGGACTTGAACACGCGCTAAAAAACAAGCTACCTTCAATACCATATCATAAACGAAATAGTCCCAATAATTCGAATTATTAGAAAAGGTCCACGTATGAATCTTAACGCAGAGATCGACCTACAAGCCTATCTCGATTTCCACCACCCAATTTTACCCTAAATTAGTGGAGTAAGTATCCCTATAATTAGTTATTATCTAAAAAAGGACAAAGTTTCAAACCTTCCAAATCACTATAAAAGGTCACTCCATCCTATCTATTATCCTCAAGGCACAAAATTAAAGACAATAAAGAGGAGTAATTAAGAGAGATTACGAAGAGGAAAGCAACCATTCTTCTTCATTAACATCTCTCTTTTTCCTCTTCTTTAATTCGATCATAATGGAGATGAAGAAGGTTGCTTGCGCCGCCGTCGTGTTCGCTGCCGCCTCAATGAGCGCAGCCTTGGCTCAGGAGGCCGCCGCTCCTGCCCCCGACGCAGCCGCTTTTGGCCCCGCCGGTGCTGCCGGACCCGCCGCCGCCGCCGGTGCACCGACAAGCGGTGCTGCCGGTGCCTTGCCGGCTCTTGGGTCTTTGGTGGGTGCCTCCATCGTCTCCTTCGTTGCCTTCTACTTGCAATAATTTGCTCTTCTTCTTTTCTCATTTGTAATTTGTTTTTAATTGTTCATGCAATATTGTTATGAACACATTTGATTAATGAAATCTGTATTCTGATTTGATTGCGCGATAAACTGTAAAAGTGGGAAAATTAATGATCATGAATAAGTATAATCATTCTCTGGTATGATAGATCATTGTCACCCAGAAGCAAGGATGAGGTTCGACTAAAAAAACTTCATATTACAGTCTAACTGGTAGGTAATATCTAGCAGTATGAAATTGTCGAACCATAATTTCAGCATAAAATATCATATCACTGAATTCTCCTGTATACCCTCTTATACGGTTTTACAATCCTTGTCCTTGCCGTGATCAGGTTGCAATCTTTTGGGATGCAAAACTTTGATTACCAATTGTCCAAATGAGAAATTGGATGAAGACGACGTATTACTACGTTAGTTATCATTAATTGTAGTAATTAATTTTTTGAAAATCAAAGTTGAGTGATCGATTTCACATATTTTTGAAAACAAAAATTGTTTAGAAGTCGAGACATTAAAATGAGAGTCTCTATTTGACTCTTATGTTAATTTCTATACCTTCATATTAATCAGGAAATAATCCAACCAAAATATCGAATGGAGCCACAACGGACATTTAAAATAGGATATGTTCATCAAGAAGTAAAAGATGTCATGAATAAGATGATTTGCCCAAAGTTAATCTCTAAATAAACAAACATGCTCAACTCGAACCGTCCAATCAAATGAATATACATGTCTAATCTCGATACTTAAATACATATTATAGGAGGTGTTTGGGCACGTTCACTTAAATGAATATATTATAACCCGTCAATTTTTTCCTCAGATTTTCGATCATCTCGCGATTAGCTAGGTTTCCAATACTTTGTTTCTTGGTTTGCGCAAAAATTGAAACTTGTTCACCATACTTGTTTGAGATCCATAATCTAGTCTACTATGTTAATTATATCGAATCGACCAAAATCGAAAATACGGAAAACATAAACAAACACGAGACACGATTTTTACGTGGTTTCCCCAAAAAAAAATTGGGACTAGTCCACGGGAGAGTGCAAGAATCTCCGAGTTCTTTCTTTTATTATCTTTTTTTTTTTTTTGCTGGGTTTAGCTCTTTCGCTAACCTCTACATCGATGGAACGAACAACGACTGCTCTCTATTACGCTTCTGCCGGATCTCCTGCGGCTGCTTCCTCGCAGCTCTGCCGGCGGCGACGCCCTTCTTCGAGTAGCTTTTGCTCACGGTTGTCGAAGAACCCAACTCTCTTGCTGGAGGAGGTATTGTTGTCGGCGCTGTCGTGGAGATCATCAGCGGCAGCGGCGGCGGCGGTGGAGAGGCACTTGTAGCCGCGATGAGCTTTGTAGCTCTTGAGGGCACGATACGCCATAGGGATTAGGCCGTCCATGGCGGTTCTTTGATGTATCGCTTCAAGTGTGGTTCGTTAGTTTACTTCTTCAATTGGTTTTATATTTATAGTAGTGTTATGATAATCAATATTCAGTAAGGAAAAAGGATTAGTACTAGGGTAATCCTTGTACTTGTAGGACAAGGAATGTGAAACCTAAACGAATAAGGATTAGGCAATTGCGAATTGGTTACCATAAAGTTTTACTAAATTGTTTTGCTTTATCGATGAATTATACTCATAGTTATCCAAAAATTAAGTTATTTTTGAATAATATTTTCTAATTAAATATATTGTGAAACTATATTGGAGGTCATATAGGAAAATTTAGTGTTAGAGTATTTTATACTGAAATTTTGGTTTAACTGTGGTCCAGCCGTTTCATACAGCTAAAACCGCCTATTGTTTGACATCAGGTACCCGGTATTCTCAGTCCGAAACGGACGATAGGATACGGTTTCTAAAACATTGCTTAAATTAAATTCTTGATAAATTTCATCATACATGATTGGGTTACGAAAACTTCCGGATCAGTATCCTTGTATTTGTTTGTTTGTAACTCGAACAAAATGTAGTTACTCAAAGCACCACTCATGTACATAGTTGACGATTTTGTCGAACAGTCTTGCCAGACGATGAAGTTTGACACATATTCAATTCTTTTACTCGTATGAATGAAAATTGAGACCGTTGCATAATTTCCTTCAATCATTTATTATTGTTTTTTGTTTATTAATGCATATGAACTTTTATTGAGTAGTAGTAGAAATGTTCGACATATCAATTCTCAATTGAGGTATAAGAAAAATAGGTGGCCTGCTTGTTCAGATTTTGTTGGGAGAAAGCTTGACAATTAAAAGGAAAGAAACGAAGGAATAAATGATCAGCAGAACAATTGAAGAAAGGTTCCACAAATTAAGCCATCAAGGATCTCGAAGATAAATATCTGGAAATCATTCAACGGGAAGCAACACAGGAGTATAAAAGGATAAGGTTCGGGTAGAATAGATTAGCCTTTTTAATATACTTTCAATAGCAGAAACAGTAAGGGTGTCTGAGTTTGAAAGAGAAAAGGAAGAGAGCTGTCAGGGAGAGAGCTCGTTGAGGGATTCGGGTGTTAGGAGAAGATCATTGGCAGGGAGCGGATGTTCTGAGAGTAATTCTGATCGAGTGACTGCAAGTTATGTGGGATTGAATCGGTGTATTGTAACTCTGAAGAATGTGGTGCTAGTGAATCGTCAAAGGACTCAAATCGAGTATCTTTGACCATGGATTTGTCGGTTTTGCACATTGCATACCGGATATCACGTAAAAATCTGGTGTTGTCCATTCTGCGATTTAGTTTTAGCTTATCTCTATTGTGGTACTCTGTTTTTGTTCTTGACTGCATGTTTCTGGAACTGGACGACAGCCTAAGGAAGAAGAAGGGAAGCATGTGGGCTAAACGCATCGTTTTTCTTTAAAACAAAGAGTGGAATAGGAATATGGGTTTGGGCCGTGTTTAAGTTATTAATGATCTAAGCTTGGTTTATTACGTTTGGGCTTGAAGTAGGTCGAGCCCATCTAACGAGTCAAACAATAGAAACTGGAAGCCAAACTCAGTGAAGGGTTCCTTCGATCAAAATCTCAATTCTCATATATCACTTTATTTCTGTTCTTCGATACAACATCAAAACCCTAACTGCTAGTTACCCAAAATCCTATAGAGTGTTTTGAAGAAAAGAAGAGCATGAATCTCGCGCTCGATTCACATAACAGGTGGTATCAGAGCTCGGCTCCGGCGAACAAGGTCTAAACACCTACGGAGAAGATGAGTTCGAGCGCTAGCACTGGGGGAGTGTTTATGGCTGATGGGTTTTCTCAGACCAGACCACCAAGATTCGAAGGAGTCCACTATGGGTATTGGCGGAATCGGATCAGGAGGAATGCTATGACTCTGTGGATTGGAAGATATGGAAGCTGCTGATACCACCAAAGGCCAGAATGTTCCTATGGCGCTTTCTACAAAACATCCTACCTACGAGGAAGAACATTGAATCTAGAAATAGGGAAGCAGCAGTGAAGTGTCCCTTCTGTAACCTAGTGGAAACGCAAAAGCACATATTCAGGGAATGCTCATGGGTGAGAAGGGTTTGGGCTCCCACAGATTTCATGCCTTTGTTCGAGAAAGGGGAAGAGTTATCATGCACAGCGTGGTTTTGTGAATTAGCAGAGACTATCGAAGAGGACAAGCTAGCAAAACTGACTATGATCCTCTAGAACATCTGGAATGAGAGGAACAATCACTTGTTCAACAAGAAGAAGGCGGAGGAGTGGGAGATTGTAGTTCGAGCCCTATCCTATCTAGAGGAATACCAAGCAGTCAAACAGAAGGAGGATGAGAGGGGAGATACTGTACCTGAGCAATGGCAGAAGCCTCCGGCGGGATGGGTAAAAATCAATGTCGACGCAGCAATTTTTGCCGGGGAGGGCCTGGTGGTGCGAGATTGGAATGGTATGTGTTTGCTAACAGGGGTTCGCCGGGATCGCCGCTAGTGGAGAACAGAAATTGCAGAGCTCTAGGCAATCATCTTCGCTTTGGAGGTGGTGGAAATGAAGGGCTATGAGGCGGTGGAGATCGAGTCGGACTGTTTGGAAGCAGTCTCGAAGATAAGGAGAGAGAGTGTGGCGTTGATAGAGGAAGGAGGCCTATGCGAGGAGATAAGGGATAAAGCCCAGTTCTTGGGCCAGGTCAGGTGGTGTTTTGCTAAGAGAGGTTGTAACATGGCAGCCCATCAGGTAGCCCATATTGATTGCAATTGGGACTCCCAAGAGCTATGGGAAGACAGGCCTCCCAACTTTATTTTACCGCAAGTGATTGCGGATTGTAACGCTTTGATGCAGTCATAATTAATAAATTCAGGTGTTCGATAAAAAAAAGTACAAATTATATGGGCCATTAAATGAGATGGCCTGTTCAACTCTCCGCCTACAAATTGAAAACTCAGCCCACCCGTATTGAAAGTACATATATACATAATACATACACCTAGGGGTGGAAATTGGGGTGGGTGTGGTTACCCGCCCCACATTTTGTGGGTAACCACACCCACAAATATAGAATTATGCTACCCACAACCCGCCCCGCAGTGGGTAGTGGTTAACCACTATCCCCTGCGGGTTTGTGCTGGATACCCACAAAAATTTCATTATTAAATAAAATAATGGTAATTAAATAGTGAAGTTGTGTTTCTTCTAACACAAAAAAAAAACATACATAAAAGAAAGTTAATAAAGTGTCAAATATATTATAAATCACGAATACGAGAGGTTAGTTAGTGTAAAGAGGCGGAGTGACCTGTTACCAGACAAACATCGTTGCATGTCACGGTTCCTCCGATGGCAACAACAACAAAACACAAAAGTGGCTCGATAAGTGCAGGCACCCGCTTTTAATGAATCGATTATTCTCCGCTTTAAATGAGCTTGCGCCGCCGTCGTGTTCGCTACCGCCTCAATGAGCGCAGCCTTGGCTCAGGAGGCCGCCGCTCCTGCCCCCGCCGCAGCCGCTTTTGGCCCCGCCGGTGCTGCCGGACCCGCTGCCGCCGGTGCACCGACAAGCGGTGCTGCCGGTGCCTTGCCGGCTCTTGGGTCTTTGGTGGGTGCCTCCATCGTCTCCTTCGTTGCCTTATACTTGCAATAATTTGCTCTTCTTCTTTTCTCATTTGTAATGTCTTTTTAATTGTTCATGCAATATTGTTATGAACACATTTGATTAATGAAATCTTTATTCTGATCTGATTGCGCGATAAACTGTAAAAGTGGGAAAATTAATGATCATGAATAAGTATAATCATTCTCTGGTATGATAGATCATTGTCACCCAGAAGCAAGGATGAGGTTCGACTAAAAAAACTTCCTATTCCGGTTTAACTGGTAGGTAATATCTAGCGGTATGAAATTGTCGAACCATAATTTCAGCATAAATTATCATATCACTGAATTTTCCTGTATACCCTCCTATACGGTTATACAATCCTTGCCGTGATCAGGTTGCAATCTTTTGGGATGCAAAACTTTGATTACCAATTGTCCAAATGAGAAATTGGATGAAGACGAACGTATTACTACGTTAGTTATCATTAATTGTAGTAATTAATTTTTTGAAAATCAAAGTTGAGTGATCGATTTCACATATTTTTGAAAACAAAAATTGTTTAGAAGTCGAGACATTAAAATGAGAGTCTTTATTTGACTCTTAGGTTAATTTCTATACCTTGATATTAATCGGAAAATAATCCAACCAAAATATCGAATGAAGCCACAACAGACATTTAAAATAGGATATGTTCATCTAGAAGTAAAAGATGTCATGAATAAGATGATTTGCCCAAAGTTGATCTCTAAATAAACATGCTCAACTCGAACCGTCCAATCAAATGAATATACATGTCTAATCTCGATACTTAAATACGTATTATAGGGGGTGTTTGGGCACGTTCACTTAAATGAATATATTATCACCCGTCAATTTGTTTCTCAGATTTTCGATCATCTCGCAATTAGCTGGGTTGCAATACTTTGTTCTTGGTTTGCGCAAAAATTGAAACTTGTTCACCATATTTGTTTGAGATCCATAATCTAGTCTACTATGTTAATTATATCGAATCGACCA
Source organism: Linum trigynum (assembly GCA_964030455.1). NCBI lineage: Eukaryota > Viridiplantae > Streptophyta > Magnoliopsida > Malpighiales > Linaceae > Linum > Linum trigynum. The sequence continues at coordinate 1,257,281 of OZ034817.1, forward strand.
AAATCGAAAATACGGAAAACATAAACAAACACGAGACACGATTTTTACGTGGTTTCCCCAAAAAAAATTGGGACTAGTCCACGGGAGAGTGCAAGACTCTCCGAGTTCTTTCTTTTATTATCTTCTTTTTTTTTTTTTTTTTTTTTGCTGGGTTTAGCTCTTTCGCTAACCTCTACATCGATGGAACGAACAACGGCTGCTCTCTATTACGCTTCTGCCGGATCTCCTGCGGCTGCTTCCTCGCAGCTCTGCCGGCGGCGACGCCCTTCTTCGAGTAGCTTTTGCTCACGGTTGTCGAAGAACCCAACTCTCTTGCTGGACGAGGTATTGTTGTCGGCGCTGTCGTGGAGATCATCAGCGGCGGCGGCGGTGGAGAGGCACTTGTAGCCGCGATGAGCTTTGTAGCTCTTGAGGGCACGATACGCCATAGGGATTAGGCCGTCCATGGCGGTTCTTTGATGTATCGCTTCAAGTGTGGTTCGTTAGTTTACTTCTTCAATTGGTTTTATATTTATAGTAGTGTTATGATAATCAATATTCAGTAAGGAAAAAGGATTAGTACTAGGGTAATCCTTGTACTTGTAGGACAAGGAATGTGAAACCTAAACGAATAAGGATTAGGCAATTGCAAATTGGTTACCATAAAGTTTTACTAAATTGTTTTGCTTTATCGATGAATTATAGTCATAGTTATCCAAAAATTAAGTTATTTTTGAATAATATTTTCTAATTAAATATATTGTGAAACTATATTAGAGGTCATATAGGAAAATTTAGTGTTAGAGTATTTTGTACTGAAATTTTGGTTTAACTGTGGTCCAGCCGTTTCATACAGCTAAAACCGCCTATCGTTTGACATCAGGTACCCGGTATTCCCAGTCCGAAACGGACGATAGGGTACGGTTTCAAAAACATTGCTTAAATTAAATTCTTGATAAATTTCATCATACATGATTGGGTTACGAAAACTTCCGGATCAGTATCCTTGTATTTGTTTGTTTGTAACTCGAACAAAATGTAGTTACTCAAAGCACCACTCATGTACATAGTTGACGATTTTGTCGAACAGTCTTGCCAGACGATGAAGTTTGACACATATTCAATTCTTTTACTCGTATGAATGAAAATTGAGACCGTTGCATAATTTCCTTCAATCATTTATTATTATTTTTTGTTTATTAATGCATATGAACTTTTATTGAGTAGTTGTAGAAATGTTCGACATATCAATTCTCAATTGAGGTATAAGAAAAATAGGTGGCCTGCTTGTTCAGATTTTGTTGGGAGAAAGCTTGACAATTAAAAGGAATGAAACGAAGGAATAAATGATCAGCAGAACAATTGAAGAAAGGTTCCACAAATTAAGCCATCAATGATCTCGAAGATGAATCTCCGGAAATCATTCAACGGGCAGCAACACAGGAGTATAAAAGGATAAGGTTTGGGTAGAATAGATTAGCCTTTTCAATACACTTTCAATAGCAGAAACAGTAAGGGTGTCTGAGTTGTAAAGAGAAAAGGAAGAGAGCTGTTAGGGAGAGAGCTCGTTGAGGGATTCGGGTGTTAGGAGAAGATCATTGGCAGGGAGCGGATGTTCTGAGAGTAATTCTGATCGAGTGACTGCAAGTTACTTGGGATTGAATCGGTGTATTGTAACTCTGAAGAATGCGGTGCTAGTGAATCGTCAAAGGACTCAAATCGTATATCTTTGACCGTGGATTAGTCGGTTTTGCACATTGCATACCGGATACCACGTAAAAATCTGGTGTTGTTCATTCTGCGATTTAGTTTTAGCTTATCTCTATTGTGGTACTCTGTTTTTGTTCTTGACTGTAGGTTTCTGGAACTGGAAGAAAACCTAAGAAGAATGGAAGCGTGTGGGCTAAACGCATCGTTTTTCTCTAAAACAAAGAGTGGAATAGGAATCTGGGTTCGGGCCGTGTTTAAGTTATTAACGATCTAAGCTTGGTTTATTACGTTTGAGCTTGAAGTAGGTTGAGCCATCTAACGAGTCAAACAACCGAAACAGGAAGCCAAACTCGGTGAAGGGTTCCTTCGATCAAAATCTCAATTCTCATATATCACTTTGTTTCTCTTCTTCTATACAACATCAAAACCCTAACTGCTAGTTACCCAAAAGCCTATCGAGTGTTTTGCAGAAAAGAAGGGCATGAATCTCGCACTCGATTCACATAGCAGATTTCTTCATCTTCACATTCACAAAAGATATTGGCGGCCGCCTTGTTGCGCTCTCGGTCCGCAAATGCCCAATCTACCCGACCCAACTTTTTCACTTCATCCGGTCGACCCGGCCCGACGGTTTCTCACTTTCTCCTTTATGAAGCTGGGAGATGGTGAAGAGACAATTTGATTCTATCACACAATCACCCATGATCCTCTTTTCACTAGGGGTGGCTATACGGTGCGGTCCGGTCTCAGTCCAGTCTTTTCGAAAATATAAGGACCAAAGATTGGATTGGATACAGTTTGGTCTTGATACGGTCCGGTCTTGACCCGATCCGGTCCCAATTCGGTCTTGATTTTATCCAGTCTTTATCCAGTTTTCTATCCGATCTCGAACGGTTTTTTTACCTTAAATCTAAACCTAAAGATTGAATTGGATTGTTTACTATCCAGTCCCGGTCGGGTTATACAGTCCGATTTTGGGTAAAACCAAAAAATCTGGACCAAATATCCAGCCCTACTTTTTACCACGTATTCCTCCAACCATCTGGCGGCAGCACCCATGATTTCGAATTTCTCCCTCTTCCTTTTGTTTTACATTTGATTATTTCTCAACCAACTAAATTCCTATTTAACGACCTAATTTTTTAAATTTGTCGCTCTAAATTAACCAAACGGACGATCCTACCCCAAGTCCTAAAATGGTCGCTCCCATCCCAATTCCCAACATGCTCGCCCTAATCCCTAAGTGTCAGCCGCCGTTCGCCCTAGAAGTCCGTCGCCAGAAGGAAAGAAATCTCACCCCGTCGCCGCCGTTCGCCCTGGAAGAATCATTCTGAGGAGGAGAAGAAGGACGATAATTACCAAGCTCTACTTCATCGTGACGAACAAAAAGATTCTGATGGGTGTAAAGTTGGCGTATTGGAGAGTACTATTGCTGAATTGGACACTACTGTTCCATCGGGGGAAATTGGTAATAATAATAAGTACGACTTCATCTCTTCTAGGGAAGTGATGACTGGATTCGTGGAAGAACCCAGGATTGTGAAATTCACGGTCTACGAAGCTTTTTCTCTGAACGATGGAGAATTTCCAGGGAGATGAATTAGATGCAGTACGGTTGGGACTTCTTCGATCGTTCCCTGATCGAAAAACTGACGGAGGTTAAAAATCGCAACGCGAAGTTCATCGACGATGGTTATGATGATACTACTGAGAGTCCAGAGGAGGAGGAAGAAGAAGAGATGGGTTCTGGCTACGACATATTTTCAACGGATGAAGAATCTGAAGCGCTCGAATTTGAATTAATTTTAGAGACAGCGTCCACGAAATCTGAGCCGGCGGGGCGGGGTTCTTTTCTGGAGCGGCGGTTGATGGTTAGAGATTGACATTTAAAATAGGATATGTATGTTCATCTAGAAGTAAAAGATGTCTTGCCCCAAAGTCGATCTCTAAATAAACATGCTCATACATATTGTAGGTGTATTTGGGCACGTTCACTTAAATGAATATATTATAACCCGTCAATTTGTTCCTCAAATTTTCTATCATCTTGTGATTAGTTAGATTTCCAATAATCTATTCTACTATGATAATTATATCGAACCGATCAAAATCGAAAAAACAAAAAATATAAACAAACACGACACAAACAATTTTTACGTGGTTTCCCCGAAAAAAATCGGGACTAGTCCACGGGAGAGTGCAAGACTCTCCGAGTTCTTTCTTTTATTATGTTTTTTTTTTTTTTTGCTGGGTTTAGCTCTTTCGCTAACCTCTACATCGATGGAACGAACAACGACTGCTCTCTATTACGCTTCTGCCGGATCTCCTGCGGCTGCTTTCTCGCAGCTCTGCCGGCGGCGACGCCCTTCTTCGAGTAGCTTTTGCTCACGGTTGTCGAAGAACCCAACTCTCTTGCTGGAGGAGGTGTTGTTGTCGGCGCTGTGGTGGAGATCATCAGCGGCGGCGGCGGCGGCGGCGGTGGAGAGGCACTTGTAGCCGCGATGAGCTTTGTAGCTCTTGAGGGCACGATACGCCATAGGAATTAGGCCGTCCATGGCGGTTCTTTGATCGGCGATTGAGAAAAGAAGCTTTGATGTATCGCTTCAAGCGTGATTCGTTAGTTTACTACTTCAGTTGGTTTTGTATTTATAGTAGTGTTATGATGATCAATATTCAATAAGGAAAAAGGATTAGTACTAGGCTAATCCTTGTACTTGTAGGACAAGGAATGTGAAACCTAAACGAATAAGGATTAAGGCAATTGCGAATTGGTTATCATAAAGTTTCTTCGGTTAGTTACTTAATTGTTTTGCTTTATCTATGGATTATACTTATACTTATCCAAAACTAAGTTGTTTTTTAATAATATTTTCTAATTAAATATATTGTGAAACTCTACTGGAGGTCATATAGGAAAATTTAGTGATAGAGTATTTTGTACTGAAATTTTGGTTTAACTGTGGTCCAGCCGTTTCATACAGCTAAAAACCGCCTATCATTTGACATCAGGTATCCGGTATTCCCGGTCCGAAATGAACGATAGGGTACGCTTTCTAAAACATTGCTTAAATTAAATCCTTGATAAATTCCATCATACATGATTGGGTTACGAAAACTTACGGATCAGCATTCTTGTATTTGTTTGTATGTAACTCGAACAAAATGTAGTTACTCAGTCAAAGTACCACTCATGTACATAGCTGACGATTTTGTCGAACAGTCTTGTTAGACGATGAAGTTTGGCACTTATTCAACTATTTTACTCGTATGAATGAAAATCGAGACGATTGCATAATTTCCTTCACTCGTTTATTATTATTATTATTTATTTATTTATTAATTAATGCATATGAAATTTTATTGAGCAGTAGTAGAAATGTTCGATATATCAATTCTCAATTGAGGTATAAGAAAAATAGGTAGTCTGCTTGTTCAGATTTCTTCATCTTCCCATTCACAAAAGTTATTGGCCATCAAATGGGCCGACTTGTTGCGCTCTCGGCCCACAAATGCACAATCGACCCGGCCCAACTGTTTCGCTTCATCCAGTTATCCGGCCCGACGGGTCATCCATTTCTCTTTCTGTGCTTCTCACCAGCTAGTAGCATCACCCATGAACACGATCCTCTTTTCACCATGTCGAATATACTCCACGTATTCCTCCAACCATCTAGCGGCACGTGGTTATTCTAACTAGTATGAGAATATGATTTATCGTCTTGCATTCTGCGTTCTGCTGAGAAAGTGATGAAACTCAACTACAGAAGAGGTGAGGTGTTTATTTATGTTATCATGTATTGAGCCAATTTTTATGGTCTATATAAACTTATCACATCATCATCTACAGTGAAGCAAATGATCAATGATTCCCCTCTCAAATCATTCATCCTCAGTAGCTGGAGGAGGAGCTTGGAAGTCGATCGCAGTTGGCTGCGGCGCTCCATCCAATCATTTGCTTCTCGTTGTCATAGATCACCATTCTATCTTGCATCGAGACGTCTGGGAATCGAGAAAACGAACAGCATTCACAAATGTGGTTCAAAGAGCAGCAGACAAATACAACGAAACAACCATTTCATCTTTAGAATCATGATTCAGTTTCAGTTCAAATGCTTTTACCTCCAATGATCGTCAGGTCTTGCAAGCCCACCTCGGTCCCGTTTAGGATCCCCAGGCAAACGTTTCCCTTGGACTGCAAGAAAGCCATCACTCACAACATAAACTGACAATCAGATAACAGGCAGAGGGTGACAGTTTCAAAGGGACAAATCGATGATGCCAGGAAAAAAAAAGCTCGAAAGACTCACCGAGATTATGAGGTAGGATTCCGGGGGCATTTCGTATGTAGTTCTGGACCTCCAACCGCCTTTGAAGGTCAGTGCCAGAGGCTTGAAGTACTTCCTCACATCTCTTATGGTCTTAAATGGTCTCTGCCCTCTCCAGCACACTGGAAGAGTACGGTCATCCCAGTCTTCTCTCAATGGCTTCCCAGAGAGTTCTTTCATCAACAGCTGAATCAACACTTGATATGCTTGGGAGCCGAAGTAAGTATAGGAGCTCCCGCTGTCTATTGCTACGAGGAGATTTTTCACCCCAGTTGCCTTCCCGCCAAATACAAGTTCTGCATATCCAGGAGAGTAGTGCTTTCTGACAACGAGGGCCAAGCAAAATAAAGAAATGTGAGAGACAAGTTTGAAGTCACTGGAGGCAAGCCTCTGAAAATTCGCAATCGTTTTTGGTGCTCGCTCTACTCACGAATCGTGGCGCAACATTGGTGTCCAAGCTACTCGAGACGAGTCATAAACATCATCACCGAAAAAGAGAAACCCTCCACCTCTCGCGCTTAAACAATGGCCTACTACATTCCTCACCAGACCATAACTGCTGAGCTGAGACAGGATTCCAGATTTCCCACTGCCTAGGCCGAGCACTCCATCTATAGGATGATATGATGATCCCCCTGGAAGTTGATCATATCCACATCTGTATAGCATCTAACATCGACATCTACTTAGACGATGATTTTGCAGAAGAGTCAATCGCGTTAAAACAGAAGCAAAACCAAGGCAAGTAAAACGAACCCAAGTGCCAGATGAGGATTATGATACTTCCCATTCGTGAAGTTGAGAAGGAACATGTCCTTGACAAGGACACCAAGGGATGAGCCACCATCTGCATACTCAACCTCATAGTCACACTGCTCATTCTCTTTACATCTGTGACCAGGTGGATGTAAGGATGCACAGATTGGGTCCTTGCAAGGGACCAGGTTATTGGAGGGTCTGTAATATGGATGAGGTGCCTGCAATTTTATACAAAAATTTCGCCGTAAGTTTCACCCATTGCTAAGCTAACTGAGAGGGAAGAAGAAGATGTGAATCACTACACCTAGCTCTTTTACATTTAACCATATCATTCTCAGAAGTACATTGATTTCTGGCTTGGCATTGCATTACAGCCCATATATCTCAATTCTAACCGTGAAATCAAGTTAAACGACGTTACCTCGATGCATTGGACGCATGGAGCATCACATTGGAGCCAAGTGAGGTCGCTTCCTGTGTCCACATCAAGATAGTATGGCTTTGGTGGTTGGCCTATGTAAACGGTGACATTATAGAACCTGCGTGCAGGAAATGTTTGAACACTAGCATTAGAAAACCATGATGTAAATCCGAAATCGTGAAGAAAGGGCATCTTCAATCATCTGTCACAAGCACTTGAAGATGATTTCACACTTCAATCGCTATATATGAGAGCACCTCACACAGCCGACATAGCAATAAGCTAGTGTCAATTGGGAGCACAATAGAAAGCTAGAAAGACTGGAATTTTGGATCACATACCCAATTGGATAGACATTCCCATGAAGCGGAAACACAACAGAGGAACCAACTCGATTGAAACCCATTGAAGAAGAAGAAGAAGCTGAAGAAGATTCTCCGCCCCTCGAGAACATGGCCTTCCTCAAACTCCATCCGCCTCCATGTCCAGAACCCGCCGCAGTCGCCGCCATCGACAGAGCTACAATTGCCACCAGCTGAACAAGAAGAAGAACGGGAAACCCCGTCTTCCCTTTTGCCATTATTCCCAGCTGGGTTCGCCCTTATTCCAACTTAAAACGAGGGGGAAACAGGGGAGTTAAGTTGGTGGATGATTTCTCGAGTTGTGAATCAGAATGGAGTGATTTAATAAGGGACGGAATCCATGGAGGAAAGGTTTGCTTGGGAACGAAGTGATCCATGGCCGCAAGACCGCCATGGCTAGCGAGGGAGGGAGGGAGGGTTTTGGTATCGCTTGGAGTTGAGGAGCTCCAGAGTTTCGGCAATGTGGGATCTTCTTCTTCAGGGGAAGAAAACGGAAAAACCTCTGGTTCTGTAGAAACTATGTGGTGTAAAGTCACCTAATGATCATCGAAGTTTTCGCGGGGGTTATATTGGTGCTTGCAATTATTAATCAGGAGGGATTTTCTAGCATACCAAAAAGTTAATGAGGAATTTGGGTGCTAATCATGGGAAAATTAATAAATTATCCCTGGCAATTACTTTTCAGTTCAATTTATAATTAAGAAACTAGCTTTTACCCGACCCGTTGGTCGGATGATTTCATCTTATTTTTCATTACTTCATAATAATCGAAAGTGATCTTTGCACTACTTGATAATTGTGACATTGATAACAATTAGTTCATATGTATATTTGTTAATCAGATTATCCTAACTCACTACGGCCTATACATGTTTCGTATTAAAAGAATTTGCCCTATTTATTGTATCATAAATTGCTTAAAATTATTTCTCTATATTGGTATTATTAACTTGGTTTACTATTAGATACAAACAAAACTAAAACAATTATGCATTAAATTAAAATAGTAATTAGAATTTCTTCAAGGGATTAACTTATTGCTACAAAAGCATAAAATTAATCATCTTAAGATTTCCAATCGTGCTCCATCAGACACAAATCAAAAACCTTTCACGAACATAATAGGAGGGAAGCATATAGCTAAAATAAAGAAGCGAAATGGCAGACCGATAGAAACAAATATCAAAAGCTGGCTGGTTGATGGCTGAGAATTACCTTGACAGAGAGAAGCTGCTAGTGGAGTTTTCGCTGAAACGCTTTCGTGGGTTTGTGTGATTTAAACTGCCTTTTATACGCATAACGCAGAAGGTGATTTCGTTTGCTGGCGTGAATCGAGCTTGGGTTTGTAGCTGAAATTACCTCGACAGAGAGAAGTTGATAGTGGCATTTCTAGAGGAAGCACTTTAACACCCCAATTTCTTCGTTAGAACATTACAGCCGCCGACGTCGAATCTCAGACATGGAGAGCAGGAGGATATGGGTGGATCTAGCTACCTCCGACACAATCCCTATTCGACACTGAATTTGCCCACTGACATCCACTTGGACGTCGTCCAACCACTGACATGCAAAACAACCGTTTGATCCTGGCTTCCCAATGAAAGGAGAGGACGGAGAACGACGATAGAGATGAAGGGAGCGGAGGAAGGGCCCTCTACGAAACATTTAGGCCAACAGTGGTAGACGACTAATGTATCAATTCCTAGCCTTTCTGACAATCATTGTTATCCTTATCACCCAACATTTTACTAAACCCATTACCTATTGCAAATTTTAGGTAGAGTTCCTACTAAAGTACACAAATCCCCCTACAACAATTTAATCAGAACCACTGGTTAGACATTCACTCATGGCAAATTTGAGAAACTGGTGCAAAACTCTACCATCCTAAATTTGAAAATAGTCAAGTGTAAAAATAATTTAAGTCCATCCAACTATACCTGAAATAATAAGGGATCCCACAGTACATCATCATATACAACTAACATTGCTATGTAAGTTAAGCATTCTAGGCAGGGGCGGATACATGGGCCTCTTAGGACACCCCTAAAATTTGGGGAAACGATTATCCAACCTCCGGTAGTAATTTCGTATGTATATACAAAATATAATTGGTAATCCGGGACACCCTAACATTTGAAAAAATGATTATCCTACCCTCGATAATAGTTTGCTTATGATTAATAAAATATAAGTGGTAGTCCGTGTTATTCCAACCTAGGACACTACTATTATCAAACATATTCCAATAATGTTGCTACTCATTTGTTATTCTATTTTAAACATCATGCAACAGTAAAACGCTATTTCTTTATCCCCAACTATTTTCAATACCTAATAATTAAACTACGTACACGCTACCCTTAATTTTGTATTGATTTTATGGTTACATGGCAAGTGTTGAAAGAGTCTTTTCTACTTTGAGCTACATTAAGAACAATGTTAGAAATCGAATATGTGATAAGTTCGTGAAGTATTGTCTAGTAGGATATGTAGATTTTTGAACAGTGCAGACACGGAGTTTATTTATATTATTTTTTCAAAATATGAATTTTAATTTATTATTTAATAAAAATTTTATAAAAATTATACAAGTATGATATTTTTAATATACGAATTATTTAATTTATTATATAATTAAATTTAATTTTTGAAGAGGACACCCCTGTGAAAATTTTCTGAATCCGCCACTGATTCTAGGAGCTAGGAAATATGTAGCGTAATGTAGTAGTGTTGCAACTTGATTAGAAGATAGAGCCATAGATAAAAGAGGGGAAGAGATAGTGTATATATATAGTTATTGTTAGAAGGCATGATGATTTGCATGATGCTCCATGCATAAAAAGAAATGGAGTCACAAACTTGGTGAAGTATTCATACAAAGTGACTTAGCAAAATAAAACGTGTAGGTATAGAGAAACACACAATCCACTCAGCTATAATGCGTATAAAGTCATCGATAAACCTAATTGAACATTCATGAGAATAAACATTCAAAAACTCGATCATCTGTGCATCACTTTCTGAATTCACATGGACCTTCCTCTTTAGTGACTCGACTAAAGGTGTTGCAATATAATATCATGGTTCGCTTGATCAATTTTGGTGCATTTGGCAGCATCAAGGTCACCAACTTCATGTTCACTACTAATATTATGGGAGCTTTAGGCATTAATATTTTTAGTATCGATCAAAGCTTATTGATACATCCACACAACCACCCTATCCATTAAAAAACACGAAATATATGTAGCTCATTAAGCCATGGAGATTCAGGAAACACATATACAATGCAGTGACAATACTAAACCACATAACTCAACTTTTGAACGCCACAAAGTTTGGCAAAACTACAAAGATGTAGAGATAATAATAACTTAACAACTTTACCAAAACTCATACCCCCAACACTGTCTAATTCTATTATAATAAAAAAAAGTACCTATATAGCTAATTGAGTACTACTTTTCCTTACCTAAACTTATGTAGGGAAGCTATGAGAAACTTCAAATCAAGAATAGACACAGCAAAATAAAACACCATGACAGAATCTACAAAAGGCATTCATCCTTTGTTGGTGGCCAGCTTTTAATTTCCCTAGAAATTTATTAGTTTCCAAGAACATAACAAACAAAAAAGGCCCGGAGGAGAAATCAGTTGTGGAACAGAATACTCTACATAATGATATGATAAGATGAATGCATCAGATCTATGTTTGAGACATAACTTAGGCCTATCAACTCCGAGAACAACAGGCTGAATTTCAAATGAGAACACAAAACTTTAAACTAAACATTGTAGATTCTAATTTTTCACTAATTGTCTTATGAATACTAATGCTAAATCCTTATCATTTCTAGCAAATCCTAAGTTTTTGTCATGAACAATAAAAATGAAGGTATCTCACAGAGAGTGAGCCAACCCATGGTATCCCAAAACCGAAGCAGGAAACGTTGGGCATTCTCATTTAAAAAGAACACCAAAAGGAAACACATGTTTATTTTGTGAGACAACTTATCCTACTGCCACTCACCAATACAAACTAAAAAAGCACATCTCATGAGAATATGTAAAGCATGGTAAGGCTTATCCCACCACTGCTAATGTCACAGTCTGCGCCAGTCATGACACCTTCCAAATTGAAAGCTGAAGGAAAGAGCAAAGTACCAACTTGCACGCCACGACGGAGGGAGACAGTGCAAGTGGCACCAGCAAATCCGACAATGGCTAAAGCCGAAAGCTTGATTAGAAAACTCAAAAGCGAAAATAGGGGTGGTGGGATCCTGGGACGAAGAGGGGCAACCCGGTCTCCCGAAAACAGGGGCGGAGAGAATAGTAGGAGAACATCGAATGTGGGGTTTCCAAAGGGTAACATTAGTGCGACATGCCTGTAATTCAAACATGGAGAATAGAATACAAAGAACAAAACAAAAAATGAAAAACAACAAAAAAGGAACAATAAGAAACTGAACATAAAAGAATAGAAAAATGAACCACGATGGAAATCAACAACAAATAAAGCCCGCAAAAGAAAAAGGTTAGATAAAATCGACTGAAGGTGAGCGAATGACATGGCCACAGTTCATAGCACCGGATCTGAACATCCCGACAACATATGAAGTTGTGACTGGTTAGCGAGCCTCCTTTGTCCTTTGTTCCTCTCCAACCAGAATTGCGAACTATTCGACGTCAAAATCGAGCGCGTGGCCCTCTAGCTGGTTCCCCTTTTGCTGTTGCTCGGTTGCCATTCACTCAGTCTTGGAGAATAGCGTCGTCGACTATATCCATCAACTGGGAGCAATCCAGAACGGGAACTGGAGAATCCGAGTAGAGAAGGCACCAATAGGCGAGGTCACACAAAAGAGATTTTGAATTTGCTCACCGACGAACCAAAATTGGAATCCCCACCTTTGGCCGTCGCAACTCAGAAACCTAGATCTTCCCCTTTCGTCGCCTGATACCCGAGTTTCCTTTGCCGACGAAAAAAACAAAGGAACTGATGCGAAGGGGAAGAGGAAGGAGCTTTGCCTCTGGATTTTGTTGTTTTGCAAATAAATACAAATTAAATGAGAACGTGGGCCTGGAAGGAGAAAAAGGTGGGTAGTGGACAGTTTTTTGGTTCTGAAATCAGGCGGGACTCCTTTTTTTTTCCGCTTAACACTCTGCCACATCAGCTTCCTAAAATCACTCTATGGGCAGGAAATTTTGAAGGGGAGGTGCAGTTTTACTTTTCAGTTATAAATTATACTGTTGATATTAATAAACTATAATTAAAAAAATAAAGCGTTGTGATTTTCGTTTAAGCCTCTTTGACGTGGTCAACGGGGTTTGTGAGTTCAGTGACCAACAAAGCACTTTTCGCTTCAACGATGGAGTTTGGCTATCACGAAAAGAGCTAAGGCAACAAAGAAAAGAGCTTGCAGACCAACAATAATAATAACAACAACAAGTGAGGGATTCGACCCATTAATCTAAGGGGATGGGGAAATGTTTAAACAAGAGAATTGTTGAGATTTTTTGGGACGAGGGTACACGATAGGCGAGATCGGGTGATCAGGATTATGATAGAGTCGTAAACTATATTTATTTTTGTAAAAAATATTTCCATCCTCTACAAAGTCTTGGTTACAGAAAATTTCTTCATAAGATAAAACTATCACCACTTTAGGTTCCAGGCTTAAGAACCTAAAGCATACTTAGAAGTTTTTGGAAGAAAGAAGAAGAATATGTTTGATGGTGTGTGGCATCATCCACCCCACACATATTTATAAGGGCCGAATCCATGCATTGTTTCATGAAAGGTTTGCCTCTATCCATATGAAAGGTTATCCTTATCCATATGAAGGGTTGCCTTTAGCCATAAGGTTATCATTATCTATAAAATAATGCAACCGCCACTAGGCCAAAGGGATGTGTCCCTTCATGGAATTAGAATATTGGTTCGGTCGGTCTAATACCAAACTGGTTGGTCGGTCCAACCCAAAACCGATTTGACTTGGTTAGTCTGGCTCAACCAAATTTCTAACATTCCTCCCCCATTTTAGTGTATTCCATGAATTCACTAAAATTATAACATTCTTCCAACAAAACTTAAGCATAAATGAAAATGTTGTGACGATTGAATTTTCATCTTAGTATATTACACTTGACAAATATCTGAATACAAAGGGTGTCGGTAACGATTGAACCCATTGACTCATATGAATATTCGAAGATATATACACTTAAGTTTTCAAAACTTCTAAGCGCCTTGACACTATTACCCGTCATGTGTCCAATCCTTCTCATAAGCGCACACGAAACTAAAGTCCGGGTTTCTTGAAGCGGCTACACTTCATGGTTACGTAGGTTGAATCTCTTATTCGTGTACCCTCATAATACACTTTTTCAAAGATTCAATTAAGAAGTTTTGAACTTCATCCTCTTCAGGATAACAAGCACATACCTCGGGATGACAAATTTTGTGCTTCAATTTCTAATAATGAGCTTTCCACACTGAATTCAGCCTCTAACGTTGTATTAGAGGCTAATTGGTTATCCCATGATCAGAAATTATATGGACTTTAAACCCATCCCTTTCACAGACTTGACCACCAAGTCACTTAGTTGATCATTTCGTCAAATGATCGACTAAATTATCTCAAGTCAGGTCACATATATAGACACAATTCCAAGAGTGATCAATTCACAGATTTTACAGTGCCTAACTCCCACATGACCGTACTTGTCATATTCTCTTGGCCAAAGTAGAATTACTATCACTAAAAAGTAGTAATAGGTGAGATTGGTTTTAGCCATAAAAATAATGTCATAAACCAAGCATCTCATCAATAATATCGTTTCTCTACGAGTAATCAAGGCTACGAACTTTGACTCCATAGTGAAACTTAGTGATGCAAGTTTTCCTTTAAGATGCCCAAGATATGGCTCCTCCCCCAAGCAAGAGGACCCATCTCGATGTTGAAGTATCACCATTAACATGAGAAATCCAACTAACATCAACAAATCCTTCCAAAATTGATGGAAAGCCACTATAAGTCAATACAATGTGCCTTTGACATATCCTAGTACACGCCTCATTTCATTTCAAATGACGAGAACTAGGATTCATCACGTACCAATTTAATTGTTCTATTGCATAATGCGATATCTAGCATCATGCAAGTCATGCATACATCGAGTCCCCAATTTAACATGGAATACTCCAGTTGTAAAACTGATTTTCCGTATTAACCATAAGTTCCATACTTGGATCCATTGGGGGTTTTTTTACTCCCGAAAATTCCTAATATGGAATTTTTGCAAGTACCTTCTCAATGCAGAAAAATGGAGAGAATGAATCTTCTTTGTCGTTCCGCTTGATTCATTACACAAAATCACATCCCCCCCCCATGTCCTACATGGAGAATTGAAATAAAAATCTTTTATTTCAAAGTTCACTTATCTTTTATTAGTCCCAAAGATAAGCATATCATCTACATACAAACATATAATGACTCTATCACCAGAATCATCAAACATTGTATATACACTTTTGTCTCCTGGGTTTAAAAAACATAAACCACTAGACAAAATCACACCACTAAACCACTTAGATAAATCCATATTTGTCTGGAACTTCATAAAAGTCGAATAGAGAATTAGACAAATTAACCATTGTGTATGTGACCTACACAAAGACAACTGTCATTCTTCTATTTCTCCATTTACGAAGCATTCTCCTCCTTCCTCATGTGGAATGATCCCTCTTCCAAGTTACCTTCCGTGTATGGAATCACCATGAGACTAGTACGAAGAAAGCTCATCTTTTACTTCCATCGATGAAAAACTCATCATCGAACATTCTCATGATTCCAAAGACCGGTACCAGTTTCTTGTAAAGAGCGGTTCGAGCCATCGTACCGGAAACTATTCTTTACGATTGTTGAGACTTTTTGGGACGAGGGTACACGTACGATAGCCCGAGACAGGGTGACCAGGATTATGATAGAGTCGTACGTTCACTTTCCATAAAGAATATTTCCACCCTCTACAAAGTCTTGGGTTACATAAAATTTCTTCGTAGGATAATACTATCACCACTTTAGGTTCCAGACTCAAGAACCTAAAGCATACTTAGAAGTTTTTGGAAGAAAGAAGAAGAATATGTTTGATGGTGTGTGGCATCATCCATCCCACACATATTTATAGGGGCCGAATCCATGCATTGTTTCATGAAAGGTTGCCTTTATCCATACGTAAAGTTGTCTTTATCCATATGAAAGGTTGCCTCTATCCATATGAAAGGTTATACTTCTCCATATGAAAGGTTGCATTTATCTATAAGGTTATCCTTATCATAAAATAATGCAACCGCCACTAGGCCAAAGGGGTGTGTCCCTTCATGGAATTAGAATATTGGTTCGGTCGGTCTAATACCAAACTCGTTGGTCGGTCCAACCCAAAAACGATTTGACTTGGTTAGTCCGGTTCAACCAAATTCCCAATAGGATTTGGCCTTCATTCCCTCTTTTAAAATATCAGAGATTTTAAACAAGGGATTTGGCTAATTTATCTGTTTGTTTACGAATAAGAATAAGAATTTCATTAATAAGAAATTTATTTTTATTGACAAATAACAAATTACACATTTACCCTTTTCAACACATTGTGCACCTAACCCCACTTCTCTTCCTCCTCTACAATGGAAACAACCATTCACCCAGCCCTCACTTTCCCAGTTTGAATTTTTGTCTCCGATTACCAAAGAAGCAGAGACATGAAAGCTCGATTTGGTGTAGATGGTTATTGGAACGGCGAGGACGACATGACAGTGGATCTAGACTATTGGATATCCAGATCCTCCGAAAGAAAGGAAGAACCAGCGCCATGGCTCTAGGCATGATTCTGATTAGGCAAACACAAGAATTGAATGGGAGAAAGCTGGGCATAAATGCGAACCAACTCCTCGTAAAACAGTCCAGACTCGCTGTCACAATGGCGACCCTGCAGCAGCGTGGATAAGGGTTCTTGCAGCAGAAACATAAGGATCTGGTTCTCCAGCATCACTGAGTCATTCATCAGGATGGAATAGTAATCATCCGCCCAGGACGAGCAGCTCGACCAAGAAGAGGGAATCGAGCGCCAGCGATGATGCCAGAGTTGAATCGAGAACGTCGAAGTGGGAATCGTACTGTGCTCTAATTGCTGGCAGCAAGGGGACCACCACTTGGTCGGTGAAGTCACACAAGTCGATGTCGCCTCACGCCGGGGAATTGAACCGGCGGCACCGGTGACTCCGGCCTTGTTCCAAGAACCGGTGCTTGACGGCATCCGATTCCCAAAGTTGTTGTCTGGAATGGGGAATGGGTCCCAGATCGACGAGCTATTTCTCCAATCTGTTTCGCGTAACCAGATCCTTCTCTCTCACACTGCAGCCAGCCACGCAGGGACACGCTGAGAAAAAGACAAAAAATGGTGTCGGATTTTAAAATATCTGGGGGTGGCCAACTATTTCTAATTCCGGGCTGGGCCGGATTTCAAAAACCGACATAGACCAATTCCTGCATTATTGGACACCAACCCAAACATCATAATCTCGTAAAATCCTGGACGGGCCCGAATTTGGGTCTATTCCATGTTTAGATCCAAACGACTCCTAAGGAAATGAGAGATTCATAAGGTTTACCTTTTTTATATTAGTGAATGACTCTAGAATAAAGTGTCAAATTGGTTTATAATGTTGTCGGTTTAGCAAGTGGTATGCTTCGACTAATGGTACAATAGATTTGTGCTCGTTCAGGTCGATTTAATAAAATATGAAAAATCATAATTTAGGATTTTTTTCTAGAAATAACACCCAACCCCGAAAAATTCAAAAATAGCACCCAACCCCGATAAATTCCAAAAATAGCACCATTTCCCAAAAACAGCCACCCGAACCAGAGGTTTACACGAAAACTGCAGGGTGGTGGCTAGAGGTGGCAATTATGATCCAAATCCATGAATCCAATCCAATCCATCCACCAAATTATCCACCTAATCCAATCCATTTGATCCAAATCCAATTAGATTGGTGGATTCATGGATCAATCCATTGATCCAAATGGAAAATTACGATTTGGTACCTATATATTTTACATTTTGGTACCTAAAATTTTTCATTATGACATTTTAGTACCTAAACTTTTCAAAATTTACATTTTGGTCCAAGCCTTCAATGTCATTTGGATTCCTGGATCAATCCACCAATCCATGTGATCCAATCCATGAATCCACCAATCCATTGGATCCAATCCATTTGATCCATGGATCCACCAATCCAATCCACGAATCCGATCCAATTGCCACCTCTAGTGGTGGCGCTGTTTTCATTGAAAACCGCACGGTTAGGGGGCGGATCTCATGATCGCCTGGGGTCGGACCGGTTTGGTCCAAAACTGCTGCCCCGCCCGACGGTTTTGGTCCTTTTTTTTTTGAAAAATCCTAACCTAGGTGGAAACTTCAAACAAACGTATCTTTGTGTTCAAGTATCCGATCGTCGCGATTTTTTTTTATTCAACATAACTTTTCGAGATTTTGCAAGCCGCAAACGCCATAGGCAGTTTGGTCCCGCCTTTGTCCCGAAAAAACATTGTTTGCTACCCCGAACGAGCCTTTTTTCGATTTCGTCAAACTTTGGACGACCATAACTTTGTGCTCCAAAATTTGAATGTCATGAATTTTTTTTTCATTAAGCATAAATTTTTAAGGTTTACAACTTTTATCATAGACATAATTTCGGAATGTACGTGGATTTGTGAAAAGGGAAGGTAATGTTATTCCCAAAATTATTTATATCCAAAAATAATTCCTGTTTTGAAAATTTCTTCCTAGTAAAAACTATAGTCCTTCAAAAGTTATGTGAAATGAAAAAAAAAATCATTACGTTAGGATTTTGGAGCACAAAGTTATGGTTGTTCAAAGTTATTTAGGACTTTTAGCGTTCAATGACTAAAACTTTGTCAATATGTAATTGTTTCAACAAAAGAGTTGTAGCTTGGTGGTATAGATGTTTAGCTAAAATTAGTTAGCTATTTACTATCAAGGTTCGAGCCACCCACCACAACATGCTGCTTTTTTTAATCTCTACTAAATAAAAAAGATTTCAAATGGGATGGTGGGGATTCGAACCCATGACTTCTTACACACAATAAACAGCTAAATCAATTGTGCCAACTGCCTACATCTAGACCAATTGACCCCATACCAAAGTTTGGCAATAACAAAAAAAAAAATTATATCAAAGTCTCACAATGAAAATAGTTTAATTTGTAACATAAGCAATTTGTATTTACATTGATTTATCCTAAAAAGAAAATTTTCTTTTTTATTCCAACCAATGAGTTGAGTTCAAAAATATTAATTAAAGTAAAAAAGTAAAAAAAAACTGTTTATATATATACACTTAGATATTAATAACAGATATGTATAAAATTCACCAAACAATTCAAATGCATGTGAAATGTCACAATGTTTGTATAAGTTTTTAAATTTCAATAATATTTATTTTTTCAATTAATATATATTAATTATTTAAGCGATAAGTCTTTTAAATGCACCTGAAATTTGCGTGCGTTGCAGACACACTTTATCAATTAATAAGTAGTGAAATTCTTGTTTCATAACAAACACCAAAGGTAAATAAATTTTAGATAATGCACATTTAAAAATTTGGAAATTATACAGTAAATAGCCATGTTAAGACGATAACCCTGGATCATGTATGTGAGTGTTTTGTATTAAGATCATAAGCCAACATCTAGACGGCAACCGTGACTTGAGGTTTAGTTCAAACTTCAAGAATTAACAATTGATACATATTGTATAACATATTTTTGAGTGTTTTGATAGACAAATTTTGTCATAAGATCCTATAGTGAGACTCTATGAACATCCAAAATATAAATAAGTGAATATTAAAGAATTTAATCATCAGAAGGGTACATGTGTGTCAAGTTTTAATTGGGATAAACAAAATTTATCCAGTAATCAAGTATCTTTATTCAATAATATGAACTCTCAATATTAGTTGACAGTTCGTCCGAACTCGAGAATCACGAATTGATATGTGTATAAGAGAGTAAATTAATATAAATAATTTAATGAAATCCTCCGATATTGTTCAGACGATAAGACATTTTAAATGCACTTGAAAGTTGTGTGTTATAGACATGCTTTACAATTATTAATACAAGTGATAACAAATGTGGAAATTATACACTAAATGACTATGTTAAGACCGAAACCCTAGATAGTGTATGTAGGGCTGCAAATGAGCCGAGTCGAGTCGAGTTTTACCCCAGCTTGAGCTCGGCTCGTTAATAAACGAGTCGAGCTCGAGCTCAGCTCGTTTATTAACGAGCCGAGTCGAGCTCGAGCTAGCTTGTTTATTAAAATCTTAACTTTTATTTGGTACTTCATTTTGTATATCACATATGATTTATTTTGTTAGTTAATCTCATCTAATACTTTATACTTTGTTGGTATCATATATCGTTTAGTTAATAAATTTTAACTACTCCAAATCATGTTATTTCATTGTAACGAAGCAATCTATGATGCATAATTTCTTTTTAAAGTAGAAAATAAGATATATTTGCTCACATACTCAACGTGCAAAACTTTATATATGCTGAGATATATAAATTAACAACCATATGAATTAAAATCATAAGATATAGATTGATTCGTCCATAAGTTGGTAATCGAGTTGGCTCTCTAGCCACATGTTAAGGCATATCATGAGCTCTAAACGAACCAGCTCACGAGTTTAGCTCAACAAGCCACCGAGTCGAGCTAGCTTGCGAGTTTCACGAGCTGAACAAAGGTGAGCTCGTGTTCGGCTCGTTTATTAACGAGCCAAGTTTTGAACGAGCTTTTCTCGAGTTGTGCTCGGCTCATTTGTAGCCCCAAGTGTATGTGAGTGTCTTGGATTAAGATTTTAAACCAACATATAAACAATGACCATGGACTGAGGGTTAGTCTAAACTTCAAATATAGTAATTAATATGTACATATTGTATACTATACTAAATTTATGTGTCTTGGTAAAAAAACGAACATCCAAAATGAAAATGAGTCAAGATTAGAGAATTTAATCATCATGAGGGAACGATGTGTGTCAAGTTTCAATTTGGATGAATAAAGTGATCCAATATTAAAGTATCTTTACTAAAAAAATTTTATTTAAGAAGTCCTAATCTTAACAACAATGGTTAAGAGTTCGTATGAACTCGATGATCATGAATGTGTATATATATTGTATAAGATCATAAATTTTAGTGCTTTAGTTGACAAATTTTTACATAAGTTCTAATGAGATGTGATAGCAATATAAATTATGATTAGAAAATCGAAGCACCACCAATGAGTTTGCTAAATATGGAGAATTTTCAATATAGACACACTATAAACTCAGTTATGAATAAAAAATTCAAAATTTTAGAAGATTCAAAATGGTTAAACATATAAATAAACTAATTTATATAAATTATAAAATAAATATCTACGACTAATGGGCCGGGTAAAAAACTAGTTTCTTAAGAAGTGTGTTTGGGTGTGTTTTGTTTTGAAATGTCCTATCGTCTTGCTTTTGTGGGTTCGACATACTTAAGTCATAACTGGTGCATTTAATCATATCAGTCAAGATTTATGTTTATCTCTTAGAACTAAAGTTTTTCACTATTATTTTATGTTTTAAGTATTGAAATGTTTTATTGAGTAGCTTTGCAAGTAAAAATGGTTGAGAGTTGATTAAAATAATAGGTAAAATCTGCCATTAAGATTACAAAATAAATTAGACGCGTAAAGTATAAAACGATTTTCAAGTTTATTGAAATAGTGATCCATAAAAATTACATTTGAAATTAATCACTTATCAATAGATTGTAAGGACGGAGATGTTCTCGGCCACAAACACACATCAATTATTTTTCTTTTTGGGTGTAAACGCACATCAATCCTTTTAATTGTTAAACACACATCAATTCTAAAAAGGTGTGGCTAATTAATTGTTAATAAATAAAAGGATTAATAGCATTTTATACCCTTCTATTATCGCAAATTAACAAACGTACCCATGGGAACTGAATGAGAATCCATTCAATTCAAGTTCCCATTTCGGCCGGCATTGTTCGAATTAAACCCTTACCTGTTGGTGACATTGAAATTTCTCCTCATTGTTCAAGTAGTCCTCGGCGTTGTCGGGATGGGAATGGGTGATATAGTGATGCTTGTGGCAGCGTTCAATCTGGGTCACGACGAGGTCAAAGGGGATTGAGTCGTGGTGGTGGGGATTGTTGAAATTGAAATTGGACCGGAGCTTAAGCCGGCGGTGGGTAGAAGGCTTCTTCGGAGAATGGGAGAGCAAGCAGCTTGTATTGTTCAGTTATACCTACTCCTGTCGCTGGTGAGGAAGAGTCGGGTGCTGCCGTTGAGGGTGTGCCGGTGTGGGTGTTCGACAGGGAATCAGGTATAGATAGGGTGTGTTTAGTTTTGATTGGTTGTGATAACAAATATAAAAATAATTTAAAATTAAATTGGAGGCATTTGCGTCATTTAGCATCTCATTGAGCGGTTGTTTAACAGAAAATTTGACGGAAGGATACATTTGTTATGTTTTAATATTAGGAGGGTATGTTTGTGCAAAGATTTAGTAGAGAGGTAAATTTATTAATTTATGATAGTAGAGGAATATAAAATGCTATTAACCCTAAATAAAAATTTAGTTATTATTTATTAATCAGGGGGAAAAAGAAACCGTAATATAGCAAAAATTAATAAAAAGGGGAAAAAGGATTCCGCTGCCGGGACTTGAACCCGGAGTTCCCTTGTGAGGAACGACTGAATCGTTTAATTGATGCTTTTAGCTTCCAATTAGCTACAGCGGATTGTTGAAATGTACATGCAATCAAGTAAATTTATATATAATACTTTACATTATATATCATGTTTCATGTTGAGCATTCTCTTTAAATTGATTGTTCAATTTATCCATGACATTTTACATACAAGTGTATTGCAATATTCAATGTCCAATGTGAGATATTTTAATTTTCATTAACAATCTTTGTCTATGCATATTGCCACCCTGTTGTTGATTATTTCTTAATGATGATTTCTTATTGTACAATCGCATGGATCAGATGATCGAGATTTAAAGAACACAATTTTCTAACACCAATTTTGTATATTCTTTCATTATTTAATTCTTTTTATATTATAGAGTAATTAATCATATGTAATATTCAGAGATAATTGTTTTAATATGAACTAACGGCAGTGTTTACCACTAAAAAATCACTCAATACCACATTGATTATTTTCAAGGAGTGGTAGTGATTTATAAGGCCAACTCAACATTAATAATTAAAAGAGCCAGCTGGGCCTAGTTGGGTTGGATTTTTGGGCCTAAGTGGCCAAGCCCCTTCTTCTCTACATGATGGCCGACTCGCCTCCTTGGCCCCATAGCCGGACGATCCGTTTCACCCCTTGGTAGGAAATTTGGCCTCCAAACAAGGCGACACAACGGGGTGCCAAACGGCCGGGTACCAAGCCTTGGAAACAAGGCGCCGGGTACCAAAGCCTTGGAAACAAGGCGACACAACGGGGTGCCAAACGGTCGGGTACCAAGCCGGGTACCAAATAGGAGGCCATCCAAAAACCAAAGCCTTGGAAACAAGGCGACACAACGGGGTGCCAAACGGCCGGGTACCAAGCTGGGTACCAAAGTCTTGGAAACAAGGCGACACAATGGGGTGCCAAACGGTCAGGTACCAAGCCGGCATGACAGGATTGGCAGCCAAGCAAGGCGACAGGGTACCATGACCCCAAGGGGGTATCAAGCCGGCAAGACTGACTTGGTGGTCAGGCAACAGGGGGCCAAGCCAGGTACCAACTAAGAGAGTCATACAGAAACTAAGTCTGGATATCAAGCCAACAAGACGAACTTGATAGCCAGACATCAGGGTATCAAGCCAACAAGACAAGAAATTCGACTAAGGTATGGTGACTAGCTGGGCCAACTATGGATGGATCGACCAGGATGGCGAGCTCAGCCCTTATGAGGCCATATGGAGACAAAGTCCAAAGACGGGCTTGGTAGCACCTTCACGGGGTACCAAACTGGCAGGGTGCAACTTACCACTTGACGAGGCTACAAAAACTAAGTATGGATACCAAGCCACCAGGGTTGGCTTGGTAGCAAGGGGTTTCAAGTTGATTACATTGGCTTGGTGGCATGCCGGAAGGTATCAAGCCGATGAGACGGCTTGGTAACAACCAACAAGTTCATGAGGAGGGTTTGGTGTCATTGAGGTGGTAGCTGTCTCAAGACGACAAGAGTGGGGAGTCATCAAGCAGCTGAGGTTGAGATCAAGACCTCATCATGGTTCATGGAGGCTAAGGTAAGAGCCTCAACCCCATCCAGTTATGACAGGGCGACAAGGCTCAACACCAACCCGACCCGACATCGAGGCCATCAAGTACCCACCAACTCCAAGACGGGACAAGGGCCTCCAAGGCGATGGATACCAACCAGTCAACAAGACGGGTCTAGGAGCTCCAAGGCAATGGAAGTGAAGACCAAGACAACGGTTACCAATTGGCAACCAAGGCAACGAAAAGGGGTCCCTAAGGCGGTTGGAGCAACAAGCCGGCTAGCAGTTACCAAGGTGGTTACCAAGGCAGTTACTCCTAGTGGCTATAAATAGAAGAAACGAAGAAGAAGCAAGGGTTCCACAACCAACCATTTGACACACCATGTCAAACTTTATCTCTTTATCTGCAAATTAGCCATAGCCCTTAGTTTTCGGAGCTCTCACTGAACCTCCATAGGAGTAGAGTAACGTAACTTAGATTATTCCAAAAAACCATAAAAAACATCAAACACCCTTGTTCGAACATTGTTCGGAGAGGAGTGAACCGTGTTTAGAATCGTTGTTCAAGAAGTCAAAGGTGCAATTATGAGTTCAAACACCAGATTTTCCTCGCCGGAAAACAGTAGTAAAAGAAAAATCACGATTCATGAAGTTAGGCCAGAGTTTTCATGGACGCATTGATGTCGTTATATGCATTACAAGGTAAGTATCCACAAGAGACGTTTAATCATGTTCGTTGAGGGACTAAAATTTTCTTTCAACTAAGTATCTAGTATGTTGCCCGACAAACATTTTTTATGGCATAGAGTAAGTATGAGAAATGTTATTTTCTATCGATTTTGTTGTTGCGTTGTTTATAATACTTTAACGTTTTGAGATGGATAACAATTATGTATGTATTGTGTTTCACGTCAAGAAAAACAAATATTGACAAAAAGTTATGCTTATTTTTCATATTTACACAAACAAAATTAGATTTTTTTCCTTTGTAATGTCAGTTTTCTTTTCAACCATAAATAACTAAATTACTACATCATTAAATAGAAAAATAATGAATTATTATTCACGAGTATTATCCTCCAATAATATAGTAGAGTTTTGTCTATTTTTCACTATTTCGAATTTCCTACAACGAGAGTGAAAGTAGGAAGTACATTTTTGTCTTTACAATTAATTATTTATTTCATATAAAAATGTCAATACTAGGATTTGAACTCAGGTCTCTTCAAACAAAGACAACATTCAACCAATTACACTATACAAATTTGTTGTATTTTTTTTAATATAAAACATACACAAAGTGACACTCTGAAAATCGGAGGACTTTTCCATCATGATTAGAAAGCCAACTAAGTCTATAGTATGTATTTTTATAGTGCTTGATACTGCAATTTTCATAGCTAAGTTTCATGTAGTTTTCTCAATTCTAAATTTACTGCTCTCTCCTTAATTTTTGCTAAACGTAAATAGGCAATTGGCTAACATGGAAGAACTAATTCTATTACTACTTGTTGTGTCCTTACATTATTCAATTTATATTTAAATTTAGTACTTTCGTATCTTTGTTCTTATTTTTTTCTAACTTCTTTCGAAATTCCCTCCATCGTGCAATAGTTTGCGCCCCTTTCACTTCACAGTACAAGGTTGCCTTTGAAAATCAATTTCTAGGATCTCTTGGCACTACGATTTTATTGTTGGGGATTTAAACTGGGCAAGTAGAAGATTTTAACTCCGATATCAATCCATGGCAAATAGAATGGAGTTTAATAAACGGAGTTTGAGAAGGAGGATTAGAAATTGAACTTTTCGTTGAAACATATGCCTCTTGAGTTTGAATATAGAATGGACAAAATTTTGATTGTACAACGGAGAGTGGTGGATATTGGATCTTTAAGTTTATGGTTTTTGCAGCTATTGCAACCTATTTATATCTTAAAACGAGGAATCATTGATTGATTCTTTATTCAACCTACTAGAACAGATAGAGAAGGAGTGTATAATTTTGTTCCTTATTATTTTGATCGAGTCTATTAGTATATTGAAGGTAACCCTAATTTTGGCGTTTTCTCTCAAGTTTTAATGGTCCCCTCATAGCTGAGTTGTTAGTATATAGTTGACTTGAATCAACAACTCTTCATTTCTATTTTATTAAAGGAGAGCATTGAACCTTTATGTAGGATTGCGAGGTTTAAAATTTAGTTTCAAAATATCTATGGTTCGTGTTTAAGATTTCAGTGAGCTTTTATACTATATCTTACTTGACAATCAACTAACCAATAGCATTTTACCAGTGACTTAAGTATCATTAAGAAAATGGGATCAATGATACATTTTTATATTTTATATTCTTAAATGATGATATTTCTCCAAATATCTGACCTATATATTCATTCTGTATGTATCGTCTCGATTGAAGGATTTTCAATAAAATTAAATGGGTTGATAAACATAAATGTAACATAAAAATATAAATAATCAAATATGAATATTCCGACCAACGGGCAGGGTTATAACTAAGCTAGTTAATAATTGGAAGTAAGCTATAATGTTTTTATTTTCTACGACCAACCAACAATCATTTTCTCTTGCCCAAGATATTGCTCCACCTGCTAAAAAGAACACATGCCCATTCGTGTTTCTCCTGCCATCGGTGCCACATGGAGATGCAAATGGATTGAATTAGTTGGATATTTTTAATGAATTGGATTGAAATTGCCACCTCTAATGCCACATGCGTAATCACTGTTCATATAACCTTTTAGGTTATATTGCTACAATCCCTTCTTATGGTTCATGTGTAACATCCCGATATTCTTGCATAATTAATTAGATCCCCGTCTCAATGATCGCAACTTATACCATAAAATCGTAAGCCAGCAAAATTAATTAAATACGCACTAGTGAAAGAAAGGTGATAAATATGGAATCGTCAGCTCCCAAGCGTCGAGATATACTCCCATACGTGATGAACACCGATGAATGCATGTTAATATGGACACAAGATAAAACCATAATGCAAGATTTACCTTCCATTTATGTTGTACCACATTGAGTTTTGTCTTGAATACCCATTTGACTCTTATTTGCTTTGTAATATATCCCTCGATCTCGCGACTTTCATAGCTTCCTTCCATTTTTCTTCTCTAACAGCATCCTCAAATAATTGTGGAACTTCAGCTTTTGCCATCATAACCCAAAGATCAATCATGAGAGCTCCAACTTCATAGATCTATTGATAACCAGGTCGCTTTCTGTCTCTTGGTCCTAGAACATTAGGAGAAGGAAGTCCAATGACATGATCAAATTCCTCTTGTTGATCGTCTTATTCCATTGGAGACTGATAGTATGACCAGATTTAGATAAACCACCAGACTTTATGGCTTTCCCCAAATCATAACCAAAAGACTCGGGTCTGAATCCTCCATTTCTCCATTACAGTCTTACGAACTTAACTTAGTTAAGACTGGAGAACCTCGGAGTTTTAAGACCATCCTGCATTTTCATAAAAAAACAATATTTTCGCCAATAATCACCTTTTTTGCTTACGAGATTGTAAACCTTGTAAGCCTTAGACTTTGCAGATACCCCAAACATGTGCATTTCAGGCTTCAACTATGTTTAAAATGGTTGTGGTTTTTCTTTTTACTGCTGTTTTTTGGTTGTTGTTGTGGAGTTAAAGTTGTTGTGAACTACCTTCTAATGCCATGGTTGATTATCACACTCGGGATGGGACCAATTTCGTAAATTTGATATATAGTTGAGGCCGCGAAGTTGTATAGATAAAAAATGGGCCAAAATAAATGTGCAAAAGAAAATTATAGAACCCTCCATTTCATCTCAATCATGTGTTCTCTACATCTGAATCCATAGGCAGAGTCAACCATGTTTGGCATTGTCCGGGGACAAGAGTAAATTTTGGGAGGAACAAAAATACTTTATATATGTTTATATTAAGGATGAAACACAACACCAATACAACGTATTTTATCACTATATCACAACTAATTCTTGATTATAAATGACAATAAATTAATTTATTATACTACAAACAAAACCTCAATTGGAATAGATCTATTTTCTTCATATGCCTATTCGATTATTTGTCAGCAATCTTGAAGCAGTCCAGTGGCAGGGGAGATTCCACTAGTTTTGATGACAAGTGTAGATAATATATTTGCAACTTTGAGCTATATCAAGAACGAACTTCGAAGTCGAATTCACGGCCAGTTTGCTAATGGTTGTTTAGTGGGATCCATTGAAAAGGACTTACTTAATAGTGTAGACAATGAATGCATTTTGTGTTTATTTCACAATATGAACTCGTCATGGTCGTTTATGAAAATACCGATTGTATTAGTCGTTATCTTTTATATATGAAAATAAATTATTTAGATATTATTAATCTAACTATATTTGTTAAATATTTATATAATTATATCCGAAAAGAGGACAAGGGCAGTTTCAAATCCTGCCTCCGCCACTGTCTGAATCCCATCCATCCATTCATTGATAATAATAATAATAATAATAATAATAATAATAATAATAATAATAAAACCTGTTTTGAAATGGTCGTCTCCCTCCTAGAGTTCGTCCTTTCTCCTTTTCACAGTTCCTCCCATCTGCTTGGCATCAATATATGCCTATTTTTCTTCTCATCCGATTCTGAACCTTCTCCGCTACCTTCTTCTCCCTCGTTGTGTTTCTATTTGTTCATTCTCTTCGTCCTAATTAATCTATTTCCTTGATTTGGTAATCGTTCGAGTATTTTTCGCAAAGTTTGTGCTTGGCTTTCTAATCGTAGAAATCCACGTAACACCATATCCCCCAAATTGACGTCTCTTTCAATTTATGTCATAATAAGTGATTAGAACAATTTGTAGGTTTGTGGCCCCTAGATGTTCCGAAGATTGTTTGGCAATGGTTTATGTATGCTATATTGTGACTTGAATATTGATTCATATATCTTATCGTTTTAGCTAGCAGGGCTTTGGAAAAAGAAATCTACTCGTGATCATGACACTGATTCATACCTCTTGGTTAGCTAGGGTATGTATGGATCGATCGTCTTGTATATAGATATAAATTGACTTTGTATATTTATCATCGAATAAGAGATTAGGTATACTATATATCCAAATTAAACGTCGAGACATAACTCGACTTCGTTTCGTTTTGATTAGTATCAACAATAGTTGCATATACGTACGTAGCACCTTTTAATTAGTTAATTAGAGTTGGGCGATCGAGTGTGACGACTCGTGATGATAGTCTCCATGTTCATCGAACCCAGCTATATATGACACCATGATGATCATCATCGAGATGTTCAATAATGGAAACGGAAACATAAACGAAATCGAGAGGGGTTTATGAAGAGAACGTACACCATGGACAATGAATCAATTGTGATATATATACAGTGGGGATTTGTCTTAATTACTATTATTATGACAAAGAGAAGGTGGAAATTAAAATCCCTCTGACTATGCTAGCCAAAGCAAAGCAAAAAAAAAAAAAAAACAGGAAACCCAACAACGAACACAAGGAAAAACAATCGAGAAACCACAAATCATGAAATAAATGTATGTTGCACATTAGATGCATGCAGTGAAATAAGAGAGCGAAAATAATTAACTTGGACCCATGGAAGCAATTAAAAAGCAAACCATACCAAGCAATTAATTATTATTATTATTATTATTATTATTATTATTATTATTATCTCTATAAAAGAACAAGTAAGGATGATACTATTGCATAGTGTCCCATCAGAAGGGGTGGTCATTTTGTAATTAGCCAAAACTTGGAGGGGTTTAAATGCCATTGAAGTTCTAATTAATTAGTTTATTACAATGGAACCCAATTGTACCAAGTCAATGAGCATTCGATCTAATTCGATCGGTGTTTACGGCTTTAGCGTTGAGGACGAGTTTTACATGTTTTTTTTACTATTTCTAATTTGTTCTTTTAATGATGATTGAACCCACGTAAATGGGTATTCGATCTAATTTGACTTGTGTTGGCAACTTTTGCGTCGAGAATGAGCTTTACACGCTTTTGTGATTGTAAGTGACATGTTGGGTCGATGTTAATTTGTTGAAAACTCACCTCGCTTGCCTTTGCTTTCGTTTTAATAACATTTAAGTTTTTTTGTTATTAGTGTCATCTCTCTGCTCTCGTATAGGTAAGTACTATTTTTAATGTTACAAGTCGATGTGTCATGACGTCTTATTTATATGTTAAGTCATCTAAGAGTCACTTTAACTGTCATTATTATATTCTAATTATTTCTTTTCTTTTTTGTCTAAATTAGTCTTATTCACCCTTTTTATTATTAATCAAAATAATTTAACACATATTTATTTAAGTAATATATTAAAGACTAAATTTTTAATATGTTTCATTTTCAATAGAAATGGAAATGGAGCAAAGGGTGGATCTCAACACCCATGACCGTTGCGTGTGTTAAGTTCGTGCCACATCAGATAATACTCATGCGACTACAAGATAGAGTGGATCGACTCATTATGATATGTGATTTTCTTTGCATTTGGACCTGAATAATCAAATAAAAAATATTTTTCAATCAATAAGGAATTAAATATATAAGAGAAATAAAGTAAGATTAAGTTCTTACTATATTATTCGCTTTATGAGCCAAAACAACACAAATACGTATAAAAATTGGAGAGAATTAACATAAAAGGGTCAAGAATGAGGTGGGACGGGAATGTAAGACCAAAACTACACCAGGGGACCCCTCCTTCCGCCCGGCTAACGCGCGAACCACTCAATACCATATGGTGTAGACCACTAAAAAATGGCTCAATTATTTTTGTTCCAAAAATATATCAAAGTGGATATCATTTTGAAAAGCACAATTAATCTGATCTAACTGTGCAAGAAAAATTAAATTTCGACTTAAAACGAGTGAGAAATTGTCTGTTAAAGATTAAAGAATTAAAGGCTTTTTCAGAAGAGAGAAGGGACACTGATGTGGGGAATGGTGATTGGGTTATGCACGGTTATTAGAAGGTTATTGACCGGATCTGCTCCCTCCATTACAATCTTACGAACTTAACTTAGTTAAGACTGGAGAACCTCGGATCGAGTTTTAAGGCCATCCTGCATTTTCATTAAAAAACAATGTTCCTGCCGATAATCACCTTTTTTGCTTACGAGATCCTAAGCCTTAGACTCTGCAGATACCCCAAACATGTGCATTTCAAGCTTCAACCATGTTTAAAATGGTCAGGGTTTTTCTATTTACTGTTGTTTTTTTTTTTGGAGTTAAAGTTGTTGGGAAATACCTTCTAATGTCATGCTTATCACACTCGGGATGGAACCAACTTCGTAAATTTGATGTATATTTGAGGCCACGAAGTTTTATAGATAAAAATTTGACCGGAATGAATATGTAAAAGAAAATTATATAACCCTCCATTTCATCTCAATCATGTGTTCTCTACATCTGAATCCCATCCATTCATTCATGATGAAAAAATCCTGTTTTGAGATGGTCGTCTCCCTCATAGTGTTCGTCCTTTCTCCTTTTTTCAGTTCCTCCCATCTGCTCGGCATCTATATGCCTACTTTTCTTCTCTTCCCGACTTTGAGCCTTCTCCGTTACCTTCTTCTCCCTCGTCTTGCTTCTGTTTGTTCGTTCTCTTCGTCCTAGTTAATCCATTGCCTTAATTTGGTTATCGTTCGAGTATTTTTCGCAAAGTTCGTGCGTGACTTTTTAATCGGAGAAATCCACGTAACACAATATCCCCCAAATTGATGTCTCTTCCGATTTATGTCATAATAAGTGACTAAAACAATTTGTAGGTTTGTGGCCCCTAGATGTTTCGAAGATTGTTTGGCAAATGGTTTATGTATGCTATATTGTGACTTGAATATTGATTCCTATTCTTATTGTTTTAGCTAGCAGGCATTTGGAAAAAGAAATTTACTCGCGATCACGACACTGATTCATACCTCTTGGTGAGCTAGGGTATGTACGTATGGATCGATCGTCTTTTATATAGATATAAATTGACTTTGTATATTTATCATCGAATACGAGATTAGGTATACTATCCAAATTAAACGTCGAGATATAACTTGACTTCGTTTTGTTTTGATTAGTATCAATAATAGTTACATATACATATAGCACCTTTTAATTAGTTAATTAGAGTTGGCGATCTAGTGTGACGACTTGTGGTGATCGTCTCCATGTTCATCGAACCGAACTATATATGACACCATGATCATCATCATCGAGATGCGCAATAATGGAAACAAAAATATAAACGAAATCGAGAGGAGTTTTTGAAGAGAACGTACACCATAGACAATGAATCAATTGTGATATATATACAGTGGGGGATTGTCTTAATTACTATTATTATGACAAAGAGAAGGTGGAAATTTAAATCCCTCTGACGATGCTGCACCCAAAGCAAACCAAAATAAAACAAAACAAAACACAGGAAACCCAACAACAAACACAAGGGAAAACTATCAAGAAACCAAAAATCATGAAATAAATGTATGTTGCACATAAATGCATGCAGGGAAATAAGAGATCGAAAATAATTAACTTGGACCCATGAAAGCAATTAAAAAAGCATACCATATCAAGCAATTATTAATAATAATAATAATAATAATAATTATTATTATTATTATCTTTATCTTTATCTTGATCTTTATCTCTATAAAAGAACAAGTAAAGATGTTACTATTGCATAGTGTCCTATCACAAGGGGTGGTCATTTTGTAATTAGCCAAAACTTGGAGGGGTTTAAATGCCATTGACGTTCTAATTAATTAGCTTATATCAATTGAACCCAATTGTACCAAGTCAATGAGCATTCAATCTAATTCGATCGGTGTTTACGGCTTTAGCGTTGAGGACGAGTTTTACATGCTTTTTTATTATTTCTAGTTTGTTCTTTTAATGATGATTGAACCCACGTAAATGGGTATTCGATCTAATTCGACCGGTGTTGACAACTTTTGCGTCGAGAATGAGTTTTACACGCTTTTGTGATTGTAAGTGACGTGTCGGGTCAATGTTAATTTGTTGAAAACTCAGCTCGCTTGCCTTTGCTTTCGTTTTAATGACATTTAAGCTTTTTTTGTTATTAGTCTCATACCAAGCAAAGAATAACATACCAAGCAATTAAAATAGCAAGCATGCAAGAAATTAAGTAGAGCATACCATACCAAGCAAAGTAGAACGTCACTACTCATCGTCTCAGCATGTCGGCGATTACAAGAGCTATGGCTTGCTGGAGGAAGCCGCCGGCTGTGACGATGAGGTCTCTCTCCAAGGGGATAAGAGGTGCCATCCTACACTCTGCCGTGAGGTTCTCCCTTTCGAGATAACGGGCCATACGATGTCCAAGGAAGCCCAACGGTCTTGTATCCTGAGTATTCGCAACTCGTCGAGCACCCGCGGACCCCTCCAGCTGCCCGGATGGCGCACGAACCGCAGGATGCGCAAAAGCTTCACCCCTCGCCTGACCACATTGTAGTTGGGCGCGAGGTGGGAGAGACAGAGGGCGCGATTGTAGGCTCTATCCAACCTTTATCGAGATTGACGTTCTCGTGAAATAGTTGCAGGATGGCCCCCATGGTTGCGTCGTATAGTACCACTGCCATCATACGTGAGAAAAGAAGAAACAATCGACGGGAAAAGAGAAAGCAAAGCAAAGTGAAAGGATCATTTCAAAATCGGATAGCTCAAAATTGACGTCCACTGCCCCTCACATCAATAATACAAGAGAAGGAACCCTTGTATATTAGTGTCCACCTAGCCAAATTAGTACAAGGCCCTCTGGGGAGGACACCCAAAAGTAAAACCGTGCGGGCTTTGGCCCAAAGTGGACAATATCGTACTAATGAGCTGTCCGATTTCGACATAACAAAACCCTAAATTAACCTAGCTAGCTACTCATCTCTCTGCTCTATGTACTAAGGCAAAAAAAAAAAAACACAAAGACAAACTTGCGAAAGGAAGGATACAAGGAAGGAGAGCCTCTCCCTCAACCGCCAAACTTAATTCATTCATTAATTAATTAAATTGATCGAGGTCTGCCACTATTTGCCGTAGAGACTCCAGTATTACAATCCTGGGGCTGAAAATTGACCCAGAACCTGCCTGACCTACATGACCCCTCCCTGCAGGGTCAACTTAAAAAACTATCGGAGTCTCATGATTGCCTGAAGAAGATCGTAGCTAGATAGTACACAGTAAAAAAAATTCATAGAGAAGAAAAATACTCGTTTAGGTAAGTACTATTTTTAAATGTTACAAGTCAATGCCGATGTGTCATGACGTCTTATCTGTATGTTAAGTCATCTAAGAGCCAATTTAACTGTCGTTATTATACTCTAATTATTTCTTTTCTTTTTTGTCTAAATTTGTCTTATTCACCCTTTTTATTATTAATCAAAATAATTTAATACATATTTATTTAAGTAATATATTAAAGACTAAATTTTAATATGTTTCATTTTCAATAGAAATGGAAATAGAGCAAGGGGTGTATCTCAACTCCCATGACCGTTGCGTGTGTAAAGTTCGTGTCACGTTAGATAATACTCATGCGACTACAAGATAGAGTGGATCGACTCATTATGATATGTGATTTTCTTTGCATTTGGAGCTGAATAATTAAATAAAAACTATTTTTCAATCAATAAGGAATTAAATATATAAGAGAAATAAAGATTTAGATTAATTTCTTACTATATTATTCGCTCTATGAACCAAAACAACACAAATACATATCAAAATTGGAGAGAATTAACATAAAAGGATCAAGTATGAGGTGAGACGGGAATGTAAGACAAAAACTACACCCGAGGACCCCTCCTCCCGCCCGCCTACCGCGAGAACCGCAGGATGCGCAAGAGCTTCACCCCCCGCCTGACCACATTGTAGTTGGGCGCGAGGTGGAACAGACAGAGGGCGCGGTTGTAGGCTCAGTCCGAGGCATCCTCGAGATTGTCGTTCTCGTGAAATAGTTGCAAGATGGCCCCCATGGTTGCGTTGTATAGTACCATCGTCATCGTACGTGAGCAAAGAAGAAACGTTTGACGGGAAAAAGAGGAAGCAAAGCAAAGTGAAGGGAAGGGAAGAAAAACCCTAAATTAACCTAGCTAGCTACCCATCTCTCTGCTCTACGTACTAAGGCAAAAAGAACACAAAGACAAACGCGCGAAAGGAAGGAAACAAGGAAGGAGATGGATTAATGAAAACCTACTTGAATTCGCAGTCGTACTTCGCTCGGCTGACTTGGAAGGTAAGTTCGTCATTTCCTAGCTTTGGTTTCATTTCCTCTTTACATAGCCACAATAAAATCAAGAATATCGTTAGGTATTCTTGCCTCTCCCTCAACCGCCAAACTTAATTCATTAATTAATTAATTAAATTGTCTGAGGTCTGCCACTATTTGTCGTAGAGACGCCAGTATTGCACACTGGGGCTGAAAATTGACCCCAAACCTACCTGACCTGCATGACCCGTCCCTGCAGGGTCAACTTAAAAAACTATCGGAGCCCCATGATTGCCTGAAGAAGATCGTAGCTAGATAGAAGACAAAGTAAAAAAAAAAAAAAAATCAAAGAGAAGAAAAGAAAAGTGAAAAGAAGGTTTCAGTGGATATGGGAATTAGGGTTCAGAGGAGATTGCCGATTTAAGAGAACAAACGAGGAAGATGATCGAATGGGGGCTTCAGATTGTTTCTCCAAAGAAGACAAAAGGAAGTGGGCCGATTAAATGAACATGCCCAGAAGAATAGCTAAAAGAAAGAACCAGTTGAGGCAGGGTGACAGAGAATGATCTTTGGGCCCAATCTTCTTTCTTCCGATCTAAGAAAGAATCACCATAAGCCAGCAACACATTAACTGGAGAAGGAAAACATAGTTTCTGGAAAATCAGAGTACGAACACGGCTGAAAGTAAAGTGCAGAAATCTAAAGAACACGAAGCATTTTTAACGTGGTTCGCCCAAGTACAATGGTTTACTTCCACGTCCCAGAATACAGTCTGGGAGATCCTTTGTTAAAGAATTTGTCTAAGAACAAAAGGCACAAAGGAATTACAAAAGAAGCAAAAAGATGAATACGAATAGAAAATAAAACCCAGATCACTCTCCGATCTGTTTCTGCCTTGACGAAAGTTGAACCTCTGCCTCAACCTTTCGTCAACCCTTTGTAAACCCTATGCTAAGCCCTCTGCCGCTGTAGCTCGTACAAAGTGTCCTCCAATCCTTGATAGAAGCAGAATATATAGCCTGCAAGAAACTAGCCATTAAACCAATATATGGAAACTCTGAATACAAAAGGGCATGATTTCCTTTTGAGGCTAGCCGAGATTTGAGCAGCAATCAATTCTCTGACTTGATCTTCCAACAAAAAGTCTATTATTGCTAGGGGTTATGGCTCTAATCACATTTGAATTATTATTATTTGAAGTGACATATGACAAAGCAAAGAGTATTTGAATTCGAATCAAGTGGCTCCTTGGTTTGTCACTGTCCCTCCCTTCGTCCCTTATCTAAATGTTAAATGTTAATTCTCTTTTTCCTTTTTAATTATTTGGGTGGGACATAAAATGAGTTGCTTTAGAATCTTAGATGTTAAATGGTTTGCTCAATTGGGTGAACGAAAAGGAAAGAAAATCAATATATTTACAACCTAAATTACAAAAGGAATTCCTATTTTGGTTATACTAAAATGTAAACTTACATATTTTCAACGAGGAATTTTACAATGCTATATAACATTAGTGCTATAGGTTTTTGTTTTTATGGTACAATTTGAAATTGTACTTTTAACGCTATGGTACAACTTCAGATTGTACCTATACTCATTGTACAAATTCTTTTATGTACAACTTAAACTTGTATCTTATGTGAAGGTACAACTTCAAGTTGTAAAGTTGTACCATAACATAATGATACAAATTCCTTTATGGTATAACCTAAACTTATACATTTAATGTTATGGTATAACTTCAAGTTGTACATTAAAGCACCAATACTATATAGCATAGTAGAAGTGCTCATTTTCAATGGAAAAAAATGTCATACTCCTTGTTCTTTTTTATCTCTTTTTCCATATATCCACAACATTGAACATTCACTATTTTTCAAATAATATTACACCATCGATATGTTTGTATTGTATTCCTTTATTTTTCCTTGATCCATGTACATACCGGCACCGTGCATCCGTATTAAACCATATCAAATAATACTAAACCAATTCAAGAATGAATAACTACTTCATTAACAATGTAAAATACGTTGAAATATAAGATCGCTAGTTAAAAAAACATTACATAATCTACACATATTATCCCATTAAAAATAATTGAACATTATAAATAAATGTAATAACAACCACCTCAATGATCTATCCATATCATACTACCCCACAACTTCAAAATCACCCAAAATATGAACCCAAAATGAAAAAAAATCACTACCTATTTCTCACCCTCTTCCTAGGGGTGTTCAAACGGATTGGTTACCGTGGTAACCATATTAACCGGTAACATTTGGTTAATTTGGTTTGGTTAATTTGGATAATTGATTTGGTTTGGTTAATAATTTAGCTTATTTGGTTTAGGTGGTTTGGTTTGGTTTCAACACTGCTAACCGATGAAACCAATTAACCAATTAATGATACACGTAATATATAAAATTATTTATACTTCCATGCAACCAACCAAACCAAACTTTCGTGATTCCCTATTTTATTTTCATGTTCACAACAAACCAAAACATTATGGGTCAAAAATTAAATGGGTCTGCCTATTTTCTAAACCAAACATTTTGGACAGCTACTAGACTTTAGGATTACGTACAATACCATGACAACCACCTCAAACTATGTATAGTTTAAGTATTTTGTAGGAGAGCTTTAACTTACTAATGAGTGGTATTGATATGTATTTAATATTTATGTTAAGGGTTTGTTGTAAGCTAACTATATTAGGTGCAGAGCTGATGAATTAACTTGAATGATGGTGGTAATCTTGGATGGTTAGTCTTATTATTATTGTTTATATATAATGATAGTATATGATAGTAATAACATATGGTTATATTTTATTCATTAACAGGATAATTGTTTTCATGTAATGTTATGTTATTTGGTTAATCCGATTATCCGATTAACCAAACCAATTAAACTTTAGTTTGGTTAATTTGATTTTCGTGTTAATTCGGACGGTTTGGTTAAGAAATTTTAATCCATTATTAATGAAATTTAAACTTAATTGGTTTGATTATTACCACGATAACCATTTGAACACCCCTACCTCTTCCTCCCTCCAGAAAAGTCACATCTCACATGGCTCTAGCCAATTTCATTTACCCCAAAGTCAAAATTTCTCCCCCCAAAAAATTTAACACCCCTAATTATAAATATAAATAAAAAATAAAACCCCTTAATGGAATAAAAAATAAATCCTGCCACCACCACCATAAAAATCCAAACAAATTGACGACAAACCAATCAGATTTTGACATGTCAAACCAAATCAGCTTGACAGCTGTTGTTTCTCTTTTTTCTTCTTCTTTATTTGGCCTTTTTTTTAATCTTTACTTCATCTACAGACTATTCTTCTCTTCACCAAACTGTTTATCCTCTTCATTCCTCTTCTCAATAAAACCCTAATTTCACCCCTTCCATCCCTCTGTATTTAACAACGGTGGTTTTGGATTTTCCAATTCAAACCTTAAACCCTGATAAATCCCCAAATGTCCAAATCCCGTTTCCCCCAAATTTAAATCTCAAGCAACCCAAAAACGAATTAGGAAAAAGAATTTGAAAGTAATTAACTGATCTGAGCTTAAATTTACCTTTCACTTTCACTTCACACCAGGCCATGGAATTCTCGACTTCGCCGGCGAATTTGATGAACAGCGGGAACGGCGGAGGCGGCCTGGCGGCAGAAGAGGAGCGGATGAAATTGCGTGGGAGAGAAGGAGGAGGAGGGAATCAGGAGCTTCAGCTGCAGTAGTCAAGTGGAGGAGGGAACCGGTGGCCGCCGGAGGAGACGGTGGCTCTGTTGAAGATAAGGTCGGAGATGGACGCCACTTTTAGAGACTCCGGGCTCCCCTCTGGGAAGAGATCACGAGGTTAGTTTAACTAAAATTCCCACTGCTTCTCTCTCTCTGGTTTAATTTCCGCTTTCACCGGTTTCGACTTTCCCGGCAATATAAATGACGGCGGGAAAATTTTCCGTTGCTCTGTTTGGCGCCTGAGGGGAAAAAAACCGACCTGCCCTGTTCTTAAATTGCAAAAATGCTTCATGGGTATCTCCCAATTTTCTGTATTTGTTTCGAATTCTGCTACTTTTGTGTTCATTTGTTTGAACTTTGGGAATATAAATGAACTGAGCTAGTTAAAAGAAAAAAAAATTTGTTGAATTCAGGCGAATGAGTGCGCTTGGATACACCAGAAGCGCCAAGAAATGTAAAGAGAAGTTCGAGAACACTCAGAACTACCATAAGAGAACCAAAGAAGGAAGAACCTACAGATCCAATTGCAAGAATTACAAGTTCTTTTCCCAGTTAGAAGCTCTAGATAACACCCCGCCGTCATCAATGGCTACTCCGCTCCCTAGTACAATTCAAGCTAGTGAGAGTCCAGCCATAGATGCCATCCCGTGTTCAGTGTACAGTCCGACTATGCAATTCGCCGACAGCAGCTCTACTTCAACCACCTCTACTCCCACTAAAGAATAATCAGAAGGAACAACGAAGAAGAAGAAGAGGAAGCTCGCCGAGTTCTTCAATGGATTGCTAGCCAGAGTATTAGAGAAGCAAGAAAGTTTGCAGAGGAAGTTCATTGAAGCAGTGGAAAAGTTTGAGAATGGTAGAATGGTGAGATTAGAAGTACGGAAGGCAGAGGAATTGGAGAGAATTAAGAAAGAACGCGAAGACTTGGCTCGCAAGAGAGCTAACATAGCTGCTAAAGATGCCGCGGTGCTTGCTTTTTTGCAGAAGTTCTCCAATTTATCGTTGCCGTTGCCATTGCCATTGGAGAAAGTTCCTTTTCCCACGAGAGCTGTGGTGAAATACACTCCTACTCCCATGACTCCATCTTCTTCTTCGCCATCGAGATGGCCTAAGGAGGAAATCGAAGCATTGATAAGGCTAAGGACGAATCTCGACAGGCAGTATCAAGAGAGCGGGCCTAAGGGTCCGTTGTGGGAGGAAGTGTCACTGGAGATGAAGAAACTAGGGTTCGACAGGAGTGCCAAGAGGTGTAAGGAGAAATGGGAGAACATGAACAAGTACTTCAGGAGGGTGAAAGAGAGCAGCAAGGCAAGGCCCGAGGACTCGAAGACTTGTCCGTACTTTCATCAACTGGACGCTCTATACAGCAGCGGTGGGAAGAGGAGGAAGATCAACCATGATCTCACTTCGTCGACTGGAGTACACTCGGGGACCTCCGAGTTAAAGGCCTGAAGAGCTCTTGATGCACATGATCAGCCAGCAACAGCAGCAGCATTCTGAGTCAGCAACTACAGACGATGGAGGAGGCGGGAGTAGTGAGAATCATGAGGCAGACAAGGAACAAGATAGGTCTCTGAGTCCTGAGGAGCAGTGATCATTGCTCTATGCCGATGATGGAGTGGAGGAATCATCTAGAGCAGATGACAGAAGAGGTTAGCAGACATGATGATCATGATCAGTGAAGTTGTTCAGCAATGTTAAGCAGGGAGCAGCCGTTTTTTGTTAGAAGGAAGAAGAGGCTTTTGTACATGGGAGAATGGAAGAGAGCCAGAGAAGACTTTTGAAGAGCAGGTGAGTTGAGAGTGTGTGGGTGTTTTCTTGAGACAGATAGAAACATGTTTATAGACCATTTCCTCAGATTTTGTTCTGTTGTGTTGTTGTTGTCTAGAACTTTGATAGAGGGGTTCTGTAGTGTTTTTTTGTTACTGTTTATTGAAGTGGAAGATGGCGGTGGGAATGTAGAGAAAGGGTCACCACCAGTTTTGGATGGAACATCATACAACAATAATGAGATTTACTTGTTTATGTTTTGGGTTATTTGTTTTGAATATGAGTTTTAATCCTTTGGGTGAGTATTGGTTGATTCAGTAGGACCATATCAAATTAGTATCATACCAAAGTGAAGGGCAAAAGTACGTAGAAGTAACACACATTGTTGGCATACCTTTGCTCAAGCCTTCTATGCAATAATCTTACTACCTCTTCCTCACTTGTAGTTGATTGAAAGCATTGCTTCTCATGTCATGGTGAGTCTTTTTCAGTTTTCAACATGAAGTAATAACATTCTATTTGTCTATATTAAAGTCTCAAACAACAACATATTCTCTTCATGGAAGAACTTGCATGCTCCATTCTTTATAAAAAAGGCCATCCTTTTTCTTCAGTTTGCCTCATACTTAGCAATTTCTTTTTTTCAAATCTTACATATAGAAAACATAATTTTTTACAAGAGTCTTCCCTTCTCCCTTCATCTTGATGGTACATTTTCATCGAACGGTGAGTCTGGTATCATTTCCCAATTTGGCAGTACAGTGGATGGAGCTGTCGATATTACTAA
Source organism: Linum trigynum (assembly GCA_964030455.1). Classification (NCBI taxonomy): domain Eukaryota; kingdom Viridiplantae; phylum Streptophyta; class Magnoliopsida; order Malpighiales; family Linaceae; genus Linum; species Linum trigynum. The sequence goes on from OZ034817.1 coordinate 1,298,825, forward strand.
AATAGGTGTTAGAAGCACTCATATGATTGTTGTAACCCCAATCGAGAAACCACCAAGACTCAGACTTCTCAACGTATTCAAAAATGTCATCATGGCTTCCAACTCTTCATCATATGATTCAGTGGTTGCCATAGGAAGCACCTCATCCCCCATATCAGCAGGTTCATTGGAATAGTATGCCTGTGAAGTAGGGATGACAATTTCGACCTGACCCGATTTACTCGATCTGTTTGGCCTGTTTTGGGGCAGGTCAGACCCGCCTTGTTGGCGGGGCGGACATGGGTACCTCTCATCGACCCGACCTGCCCTGACCCGTCCCATTCTCGACCCGTTCTTGCCTAAATTACATGTAATCTTAGTAAAATTACTTAGGATTTTCCTCTTATTACATTATATTTTAGCTATAATAAAGTTGTAAATAAGTGAAAACATCAATTTCTTCAATAATTTAACTACATTTTATCGTATTATGGTTTATTTTTTGGTCTTTTAGTGAAAATAACGAATAATTCTAATGTTTTTCGCATAAATTACGTACCCATTGGGTCGACCTGCCCCGACCAGCATCCCGTAATAAATTACTCGACCTGAACCCGACCTGCCATGGGGCGGGTATGGGTATCGAGAAACCCGCTTCGGACCTGCAATTGCCATTCCTGAGTCCACTCAGGGCATTCATTTCTAAAGTTACCCAGTTTGTGATAGTGTTTACAATCAACATTTTCTTTGTTCCAAGATCTACCTCGACCTTTACCTCTTCCAAACATAACATCTCTGCCTCTTCTTTTGCTTTACAAGAATCCGCCCCAACCCTCTAAGATTGTTCATCATCATATAAAAACCTGCTAAATTTATGTTCACGCACCAACAGTTATGACTGAAGAGTATCAACAGTCAAATAACCTATATATTTGGATTCTTCTATGGAGCAACAGGTAGCTCAGTGCTTTCAAATGGTTCTTTAATTCTGTCAGTAACCATGCACAGTTGAATATTACTTGGACCTCAGAAGATCTTCCATTAGCAAAACTCCAGTGATCATAATCTCCATTAATAAGCTGAAGTACATACGCAAATGACTTTACTCTGCACTAAAATCTATCAGAAACTGGCAGGAGAGAATCGATTGAAGACGTTATTAGATCACTCTCATTAGAGTGTTATATGCCCCCACAACAAATTGCTGGTAGGCTCGAGCAAACCACCCCCAGGAGTCCCTTCAATTCTAAGTCTGGAAGCAGCAATCTTGCAGACTTCTGTGTTTATGAAATGGAGAAGGAAATGGGAAGAAGAAGAATTCTCTCATATTAAAAAGAGTTATGGCAATCATCTATTTATACTCGTGAAAACTGGAAGTTACCTTCCGAAGAGACACAACCTTTCACAGGAAAAGGTAGTTACCTTTCTCGAAAGGACACATCCTTTCACAGAAAAAGGAAGTTATCTTTCTGGAATGACACTTCTTTTCAAAATATTCAAACGTTAATTAATTAATATAAAATTTAATTAATTAATTAAACTGCCAAAAGATTCAATTCTTATAATGTCCTTCTACCATCAATGTGGTATTACAACTATATTGACTAACTCTAACAATCCCCCACTTAGTCAACAAGAGTTGAGAATACCTGCCTCAAACAAGTAACGCGTACATAATGTATCTTATCGATTTGAACCTTTACCTAGTGTAAGCAACTCAAAGTTGATAATGAAGCAGTGACGGGCTTAAGCCTAGGAGTCACAATCCAAAGCAACAACCGGAGATGCCACACACGTACTTGTCTCTTCTCTAAACCACGACCAACAACAAGGGTAGCACTGTTATGGCCATGTGTTGATCCTGTTTCATGAGCATTCACAAAAGTTGACCTCTAATTTTGTTAGAGCGACACCACTTTTAGTGCTCACATATGTGACATTCCAAATGAATTCATTAAGAGTTCTATAACTCATCTCAAGAGTTCTATGACTCACCCTTTTTTGGACTAATTTACTTGTACAATAAAACTAGTACCTCAGTTAGACTAACTTGTTATTACCACATTGAACCTTTTAATTAGTGAATACCTAAAGAAAAGGTTGGGTTCCCATTACTCGTAACTACGCTAAAGGTCTCAATCCCATCCCTTGTGATGTCTCATAGATCATGCATATTGGCAATCCCTTGGTAATTAAGAGAATCTGCCAAATTATTGCTTGACCTTACATACACACTAGAAATTATTACATTAGTAATCAAATATCTAACGTAATCATGTCTTAGGCTTATGTGTCTAGACTTACCATAGTAAATCTGGTTATAATCTCTAGACAAAGTAGCATCACTATCACAATAGACGGAAATGGCTGACATCAATTGCGGCCACAACTCTATATCTAACCTGTTTCTTTGCCATTCTGCCTCTTTTTTAGCCGCCACAAGGGCTAGAAATTTAGCTTCCATAGTGGAGAGTGTGTAATACATGTTTGTTTCTTCGAAACTAAGAAACAACTCCATCACCTAGTGTAAAAAACTACCTGTTGTAGATTTATTATCACTAGCACTCGTTATCCAACTAGCATAAAAAAACATCTCCCCACAATTCTACCACTTGCCAAACTATCATGGAATAATTCCATTTAATTTTCCATGGCTTTACCTATTGAACTTTCACAATCACTACATTAATCTAATTGTTTACCAACCGTATGGACTAATTGAATTATCATACCACAAACAATTCAGATATTATAAGAAATATAATCTAATTACTTACCAATGGAATTGGTCAAGGTAAACTTGAGATACCACAAGTAATTCAGTTGTATTTCCATATTGTATTGGAAATATCATCTAATTACTTACCAATGACTTTCCCTCAAGGTAACTTGACACACCACAAACAATTCAAATGAATATTTTAAGTCAATGGTCTAATTACTTACCAATGATATACACTTCATAAATATACCATAAGTAATTCAGACTTTAAGTTCAATAAGATCATATCAATTGAGCTCTCATGCCAAATTGTTTTCCAATGATATATGTCTACATATAACCATAAACACTTCTGACCAATAGTTTCTCAAAATAATCATAAGTCAAATTGTTTTCCAATGGTATACTATGCATAAACCATAAACAATTCTGACGATGATTTATGATAATCACCATTCTTTCGCAAACTTATTCAATCCAGACAAAACAATAAAGAGATTCCAGCCGGAACACCTTTAGTTTCTGATTTCCTGCTCTCTGCGCAGTTCACGGGAGGCTATATTGGTAAGATGGATGGATCCGTTTCCGTTGGATTGAGATGAGCCGCCGGTAGAAAACGAATGGGCCCTCCCTCAAAGCCCATTCCATCTCTTAACACCAACAATGTCGTCCTCTCTCCTGTCCGTCGCCTCTCTCTTCCTGTCTTCCCTGTCCGCCTCCTCTGTTGCTGCTGGCCTGTCCGTACCCCGACTCTTGCGCTGCCGAACGGACCGAACCTCGCCTCCTCTCTCGCTAGCGGCCGGAAATTTCACATGCCGGCGGATTTTTCACATCGCACCTCTTTCGCAACCTCACCGCCTTCTGTCGCTGCTAATCGATCATTCAAAATTGTCCGTGAATAGGGATTTGATGTTGGCGACTTGATCAGATTGAGAAGGCCAATTTGAGTCCTTGCGGTGGCGAGAACTACCACATCACCTTCCACGCTACTGACTTGCTGTCGTCTGATCCTAATCTTGCGAGGAAAACCTATCAAGCTGAGGTTTATCGGAACATTGAAAGTGGCATTCTATCGACCACTATGTTCCGCGAGAAAGGCCACAATCAGTTCATTAAAGTAAAGGAGGACCGCCCAATCACCTATATCTGATGCTTGGGGAGGTTCAAAGGGTTTGAAGGGGTTAGTTAGCTAGCTACTGTTGCCACTGTGTATTTTTCTTTTAATGTGACTATCTGGGCAGCAGCACCAGTCGAGTGAGTCTGATCCATCAGTCTTTGTTGCATTGCACCAGTCGAAGACAATTACCACTAGTCGAAGACAACAATGGGCAGCACTCGAGCGGCAACTGCTCCACCAGTCTTTCTTCCAGTAAGGTACACAACTGTAATCCTCTTATTCAAATCCCATCTACCCTTTCTAATTAATGTCTTCCCCTGGCCATATAATTTGGAATTTTGCTTAATTCAAACTTAGCAGCAGCCCTTTCAATGCATAGTAGCGCTTTTAAGCAGCCTTTTCATGAGTTTTCTTAGTTTTTGTTATGAGAGGTAGGACCAATACCCATACCACTTTTGTAGCCGATCGGATTCAGATAAAATAATTTATCATGAGATGTAGGTTGGGGTAGAAAATGAGAAAATAAAATCAACATTGATAAATTGATAAATTTATTATAATTAAACTATGAGAAAATAAAATCAACATTCAAAGTAATTTGAGTAAAATTACATGTAGTCCTTTTGCCTTACTTTGTCCTCCTACTTTGTCACCCTACTTTGTCCTCCTTTTGCCTTTGAATCGTCTAGATTGAAATTGACGTTTTACTCATGTATAAAAATGGATGTGGTTGAATGCATATGACACTTACTTTTAATGAAATCGACCCTAAAGTAATTGTACTACAGCTGACACTCACTAATATGCCAAAGCATGCCTTGGTTGAGTTCAGTTTCTTTCCTAGGTAGACACCATTTTTCGTCTTACATATGACTTTATGGTTTTAATTGATAATGAGTTCAGCACACACTATTAGCACAACCTGTTGTGACATAGAGACTAGCCTGCTAAAAGAAGAGTGAATAAAAAATTACCATTCTTTGTTTTTCCTTGAAGTTACTCAGGTATGGGAATGAAATGTAGGGATAAGGCTCAGTATCAGTTCCTCGAGACATGTTTATTGATGCAAATGACACTTTTGTTCAAGAAGTTTTAGGTATTGTTGTACTCTGTTATGGAGGCCAACCTAACCTTTAAGTCTAGAAAAAAGTAACCTCATTCGGACAATTGTTATTACTATTTATATCAGTCGTATAATTTATCCGTCCAACCGGCGGGCTCAATTTTATGTCTAGAAAGAGTTGAGTAGTTTGGAATTTAACTGAATAAACAACATGAAATTTATGTGACGACTCTAACGAAAAACACTCACAAAATACCAGGCTGAGGCCCCATCTGAGTGGCGCCACGTCATAGATAAACCATGAGCTTTCTTTGAGGCAAAAGATCGAACACCAACAAGGCACTCCCAAATCCTCCGCCAATTCTACAACTTCCACAGAACCCAAAAAACCTCCTATAAATTCTATTGCTTTCTATTACATAAATTCTATTGCTTTCTATTTGTAGTTGTTCTCTTCTACTCTGCTCTCCACTCTTATACCGGCTGAAGTGGTACCATGTACTTTACTACTATTCCTTTCATGTTAGTGTTCTTTGGGTTGATGTGTTGTATATCACCGATGATGGTACTGAGTCAAAGGGGTACAAAAGAGAGTTCTTAAGTTCCACAAAAGTTTCATAACCACACAAGCATTGCATTCATACATTCTACCTTTTATACTCATAATTCTCATCCCTTCCCTTGAAGTAGTTGTAAGTTGTTCCTTTAAGGTTCGTTTTGGTTAGTACTTGCTTGCATTGGCTGCTGAAGGCGAATCTCATGTTCTTTTATGTTCTTTCTTAATCATGCCTCTCTCTATCTCACTATTTGTGCATTATTACTATCCCTTCTCTGTAAGTGGTTGTCAAGTTTTCCTTTAACATTCGTCTTGCTCATTACTTGCTTGCATTGGTTGCTGAAGGCAAATCTCATGTTCGTTTTTGAAGTTCTATGCCTCGAAGAAGAAGTTTTCCCCATGGTAAGTCATCGACAGTCTCAAATAATGAGTCAATTCGACCATTAAAAATTGAATGTAAGTACAAAAATTGCTCTTAGCATAATTATATAGATTTGCAATTTAATATGTTTCATTTCACGTGTTATTCAGGGCATAAGAGAGCTGTTTTCTTACCACTAGAAGGTGTAGTGGATTCTGCTTATTCAGCTTATTCAGTATTCTACTTTGCTTACAAGTACCAAACTGACTGGAAAAGTTACCCGCAAAGAGCTACAATTGAAACTTCTAGAGTATGTATTTCTTTTACCTTTCTGTTTCAAAATTCAAATAACATACATTACTTTATTTCTAACTGCAAATCTAATACATAATTCGGGTACAGGGGATTGGTTGTCAAGGTAACTCTATTTGGTAGGATAATCACCCAATTTAATGCCATTCTTGCAAGTGCTGACAATCGTCCTATCATCCTGGTCATTACATCATTATACATCGCTGATTTCAATGGTAAACACACAATTTAATTACTTTCATATCAATTAATATAATTCATATAAACTAAACACTTAATTAACTTACCTTCACATTTGCAGGTGAGAACACATTCTTTTCAAGCGGAGCGACCTTACTGCTGGCTGATCCACAAATTCCTGAAGTCATTAATTTTGCGTCTAGGTAAAACTCGCGACATCTTTGTCATCGTATTGTTGTGAATTTTAATTACTTTCATATCAATTAATATAATTCATATAAACTAAACACTTGATTAACTTACCTTCACATTTGCAGGTGAGAACACATTCTTTTCAAGCGGAGCGACCTTACTGCTGGCTGATCCACAAATTCCTGAAGTCATTAATTTTGCGCCTAGGTAAAACTCGCGACATCTTTGTCATCGTATTGTTGTGAATTTTAAGTTACAAGCTTATAACGTATTAAGACATTAATTACCTACCTTTTTGGTGAATAAAGTGGGGGTGATCTGCCAGCTCTGCCAGTGAAGGAAATAGAAAAACATCAAAATTTAGTTCCACTGAAAACAATAGATGAGCTGAATATATTGAAGATGAACGAGGGAGAGGAGGTCAGTACCAATTTCAATTCAACAACCTAATGATTATCAATCGCTAACACTACATATAAAATGCAGGGAAATATGTATTCTGTCATATGAAAAGTTCTCAATGTTAAGAATGGGTGGTGCTATGTTGGATGTCAAAAATGTCCACAAAAACTCGAAGAAGATTTGGATGAGTACTTCTGTGGGAGTTGTATGACAACATTAAAGACCACAACAGCCCGGTAATTCGAGGATTGTTAATGTCAATTTTAGTTTCATGTATTTCATTCCTTGATATACTGGTATCGTGGTTGGATACATGATTGACTACAACATAGTTTATGCTCCTTTTTTAATTTCATAGATATAGCAACGTGGTTGGTGATTTAATTTGTTGCAACAAGGTTTTTATTCAGTTACTTTTGGCTTACATATATCAATTCAACGGCCTCGCCACTCCTACGATTTTTTTCTTCTTTAATTACGTCATTATAACCATAGATTCAGGATCCACCTCCGAGCTGCGGACACAACAAATGCAGTTGACTTTGTTATTATGGAAGGAGTTGACGATTGATTATTTCGCATATCTGCTGAAAAACTTTTCCAAGACAACAATCAAATGAGAGGACCACCACCGGCTCATCTCCTACAAATTGAAGGGATGACGTTGAAGTTCTTCATCAAGCTCACAGGTTACAACATCGCTAACCCTACAAGCGAATACACAATTATCAAGATAGGGAAGGATGAGGAAAACTCCAACTCAAATGATCTGCCAATATTGATCGAGGTATGTCCAAGTAACGTCAAACTGTCATTTACAACACTTTCCAATACTTACGACGTTGATTTTGCAATGTATATGATTCTATGATTGTTATATCTAGGGTTAATATTTTCGTATGGCATGAACTTTGACCAACATAAACATCATGGCCAATCTTTTCGATCTATAACATCTTGGACCGAACTATACACCAAAATAAACAATTTGGCCAAACCCGATGTTTGACCGTTAACTTGGACGGTCAATGTGCCACGTCACTGCCAAGTCAGAAGATCTGATAAATATTTATTTTTTTATTTTTGGTTTAACTAAGGTATTAGATGATTTTTTAATTTATAATACTTTAAAATTAGGGAATATATGGAAATTGTGAATTATTTTAAATATTTAATGCTTACTTGGCGCGTTGACTAACGGTCAACGCGTTTGACCGTCCAAGTTAACGGTCAAAAGTCGGATCTGGCCAAATTGTTTATTTTGGTGTATAGTTTGGGCCAGGATGTTATAGATCAAAAAGATTGGCCAGGATGTTTATTTTGGTCAAAGTTCAGGCCATACGAAAATATTAACCCTTATATCTATTACTGGAACTTCTATTTATTGAATCATAATTACCATGCACTTTCCATTACGTGAGTTTGATTTTGATATGTATATAATTCTATTACTGTTATATTTATTCAGTCGTACATTGTACAATGTACGACTGACGTACGCTAGCTTGAACCATATATGTGTATATATATTAGTGGAACTTTCATTCATTAATATAATCACAAGCAATTGCAGGAGGAAAGTAGACCTGCTGCTAATGGTGTACCTGCTGCCATTGATGGTGCTGAGAAAAAGCAAGATATGGCTCATGAGGCGGAGGTAAATATTACACGATGAGATAATTTACTTTTACTTGCACAATATTATAATACCTAAAATTTGTGCTAAATATAATGCAGAAAAATGAGGAAGAAACTCCCCAAATGTAAGAGAAGGAGGCGTCAACATATAATGGAGCACAATGCGACACCAATGACGACAAAGCAACTACTATGGATGGACGTAGTGATGTAGTCGATGGAGCAGGAAGTGAAAAGAACCAGAAAAAATGAAAACATGGAGCTGTCTCCGACGATGAGGAGTAAATAGAAGGATTATTTTAAAACAATTTTAGGAGTCGGTTCCCTTTCATGAGGTTTTTCTTTCATTTTTCGTATGAGGATTTTGTCGGTCAGGATGTAGGTTGAACTATTTTATTCTCTTTTTATATTTATGGTTAAAGAGGATGTCAGTTAAACTATTTTCTTCTCGCCTCATTTCGTAATGGTTTTGGTACTATGTTGTTGTTTTTCTTGAATGAAAGATGATGTTTGTTCTTCCTCTGAGGTTTCTCTCGAGGCAACGGCGGAAGTTAATTATAAGTCATTGTTGGCCGATGATGACGTACCCGATGATGAGGCATCCGAGCTAAATGTATCGATACCTGGTGCAAGGAAAGGGAGAAAATGGAGTCAAGCGTAGGAGAGCACCTAGAATACAGCCGGCCAAAGATGATGCTCCAATGAAAGTATAGATTTTGGAGGTTGGGGAGAAAGGCATGGAAGGGGAGGAACTAGCCTTCAATTTGGCCAACGGTGAAGGTGATGTTCTCGGTTATCTATACTCAAAGGGAATTAAAACCTGATGGGGTGCTTGGTTCACCATAACCGCGGGAAGATAACGTTACTGCTTAACCTGTTGCTCTGATACCACGAGAAAAATAACCAAGTATTGAGACCGAGACACGATCTTTTACGTGGTATCTCCAATTTTACGATCGGGACAAATCCACGGAAGAGTTCATAGTTTAAAAAATTCATTTGACCACAGCCTAGTATGATTTATAAATGAATCCGGCTGGGCACGTGACTAGTTCCTATAAGGATCAATCTTAGTTTCATTTTCCTTGCCCTCAAGCGTCAAGGCATATGAAATATGAAGTCATCAACCACATACATGATGAACAAACTATCATGTTGGGGGAACACAGTTTACCATTATTTCAATTTACTTTAAGATCACAACTCAAACAATTTGTTACATAAACCAAATTGTTGCATCTTGCAACTATCAAAATTGAAAAGCATACAAATTTTGGTGAAAAATTTTGTTTCAAGAATTTAACGTGAATTCTTCCAAATTCAAACACAATTGAATTTTTCTTGAACTTTTCTCATAATATAAATTATGCGTGTGCTCTCATCTCATTTGATATCACTAACCAAATCAATTGGTTAATCTTTCATAACAACATGTTACATATATATCAAGTGATATAAATGGCACTTTAACAAAACTCGGAAACACAACCAGTGTCATACTTGTCAAGAACCTGTTGCTCCCAATAACTCGAGTTGTTGGGAGAGGTTCAATCGTGGATCATATACCACAACACTAACACGCCCCCTCAAACGAAAGCCACTCACAAGAGCTTGAAGTTTGCACAGGTCTGAAGACAAGAATACCATGTGCTTAACAAATGGGGGTTATCGGGAATCGAACACAAGACCTCTCAGTCACAGAAGGCTCCGATACCATGTTAAGAACCAGTTGATCCCAATAACTCGAGTTGTTGAGAGAGGTTCAATCGTGAATCATATACCACAACACTAACACGCCCCCTCAAACGAAAGCCACTCACAGAAGGCTCTGATACCATGTCAAGAACCAGTTGATCCCAATAACTCGAGTTGTTGGGAGAAGGTTATACTGGATCATATATCACTCTCTAACACGCCCCCTCAAACTTCAAGCCAAACCATGGGCTTGAAAGACAACGGTTAATATTGGGGGTCGTGGAGATTCGAACACATGACCTTTCGGTTCTAGGCTCTGATTCCATGTCAAGAACCTGTTGCTCCCAATAACTCGAGTTGTTGGGAGAGGTTCAATCGTGGATCATATACCACAACACTAACAATACTTACATATGAAACTTCCCGATGATCAGAAGAAACAATGGTAGTATCCATTCAAATTTATCCAACCAATGCTTTCTGGTGCTTCTGCAACCGAGTGCCTTCCTTTCTTTTCTTTCGGGCCATAACATCTTTTCTCCGTTTATCTCCTGACGCAGAAACAGAAGATGTATATATACTCTACTAGCTGGGTGTCCGGCCTTTGACCGGTGTGTTGCCTGGTGTTTGTTATGTTTGCTTGTCTTGTGTGTTGATATTGAAGGGAGGTTTATTTTGGGACTTGTGTTTTATTGTCCTGATAGGGCAAAAGCGTATATGCCTTAATCCTATCTTGTAGTAAAACCGGAAATCCGGGTATCGTCTCTCAGGGACTGGTACAACCTTATGATTTATCAATTCTTTCGAGCAAACTATATGTGAAAATGTTTACGAGATGAAATTATTAACTAAAAGCAAAATTAACTAAACTAATTAAGCAAAGTAAACTTGTCGAGGAAAATTCAATGGGAGAAAGCTCTGGGAGAAACACCGGGATTCACTACCTATCCTATCCAGATTAATTCACATATTCCAATCAATTTAATCCAATTCTCTACAGCCAAGATATCACGAATGTGCTAGCTATCCCTGTCGGGAATTACTACGTACTAAATAATCAATTCAAATCCTACTGTCGTAGCTCAATGAATTAACTATCTAGCCTGAAGATCGATATCCTATTTAAGACCGCATAGCACCTTATTTAATCCACTGTCGCTTCGATAAGTTACTATGTCACATGAAATAGGCTCGGTTAATAGGGTTTCACTGTCGCTAATAACCTAATTAACTACAAATCGATGTATTGGTGGCCAGTCAACACAAAGCATTAAGCAATTTCATGCAATAGAGATTGGAAGAAAAGAATCATAAATCAATCCATCAAATCAAGAAATTGCTACATCCTATGGTGTTTCCCCCAGAAATTGGGGTTTAGTTCATGACGAAATTAAGATAAATCGATAGGGTTTTGTTCATCATGTTCTAAATCAACAATACACAACTAGTTCAGTTTAGAAAATCAAACCAACTAATCGCTCTCGTTGAACTCAGCTCTAGCCTTGAAAAACTGATCGCCAAGAATTCTGCCCGCGACCTCAGCTGCTGCGCGCCTTCCTTCTCCCAAAAGAATTCACGTCCCCCCCGTAAAAACCAAAAGAAAAGCTGCCCCTCCAAATTAATTAAACTTCCCCCCCCCCCCCCCAGCAGAAATTTCGTGTCCAAAAAAAAACTTCCCTTTTCCAATTAATTGCCGCCAGCTCCAAAAGAATACGCGTCCCAGCCGTCCGTGTCCAATTCTGATTCTGTTCTCAAGAATTCCGTCGCCGGCCCACCAAATATGCGCCCAAAATTCACCAGCCCGGAAGAAGTTTTTTTTTCAGTTCCACCGCCCAACACAAGGAGACCAAGCGAATGGGCTTTGGCCCATTTAAGTATTCCCGCTTGCTCTATGGCCGCCAGTCATATATCCCCATCCAGCTGGACTTTAAGCCCAGCATTCGAGAATTGTTTGCCGGTGCAACTTCTTTTTCGTGTTTTCTTCACCTGTAATACATCAAACTCATGGCACTAGGCAGTAATGGTTTTTCAACCATTCTCGGGTTAGCGAGCCCTAAAATAGCACCAATTGGCTAAAACATACCACGGATAATCACATAAAGTCCAAGAATCCGATATATTAAAGCCGAATATCACAACCCCACACTCAATTGTTGCTTGTCCCTAAGCAACGACTCAAACGACACAAACACATAACCAACCATAACAATGACACACCACAGACTCAACACTCAAAGTAAAACTCAAAATTTCCTTGTACTCTTATTGTAATCAGTAGTTTCTTTCTCAAAGGACAAGTTGTGCTTTAATGATCATACCTTTCACCCCACACTCAAGGTCTTTGCAACCCTTAACCATTGACTGACTCAAATCCATCCAAAAACTCAAATAGCAACAATCAGTTTCGATCGTCGGTAGCGAGTGATTAACAACTTATGGTGCAACAGTTATTAGGAGAATCTAACCACATCAGTGAGGTGCATATCTCGTGAGGACAATCTGGCTTACTCACATCAATCATAAGCAATTAATTAAGCATGAGTCTCAAAACTAATGGGGGAAGCCTTTCGCAAACATGATTTTACTTTAAGCACATCACTACCTTTTATGACAAGGAGAGGCTTTCTCTCTTTCTGCTTTTGCTTGCCGAGAAGTCGTATTTAGTACAAGTGGGATTTGTTTCTTACTACCGGTGACCGAGCAAGAGCAATTTCTGCTTCTTAGCACTCGCATAAGGGCTTCTTTTAACTCCTTTTCCTCGGTCCGTGTGGAGGGTCATTGCACCCTCAAATGGCACTTCACTCAACTGGGGATCGTACTTGATAAGCAACATCGTACGGTCGCGAACCGATTCTCAATTGAATCTTTCCTCATCCCAATGTGCAATGAGTGATTGCCTCACACGATTTTGGCATTTTTTTTTTTGCCCACACTTTAATTGTTATGGCAACTTTCTTATATTTTACTTGTCAGGTAGTGTTTTCTCATTTGAAGATACAGTTCACCCCATCATAAAACATTCAAAACAGAGAGACTCGTTACCAAATCAAAAGCTCACAATTGATGCAAGTAAGCACGGTATCCAAACATATCGAATGGTCAATGTTCTCCACCTAACTACTTCACCAAAAGTCGTTACACTATCCTCACAAAAGAGAATGTTGCTACAAGAGTTTGCTAATTCAAAGCATATCAAGTCAGTCAAAACATTCAAGCTCATTGTGAAGAACTATGCAATTCAACACTAGTGGGGTGATTTCGATGATTTCATTCAAGCACAAACTCATTTTCAAGGCATCACGGTCATTTACATCATGTTACCACAAGAGTACAAGGTTTTGTTTTTGATTTTTCTGATTTTTAGGTGTTTTTTTTAGCCATTAGATTAACACAGGCAGACTGCTTTTTACACAGGCAGACTGCTTTTTACACAGGGAGACTGCATGCAGCTTGCCCGTGCTCAACCTAATGGCAGTTTTTTTTTTTTTTTTTTTTTAACACAAAACGAGACACTGTGGACAACTGCGACTCGACATAAAACACAAAACACGACAAGAACACAGACCATCCACCCCACACTCAGGATGGACATTGTCCACAATGTCTACAACTACACACGACACACCAATCGGTTCACCTAACTAACATTATACAGACCATCATCAGAAGTATTCACAAAGAAAAGAAGAAAAGAAAAGAAAAAGAACCTCGGGACAAGCTCCTATGGAGGAGGGGTCGATGCAGAAGTGCCGAGCTTCTCATCTAGACGCCGGTTTAGCTCCTGGATCTTCTTATCTTTCTCTGCGTCTCTGGCTTCCAAGAGAGCTATTCTGGCTCTGAGCTCGTCTGTAGATGATGGTGAAGCTGGTACGACTGGTGGGGTATCTTCTGGATGCGGAACTGGAGTAGGATGGGACTGCTGGCCCTGGCTGACACTCGAGTTCGAGTGTCCCGCTGCTGTCGGTGTAGGAGCTGGAGCTGTGGTCGGAGTGGCTACTGATGGTGCGGCAGATGATGCCGAAGCAGAAGTTGCTCTAGCAGCTCTTGCTTCCCTTTTCCGATTGACCTTGGTCTCCCACTCCTTGTATTTTGCAATAGATAGATACTCTCCACGAGATCCTACTTTCCTCAGAAAACCCAATTTGCCTAATGTTGCTTCCCCAAGTAGAGTCGAGCCATCACTGATCTCCAAACCCGTAGGGTTCTCCGGGAACCCCCAGTAAGCTCGAGCTAAGGCAGTAATGATTCCCCCACACATAATTGCTCCGCAAGTCTTCAGTGCATCATTTTCCAGCATCTTACCCACCATGTACCCAACACACAATGGTGTTCCAGTAACAAAACTGTGAATGTACCTGAGATCGGTGGTGTAGACACCACTGGCATTGGATCCCTTTCCCAAGACAGTGCGAGCCAGGTAGTCATGTACTAGTGGGATTATCGGATCTCTGATCGATGCTCTCCTCGAAGTAGTAGGATTGAAGTCCTTTCCATCTGCCACAATTGTAGTCCAAAACTCACTCAAGTCCTGCTTTTCATCAGGAATTGCATCTGCTGGACCATCGAAGAGAAGTGCTCGGTTTACTTGGCTCAAAGAGAGGGACTTGGTTTTCCCGGCCAAAGTACTCTGAAGCTTGCTCTCAACCCCATTATCCTCGAAGCTGTAGGTGGCCAAGAATGCTCTGGTGAGGTGTGGATAGGTGGGGAAGTGCAGCTCCGGAAATCGTGCCCAATTCATTCGGCGGAAGTATGTCATCACTTCCTCTGCCCGCTCGGTCTTCTGCAATGCTGCATAGTCCATGAACTGAGAAGGGGTGACCGCTCGTTTCATCAGATCGGCATATTCTTCCTTATGTTTCTGGAGCTGGACAGGCTGACCGAACGTCTTAGAGACGTCCTTTGGAGGAGGAGTGCCAGCCTTCTTCTTGCTTGCACTTAGGCTAGTACGACGTGGTGTCGTGGATGGTGCAGGTGCTGAAGAAGAAGACATCTGTGATCGTGAAGATGAGCTCGATTGCTGGAGACGACTCCTCTTTGCTGGCCTGCTCTCCGGTGATACAACTGGTGTTGAATCTGGTAATGGAGGTTCTTCAGTAGGCATATGAGCAGGCTGCTGTGGTGGAGATGGAGTTGGAGAAGTCATCTCAATAGTCCGGGACCGCATCGTGGGTCCAACCTGGCCGGTGATCACCCTGTGAAATCGCGCGGGCATGTTGACCGCTTGAAGTTGTGGAGGAACTTCTGGAATTGGGCTGTCTCTATCGGTCACCTTGTGGCTGTCTTCAATCATCCACGAACGGTAAACAGTTTTCCCATCTTCACTTTGATCTGTTACCTTGAACTGCCGAGGTGGAGGGATATACCTTCGACGTCCCATATCTGCAACCAAGAGTGCAAACTGGAAAACAAACTTCTCAACCCACTCCTCTGCTCTGGAACCACCAAGGTTTCACTAATCCGTATTCTGCTTCCCAAATTCCAGGTCACTGCTGACCCAATCAGAAAATTTCCAAATTCCGCAACCCTCAAACTAACCAATTCTCAAGATTCACCCATAAATCTTCTGCCAATATTCTTGTAGACAGTAATTGCACTTCAATTGGCTCAATCAAGCAATCATCACACTCCAATTTCACCTCAAATTCGAAATTGAGCAAAACCCCCAATTTGAAGAACCCTAATTTTTTTTTTGTTTGTTCTGGAATCTTCAACTCTAGATTGTTCAAATCAGACCTGGGGGGAAGGGGGCTTTGATGCGGGCCGTGGGTGGGTCAGAGGGGGGCGGCTGACCGGCGCGGCGGCGGACTGGGCGGCGCGCGGGCTGGGCGGCGGCTCTGCCGACGCGGGGAGGAAGGGGAGGGCGACACGGCTGCTTGTCGTCGGTTGCTGAGAGCAGGGGGCGGCCGGCGGCGCTGTCTGGCGGCGAAGGTGGTGGCGCGGCGGAAGGCCGGACGGAGGGCGGCGGCAACCGCTGCTGCTGTTCGGCGAAGGGGGAAGAAGAAGGGGAAGGGGAGGGGAAGAAAGGGAGAGGGGAAGGGCAGCAGCCCGACCCCCTTTTTTTTCTGTTTTTTTTTTTTTTTTTTTTTTTTCGAAACTGAAACGCGGCGCTGCTGCTAATATTTTTTTTTTTTTTTTTTTTAAGAGACACGGAATTTCTCCTTTTCAGTCCCCCTTCCTTCTCAAAATTGTCAGATCAGTCCTCCCCCCACAAAACTTTCAGATTAGTCCTCCCCCTACATTTGCGGTTTGCCTGTGCTCATTTTGCGGCCTCCCTGTGCAAAAAACATTCTGCCCGTGTACCTACAAAACACAAAATAATACCTTCCTCAAGGCTTTTTGAGCTGAATTTCGGCGGAGAGCCTCTAGACACACCCTAAAACTAAAAAATGAAAAAAAATTGAAAGAAAAACTCACCTTGGGTTGCCTCCCAAGAAGCGCTTGTTTTGCGTCGCTAGCTTGACGTAAAATAGCTCATTCCAGATGATATGTTGAGATTTCCAGGACGGAAACCCCTTCAATATAGTGCTTGAGCCTCTGACCATTCACCTTAAACGCCCCTTGATCACCAAGAATCTCGATTGCACCATGTGGGTACACCTTGGTCACCGTAAATGGTCCGGACCACCTTGACTTTAATTTTCCGGGGAAGAGTTTAAGGCGTGAGTTGAAAAGTAATACCTTCTCTCCCACCTTGAACTCTCTTCTCAGTATGTGGTGATCGTGCCACTTCTTGGTTTTCTCCTTATAAATCCGGGCATTTTCATAGGCATTAAGCCTAATCTCGTCGAGCTCATTCAGTTGCAACAGGCGCTTCTCTCCAGCAGTTTTTAGATCAAAGTTCAGCTTCTTGATAGCCCAATACGCCTTATGCTCGAGCTCGACGGGCAAGTGGCAAGCTTTTCCAAACACCAATCTGTACGGAGACATGCCTAAAGGAGTCTTGAAAGCAGTCCGGTATGCCCAGAGTGCATCATCTAACTTCCTTGCCCAATCTTTCCTTGTTGAATTCACTGTCGTCTCCAGAATGTGTTTCAGTTCTCTGTTGGAAACCTCCACTTGCCCACTGGTTTGTGGATGATAGGGTGTAGCAACTCGATGCTTAACCCCATATCTGGCCAGCAACGTGTTCAACTCCTTTCCCATGAAGTGTGTGCCCTCGTCACTGATGAGAACTCGAGGGACTCCGAATCTGGTGAACACGTTCTTCCTCAAGAAATTCACCACCGTCTTTGAGTCATTGGTGGGCAACGCCACTGCCTCCACCCACTTGGATACATAGTCGACTGCGACTAAGATATATTTGTTGTTGAAAGACGGTGGGAATGGCCCCATGAAATCCACTCCCCATACATCAAACATTTCTACCTCCAAAATCGAGGTCTGCGGCATCTCCATCCTTGCAGATATGTTCCCTGTTCTTTGGCACCTATCACATTGAGCAACAAAATCACGGGCATCTCGAAATAGAGAAGGCCAATAAAATCCAGATTGTAAGACCTTTGCTGCTGTCCTATGAGGTCCAAAGTGGCCTCCTGCGGCCATACTATGACAGAAATTTAGCACTGACTTTACCTCACATTCAGGAACACATCGTCTTACCATGGTATCAGCACAATGCTTATACAGGAAGGGGTCTTCCCATATATAATTCTTGGCAATAGTAATCAACTTCTTGCGCTGTTGATAAGACAAATCAGGGAGCTTACCTGTGGCGAGATAGTTCGCAAGATCTGCATACCAGGGAGCTTGTTGGACAAGGAGAGCGTAAAGCTGCTCGTCTGGAAAAGACTCATTGATCTCAACCTTGTCCTTAGGAATGGCCTCAAGCTCAAGTCTAGAAAGGTGATCGGCGACCAGATTAGCCGAACCTTTCTTGTCCCGAATTTCAACGTCGAATTCCTGCAAAAGAAGAACCCAACGAAGCAATCTCGGCTTGGCCTCCTTCTTTGAAAGAAGGTGCCTTATAGCTGCATGGTCAGTGTACACAACTGTTTTCGATCCCATCAAATAAGATCGAAATTTATCAAAAGCAAACACCACAGCAAGTAGTTCTTTCTCAGTAGTGGAATAGTTCAATTGTGCATCATTAAGAAGCTTACTTGCATAGTACACCGCATGTAACTTACCTTCCTTCCTCTGCCCCAAAACTGCCCCGACTGCATAGTCGCTAGCATCACACATAATTTCAAATGGCAAAGTCCAGTCGGGTGCAGTGATAATGGGGGCAGAGGTTAACTCCTTCTTAAGTCGATTGAAGGCCTGCAAACACTCATCAGAGAAGTTAAACACAGTATCTTTGGCCAACAAATCGCATAAAGGCTTGGTAATCTTTGAGAAGTCTTTAATAAATCTCCGGTAAAAACCGGCATGACCTAGAAAACTTCTAATTCCTTTTATTGTGCTGGGAGGGGGAAGTTTTTCTATGATTTCAATCTTAGCTTTATCAACTTCTATCCCCCTCGCCGAAATTCGATGACCAAGCACTATACCTTCTGTCACCATAAAGTGACATTTTTCCCAGTTCAAGACTAGATTAGTCTCTTCACATCTCTGCAAAACTCTAGACAGGTTAGCCAAGCAATGTTCAAAGCTAGTACCAAAAGTCGAGAAGTCATCCATGAAAACTTCAAGACTCGATTCTAACATGTCAGAGAATATGGCAGTCATGCACCGCTGAAAGGTTGCTGGTGCGTTACATAATCCAAAAGGCATTCTACGATATGCAAAAACACCAAAAGGACATGTAAAAGCAGTTTTCTCTTGATCCTCCGGTGCTACTGGGATCTGAAAATAACCGGAGTAACCATCTAGGAAACAGTAGTGAGAATGACCCGCCAACCGTTCGAGCATTTGATCAATAAAAGGAAGAGGGAAGTGATCCTTTCGGGTCGCCTCATTCAACTTCCTATAATCTATACATACTCTCCAGCCCGTTACAGTTCGGGTTGATATCATCTCATCCTTATCGTTTCTCACCACTGTCATTCCTCCCTTTTTAGGGACAACATGCACGGGACTAACCCAAGTACTATCAGAGATAGGGTAAATAATACCTGCATCCAATAGTTTCATTACCTCCTTATGCACCACTTCTTTCATGTGCGGGTTTAGTCTCCGTTGTGCCTGTACGGAGGGCTTGGACTCCTCCTCTAGAAGGATCTTATGCATACAAAATGCTGGACTAATGCCTTTGATGTCGGCAATAGTCCAACCTAAAGCCTGTATGTGCTGGCGTAAGACCTTCAAGAGCTCCTGTTCCTGCGAATCAGTCAGTGTAGCAGAAACAATCACAGGTAAAGTGGAGTTTTCCCCCAGATATGCATACTTAAGGTGACTAGGCAATGGTTTTAGTTCCAATTCCGGAGGCTGGATCCGAGATGGAACCATTTTCTCTGGAAACTTAGCCTTTTCATCACCTTCCTCCTGCATAGGCAATGTCTCGAGCATTTGTGCCCTCTTTGACACGGTTAGCTCATCAAGTTCATTATCAGAATCATCAAACTCAGAATCAGCATCATAATCATTGTTCAAAACAGCATCAGTGCATGATTCTATGACATCCACAACGAACACATCACTAGAGTCATTAGGGTACTTACTTGCATGGTATACATTGAATTTTACCTCTTCCCCACAGACTCTGAATGTCAGCTCACCCTTTTGGACATCTATGAGAGCACCCCCTGTAGCTAGGAAGGGTCTCCCAAGAATGAGAGGTACTTCCCTGTCCTCCTCCATCTCCAGAATGACGAAGTCGGCGGGGAAGATGAACTTTCCCACCTTCACTAGCACGTTCTCCACCACGCCTTTGGGGACCTTTACTGATCGATCAGCCAGCTGTAGAGTAATTCGAGTCGGTTTGATCACATCTTGGAGTCCCAGCTTCTTATAAACAGAATATGGCATGAGGTTTATGCCGGCTCCAAGATCACAAAGCGACTTTGTAAACTCTGTCTCACCGACAATACATGGGATGGTGAAGCTCCCTGGATCTTCCCTCTTCTCTGGCAATTTATTTTGGATGACAGCACTACACTCTGGTGTGAGTGTTACTTTCTCCAAATCAGTCCACTTTCTCTTCTTTGTCAACAATTCCTTAAGAAATTTGGCATATGTGGGCATTTGCTCAAGAGCTTCAGCTAGCGGAATGTTGATGTGCAATTGCTTGAAGAGATTCACAAATTTTTTGAAGTTCGGGTCCTCCAGGGGCTTCATCAACCTTTGAGGGAATGGTGCGGGTGGATCATAAGGTTTTAGCTCCTCCCTCTTCGCTTTTTCCTCTTTTTGAGGTACACGGGCAGCATGCTTTTGCACAGGCAGACCGCTTTCATTTTGCCTGTGCAAGGCTGATTCTTCACTTTCTGCACAAGATCTTTCTCCCTGTGCTTCTTCTTCTGCCTCTGGTGCCTTTTCCGAGCTGCTAGGGTCTTCCAAGGCCTTACCACTCCTCAATGTCACTGCCACAACTTTAGCATCTTTTGGATTCCTCTCGGTATTAGCCGGTAATGTCCCAGGAATCCTGCCCTGCATATCCGCCAGAGTTTGAGCCATCTGCCCCATCTGCCTCTCCATAGCTAGCATAGAAGATTGTAAATTATTGTTGATGGCTAGCTGTTGAGTGACAAACTGATCCAGGCCCTTCAGATTATTGTCGGTTTTCTGCATGTGAGCCAGAAGCAATTCTTCAAGTTGCGGTTTCTTCTCTGGTTGAGGTGGAGGTTGTTGTTTCTGCATGCCTGGAGGTGGATTGGTGCGAGCACCATTTGGGTTGTTGTTTGCCCAGGAAAAGTTAGGATGCTTCCTCCATTGTGGGTTGTAGGTATTCGAATACATACCACCCTGGCCTTGATTTCTCTGATTGTTGATATAGTGCACATCTTCCACCTGATCAGCCACCAGTGGACATAGATCCCTATGATGAGCACCTTCACATAACTCGCAATAAGCAACCTCCTCCTGTCTACCAAGAGCCAACTTAGCCAGCCTTCGTTCGAGTGCATCGAACTTGGAGTCCAGCTTAGCATCAATCTTTGCTTCTAAGCTTGCAACTCTGTCTATCTCATGCAAGCCTCCTCTCCTTCGAATGCCGGTCTCACTACCCCATTCAGTATCTTCAGAGCATATCTTCTCCACCAGTTCATATGCTTCTGGTGCTTCCATTCTTGTGAAACCATTCCGGGAAGCATTATTCAGAGCATCTCGGTACTGTCTTCTGATCCCGTTGAAGAAGATGGAGATCACATTCCAATCTTCGAGACCGTGGCTCGGGCATCTCATTAGAAGCTCCTTATAGCGCTCCCATGCCTCGGTCAGACTTTCATCTTCAGCTTGTTTAAAAGTGACTATTTCCTCTTGCCTCTTCATTGCCTTGGCAGGAGGAAAGTACTTATCCAAAAAGGTCTTCTCAAGCTGACCCCATGTTGTGATGGAACGGGGTGTCAAGTTCTGGAACCAGTGGGATGCATTCCCTAGCAGGGAAAACGAGAACATCCGAAGACGGATGGCATCATCAGACACAGCCGGGCTCTTCATAGTGTCACAAATGTTTGCAAACCGGCGGAGATGTTCATGAGGATCCTCGGTGCTGGCCCCGGAGAAGGTGTACCCATTCGTGATCATATTGATGAAGGCTGGGGCAATCTCCATGTTTGCATCCCCAGCCGGAATGACAACACATGAAGCTCGGGCTCCAGTCCTTCGATTCAGACGAGCCCTGATCGAACGATCCTGTTCAGCCATGATGACAGGCTCGATGACGCGCGGCGGTGGTGTAGGTGGTGTAGGGATGACAGGTGGTGTCACCTGCCTTCTCGGTTGACGATTCTGAGTTAGGGAAGGCCTAGGAGTTGTGGATGTGGTAGGCTGCTTCCCTAACTTGACCTGCTTCCTGTTCTGTCGGCAGGTCCTCTCGATCTCGGGATCTAGTGGCAGTAAATTGCCAGTCGTCCTCCTTGGCATGCACGAGGAGGATTAACCTGAAAAATTCACCTGCACACTAACACCCAGATCAAAACAGTTCACTCACAAAGATCAACAAAAATAAGGTATGGCAGTCCCCGGCAACGGCGCCAAAAACTTGATAGGGCAAAAGCGTATATGCCTTAATCCTATCTTGTAGTAAAACCGGAAATCCGGGTATCGTCTCTCAGGGACTGGTACAACCTTATGATTTATCAATTCTTTCGAGCAAACTATATGTGAAAATGTTTACGAGATGAAATTATTAACTAAAAGCAAAATTAACTAAACTAATTAAGCAAAGTAAACTTGTCGAGGAAAATTCAATGGGAGAAAGCTCTGGGAGAAACACCGGGATTCACTACCTATCCTATCCAGATTAATTCACATATTCCAATCAATTTAATCCAATTCTCTACAGCCAAGATATCACGAATGTGCTAGCTATCCCTGTCGGGAATTACTACGTACTAAATAATCAATTCAAATCCTACTGTCGTAGCTCAATGAATTAACTATCTAGCCTGAAGATCGATATCCTATTTAAGACCGCATAGCACCTTATTTAATCCACTGTCGCTTCGATAAGTTACTATGTCACATGAAATAGGCTCGGTTAATAGGGTTTCACTGTCGCTAATAACCTAATTAACTACAAATCGATGTATTGGTGGCCAGTCAACACAAAGCATTAAGCAATTTCATGCAATAGAGATTGGAAGAAAAGAATCATAAATCAATCCATCAAATCAAGAAATTGCTACATCCTATGGTGTTTCCCCCAGAAATTGGGGTTTAGTTCATGACGAAATTAAGATAAATCGATAGGGTTTTGTTCATCATGTTCTAAATCAACAATACACAACTAGTTCAGTTTAGAAAATCAAACCAACTAATCGCTCTCGTTGAACTCAGCTCTAGCCTTGAAAAACTGATCGCCAAGAATTCTGCCCGCGACCTCAGCTGCTGCGCGCCTTCCTTCTCCCAAAAGAATTCACGTCCCCCCCGTAAAAACCAAAAGAAAAGCTGCCCCTCCAAATTAATTAAACTTCCCCCCCCCCCCCCCCCCAGCAGAAATTTCGTGTCCAAAAAAAAACTTCCCTTTTCCAATTAATTGCGGTGAATTTTGGGCGCATATTTGGTGGGCCGGCGACGGAATTCTTGAGAACAGAATCAGAATTGGACACGGACGGCTGGGACGCGTATTCTTTTGGAGCTGGCGGCAATTAATTGGAAAAGGGAAGTTTTTTTTTCAGTTCCACCGCCCAACACAAGGAGACCAAGCGAATGGGCTTTGGCCCATTTAAGTATTCCCGCTTGCTCTATGGCCGCCAGTCATATATCCCCATCCAGCTGGACTTTAAGCCCAGCATTCGAGAATTGTTTGCCGGTGCAACTTCTTTTTCGTGTTTTCTTCACCTGTAATACATCAAACTCATGGCACTAGGCAGTAATGGTTTTTCAACCATTCTCGGGTTAGCGAGCCCTAAAATAGCACCAATTGGCTAAAACATACCACGGATAATCACATAAAGTCCAAGAATCCGATATATTAAAGCCGAATATCATGTCCTTTAGACGTCAGTACCACCAATAAATTTTCTATTCACGTCAATACAAACCTTGTATTAAGGGGTTATGTTTTCAATGTAAGGGGAAAATAAAATCTTATTTATCAATTTATAGCAGTAGCTTAGATTTGCCTTTACAATTTATTTATATACAACTGAAGGCTTTGTTCTTGTACATAAGGAAAAGATAAATTATTATAGAATATTTATCATAGTATAGTAGTCTGTAGGTGGTGACATTTGGTCCTCGCTAATGTGAATTATGGTGGTGTGGTGTTCCTGGAAATCCCCAAAGCGCTGGAGGTAATGTAACCTTGAGGTAGAGATACAAAGCGAAAAGCAGCAAACAAATAAATAAGAGGAATTTAAATTAGAAAGTGAACATACGGTGAAAGAGGCAAATGAACTTCATTCCTGATGAAAACATCATGCAAAATTAGCAAGTAGCATTTTATAGAAGGATAAGTTTGGTGGCCAATACAAATCAATTAAACTGCCAAAAAGCTCAATTCTTATACTTCCCTTCTCCCATCAATATGGTATTACAACTCTATTTACTAACTCTAACAAAATCAACAATCAATTCGACTTTCTAGCCATTGGTCCTGATTTGCAGCAACATCTAACAAACACCCCACTACCCTATCTTGCAATAAGCTTTTTTTTGGATGAATTAAGCTTATTTTTTCTCGAAGACAAAGTGATCGAGATAAATAAACCCTAAAGCTAAATACCAACCAAGACAAAAGAATGAACGAATACAAGTGATCGCGTAAAAATAAACCCTAAACCTCAAAACCAATAAAGACAAAGTGTACGGGTCAATAGAGAGGAGATTGCAAAATATATAGGAGGAGAATATAAGACAAAGTGGAAAGAAGGGTAGATTTATATATGCAAACAAACCAAGAACGATAACGGTAATCTTGGCTCACTTAATTAATATCATATTCATATGGAAGGGTAAATTAGTTGTTTGTAGTGGTGTTCAAATGGTTATCATGATAATTACAAATTATCAAATCAAATAAGTCTAAATCCTATTAATCATGGAACAAAGTAAAACCGACCAAACTAATTAATCAATCTATAGTTCAATTGGTTGGGTTAATTGGTTAATCATGTTGATCAATATAACATAACATTATTATTAGGTGAAAAAATATCCTGATAATTCATTAATAAATAATCTATTTAATTAATAAAGTATAATGATTAACACATGATTAACCCTTAACGTAAATACATGCAACTAATAAAAATATATTGTAGTAACTGAAGTAGCCACCTAACAAAAATATATGCTAATGATATGGGGTTGATGACTTGTGTATGTTTTGTGTTAATTGTCTTAATCTCTTAGCAATTATCAAAGGACAAACCTCTTTCCTTTCAATTGTGTGAATTGTCTTAGTCTCTTAGCATCTTATTCTTTCTTTGTTGCAAAAGAAAGGAAAGCATTAGAAAAAAGGAGTAAAAAAAAGGAAAAAAGTTTATGTGGTGTTGTAATTTATGAAGCCCAAGCTAATAAATGTCATGATTTTTTTGTTCCAATATATATAAAATTGGATGTTATTTCTAAGAGCAAAAATAATATAAGGATTCTTTTAAAACAATTTTAGGAGTCGGTTCCCTTTCATGAGGTTTTTCTTTCATTTTTCGTATGAGGATTTTGTCGGTCAGGATGTCGGTTGAACTATTTTATTCTCTTTTTATATTTATGGTTAAAGAGGATGTCAGTTAAACTATTTTCTACTCTCCTCATTTCGTAATGGTTTTGGTACTATGTTGTTGTTTTTCTTGAATGAAAGACGATGTTTGTTCTTCCCTGAGGTTTCTCTCGAGGCAACAGCGGATGTCAATTATAAGTCATTGTTGGCCGATGATGGCATACCCGATGATGAGGCATCTGGGCTAAATGTATCGATACCTGGTGCAAGGAAAGGGAGAAATGGAGTCAAGTGTAGGAGAGCACCTAGAATACAGCCGGCCAAAGATGATGCTCCAATGAAAGTAGAGATTTTGGAGGTTGGGGAGAAAGGCATGGAAGGTGAGGAACTAGCCTTCAATTGGCTACCTGTAAAGGTGATGTTCTCGGTTATCTATACTCAAAGGGAATTAAACCTGATGGGGTGCTTGGTTCACCATGACCGCGGGAAGATAACGTTACTGCTTAACCTGTTGCTCTGATACCACGAGAAAAATAACCAAGTATTGAGACCGAGACACTATCTTTTACGTGGTATCTCCAATTTTACGATCAGGACAAATCCACGGAAGAGTTCATAGTTTAAAAAATTCATTTGGCCACAGCCTGGTATGATTTATAAATGAATCCGGCCAACCGGCCGGGCACGTGACTAGTTCCTATAAGGATCAGAAGAAACAACGGTTGTATCCATTCAAATTTATCCAACCAATGCTTTCTGGTGCTTCTGCAACCGAGTGCCTTCCTATCTTTTCTTTTGGGCCATAACATCTTTTCTCCATTTATCTCCTGACGCAGAAACAGAAGATGTATATATATACTCTACTAGCTGGGTGTCCGGCCTTTGGCCGGTGTGTTGCCTGGTGTTTGTTATGTTTGCTTGTCTTGTGTGTTGATATTGAAGGGAGGTTTAGTTTGGGACTTGTGTTTTATTATGTCCTTTAGACGTCAGTACCACCAATAAATTTTCTATTCACGTCAATACAAACCTTGTATTAAGGGGTTATGTTTTTAATGTAAGGGGAAAATAAAATCTTATTTATCAATTTATAGCAGTAGCTTAGATTTGCCTTTACAATTATTTATATACAACTGAAGGCTTTGTTCTTGTACATAAGGAAAAGATAAATTACTATAGAATATTTATCATAGTATAGTAGTCTATAGGTGGTGACATTTGGTCCTCGCTAATGTGAATTATGGTGGTGTGGTGTTCCTGGAAATCTCCAAAGCGCTGGAGGTAATGTAACCTTGAGCTAGAGATACAAAGAGAAAAGCGGCAAACAAATAAATAAGAGGAATTTAAATTAGAAAGTGAAGCTCACATACGGTGAAAGAGTCAAATGAACTTCATTCCTGATGAAAACATCATGCAAAATTAGCAAGTAGCATTTTATAGAAGGATCGAAAGCATCATACGCAAATTTGGTAGCCAAACACATCAATTAAACTGCCAAAAGGCTCAATTCTTATATTTCCCTTCTCCAATCAATGTGGTATTACAACTCTATTGACTAATTCTAACAAAATCAGCAATCAATTCGACTTTCTAGTCATTGGTCCTGATTTGCAGCAACATCTAACAAACACCCCACTACCCTTTCTTGCAATAAGCTTTTTTTTTTGGATGAATTAAGCTTATTTTTTCTCGAAGACAAAGTGATCGAGAAAAATAAACCCTAAAGCTAAATACCAACCAAGACAAAAGAATGAACGAATACAAGTGATCGCGTAAAAATAAACCCTAAACCTTAAAATCAATAAAGACAAAGTGGACGGGTCAATAGAGAGGAGATTGCAAAATATATAGGAGGAGAATAGAAGATAAAGTGGAAAGAAGGGTAGATTTATATACGCAAACAGACCAATAACGATAACGGTAATCTTGGCTCACTTAATTAATATCATATGAAGGGTAAATTAGTTGTTTCTAGTGGTGTTGAAATGGTTATCATGATAATTACAAATTATCAAATCAAATAAGTCTAAATTCTATTAACCATGGAACAAAGTATAAAAATCAAACCGACCAAACTAATTAATCAATCTATAGTTCAATTGGTTTGGTTAATTGGTTAATCAGGTTGATCAATATAACATAACATTATTATTAGGTGAAAAAATATCCTGATAATTCATTAATACATAATCTATATAATTACTAAAGTATAATGATTAACACATGATTAACCCTTAACGTAAATACATGCAACTAATAAAAATATATTGTAGTAACTAGAAGTAGCCACCTAACAAAAATATATGCTAATGATATGGGGTTGATGACTTGTGTATGTTTTGTGTTAATTGTCTTAATCTCTGAGCAATTATCAAAGGACAAACCTCTTTCCTTTCAATTGTGTGAATTGTCTTAGTCTCTTAGCATCTTATTCTTTCTTTATTGCAAAAGAAAGGAAAGCATTAGAAAAAAGGAGTAAAAAAAAAGGAAAAAAGTTTATGTGGTGTTGTAATTTATGAAGTCCAAGCTAATAAACATCACGATTTTTTGTTCCAATATATATAAAATTGGATGTTATTTCGAAGAGCATAAATAATATAATTTTTCTGTGCAAAAACAATTAAATTATTGCAAGTTTATTCTTACTTCTTTATGATTGTTCAGCCATTAAAAGCATTATTTTCTCCACATGGCTTTATTTTTTCTTTATAAGTCTCCATGTGGCTTCATCTTTATTAACAAGACCTTTATATTTACAATCAGTAGTTTCTTTCTTATTTCACTAAAAACCAATCTTTAGTGTTGAAATTTTAGGACATGTGAAACATCATTTTCATGCTTGCAAAATTAACCTCATCCACATCATTAATATTATCAATGATTAACTTTTTTCTCCTCTCATTGAAATTTAAAAAACAATATCAACATTCTCTTTCTTCTTCTCAACAATCTAATTATCTCCCTTGCCAAATCCACTATCTATGCATTAGCATACTATTTCTTATCTCATAAAAAATTCAATGGTAAAATATTAAGACGTGTGGATGAGGTTATAAAAAACATCATCCACAATTTAAACATTAATCCTGAATTTATAAAAAATGACAATTGATATATACTATTTGGTTGAAGATTTACACAAACAAAAAAGATTATAAGAGTTCTTTGTAGTATGTGAGGAAGATCAAATTTTAAGAGAATCAACACTGAAAGAAACGAGTACGTCTACTTCAACTTGCCATGGAAAATCAATGCCAACGAACCTCCCACTGTTTCACCCACGATCATTTCATTGGACGGATAAGTAGTTGTAACCATCACAAGTTCATCCCTCAATGAAATGAATGTGTCTAGCAAGATCCTTTTTGTTACTCCGGAGCAAGACTCCTTGCTGAAGTGCATCATGTTCCCAATTATCCATGAAACCAAAACATGTATTACGAGAAAAAATAGAGAAACTATAGTGTTTGTATATCAAATATGCAAAATCGAATAGCACTGACCTAACAATGCAAAGAGATGTTGAGTTGAGATAGAAGTCTAAGAAATGGATTCCATTTATGAACGAGGATTCTACTGCGTACATCTACTGAAAAAGAAGGAATGTGATTTGCTTGAGTGGGAGCTTTTTAAATATATTATTCCACCCGCACCAGCTCCAAACACGATCTATAGTGAAACCAAATCATGTTTCACATTGAACATATACAAAATGAGGTGCTAAGGATAAAAAATAGGCTATGATGAAGGATAAGGCCTTGTTTCCTTTAATTTGTGGTGTAAGAATAGACGTATTGATTTATTTAAAAAAGATTTCATGTAAAAGTTACAGAAGAATAAATGTATTGGATGCATAAGTTCAAAGCGTGCATATAAATGAAAAGAACAACGTTATTGTACATGCGAATGGAGTCTCTGATTGTCTCCAAACATGGGTATTCATCTGTCAATGGCACGTGTGATACGAGTCTATAAAGGATAATGTTTGAAGTCTACGGACATTATTGGTGCTCTGTGTGAAATTTTTGGTTTTCTTCTTCTACTCTATCTCTCGAAAGCCAGGCATCATATTTAACGCCTGGCTTAATGAGCCAGATGGTCTCGCCTACTATGGCTCGTCAGCAAGTGTTCGTCATGTGGAATAGTCATTCAAGGATAGTGTGATACGAGTCTATAAAGGATAGTGTTTCAAGTCTACGGACATTATTGGTGCTCTGTGTGAAATTTTTGGTTTTCTTCTTCTACTCTATCTCGCGAAAGCCAGGCATCATATTTAACTCCTGGCTTAATGAGCCAGATGGTCTCGCCTACTATGGCTCGTCAGCAAGTGTTCGTCATGTGGAATAGTCATTCAAGGATAGTGTGATACGAGTCTATAAAGGATAGTGTTTCAAGTCTACGGACATTATTGGTGCTCTGTGTGAAATTTTTGGTTTTCTTCTTCTACTCTATCTCGCGAAAGCCAGGCATCATATTTAACTCCTGGCTTAATGAGCCAGATGGTCTCGCCTACTATGGCTCGTCAGCAAGTGTTCGTCATGTGGAATAGTCATTCAAGCCTAAAACATAACGATCTCAGGATCGGTACTAAGGATGAAAAGTAGGCTATGATGAAGGATAAGACCAACATTATTATCCACATCTATTTGGATGATATTAAGAGAAAAACTAGTTCTGTTTGTGAGCTCAAGGCATAGATATTCTTTGAGTCTTCTATCCACGTACTGACAATACCAATAGTAAAAGAAGCAAAAACACTATCATAAAAAATATTAAATTTTGACATTTGAAACTATGAGCTTGTTTGTAACACGTGTTAGAAAGTTATACAAGATCCATAATTAGCATTCTCACAACAACTCAAATTATTGTGACTTCTTAGTTTGTCATTCTCCCTCTCTTTTTTCTTATCTAAATGTTGATTCTTTTTACTTTTTAATTATTAGGGTGGGACACAAAAAGACTTGCTTAGAATCTTAGATGTAATACATAAATTTAATATATTAACAACTTAAATTACAAAAAAAAATTTGGTTTTATCAAAATGCAAATTTACACATTTACACTGAACATGTGATACTCTTTTTTTTTATAAATATCTTTACAGATAAGTTAGATAATGACAGGTACCACAAACACTATGATACCTCCGTCGACTAAAAAAATGTAATACTCCTTACTTGCTTATCTTGCCCTCTTTTCCCACATATTTACATATTTGATCTTTCATCCTTTATCAAATAATATTACATCATGAATATGTTTGTCTTGTATTCTTTTTTTATTATTACCCATCATACATACCACACTTCCATGTTACACCATATCGAATAACACTAAACCAATTAAAAAATAAGAACTACTTTATTAACAATGTAAAATGTATTAAAAAGACCTTATACAACCTAAACATACAATCCAATAAAAATGATTGAACATTATAAATAAATTTTGCAACAATCACTTCAAATCTTTTTTGGTTTTACTAAAATAAAAATTTACACATTTTCAATCCAATAAATGCCACTCTTTTTTTAATGATAAATATCCTTGCGGATAAATCAAATAATTACAGGTAGCACAAACACTACAGTACCTCCGCTGAATAAAAAAATGTCATACTACTATACTACTTACTTGCTCGTCTTGACTCTTTTCCCACATATCTACATCTTTGAGCTTTCAACCTTTTTTATCTTTACTTCATCGACAAACTACTCATATTCTCACCAAACTTAATCTCTTTAATTTTTAGAAAGCTAAAAACTTTGTATTATAAAGTACAACATTACTCTTATCATTTTTATATTTTTTCTAGAAAATTTTATATTCTTCCATTTATAATATTTTGCATTTAAATGAATTAAAAAACATAATTGTGACTATTATCTCATATTTAAATTTTATTCTATATTTAAAATATTTTTATTATTTTATTATATAAAAAACTATTTTAATAGTTTATCAATCAAACACTCAAACATTTTTTTTCAAAACACATTTCTCTAAAATATCCAAGCATAAGTTGTGTTTGTAAAACATAGATGAGGGCCAAAACTAACCATTTCTCTACTAAAATTTTGAATTTCAATCTTATTTCCACATAAAATTGGATAAATTATGCGTGTACAAATTTAGTTTGATTGTTCCATATTGATTGAGTATGAAATTTAAACTTCTCAAAAATGGTGTTTCACAATTCCAATAAATTGATCACTTAATTTTAGTTTTTAGAGAAATGTTGGAGAAGAAGAAAGAGTATGCTATTGATGGAGGTAGTGGGTTCGATAATGAAGATAATGACATCGTTGAGAAGAAAAAAGGTGTTATTGATGGTGAATTATAAAATTTCAAATGATTGGGTGACAGAGCGAATCATTAATAATATTTTATCACTTGCATGAGGTAAATTTTAGTAGTTTGAAAATGATGTTTCACATCTACAAACATTTTACAATTAAAGTTTGTTTTTTATGAAATGCATGAGAAAAGGAAGAGACTACCGATGATTGTGAATATAAATATCTTATTAGTGAAGATAAAGCTGTGTTGAGAAGATAATGTTTTTTTTTATGGCGGAGCAATCACAAAAGAAAACCAAAAGAAAATTTGAAGTAATTTCTTATATTGATGAGTAAATTGAAGTGCGCTGATTACTATTTTTTAGGACTCGATTCCCTTGCATAAGTTGTGATTTTTTACTTTTGATGAAGACTTATGATCATGAATGATAAGATGTCAGGAAACTTATTATGTATGTTCCTTTTTATATTTGCGAAATTGAATAATTTGAATTCTTTCATGGTAACAAATAATAACGTAGCTTGATTCATGCATTTACTAATCTGTTATACTAGTGTTATTCATCCGGTCAATGGCGTACCCAAATTTAGTATAAAATACAAGGTTATAAGTTGTGGTTCTATTTCAAATTAATCATGAGAAAGTCATCCATAACAAAAACTTTTGGCTTCGGATAATGAAATGAACACAAACTTTTCCACTTTCCCTTCAATTTGCATTCTATAAGGTTTTATAGAATAATAAATGTTTTATGGGGCTAGCTTTTGGACCAGTTTTCTTTATTTCCCTTTTTGGATGAAAAGACTCGATGATTTTTAGTTGTGCCATCAAATTTCAACACGTTTGTCAAAGTTATCTAGTATAGGTAAATGAAAGATGAAGTAATGAAAATCGCCAAAAATATTTTTCTTTGGATATGAATTTTGGTGTGGGAATGTGTACCAATGATCTCACAACACTTTTGATAAAAGCTAACAGACTAGGGCCTGAAGCCTTGGCAGGGTTCATTTGGAACAAAGCAGTCTGAATTTCAGTATTAGTCATTGGCTCACATAATAACCTCTTCTCTGTAGTTGACAACTTCTTTGTCACACAACTTTCTATGCCAGCAAACTGGGGAGCAATTTCCCTATTTGGTTCACCATACAACATTTTATAAAATCCCACTACTTCCTCAGCAATCTGTTCTGGTTCAATAATTGTCTGACCTGAATCCAATACCAACTGTCTAATATGCTTTCTAGCAGTTCTTATTTTGACAGATTTATGAAAGATGGCCGAATTAGAGTCCCCCCAATGCAAACCCCTGAATTCTTGACTTCTGATGATAGAAACTTTCCTCAGCCTGACTTAATTGGTGATAGTGTGATGTTGCTTGTTTTTCCTGCATCATAGCTTGTACTAGAGGGTTCCTCAAGAGCCAGAAGTTGCTTGTTTTTCATCTCTTGTTCAGCTGCTCTTACTCTGCCAGATATATCAGAAAAATCTAAAGTGGAGATCCCCAACACTGCTCACTCCAACTTCCCTTCAAAATAGTCCAGAATTTATCATGAGCTAGTCAGCCAGCTACATATAAAAAAATCTAAAAGGTTTTGGAAATGACTTCCTCAAAACCTTAGGGTGCATCAGTATGCCACAGTGATATGAAAATAGAGGTGCTAAAAATTCCATTATAGATTCTGGTAGCCTATCTATCCAATCATCATTCATAAGCAGTCTATCTAGTTTCCTAGCAATTGGGTTACCTTGTTGCTGGTTCGACCAGGTAAAGAAAGGACCTGAAGCCTGATGGTCTACAAGTTCCATATCTTCAACCCACTCTCTAAATGCCAGCATACTACTTGTAATGGAGACTTCATTTGAAGCTTCCATAGGGTTAAGGACCACATTGGAATCCCCACCTACAGCCCAAGGAAATCTTTTCAAATCCATGTACTCTATGCCCTATATGTAGCAAGCCTCTCCCCCTCATTAGAAGCATAGACCACTGTTAAGAAAAAGTGTTAGTACTAGTAACAGAGACTAAAGCATGAATAAAGAAAGCACTCCTTACAAGTACTCTCAACTGCACGCCTGACTTCCATGCTAACCATATCCTGCCCAATTTATTATAAGTATAATTTTCTTGAAACTGAAAATCAACAAACTTATCTTTTATCTTTTGTGCCTTCTTTTCTTGAACCCTTGTTTCTAGAAGTGCCAGGACTACCACTCCAAACTTTAGCATGCACTCCAAAACGGAGTCATGCTTCGAGGGGTTAAAACCCCTAGCATTCCAGATGAGAACTATCATTTCTGAAGAGGTGGTACCAGCAATACCCCTTTCTGGCTTCTTAAACCTTCACGACTTGGTGTTGCTGGTGGCTTCTGCAATTGCACCCCAATTCCTCTTGTACAAATCGAAACAAACGAGTTCCCCAGATTCAATGGTGTAACAACCTCGAGAGCCTTTTGCTTAGCTACATTCACAAATCACAACAATACTAAATCAATTCAAGAATGAAGAACTATTTCATTAACAATGTAAAATACGTTAAACAAACTATCCAATAAATACAAGATCACTCATAAAAAAAGACCTTACACAATCTACACATACTATCCAATAAAAAATAATTGAACGTTATAAATAAATTTTGCAACAACCACCTCAATGATCTATCCATATCATACTACCCCACAACTTCAAAATTACCCAAAATGTGAACCCCAAGTGGAAAAAGTCATTTCCTATTTCTCACACTTTCTTCCCTCTGCACAAGTCACATGACTCTAGCCAATTTCGTTGACCCCAAAGTCAAAATTTCTACCCAAAATTTTATACCCCTAATTATTAATATAAATAAAAAAATAAAAAATCAATCCTCCCACCACCACCATAAAAATCCGGGTTAATTATATAGTTAGTCACTAAGAAATATTTAAATCCAATCTTGGTCACTCATATTAGTTAAATGGTTCATGTTTGGTCACTCTCTATCCATTTTCGTTAACTCTAGCTTATGTGGTAGTCAACTTTCATAGTTGACCGTTAAATATGTGACTTGGCAACTAAAAAATTATTAAAAATAAACTTTTATATTTTCCACCGCATTATTACATTCATTTAAACATAAAAAACCTAATTTCTTTTCTACACACCCCCATACCCTACCCGACCCAACCTCACCACCACCAAAACACAACCTCACCAGCTTCTCGTTGAAGAATTGCTCCGCCGCCAGCGGCCACGTCACCATCGGAACTCCAGCAGCAATCGCTTCCACGATAGAGTTCCAGCAGCAGTGGGTAACGAATCCACCCACCGCCGCGTGCCCTAAAATCAGCAGCTGATGCGCCCACCCTTCAATTACCAATCCTTGCTGCGACGGCTAATCTGTAGTGGTCGGCGTAAAGAGGTTCCAATTCGTAGAAACTGTTGACGAGAATGCCATAGGAATCCCTGTACGAATCTTTTTGAAGAAATGGGTGAATACGCTTTCAGACTTCTAAGCTTCCGTGATTTGGCCCTTGGTGAATTCGTTTTTGTCCCGGGGGAGATTCGGGATGACGAAGAATCGTCGTCAGAAGAGACTCTACTGTGGGGGTCGTGTTCGACCAGGCTCTGTTCGGCGCATAGGGAGAAGAACAAATTCCCGCCGAAAACTATCTTAGGGACGCCCAGACTTGCCGCCAATTCTGTGGTCCAGGTGAAGAAGGTGTCGGCGACTAAGCAATCGAGGCAGTGTTGTTCCAACAATTTTTTGAGGGGCTCAGCGAAGGTGGAAGCGGAGTTGGAGAAGTGGGCCGCCGGAGGTTTTGTGTTCTAGTGGTGAGGTTGGGTCGGGTAGGGTATGGGGGTGGAAAATATAAAAGTTTATTTTTTTAAATTTTCAATAATTTTTTAATTGCCATGTCACGCATTTAACGGTTAACTATGAAAGTTGACTGCCACGTAAGCTAGAGTTAACGAAAATGGACGGAAAGTGACCAAACTTGCTGAAAGGCTAAATGTCGCGCCTAATTTTACTGTTATCACCCTAATCTAAAATATAAAATTATCCTTTAGTTTCCTAAACAAAATTAACAAAAACAACCGCCCTTAAAACCCTAATTATTCATCCTCATAAGAAGAAAGCGGCTAAACTCCCTCCACCGCCGCAATCCCCTGCACTAAACGATTTTCACTGCCAACGAGGCGACCACCTCCAACCGACCCTTCGCCGCGAACGGAGAGCACTCCGAAGTCCCTCTTCTTTCTTGTTGTCATCGTCCTCCATCACCACGCCCCGCTCCTCCTCTATACTACCGCAATTGGCATGGTTTCCTTTAAGTTTGATAATTAGGGTAATAGTTAGAATAACTTGTCATGAGAGTTTGATTTGTTGTGTGTTAGGTGATAATGATTGCGTGTTAGATGGAATTGTAATCAGGCTTTTTTGCCTTTGTATGAAAGACCTTGGTCGCCTTTTGCACTTTGCCGGAGGTGGGTAATGGTGGCGGCATCCGGTAACGGCAATGATGAATAATGGCAGCGGTGAATCAGATTCTCGGGTCAACATTTTTATTTTGTTTATTGGGTGATGAGTTGTGCTCGTTAGGATAAAATATATTCTAACAATAAAAAATAGAAGGATAAAAATGTAATTTTAATTTTATAGTTAGGACGATTTAATAAAAGTTAGGGCCACGTTTAGCTATCCCCATAAATTGACGGCAAACCAATCAGATTCTGACATGTCAAAACGAAACCAGCTTGACAGTTGTTTCTCTTTTTTCTTCTTTTTCGTTTGGCCTTTTTTTTAATCTTTACTTCATCTGCAGACTACTCTTCTCTTCACCAAACTTTATCCACTTTATGCTTCATTCATCTTCTCAATAAAACTCTAATTTCACCCCTTCCATCCCTCTGTATTTAACAACGGTGGATTTGAATTTCCCAATTCAAACCTTAAACCCTGATAATGCTAGTGTTGTGGTATATGATTCACGATTAAACATCTCCCAACAACTCGAGTTATTGAGACCAACTGGTTCTTGACATGGTATCAGAGCCTTCTGTGACCGAGAGGTCTTGTGTTCGATTCCTGGTGATCCCCATTTGTTTAAGCACATAGTATTCTTGTCTTCAGACCTACACAAACTTCAAGCCCTTGTGAGTGGCTTTCGTTTGAGTGGGCGTGTTTAGGGTTGTGAAACAGTCCGGTTCGGTTTAAACCGGATCGGATTGACCTAATTTTTTACAACCGTATTAGATAATCCCACGACCGAAGACGGGATTGGATTCATGGATTGTAACCCAGTTTTGACCAAACCGAATTGGATGCAATACGGTTTGGTCCGGTTTTAACTAAACTGGATTGGTTTATTCCATCCCAACACGCTGCCGTTTGCAAATGAAATTAAAAAAAATTATAAAAATTTGTACACCATTTCACGTCTCTGGCCCTCTATCCCCATCCACACAATCCCTCAAAACCCTATCTTCTTCCATCTCTTTTGTTATTATCGCTGCTCTCCCCCACCAAACAACGAAATCAACTTCTTTCCTCTACTTTCTTCTTTTTCTCCCATTCCTTTGCTTCTTGGAGAGTCGATGGAAGAGTATGGCACCCATAAACTCTCCTCTGTTCCCCCTTCCTCTTGCTTGCACAACCATCACCCTGTATGTTGTGAACAAAGGAGGCGAGCGCTGGTTTGCATCGGGGAGAGAGGTGAGTCGTTGGTGAGAGTGGCGATGGACGATTTGATGATGGTCAGATCGGAAGATGGAGGGAGGCGATTGGAGAGTTCTGGTAGCGGAGTGGCGATGGGCAGATGGTTGGATCACGACTGGTCGCCAACGGGAGTCACGGGACGCGATCGTGGGAGGCAATTAGACGGCAGAGGAGCTTGGATTCTCTTCGTCTTCTTCTTTTATTTGCGCATGTGTGTGTTTGTGTAAAGTGTGAACAGAGAAGATAGAAGAGTTTGAGGGTTAGGTAGTGAGAACAGAGAGGAAAATCATGGACGACTAGGGTTAAAGAGACTGGGCTCGGGCTGGGAGTGGGACTGGGACTGGGCTGGCTATATTTGTATTACCCGGTATCCCCGTTTTTCCCGGTTTTAACCAAAACGGACCGGGTCGGGTTTTTGTGTGAATCCTACAACCGCAAATTGGATTGGGTGAATGAGAGAATCCGGTTTTCGGTTACAACCGGAACAGTTTAAAGTGGTCGGTTTCCGGTTTCACCGGAAATCGGGACTGGATTCCCAGCCCTAGGCGTGTTAGTATTGTGGTATATGATCCACAGACCACGATTAAAAATCTCCCAACAACTTAAGTTATTGGGACATTTTCCACCAAATTTAAATCTCAAGCAACCCAAAAACGAATTAGGAAAAAGATTTTTAAAGTAATTAACTTATTTGAGTTTTTTTTTTTTTTACAAAAAGATAATCCTTGATTCAACAAAATAGATCATCTGAGCTTAAATTTATCTTTCACTTTCACTTTCACTTTCTTCACACCAGGCCATGGAAGTCTCGACTTCGCCGGCGAATTTGATGAACAGCGGGAACGGCGGAGGCTGCGTGGCGGCGGAAGAGGAGCGGATGAAATTGCGGGGGATAGAAGGAGGAGGAGGGAATCAGGAGCTTCAGCTGCAGTACTAAGTCGGAGATGGACGCCACTTTTAGAGACTCCGGCCTCAAAGCTCCCCTCTGGGAAGAGATCACGAGGTTAGTTTAACTAAAATTCCCACTGCTTCTCTCTCTCTCTGATTTAATTTCCGCTTTCACCGGTTTCGACTTTCCCGGAAATATAAATGACGGCGGGAAAATTTTCCGTTGCTCTGTTTGGCGCCTGAGGGGAAAAAAACCGACCTGCCCTGTTCTTAAATTGCAAAAATGCTTCATGGGTATCTCCCAATTGCTGTATTTGTTTCGAAATTCTGCTACTTTTGTGTTCATTTGTTTGAATTTTGGGAATAGAAATGAACTGAGCTAGTTAAAAGAAAAAAAACTGTTGAATTCAGGCGAATGAGTGAGCTTGGATACACCAGAAGCGCTAAGAAATGTAAAGAGAAGTTTGAGAACACTCAGAAGTACAATAAGAGAACCAAAGAAGGAAGAACCTACAGACCCAATGGCAAGAATTACAAGTTCTTTTCCCAGTTAGAAGCTCTAGATAACACCCCGCCGTCATCAATGGCTACTCCACTCCCTAGTACGATTCAAGCTAGTCACAGTCCCGCCATAGATGCAATCCCGTGTTCAGTGAGAATCATGAGGCAGAGAAGGAGCAAGACCGGTCTCGAGTCGTGAGGAGTAGTGAGCATTGTTCTATGCCGATGATGGGGTGGAGGAATCATCTAGAGCAGATGACAGAAGAGGTTAGCAGACATGATGATCATGATCAGTGAAGTTGTTCAACAATGTTAAAAAGGGAGCAGCCGTTTTTGTGAGAAAGGAAAGAAGAGCTTTTTGTACATGGGAGAATGAAAGAGAGCCAGAGAAGACTTTTGAAGAGCCGGTGAGTTGAGAGTGCGTGTGGGTGTTTTCTTGAGATAGATAGAAACATGTTTATAGTCCATTTCCTCAGATTTTGTTCTGTTGTGTTGTTGTTGTGTAGAACTTTGATAGAGGGGTTCTGTTGTGTTTTTTTGTTACTGTTTATTGAAGTGGAAGATGGCGGTGGGAATGTAGAGAAAGGGTCACCTCCACTTTTGGATGGAACAGCATACAGCAATTAGCAATAATGTGATTTAATAGTTTATGTTTTGGGTTATTTGTTTTCATGTTAGAATGTGATTTGAAATATTAATCTTGCTTAGAATATGACTTGAATTTGAATTGGTTTTGTTTTGTGTTTTTTGTATATTTTGTTTGGGTTTGTGTTTGGGCTTTGTTTGACCTTTTCCTTGTATGCTTGGGAAACGGTGTTTGGTTATCTGTTTGGGATTATGAGATGAGTTCTATAAATACTCTTCATTACCCTAGTATGTAGAAAGGTCAGTCAGGTTAGTTGTTTGGTTTGTCAGTTTGGAATTTGGTTTGTAACCTGTACTCTCCTCAAATCAATGAAATTTGTTCTCCCCTGCCCGTGGATTAGCTAGCACGCATTGTGTTAGTGAACCACGTTAAATTTGTGTTCGTTCGTGTTGGTCTGGATTGTCGTTTGCACTCTTCTGTTTTGACAAGTGGTATCAGAGCCTTTGGTTGCAATTTTGGGAATTTGGCGCTAGACTGAAGTTTTGCTTTGTGGAGGTAGCTTTCAATTCTTCAGCTTGGTTCGGTGGAGGAATCGCTTTGAAGTTGACTTTGGGTAGTTGTGTTTTGGTCTCGCTTTTTTGGTGAGAAGTTTGGTTGGAGTTTGTTTGATAGTAAGAATGGCTGCTATCAGTATGAAGATCGAGAAGTCAATTTGGAGTTGCAGGCTTGGAGTTAGCAGTAAATTTGATGTTGGTGTTATGCACGGAAATAACACCAAGTTGGTTCTGCATGGCAAGTCCCACCATGGGTTGGACTTGCTGCATGTTTTGATTTGTTGATCACCCTTAGTGGCATTTGGAGGCAGGGGAGATTCTGGTACAGCTGATTTGGAGAAGTTTGGTACGTTTGACAATTTTGATTGCATATGAGTTTGGCGATTTGCATCGCGTTTGGTATGACGATATGAATCGCATTTGGATATGTCTTGCAATCTTGATTGCGTTTGAGTTTGGTGATTCCGATCACATCTGGCAACTTTGGTTGCGTCTGGTACATCTGGCAACTACTTTGGTTGCGTCTGGTACATCTGGCAACTTTGGTTGTGTCTGGTACATTTGGTATTTGAGAGAGATTCAAGTCAAGGTGGAGATTGTTAGAATATGACTTGAATTTGAATTGGTTTTGTTTTGTGTTTTTGGCATATTTTGTTTGAGTTTGTGTTTGGGCTTTGTTTGACCTTTTCCTTGTATGCTTGGGAAAAGGTGTTTGGTTTTCTGTTTGAGATTAGGAGATGAGTTCTATAAATACTCTTCATTACCCTAGTATGTAGAAAGGTCAGTCAGGTTAGTTTGTTTGGTTTGTCCGTTTGGAATTTGGTTTGTAACCTGTACTCTCCTCAAATCAATGAAATTTGTTCTCCCCTGCCCGTGGATTAGCTAGCACGCATTGTGTTAGTGAACCACGTTAAATTTGTGTTCGTTCGTGTTGGTCTGGATTATCGATTGCCACGCTTCTGTTATGACACAGTATAATCATTTGGGTGAGTATTGGTTGAATCGGTCAAGAATCATATCGAATTAGGATCATATTAAAAGTGAAGGACATAAGTATGTTTTGTTTAGTTCAATTTGGTGCACTTTTTCATTATATATGTTTATTCATGAGATAAAATTGAATCAAAATATATTCGATTCAATTCAAATATTGATTCGTATGTTTTGATAAGATATGACGGAACCATTGTACATTAGATCATTGTTCATTTTCTAAGTAGACGTGATCAATAATTAAAAGAAAATCAGAGGGCAACAATATGAGAGAGAATGATTTTTTCTTCATAATGAGATACTTTGTTGCGCTATTTTGATAAATTATCACATGACGAAGTGTATGAGTTGAAATCTTTTGTTTAACCGTAAAAAAAGTGCAACGTTTTTGCATGTAAAAAACTAAAAATCTGAACTCCTTTAGGGAAATCGTCTCTAATTTTTTCCCCCCTACAATGAGATATATAACAAAAAAACTTATCATTTTAGGAAGAGATCATCCAAACGGCCAAAACATCTATTGCACATTTATCAATTTCATCGATTCTCTAAGAAAAATTTTGTTTGCAAAAGCATGCACATACTCCATTCTTATGGTACCACAAATAAATTTTCTCATAAAATCGAATTTAGTCTCTAAATATTATTATTAACCTCTGTAAAATTACCCAGATTAGAAAATTAAACTTCTTCATTCAATTGTGGGCCCAAAACAATGATATTCTTACATACCAGTAGGCCTAAGCCCAGTTATTATTGCTACACTGCACAAATCAGGCCGACCATCAAAACCAAACGATAACCATCCTGGGCCTGGCCCGGAAATAAGATAACTAAAAAGGCCAATGCTACGGTGCCGCTGTTAAAAGTGCGGCACTGGTGACGCTGTTTGTGATTGGTCCACACAGGCGTGACGTGGCACTAATGAAGTTTATTAAATCCCAACCCAAAATAGTTGCCCATGATTCGGCCCAAACCGCCACCTGCCCAAGGTAATGGATATGCTTTATTCCGTCTTCTTTTTTTCCGTCTTCTCAATTCTCATCTTCGTTTTT
Source organism: Linum trigynum (assembly GCA_964030455.1). NCBI lineage: Eukaryota > Viridiplantae > Streptophyta > Magnoliopsida > Malpighiales > Linaceae > Linum > Linum trigynum. The sequence continues at coordinate 1,340,814 of OZ034817.1, forward strand.
CATTTTGTTTTTTTCTTAATTCCTATGAAATTCGTTTTTTCTCCAGTAACCAAAAAAAAACACAACGAACGAAACCCAGGGCGCAGCGTGTCTCTTCATCGCTCTCCCTGTCTCCCACTCCGAGTCTCCTACAGAGCACAGACTGTCGTTTCCGCCGATTTCTCCATCGAAATCCAATATCCAGTCTTTGCCATATACTTCCACTTAACTCCTTCACTGTCTTTCTCATTCGCCTTCTATTGAAATAGTTCCGCAGACAAATAGAAGAAAGGAAGAGAAATGAGTAGGAAAGCGGCCCAAATCCCTATTCCTTTCCCCTTCTCCTTTCGCGCTCTGTATTTTCTCCGATTCCAATTAGGAGTAGCAATTCGAAGAATCTCTGCTCGAGTTCAGCTTAATGGCCAGTTCAAGCATGGAGACGCGACCATTCAACTTCTCAACGGCGTCGAGCTGGTTTACTAGTATGTATTTTTAGGGTTTTTCGGCGCTGAAGGTCTCGAGTTGGAGTTTCCAATCCTCGACAAATTGAAGGCAAAGTGATTGACACCGCGACCAACGGCAGAGGGGAGGAGAGATTGCTTGATGCACCCAGCGTGGTACTGTTTAACCGCCATGGCTAAGGAGCTCTGTTAATTTAATAGAACAGCTGTGAGACTCGGATTTTGAGGGGTGGAACTTGTGAAGGTGGTCGAGGAGAAGCTTCAGAAAGGCAATCCTGGTGCCACTCCGGCTCTCCTCAGGCTTGTGCTCCACGATTGCTCCATCGAGGTAACGATGATTCGATTATCCATCGTCACTTTTTTTTCATATTGATTTAACCAAACGTTTGTTGGGGTTCTAGGTTAACCAGATTCCACCTTGACTCTCTTGGATTCTTCAGCAACCCAGCAAGCCCAAATATGCACTCGAACATGCCCGGAGCAGAGCTCCTCATAGTTCTTGAAGCTCGAAACAATTTCGATCTCTCAACTGACCATGCCTTCTGAACCTGTCTTTTTAATCATTACGAAAGCACTGATTAGCATTCAAGAGGGACCGCGGGGGATGGGATCGACGAAGCACAATTCGCCGGGAGTATTTTTCGAGAGACCGCCGGAGATGGAGTTTGATGAAGTTCTCTTTTGTTCGTTTGATCAATCTCTGATTTCTGTTCTCTCCAAATTCCCTTGTGTATCTGTTTTCTTATTCTACCCGAAATACATAACTAATATCATTTTTCATTTAGATAAATTTTAATTTAATGAAATGAAAGATAAAATAGAATAACGGGGAATGGTTTTTTTTTTTATCATAAACGGAGAATGGTTCTTCCTCCGTTACTTTTGAGAGACACGGTTTGGGCCACTCCTTTTGGGCCAGACGGGTGGGATTTAATTTAATAAGTCCAGCTATGCCATAGTCCACGTGGATCAATCATAGAGTGCGTCACCTGTGCCGCACTTTTTAATGCGGCACCGTAGAATTGGCCAACTAAAAAAGACTTGAACATAAGCTCATCGGCGCTACTTCCCGACGGGTCGGGTCTCTTCTTTTTCCCCGGCCGACGGCGACATTTGTGTTGAATCCTTCTTCTCTGTTATCTTCTTAATTAAACTGTTTATGCTTTCTTCAACCTAGTATGAATAGATGGTGGGATTTTTTTTTTAAATAGGCCTGCTGTTATTATGCTCTGTTCTGGGCTGCAATATGGTTAGTCCATCTCTACTCTTCTTCTTCTTCTCAAGCTGCTGCTGTAATCCAAACCGGCAACCCAACCGCCACCTCTGGCTCCGTGACTGTTAGCAGCAATGTTGTGGGAGAGACGACGACGACGACAACTGAATCGAGTGATGAAGTTGCTTTGGATTTATGGGTGTTCATAGGGTGGGTCAATACCCTTGTGTGGGTAAGTCTGCGTTTGCGCTGTAATGTCGTATCTCATCGTTGAGCTCGTTATTTGGATCTAAAAAATGACCAATGGTGAGGAAGGAGGTGGTGCAGAAGAGGGAGATGCTGCTGTGTTGCAGGAACAGGAAGTCCAGTCTACTACCGAAATGGCCCGTCGTCGTGGAGAAGAAGAAAAGCGCCGGCCGCGGTGTAATGTCCTATGACTCCTATCTAGGGCTTTCAGTCGGTCGGTTTCGGGTTAATCGAAAACCAAAATTTCGGTTATCGGTTAAACCGAACCACCCCTGACTGTCGTCGGCTACCAACCGTGAGGGAGCCACGGTTAGCCGACCACCAATGGGTCGGTTTTCGGTTTTGGGCTCGGCTAGCCGTAAAACCGAATTTTAATGGCTCTTTTTTTTTTACAGTAATGGCTCTTTTTTAAAAAGGAAAGAAAGAGAGAGAAAAAGAAAGAAAAAAAAAACAAGTAAAATAAAAATAAAAAAGAAGAAAAAGCACACACGTCTCTCACTCTCTCCTTATCTTCTTCTTCTCTCCTCTCCTCTCCACACGTTTCGTTATCCTCCTTCTCTCCTCTCTTCTCCCACCTTTTACGAAAAATATGTTCTTCATTCTTCTTCTCTCTTTCTCGACGCCTCTGCTGCCAACTAAATCTCCTTCACAAAGCCGGCGGAGAAAGAGATGAGATCGATGAAATCACCGCTGCGCAGCGGGAAGGCGGTGGAGCGGTGGTGGTCGGCGGTGAAGAGCAAGGCCGGAGGCAGAGCTTCAAAGATGGAAGAATCGCGGCCGGAGGCGCGGCGCGATGGGAGGCTAATAAAGAGATCGGATTTTTAGGGTTTGAGAATGATTGGTGGGGGATTTTTTCTCATTTTGAAATGGGGAGGGGAAGTCAGATCGATGGATTTTCGGTGGTGGTCGGTTAGCGGTTAACCGCGGTTAGCCGTCTTCGGTTTTGCGGTCAACCGACCACCCCTAACCATGCGCCGACCACCGACCGTAGCTCTTCTTCCGTCGATTTTCGGTTAGCCGTTAACCGCGGTTTTCGGTCATAACCGCCGGTTAGCCGCTAACCGGAAACCGAATTGCCAGCCCTACTCCTATCACTAGATTACTGTTTTGATAACATAAGTTTTTTTTTATTCTGTGCGTGTGGATTGATGGGAAATGATTTAGTTACTTGTATCGAACGTGAAATAAGATAAATTGTTTAAAAATAAAATTTGGGTTCAAATAATGTTATGAATATTCTTTGTCATAGGAACGGATAAGGTCAGTCACCTTATGGTAAGTAATCATGAGTAACCAGCCCACATCAGATGACATTAGCATCTTTCTTTCTCCTGGAAAGTCTTTAATTTTCCCCTCCTTAATCTTTGACGGATGATTTCTCACTCGTTTTAAGTCGATATTTAATTTTTTTCCCATAGTTAGTTCAGATTAATTGTGCTCTTCAAAATGATATCCACTTTGATATATTTTTCGAACAAAAAATTGAGTCATTTTTTACCAGTCTATACTATATGGTATTGACCGGTATTGAAATAAGAGCATACCTATGGTTTGAAAAGCATACCATGGTGGTATGAACAAACCAAGACTGTAGGATGGTTGAATACATGATAGTAGAAGTATATTAACTGTCATTTACGACTTTTATCATTGTGTACCACAAGATACCACCCCGTACCAGGGTGGTATTGTATGGTATTGTGTGGTATTTTTTGGTCAGTAATTTGTTAACCCAGAAATTTGTAGATTCAATAGATCATGATGAACTCGTTCCTTCTGTGCAAACGTTTTCAAAAACAAATTAAAAAAACGAAGAAAATACTATATGGAATGCAGTTGGTACCGAGAGGCCAAATTTTTTTTCTCAAAAAATATTGAAAATTGATCTCATTTTGTAGAGCACGATGAACTCGTTCCATCTTTGCAAAAAAAATTACAATCCGAGTTCAAACGAAAAAGATATGAGCCGATTAAGAAAGCTAGGGAAAATAAAAATGGTATTTAATTCTTCATTCTTATATCTGGATTCTCTAAATGAAGGGTCCAGATTTGGTTATTAATGAGTGCATAATTCATGGTTATGTACCCTATCTTGAGCCTTTTGTCATGGGATTGTAGAATATGGAAGACGATCATGAAATTTAATGTTCTAAACATTATCAACCATTGTCAATATATATATATATAAACTTCTTGTGTTTCCTTTTGATGCAGTATAATTGAAAAAAGAAAAGGGTTAATTGCAAGGATGGTCACTGGGTTTACTAAAACCGTTCATGTTTGGTCACTGCAAATATTTAATTCCATTCATGGTCACTAAGATTAGTTCAATAGTTCAAGTTTGGTCACTCTCCGTTAGTCTCCGTTACTTTTTGCTGATGTGGCAGTCAACTATTATTGTTGACCGTTAAATGAGTGACGTGGCCAATAAAAAAAAATATTTACAATTTCAACCTTATTTTATAACTATTAAAAAATAAAAAGAAAAATAAAACTTACCTCTGCTCGCTACCTGGTTTCTCACTCTCCGAACGCGAATGGAGGAATCTCCACCGACGACCGCCGCCGATTTCCTCCCGCTTCTCCGGGCGTCCATTATCTCTCCAAACATACCACTTCCGTCCACTGAATTGCTGTGGCGGTGCTTTGTAATCGGCCTCTCCGTTGGCACCTCCACCACCGCCGCCGCCGCCGGTGAGCTTTTCGACGTTAATGTAGGTGGAGAAGAGGTCGTCCTCGGATCCGATCTCGTCGAGGCTGCAGGTGGAAGATCCGCCGGCACTGCCGATGCCGCCTCCAGCGGGGTTCATTGGATTGGTGGGGGACAGATCCATCATCACCATGGTCATGTCGTCCGGGAAGCGAAAGTTCATCTCGGAGAGAGCCCTCCGGTGGTGAGGCCCGCTCTGGGGAGGAGCAATAGGACGCGCATTGAAGATTGGGGATGAATTGGAGTTGGCCGGCGGCGGCGGAGGATGGTGGTGAGCGTTGGAGGGTGACGGCAGTAGAGTGGGAGTGGGTTTGGGAAGTGGATCCGGAGCGTGCACCGCGGAGTTTCGCTTTACGGTGGGGATGGTCTGCTAGAGGGGGAACTTTTGCCTCTGGTTTACAACGCCGATTGCGGGAGCAAGTACTGCTATTCCGGCAACCTCGACCCGGCAAAGGTGAAATGCAAGATCGTGCTCTGCGATCGCGGCGGGAACGCGGCGTCAACATTTTGGCTGGCTGGACCGGCGCCGCAGCACCATCGGACTCTGCTGCGAGTCAGAGCTTCGGGTTCGTGGAGTGGAGTGGAGCGATGGAGTGCATAAGGTGAGGAGTCCTATTGCTGTGCAATGGAGGCAGGGAGGTTTCTGTGGAGTCTATTTGAAGGGGCATGCCATTATCTATCATCAAGGTGAAGACATTTTCATGGTCTTTTGCTTTAGGTTTCTGCCGGGTGCAGTGGTTGGGAAACCAGGGAGCGAGCAGAGGTAAACAGAGTAAGTTTTATTTTTCTTTTTATTTTTTAATAGTTGTAAAATAAGGTGGAAATTGTAAATATTTAATTTTTTTATTTTTTTATTGGACACGTCACTCATTTAACGGTCAACTATAATAGTTGACTGTCACATCAGCAAAAACTAACGGAGACTAACGGAGAGTGACCAAACTTGAACTATTGAACTAATCTTAGTGACCATGAATGAAATTAAATATTTGCAGTGACCAAACATGAACGGTTTCAGTAAACCCAGTGACCATCCTTGCAATTAACCCAAAAAGAAAAACAGTAAAAATAGGTATAAACGACAGAGTGCAGAACCTGGCGCGCACTTGTATAATCATATTCGGGTTAATGATTTTTAGTGGAGTTAGATATAAGGGGTGAGATTGAAGTGTTTATTTTTTATTATCAATCTCTTTTTATTTTCTTTGTTTTAATTTAGATTTTAAATTTTTTTTTACAGATAGAACGAGTCCTTTGTGATCTACAAAACGATATCTATGTTCAATATATTTGAAAAACAATTTTCGTACCACTCACACCACTCGTTACAATCCTGATACCACTTTGTACCATCTCTGTTTTACTGATGTTTTGAAAACATTTTCCCACAAGCAACGATTTCATCGCATCTATTAAATCTATGCAAATTTATGAGGGGAAAATTATAGGACCAAACATACCACCCTTAGATAGGGTGGTAACTAATGGTAAATGGTGATGAAAGGTGGTAAATGAAAATTAGTATATTCATACTATAATGTATATAATTATTATGCACTGTGATATATTCATATCATCATGCAACACCTACACTTTCATACCAAATAATATGAGCTAGTAATATAATTATTATGCACTGTGATATATTCAAATCATCATGCTACACTTTCATACCAAATAATATGAGCTAGTAATAAATGTCTAATCCCCCAATTAGTGGTTAATCCGTGGATTGATGTTGGTGAATTGATGTGGGTGAATTGTGGATTGGTAAATCTCCCATCCGCACTAATATGGGTGGGTGGTGGGTGGATTGCGAGTCACCCATATGACCTGCATCCTATTTTTACATGAAAAAATGTTGTTTCATATTGTATCGAATATTCATAATATTTTCGAACTGCACTACAGTCTGACCATATACTTCAAAAGGTGGAGAATAAATAATAGTTTTGACTACTATTATTGGTCATTGTGTTGTGCAATATTCATTAGATATTGGATATTGGTATTCAAATTATTGTTAATAACCATTGAATATTCGGATGCAAACTATAAATTATTAATTGTATCAAAATCACAAATTATTGATGTAGTCTCCTAATTTGCTATGAAATTATTATAAATGTTAGTCAACTTTCTTAATGGCTAAATGGAGAATTGGTTTTGTGGGTTCATCCGCGACCCACCCGCCACCCACCCAACCCGCATAAGTATGTGGGTGGATTGCGGGTCACATTTATTCCAACCCGCTAGTAAGCGGATGGGTCAATTTGAGACCAAAACCCACCCAACCCGTCCGTTGCCCACCCCTACCCCAATATACAAAAGTACATGTTATTTTAAAAAATACAATTAATCTTATTTATCTATAAAAAATTAAATTATGACTTAAAATGAAAGAATATAGTCCGTTAAATGATAAGTGTAGCATTAGAGTATACACATCAATGCAATTGTAAAATCAATTGCATATAATTTACTAATTACCAACTTGCAATTTATGCAATCCAATTCATCTTAGTTTCTTTGTATCTTTTTTTTTTACAAGTTAAGTTCATTAAGAGCAAACGGGCCAAGCCCAGTGGAAAAGTTTACAGACAATTAAACAACAACAAGCTAAAAGACTAAAACACAGGCCCAAACAAAAGTCCAAGAGACTCAATAGAGCCCAGACCATGGGCCAAAACCAGAGCTTCAGTCTTCTAACCCTAGCCGTTCAATGCCCTCCTCTGGAACCTCCGTCGTTGCTGGAAAAGGACCGCCACCAGCCAAATCCAACGGAACCAGCCACCCCGAGTAGAGGGATGAGGAAAGGTGAACCTCCACACAAGCCTCCCCGAGCCAATCGTCGTCTGCATCTCGGCGACCATTCACAAGAGAACACATCAGAGCAATCGGACGACACACGGTGGCAACAGAGGAAAAAACTTATGTCTTCAAGCTCTCCAGCCGTGTCCAAGCCAATGGCCGCATCTCCGAATCACAAGCACCTGCAAAGTGAAGCAAGGAGGTAGACAGAGGAAGGATGAGGAGAAGACAAGCCAGATCTAAAAGATCTAGCCTCCTTTGCATCTTAGAGCACACACATCTCCAGATCTGAAAAAATCAAATCAGAGGGCAAAAGATCATCCCACGAAGGTGGAGGAAGGAAACCCACAAGGGGAGGAACATGCACATATGAAAAGAAGCGAAACGAAAAAGCTGGAACATGCAAAAGAGAAGAGAAGGAAGAGAGTGGAAGACTACACTACGAAAGGAAGGACGGACTGCAAAAACTGAAAGAATGTGGCGGAGGGCTGTCGGCGTCCACAGAGAGAAAAGTTAGAGAGTGGGCCAGGTGATTTGGTATTAAAAATTGATGGGATAAATAATTAAAATTTATATTTCTATTTAGAAAAACCTGCAATACTGAATGTCTATTTAAGTACTTCTATATTTAAAATAAAATATTATATATTTTATTTTGACTTTTAATATATTATTATTATAAATATTATTAGTTTAGAAACTAAATATAAAAGTCTTTAAATATATTATGCTTTAACTTACCCATACAATATTTTATTAACGTTTGTGAACAACTTGTGCGCTGAACTTTTGACTGGGTTCCTGGACGCGGTTGGATAGTTGGTGGTATGACTTTTCAGTTCTTCCCGGTCAAAACCACACTCTACATAACAAATTAACAATACTCCTTTATGCAGTAATTCCCAATGCTTATAGCCTCACCTCCAGTTGCGACTTGCAACATTCTCACACAACAGCAGGCCGCTAGCTGCAGTCACCCAGCAGATCAAATCAAAATGTCTCTCACCTCCTCCACAGCAACGCCGACGGCGGCGGAGGCAAACCAGCAACTCGTGGCAGCAGATTCCGGCGGCGATGGGATACAGCCGCAGAGCTCCTGCGCTCCGATTGTTGGACAGCTGTGTCCCGAGGATGATGGCCTGTTGGGCGGAAGTGAATGTAATGACGGTGCTTCCGCCGGCGTGATTATAGGACCGGGAGGCGGAGGTGGGGCTAGGAACAGCGCAGCCGGTTCCGGAGTTGCGACCGGAGTTGAAGGGAGCTTGGTCATTGGACCCCGGTGAACCGGAAATGTAGTTTACTCTGTTTGTACGTAATTTTTATTTTATATAATGGTGATCCGATTCTAATACGAAATCTCCAAGTTTAGAACCTGTAACATTATCACTTAATCAAAGACCTTATTCGCATAGTTTCCACTATTTGATTTGATTTTGATCATCTCGCGCGATGCGGCATATACATGGTTTCTTAGTAATAATTCTGATTAGAAGCCAACGGCGCGGTTCTCTGCTTACTCAACCTCAATGTACCAAAACGGTCAAATGATATAACAAATACAATAGTAAATCACTCTATCACGATAATTAGTTAGAATGGGTTTTCTCTTGGAATACATTTAGAATTGAATGAATAAGGGTTTGATCTAGTGGTAATATCACTAGTCTAGAACCTGGAGGTCTCGGGTTTGAATCCCTTAAATAGTACTTTAATCACACAAAAAATGAAATTTATATTGCCTTTATAAAAGAACACTAGCCTAGAGCCTGGAGGTCACATATTCAAATATCTTACGTAGTACCTTAATAAAATAATAATAACAAAGGTGAGATCAGAGACGCATGAGAGCATCACAAAGAGGTGGTAGGATATAGGAGTCAAACTATGTTTACATATTAGGTTAAGATAGAGGAAGGTAAGGCTCTCGCAAAAATGCAACATTATATTGGCATTGAATTAGATAGATGTAGGGGGTGATTAAATTAGTAATAAGATATATGTAGGAATTCATTTGGAACTTCTTACTCAAATTTCATCTGGAAATTTCAACTCAAATTCCTCAAAAATCAAAGAAAGATCATGTACAAGTACACCTTATAAAGTGGATATTCTTGACTAATTGAAGATTAGATGATTGTGAATATGGTCTTCTAACTAGTGATGAACTCGCAACATTTATTGATCCTAATCAGACACACAATATATGTAACGAACTTCCTATCAACGGAAACTTTGGATAATAGATACTTAGATAGTAAGAATAAATAAATATATAAGTAGAAGGTCGACACCATTGAAAAGTGACAAATAATTAAACAATTACAAACAATGAAAAGTATCGTCCATCGAGCAGGCACACAATTAGTATTATGAATTTAAAACCTTTTATTTAGACTCAAATGGAGCGATGAGACAATTACATAGTTTTGGGGGCTGAAATGACCATTAGCATAGACAGTAAATACTCTGTTTAATACAAGTGTTTATGGACGTACATATTTTATTTGTTTAAAGCTTTCCGTTTTCGTACTATTGTCAAACCGTTTCAGTTTTCTCGTTCATTTGATGGCCTCTCATACTACACACGTATAAGAATCATATTATATGTATATTGTACTTAATGTATTCTTACCGTATTTTACTAACCACTTGACGGTCAGATCAATTGGTGCGCTTAAGTTTTGACTCGGTTCGTGGACGCGGTTGGTAGTTGGCACGACTTTTCAGTTTCACAAGATGCATTCATCCCAGTCAAAATCATCACTACTCTATATAACAATACTCCTTTATGCAGTAATTCCCAATACAAGAGCAGGCTGCAATCAGTCAGTCACCCAACAGATCAAAATGTCTCTCACCTTCGCCACAACTACTACGTCGACGGCGGCAGAGGCAAACCAGCAAGCCGTGGCAGCAGATTCCGGCGATGGGATGTTCGACAGCTCCAGCTGCCCTCCGCCGATTGTTGGACAGCTGCGTTCCGAGGATGACCTGTTGCGTGGAAGTGAATGTAATGATGCTTGTGCTTCCTCCAGCGTGATAGGAGCGGGAGCCGGAAGTGGGGTTAGGAACAGCGCAGCTGGTTCCCTAGTTGCCGCCGGAGTTGGAGGGAGCATGACCGTTGGGGAGGTTCCCGGTGAACCTGAAATGTAATTTCCTCTATTTTGTTTTATAGCTAGATGTTAGCTAAGTAATTCGAATATAAAATTTTGAAGTTTAATATCACTTTATCAAACTCTTATTCGTATAATTTTCTCCAATTGATTTGATTATGTACGGATGGGAGCATATGGTTTCTCGAAATAGTTCCAATTAGGAGTCCATGACGCGCTTCTCCACTTACTCTCAATGCGCCAGAAATGATGCTTACCGCTAAAAAGCAACTTGTACCATATTGGTTAACTACAAGGAATTAAATGGTTTTATAAGACCAACTTAATTATAACAATTTAAATAAGTTAAGTGAGCCGCGTGGATTGGATTTTGGGTCCATAACCCATACCATCATACGTCATGGTCGACGTACATGACGTGGTAAGGGGGGTGACCATCATATCTTCACCTCATGACGTGGTGAGGGGGTGATGACTGAATTCACCATGGGATGATATCATTAGCATACCCCCATGGTGTGGTCAGTGGGGTCGTAAACATCTGCCCCCATAAAGTGGTCGGAGGTGATCAACATACCACCCCCCCCCCCCCCCCCCCCCCCCCCCCCCCCCCCCCCCCCCCTCAAAGGGCCACTCATTCATGTCTTAGCTATTTTTCTCTACAAACAAGCAAAGCTATGAAGAAGATACCAAGAGCAGAGATGAAGTCTCAAGAGGAGGGCACCACCATCGTCAGGGCATCAGTGGAGCAGGTGAAGAGAGTAATCGTCACTTCTCATCAGCAGAGCGATTTTTTTAATACAGTTGCTTCTTGTGGCTATAAATAAGAGGTGAAGACGACAGAGGAGGGGGTCGCCAAAATCACACCAGACGACAGAAGATGGGTTCGCCAAAATCACACCAGACAACACAATGCCAACTTGTATCCTTTTATCTTTTTCTCTGCAAATTTAGCCATAGTTGTAGTTCTGGAGCTCTTACTAAACCTCCATTATGTAATTTAGATTTGTCTCGTAGATCATTAAGAACATCAAATATCTTTGTTTGAACTTTGTTTAAAGAGGTGTGTATCGTGTTTAATTAATCGTTTATTTTGAAGTCAAATGTATAATTCCATTCTGTTTCATCTAGTTTTTCTCCATAGGAAAGCAACTAATAAGTGATATAACAAATAATCTAGTAAATCACATAATGATCCGTTTGAATGGTTCTTCTTTCTTTTTCCTAGAAGAGAAATTCTTATTCCCACTTGGCAATGACTTACGTTGGAACCAAACGAATACCCAAGTATTTATTTGTGCTACTTGCTTCTGTTTCTTTCCCTTGAATACTTTACACGTTGTTCCGACCCTTTCTAAGCCATATGTTGTCATATAACTTCAATCCATATCCCACATCTGTTTAGATCCATTATACAGGTCATGCATCTTGCTTATTGAGAGACAAGGACACGAGGTATTCTTCATGTTTTGCTGCGGACGGAGTGACATTAATATGACATCAATATTATAATTGAGAGAACCTCTCAAATGAAGTTGATAACTACACTTTTCTTTATAATTCATTAATCGCGCCCTAATTTATGTTTTCATGTCTTAGTTTCTGGAACATAAATTTTTAGTGGGTACATTTTTAGCACCATCTGCATTTCATATTGAGAATAATTAAACTATTTTTAAATGATTGATAGTAATTATTGTCAAAAGTTTACTTAAGGGTTCTGGTGAAAGACGAAAGAGTACACAACCATTTAAGATATATGTCATTTTAAACATCCATAATTAGTTGGTTGATAAAAGCTCCGATAAGAAAGTCCCGTTGCAGAGCAGAATTTCGAGATGATTAACCGTTTTATGATTAAAAACATGATAATTGTGGTACATTTTAAATTAGGCTAAATTACATGCTTGGTCACTCAAATTATACAAATCTTTCATGTTTGCCACCCAAATTACTTTTCTTTCTTATTCGCCACTAACTTTACGAATCGTTTCACCATTAACACCGGCCGTTACATTCCGTAAAGTTTATCCTACGTGGCAGTCAACTATAAAGTTTGACTGTTAACTAAATGACGTGGAAATAAAAAAAAAATATTTTTCCACCTCATCATTGCATTTACTTTATCTATATGATTTATGGTATTAATTATTTAATAAAAAATAATTAAATTAAAAAACTTAACGGCCTCCTCTTTCCTCGTCGCTGGTGCACTCGTACCCACCAGATCAGCGCTCTTCTCCTCGTTGTCGTCACCTTCTTCCTCACTCGCCACTTTCACCAGTCATTCTCTCCCTACACCTCCACTTCCTTCGGCGGCAGCGACTTCAGGTGCGGCTCCGGGAAGAGCCTCATCCGTATCTCCGACGCTTGATACCTGTAATGGCCTAACCGTGGCTACGGTTCAGTCCTCTCAAAGAGACTGAGATTAATGGCTTGAAAGAGCTAATGCACAGTCGTGATGGCAAAATATCCGTCGAAGCTTGCGTTAAAGGCCAATGGGGCACTCAGGTTTGTGTTAATTATGTTCTTGAATTTCTTCCATGTTCGAATTCATCATTCCTGTTATCTATTTGATTAGAGCTCCGGTGAATCAGAGATTGAATTGATTTTTCTAGGTTGAGATATATAAATTGCTGTTGAAATCAGGGTTTCGGACTAAGAGGAAAGAGGAAGGCAATCGAACTCCTTACCCACTCCTCCGATTCGTCTGCCGTGGCTTTCGTCAGCGCCATCAAAATCCTTCCCCACTCATCGAGCTTCTTCACCGACATTAATTAGAGCACGACGATCCCTCCCGGCGGCGCTGCTGCTGGGTTCTTCGGGTTCCCATCCAGCGCTCTTCTCCATTGTTGGGTTCTTCTGTGGAACCTCTTCACGGGCAGTTCTTCTAGAGATGCAGAGTTGTTAAGGATGGCGTTTATACCTTTGGCGCCGAAGTTGCAAGATCCACAGGACAGCTTCTTCAACGACCTGCAGTTCTTGGCGAAGCTTCCATCCCCAGCATCTGTGATTTGCAGGCATGACCGGAGCTACCAGGCCGACGAACTCGGCTACTTCTAAGTGCATCTCGATGGGCTGAACGTGGGCACCAATCTGAACTACGACATCGACGGAGCCAGGCTGCGGTTCGTGAGCAAGGTGTTGAGGTCGACGAACTATGAGATTTGGTATATGATTTTTGGGGGTGGACTTGTTCTTCTGTTTAAGTTATGTATCACGAACTAATTTAAAAGGCTTCTAAAAAAAAGTAATTTAAAAGGCTATGGGGATGCAGGATAATTTTCGATCCTATTGCACTGGTTGATTATATAAATTTCTTCCGGCCACTGATAATTAATTTTGTAATTTATAAAAAAATTCAGTAATTTTTATTAATATAATCAATCATAGACATAGTAAGTGGAATGGTGAGGTGTAAAAATAATTGTATTTTTTATTATTTTTAATTTCCATGTCATCAAGTTAACGGTCAAACATTATAGTTGACTGCCACGTAGGACAAATTTAACGGAGTGTAATGGCCGGTGCTAATGGTGAAACGATTCGTAAAGCTAGTGGTGAATAACAATGAAAAGTAATTCGGGTGGCAGACGTGAAAGATTTGTATATTTTGAGTGACCAAACGTGTAATTTAGCCTTTTAAATTATAAGAAGATTGTAAACATTTTTATATTTTTTAAAATTTTCACTTGATTTTCTTTTTAGCATATAAATACATTTATTTTAGGGTTAATACCCTAGTTTGGCCCGAAATTTAGCGTAAGTGACATTCCTGACCTCATTTTTCAAAAATAAGATATTTATGGCCTACTTCTTAAATTATAGGACAGATTTGTCCCGAAATTCTCTTTGGCCGTTAATTATGACAGTCAAACACTATTCTGTTAGTGACTCAGCAAAAATAACTGATGTGGCATGTCACGTCATTAAATAATTTTTTTATTTAATTAAAATTAAATTAAAAATAAAAAAAATTCCCTCTTATCCCAAAATCCCAAACCAAACCCTAAATCTAAATCAAACATGCCGCATCCTTATCATCGTCAACTACGCCATTCGCGAAAGCACATTCCATGGCATCCTTACACCGTCCTCAGTCAAGCCTCTTCATCTACCCGCTGAAGCTCGTCATCGAGACCTGCGGGACCATGAAGCTCCTCGTCACCGTCGAACCCATTCTGGATCTGGTCGGCTCGCTCGTCATCCGCGATGTGCTATACACACGCAGAAGCTCATCTTCCCTAGTGTCCAGCCGGCGTCGCACCGCAGCTTCTCCGAGGAAGTCGCGGTGCTGAACGAATTCTTCAACTTCTCGGAGGACGGGTTCAGCTATGCCAGCTATGAAACGATGGGGTTCGATGACGGTCCTCGATGCTCTGGTGGGGCGCGTGCTGAACTGCTTCAAGCCCCGTGACATCCTATTCCGTGACGTGGCGAGGGCGCAACTATGGGCGATGGATCTCGTCGACATATCTCCTCGGCCGCCGCCTCGATCTTTGCTTCGATTATCAAGTTCCGGCTAGAGTCAAGGATACCAGTCGCCAGTCAATGGATGAGGGAGAATCGTGGGATCTGGAGGTTTGTCGTTGGAGTTCCCTATTCCCCTACGACGGATTCGGGATTGTAATTTTTGCCAATGACAAAACAAAATTAGGGATTGTAATTTTTGCGGTTGAGATTTGATGAGTTTTATATTTTTATGTTTTTCAAGTTTTTAAGTAATAAAGAAAGACTAGAAAAAAAAGAATTGAAATAAAAATGATGTGGAAGCCACATCACTGCCACGTCAGCGCTGATTGTTGAGTCATTAACGAAATAAATGTTTGACCGTTAATATTAACAGTCAACACAAGTTTCTGGCCAAATTTGTCCAATAATTTCAAAAGTAGACCATAAACATCTTATTTAAAGAATGGGGTCAAAACTGTCACTTGCTTTAAACTTCGGGCCAAACGCCCTTTATTTTAATTTATTTCAATTATTGACTAAGCATCAAACAAAATATAAGGATGGTAAATCCTTTTAAAAATCTCAAAGTCCTCCATGAAGAGAAATGACATTTGTTTTCTTAAGAAAATTTGTCAAAATAAAAAATACTTAACTTTGACCGTCGAAATCAAATTGTAATAAAAAAAAATTAATTTATTCTAATTCACTCCAATATTACTCAATTAGATTTTCATCCTTATCCGCCGCAAAGCTCGGGCCAAACAAAACTAACCCCAACACTTCCATATCCGTCTCTTCTTCTTCTTCTTCTTCTTCTTCGGATTCTGCAGTTTGTTTGCAGAAGATAGAAAAAGGCTCGATCAGATTCATCAGTAGAGCACTCGATGGAGCGATCAGATTCGGTACTGGACCGCATCTCACAGCTCCCCGACGACATCATCCACCGCATCCTCCATTGCTTGGACACGGACGTAGCAGCAGTAGCCACGCGGGCCGCGACAACGAGCATCCTGTCCAAAAGATGGCTCCACCTCTGGCGCTCCTATCCCGTGCTCCAGTTCCGCGAGGCCGCCTTTGGCCGGGACGACGCGTGTCCGGGAGGCACGGAAGGCAGGTTCCGCCGCTTCGCTGCCGCGTCGCTCGAGAGGATCACGCGGTTGCAGGAGCCTCCATCCTCCACATCCTCCTCGCTGTTAAAATTGAACAGCGTGAGGATGTACTTGGAGTCGCAATCGTGGGCCTGGCGTGGCGGCGATTGGGCCGGAATCCTGGAGGAACACTGTAACTGTAAGTCCCTGTCGTTATCTCCGGTCGAGGTTGATGTGAGCGACTCATTTTGTCCTCGCTACATCTCTCCGAGCACTCTCTCTTGGAATCTCAGCCGCACACAAGTCCTCAAGCTCTCCCGATTCAACCTGGACTCCTTCAAGTATATTAACGAGGGCGGCCGAATGGAGCGTCTCAAGGTACGTACGTTTAAGCAAGGTTCTAAAAGGCGTAAGGCGTGTTAGCGGTTTAATTATGTACTTAATGGGCCAACGAGGTTGATGTGTATTTAGTAGTTGACAGTTGGCCCAAGCCCATGCAATCCATGCAGGGCACGAGTAGAAGCTAGGGTTGCTGGCTGCTATTTAGCTTCTTCTGTACATGATGAAACTGATCACGAAAAACCTAGTACGATTGACTTTGGAGAGCACGACTCTCCCGTGGATTAGTCCTGGCATTCCAGGGATACCACGTTAATTCTGTGTGTCTGTCTATTGTTTTTGGTATTTGATTTCGTACGTTTAACATGGTATCAGAGCTTTCGGCGAACGATTCTGAGAGATTGGCGATCCGACTCAATCCGAAGAACTACATGTTATGGGAGTTCCAATTCCGAGTGTTTGTTGAAGGGAAGGGGCTCGCTGGAGTCCTGGATGGTACGGTGCCGAAGCCAACCGCTCCGGCCACGGACGAGCAGATTGCTTGCTGGGTACAGAATGATGCACGGGTGAGAACCTGGATCTTGGGGTCTGTTGACCCTACCATATGTTTAAGCCTTCGTAGGCATTCAACGGCGGCCGCGATGTGGAAGCAATTGGCGGCCACATATTCAACCGCCAGCCCCGCTCGCCAATACGAAGTTCAAATCGCCTTGGACCGCTTGGAGCAAGGTGATCGGGATATCACTGCATACCTCACTGCCGCCCAGGAGCTGTGGACTGAAGAAGACCTTCTTACAACAGCATTGCGTCCCGCGGCCACGTCTGTTGTTCTTATTGCGGACCGTGAGCCTGCTCGATTGCTCCACTTTTTGATGCAACTCCGGCCGGAGTTTGAAGCAATCCGGTCGACGATCTTGCACCGTGGTGAGCTGACGATGGAAGGAATGTATGGAGACTTGATACGCGAGGAGACCCGCCTACGTACTCAGGCAAGGCTGGATCTCCGTCCGGGTGATGGCGAGAATTCATTGCTCGCAGCTGCCGCTGCTGCCGATACTGACGCAGCGTTTGCTGTTGGGCGACCCCAATTTCAGCGTCGGGTACCTGTCTCCGAGCTTCAGTGCCACCATTGCAAAGAGAAAGGGCATCTCCAGAAGTATTGTCGACGTAAGAATTATTGTGTTTATTGTAAGAAGGGAGGGCACATTATCCTTGATTGCAGGTTGTTCGTTAAACACCATGGGAAACCACCCGACGTCAACGCATCCGAACAGCGGTATGAGCAGCCCCGCAATGAGCAGCAGCGTTTTGAGCAGCCACGTCGGGACCGTGCTGCCTATGCTGCCCAACCAGCTGATGGAGGTAGTGTCACTGTGACTGCGGCTGCGATTGAACAATTGGTGAACGCAGCCTTGCAAAAATCACTGCCCAATGCCATTAGCTCGGCCTTCGCTACTCTTCAAGTGTCTGGTAAGCGTACCACACCCTGGCTCCTCGATTCTGCGTGTTTTAATCATATGACCAGTGATATAGCTAAAATTACCAATGTTAAATCAATTAGTCATATGAATTTACGTGTAGCTAATGGTGAGAACTTGAAGGTGCATGGATTGGGTTGTGTCCGTCAGTCAAAAATTGAGCTCCCTGACACGTTACATGTTCCTAAACTGGTACCCAACTTAGTTTCGGTTGGTCAACTTACTGATCATGGGTGTTCGGTTACGTTTGCACCGTCTGGCTGTGTTGTGCAGGACCTGAAGACGGGGAGGCAGATCGGCCGCGGGAGTAAAAGGGGGCGGTTATTTCAGCTCGAAGAACTCATTCATCCATCGTCATGTGCAACCGAGCTGAGAACATCTCCTGGTAGCATCGTCAGTAGTCCTCCTGTTCTGCCGAGTCAGTCCGTATCCAGTTTTTCGAGCCTTCCTAGTTTTTCCAATAACACTTGGGACTTGTGGCATTCCCGGTTAGGTCATCCCAATTCAGGTCGTCTGTTACAAATGTTTCGTCAGTCTTTGTTAGGCAAGAATAGTGTCACTGTTGCATCCAAACATAACTGCACAAGCTGTGTTGAAGCCAAAACGATCAGTATATCTTTTCCCTCCAGTTCTACTGTGATTTCGGATTCTTTTCACATTGTGCATTCTGATTTGTGGGGTCCTTCTTCTGTGTTGTCTCGCCATGGCTATCGATATTTTGCCCTTTTTGTAGATCACGCCACCAGATTTACTTGGGTGTATTTTTTACGTCTTAAGTCTGAATTACGGGCGGTTGCTGAAGAATTTTTGAAAATGGTGCAGACTCAGTTTAATAAACCCGTCCGGATTCTTCGATCTGATCCTGGGGGCGAGTTCAACTCAACCCCTTTATTGGCCTTATATCGTTCCTTAGGTACCCTCTGTCAAAAGTCTTGTCCTGGTGTGTCGCAACAAAATGGTCTTGTTGAACGGAAAAATAGGCATGTCCTTGATCTCACTCGTGCCCTATTGCTAGAATCCCACGTTCCGTCTTGATTTTGGCCAGAGGCTGTTGCTACTGCCGTTCGGCTAATCAATTACCAGATCACCCCAGTTCTCAATCATGTCAGCCCATACTTTGCTTTGTACTCCCGTCATCCTGATTACTCTCGTCTAAGGGTGTTCGGGTGCCTGTGTTTTGTTCTCCTGCCGAGAAAGGAACGTACTAAGCTGACCTCTAAAACCGCTCGCTGTGCCTTTTTGGGGTATAGTGACATCCATAAAGGTTATGTTTGTTATGATCCTGTCCTTCGTCGAGTTCGTATAGCTGCCACCGTTGTCTTCTTTGAACAATTTAAGTTCTTTTCCTCGGATGCGTCCGAACCTCTGTTTGTTCCACCTTTGTCTACGTTGCCTGCTTTTCATGATGATGAGATGGATGATGGAGGTCTACAGCCTCCTGATGACCCGCCCTCCCCAGCGCCGCATTTGCCTCCCACACCACCGCACTCTCCTGCCGGCTCGCCTTCTGGTTCGTCTTCTACGTCACCATCTGCAGCTGTCTCCTCCAGCTCCCTCGACAGCTCCCTTTCGGCTCCCTCCTCGGCTGGCTCCACTCCCGCGACCTCCGCTAGTTCTAGTGCGGGTTCGTCTTCTCCTGAGCCGCCTGTTCTTCGCCGATCGGATCGAGCCACTCGTGGTCAGCCACCACCTCACTTTGATGATTATATGGCCTACGGGGTCGAGGCCATTGTGGTACCTACTCGTTATAAGCAGGCCGCAGGTAATCCTCTCTGGGACGCTGCGATGCAAACGGAAATTGATGCAGTTCATGCTAATAAGACTTGGACGGTCGTTGATCGACCTCCTCCTGAAGTTCCGGTGATCGGATCACGTTGGTTGTATTCTCTCAAAATGACTCCAGAAGGTGCGATTGAACGGCACAAGGCTCGCATTGTAGCGCAGGGGTTTACGCAGGAGCAAGGAATCGATTTTGATGAGAAGTTTGCACCGGTCGCCAAGATGGCTACTGTTCGTACTCTGTTAGCGGTGGCTGCCCGTAACAAGTGGCCGTTATTCCAACTTGACGTTAAAAATGCTTTCTTGCACGGGGACTTAAAGGAGGTTGTGTATTTGGAGAAACCTCCTGGTTATAATGTCGGATTGCCTGGTCAGGTCTGCCTGCTTCACCGGTCACTGTACGGTCTCAAACAGGCGCCCCGTGCGTGGTTTGACAAGTTCCAGTCTACTATTCTCCAGCTTGGTATGCGGCAGAGTCTGAACGATCCTTCCCTGTTTACCAGGACATCGGCGGCGGGTATTGTTCGGGCTATCGGGCATTTTGCTTGAAAGATCTTTGGTGTATCTTGTTCCCTGCCGCTCGAGCTGTTTGTGGATAATACCAGTGCCATTCAGATCGCGATTAACCCAGTTCTACATGATCGCACGAAGCATATCGAGCTGCATGTTCATTATGTTCGTGACTTGGTGCGGGATGGCACTGTGCGGCTACAATACCTGCGTACGGATGATCAGATTGCTGACATATTTACTAAACCGTTTACCAGCTCCCGGCATTGGTACCTCTCAAGCAAATTGATGCTTCGTTCCCGGCATCAATTTGGGGGAGGCTGTTAGCGGTTTAATTATGTACTTAATGGGCCAACGAGGTTGATGTGTATTTAGTAGTTGACAGTTGGCCCAAGCCCATGCAATCCATGCAGGGCACGTGTAGAAGCTAGGGTTGCTGGCTGCTATTTAGCTTCTTCTGTACATGATGAAATTGATCACGAAAAACCTAGTACGATTGACTTTGGAGAGCACGACTCTCCCGTGGATTAGTCCTGGCATTCCAGGGATACCACGTTAATTCTGTGTGTCTGTCTATTGTTTTTGGTATTTGATTTCGTACGTTTAACAAGGCGGGCGTTGAGACTTCGGCTATAGGCTATAGCGCCTAGCTCGTCTAGGCGTAGACCAAGCGTGTCTAGACGTTGGAAGAAAAATAGTTATTCGCACTACATGATAATGAAATAATAATCTACAACACTTTAGTGAAATGATTAGTAAATTACTCAACACTTAATGACAAGAACATTGCTTAAGAATTCATAGAACCATATCTCAGTATCTCACAAAGTTCTTGAGCTATTGAAAATTATTGATATAGAATTTGATTTCGTAGTTGACAGTTAATTTTCTCCGTTAATCTCGACTTCGCCTAGCTCCATCTAGTAATGGTTTAGGAGAGACTTATATGTCGTCTTACTCCATTGACGTGTTCCAATATTAGGCGCGAAAAAACCCTAGGCGAGATGTTTTGCCGTTGCCTTGCGCGCAAGCGTGCCTAATCGTAAAGGCTAAGCGTGCCTTTTCGAACCATACATTTAAGTAGTTGTACATTAAAGCAGAAGCAACAACATCACTTTATAGCATAGTACAAGTACTCCCCGGTTAGATCAATCCAACAACCCTAAAATTTCCTCCTTTGTTGTAACAGGTTGTGCATCTCTACCGCGTCCGGATTGGCAGCAGCACAAAGGCTTCCGCCCTCGTGTCCTCCCTGTGTCGGAACGCGGAGACGGTGAGCCTGACGTCCGTTGAGGGCCTGAAATCGCTGCACGTGTCCTCCAACACCCTGAAATCCCTTAGCATCCAGGGCTTCATAGAAGGCGGCGGCGGCGGCGGTGACGACTACTCGGACCTAGAGGTCCACATTGCCTCAGCTCCTCTCCTCCGCGCCCTCGACGTCTCCCTGCTGGATTCCCTGACCCTAGACGACTCATCATCGTCATCTTCTACGGCTCCCGATCTCCAAGACCTGACGCTGCGGTGCTGCAACTCGCACATCCTCACCCAATCCCGCCTCGATCACTTGCTCTCCAACTTCCCGTCCCTCCACTCCCTAAGTCTCTTGGGCAGCGCGCGGCCGGCCGGGGCGAGGACCCTACGTGTCTCGAGCTCCAGCCTTGGTGTACTGCCGTTCAAGTGCTTCCCGCTGGCCGACTTGCACGTTGACGCGCCTAATTTGGTCGCTTTCTACCGAATGCATTTTCGACCTGTCTTACATGTATCGCCAAGCGCAGTCCATAGACCATGGTTGGTTTCGGGGGTTGAGGGACTTCCTCGCCAGGTTAACTCGAGCCCACCCTCATCTTCACTTGGAGCTGGAGCTTAAAAACTGTATATACAAGCCGCAGCCGAAACCGCAGCAGCAGGTATGTATGTGTGCAATCTGTGTTGTTTTTGCATTTTGATATATTTCGCTGAATCAAAATCGTCGGATTTTTTTATAGATTAAATGAATCTTGTGGCTTGGGTTAGAAAATTAGGGGTAGGAATTCACTCTTTAGAGGTTAGGAGTATAGTATCATGCCACAAATTTCAGTTAATTCGTGCTCTAAATAGTAAAACTCGACGAGCGTTACAATTTATGCCTGACGTATCACTAGTCTGAACGGTATACCTTGTACAAATTCGTTTATTGGTAGCACCTAACCCACTGCGGGCGAGGCGACGGTTTGACGTAGCAACCTATCGCCTGGGTCAGGCTGAGCTGTGTCTTTCTGAACCATATGATCATATGTGTAGATGTGTATATAACGTTATCAAGCTCTTCTACTATGCTATTAAGCATTGGTGCTCGAGATCTCCAGGAACACTCGAATTAAAAACTTGCAACGCATTCAAATTGGCTAACTAATTTCTGCATTTATCATCATAAAGATTCAAATTCATCGTATGCATGCAGGTGCCATCTTTCCAATCTGAGCGAGGAGCCAGCAGTGGCCATGTAAAAGAGTGTCCTTTGATTGTTCAACATTTGGAATTGGGGGCCTTTGCCCAGACAGAATTGGACGCCACGGAGGGAGGCGATGCTCTTCTCGGTGGTTTCTTCTCCATCTGCCGCCCTAACTTCCTCTCCATTTCTCGAGCTTGTCGTGAACCCATCTTCTTCTTCTTGTATTCTGTAAGTGCAGAGAGAATAGTACATGCATGTCTCATCAACTTTTCTTTTATATATAGACTGGAGGTTTGCTAATTCTAACGGCGTTTCCATTTTTGTCGTGTCAAAACAGTGCTTCTACGACCAGCTCTTGAAGAGACACCATCGTATTCTTTGTTGTTGGGATTTCACGTGCTGGCGCCATCAGTTGTGCAGCGTGAAAATAAGAAGCGACGTTCATGATCAGATGATTGAGATCTCCCTCTCTCGAGATATAGTTTCGTCCATTGTGCAGCAAAGGAACAAAGTTAGATTTACGTTGATTTGGCATTAGTTTTGGTTGTGAAATTTTATTTTTTTCTTTGGCTAGAAAGCCATAAAATCAACCATCATTCTCGTCTTTGTGTTTTTGGTTTTGGATTGATCCGTTCTCATTGAATTTGGTCTAATAGATCCATTTTATCATTCCATGTCTTTTTGGCTTATCCACAAGCTCCCATGCATGCAGGGGCGGAGCCAGGATTTCTACACCGGGTGGGTCAAAAATAATTAAATGTAAATAAAAATAAAAAAATTATTTTAAAAGCATACAACGTTCTTTGAAATCATTGAAAAATCACTCAAAATGGCATCTAAACTAAATGTTTTGCTACCTTTCTTTCAATATAGTCTAAAAATCATTGAAATAACTCAAAACAAAGCAAAATGTGAGGTAGTGGTGAATTGAACTTGGGTGCTCCAGGCTGAAAACTAGATTAGCTACCAGTAGATTACATGATAATTGTATAAAATGATGTTCTGGCCGAGTCGTACTTATTCAAATTTTATTTAAATATCCTTAATATTCTAGGGGC
This sequence comes from Linum trigynum, assembly GCA_964030455.1. Classification (NCBI taxonomy): domain Eukaryota; kingdom Viridiplantae; phylum Streptophyta; class Magnoliopsida; order Malpighiales; family Linaceae; genus Linum; species Linum trigynum. The sequence continues at coordinate 1,364,482 of OZ034817.1, forward strand.
CCAGACTAATCCCGGGAGGCCCGGGGCCCACCCTACCTTCCAAGTAGCTCCACCCCTGCATGCATGTCTTGTTCTTTTCAATCATCGAGCATTCGTTGCCTTCATCCGTATGTCGTCTCCTTTCTAATATTCTACAAAGCTTTATGGCGGCTCACAAAAAACTTATGATTGAGGATCGAACTCTGAGAAATTTTACTATCGCTCAAACTATTTCACTCAACATAAACACTCTATTCTATAGACTAGCACAGGGCTCGGGCCGGGAGAATTTTGTCAAGGAATATGATATAAAATAATGCATATAATAAATGATCTGAAATACATGAAATGAGTATTTTATACCTTAGTTATGCACATAACATTTTTGAAAGTGATCCAACTATGCATAATGTGTTTAGACCTCAATGAAAAGAGAGAAAAATATGATATAACCATTACATATAATTATTTAAAGAAAATTAGAAATAAATATTACTTAATTAAACCATATAAATGAGTATTATAAATGTTTCTCGTAATAAATACTTAATCAAACTTTAGGATGAAAGAAAACGTCTCTCATAGAGTTCAATATGTCTTTTTAGTTTTTCCCAATAGAGAACATTCTTGTTACCACACCGTTGGTATAAATATGAAATTGCTTGATTTGAAATATAGAGGACATGAAGCTAAGGGGTCGTTTGGAAGTTGTGATTTTTCAAATTGATGTATTGAGCGAATTAGTGTATTATCATTTGATGTATTGAATCAATTGTTGCATTATGAAAATATCTTGTTTGAAGGTTTAAATTGTGGTTTGTTGTAAAACCACAAAAGTCCACTTTGAGTGATTGGGAAGAATCTCAACAAAAAGTAGAGATTGATAATCCCTCAATTATGAGTGATTCTGGTGGGGCCTCCAAAAAGTTAATGCATGTATTCTAGTTCAATATAAGACAAAAAAAAAGACTTGATCTCACAAATACATGGATTAGCTCAATACACCCTTTGAAATCATAACTTCCAAACGACCCCTTATGGTGTCACTAATAGTTACAATGTGTTTGAACCAAGGATTGTAAAATCGTATAAAATAAGTTGGTGGTAGAGTATTTTATACTGAAGTCATAATTTAACCGTGACTCAATCACCTACCGATTTAGCATATGGTGTGAACTGTGAAGTTTTATGGTCGAACCGCCGGTACGTACGATCTTTCAATTCAAACTTTAAATAACTAACCACTAAAATATTGATAGTATTAAATACCCATTAAATCTCAGAAAGGAAATTGCAATAGTTTACTCTCTCTCTCTCTCTCTCTCTTCGCCTTGTTTTCCTCTAAGTCGGAGTTTTCCTTCTTCTTCTTCAGTTGATGGTGACCGTCACAGACAGAGCCTCTACAGGTGCCATAGGTGCCGGGGGGTACCTGGGCTTCTCTATTTGTGATCAATCCTGATTATAAGTTGGACTACTACGAACCAGAGTATGTTAATGGCTCACTGCGGATTTCTAGATCGGTAGTCGGTAAGGGCTCGAAGCGGTGGGTAAATTTTCTCGTGGTCCAATTCCTTGACCGTCCGGCGTCATTATCTTCAATTCACTTTTGGGAGAATTGGAATCGGCGGCGTGATGGAGCGATAAGGGTTTCGTGACAGGGGAGCGGCTGGTTCTATTTTAATTTCCGAGCGCGCAAGGTCTGCAAGTGTGTCTTTGAAGTGGTCCCTGGCACTATCGTGAGAACATGATCTTCATGTGCAAATAGGAACTAGGTATTCAACCACTTGCCATCGATAACGTAACTCTGTTAATCCGGTATGGATTAGGTTATTGAATTTGCCGTTTGAGATGACTTCGAAGGAGGGTTTAGGGTGTATTTCTAGCTCTTTGGGCAAACCGTTGTGTATGGATTTTTCTACAAAGCGGGGGACAAGATTTGGGGTGGCAAAAGTCTGTGTTGAGATTACTGTGAAAACTAATCTTGTCAACAAGCTGAGTATTACACCTGATGGTCGTCCTGACTGAAGTCGAGCTAGCAACTTTTCCTCCAAATATTGAAACGTCTCCATTTTAGAGCGGGCTATCAGAGTAGGCAATCCCAGATATTTATTATGGACCCCCACGGCACCAACACTCAGAATCTGAGCAAGGAACTCTTGGCTTGGTAAAGCGATATTCATGCTAAAGCAAACCGCTGATTTTGCCAAGTTGATCCTTTGTCCATCTCAGTTCCTCATAATCATATAACATTGTGATCAAATTATCACATTCCTGAAGAGATCCTGTAAGGAATAGATAAAAATCATCAGCGTAAAACAAATGTGAGATTCGGGAAGATCGAGGGGCGACCTTGACGACTTCCAGTTTCCCATATGAAATAGCTTTCCGCAGCAGAGCGGCAAACCCCTCCGTGCAAATCACAAACAAGAGAGGAGAGAGCGGATCACCCTGTCGGAGTCCTCGAGAGGGAGTAAAGAATCCTTTCGGTGTGCCATTCATAAAGACCGATAAAGACATTCTGAGACATTCATGTACCTAGCTTTGTCAGGTAGAGTTCAATGCTACCCAACGCTCTATTCAAATTTAAGTTGTATAGCTCTCCCAAGTCTAATACTTTAATGGTACCCGAGGATATTTCACACTAGGTTAATTCGAGCGTGGGCTGATTTTGGGCTTGGATAGGAATTGAGCATAGATTTTTCCGAAACGGAAAGGGAATGCGTTTCTTTTTTCAACAACCTTTGTTGAAGATCATAAAAGTATGAATCTTGTATCTGTGATGGAATTCAATCCAATCCACCGTGACTACTGAGAACAAAGGGATGAGGAGCGAGAGATCAGCAGCAGGGGTAACAGGGGATCGTCGTCGTCCATGGGCCGATCTCTGTCCAGATCTACTGAATTCGATCTGTTCAAGGCTCCCTTCCCACATCGAGCGCGCGGAATTCGGTTCCGTTTGCCGAAACTGGCGTCGATTCTACACCGCCACCACCGATTACGCCGCCCCAAGGGCGACCCACAACGCGGACTTGAGCGTCTGCACTTTCTACAGCGGAACCCTGGACGACCGTAAGATGACGACGGTGTCACAGCCACAACACCCAGATCAGTTGGCCAGGGATTTCGACGGCGCATCGGTCATCGGCAAGGGGAGCGGCTGGTGGCTGCTATGCAACACCGCAGACGAAATCTTCTGCTGCTTCAATCCCCTGCTGCCCTCCGGAAACGTGATCGAAGTCCCCAGGCTGTTTCTGTCGCTGAACGGGCGTAACCCTAGAAGAGCGGCGCTGTCGGCCCCGCCGACCGATCCCGATTCGGTCATCTTCGTCCTCCACGGCGGCTATCAAATTTTCAGCTTGCTCTTCCCCCACGAGAATCGCTGGTGGACTTGCAGGTCCCCTTGGGGCGGAAGAATCTCCGCCGAGATCGGATACAAGGAGGGCCGTTTCTTTTGTCTGCTCGAAACGGGAGATGTTTTGGTTGTCGGACGCGAGGAGGAGCACGGCGAGCGGAGGTGGAGGGCGAGGAAGATGCGGGCGGCCCGTCCTCTGTCGCCGAAACGATTCCATGGAATCAACTATCTGCGTTCGATTCTTGTGCCGCCGGCGGCGGCGGCGGCGGGAGGAGGAGGAGGAGATGTGGTGGGGGAATTTCAAGTACTGAGTTGGGAGCGAGCCTCCCGCGGCGGAAGCTTCCGGCTGCTGACGGTGGAGAGAGAATCAATGTCAATGAGGAATTTTTGCTGTTCCGATGATGAAACGACGTTGTTGGAGGCAGGAGTCGGCAGCTGGGAGGAGATGGTGGCTGTTGAAGTAGAGGATCAGTTTGAGATTGAGATGACGACCCCAGCGGGGAACGCCGCAGAGTATCGCCGAGCTAGGATTGTGCTTACCTTGGGTGCTTTGTTTGTATTTCTTCTTAACGGTGGTATCTTCCTCTTCTTCATGTTCTATAACTATCCACTTGTGGTGGAGAATGTGTTAGACAAATTAAGCAATTTTTTCTTTTGACGCATGTTCGAATACTCATGCACATATGTCGTACGTAGGTTGCAAGTCGAGTAGACTGCAATCTCGTAACTTGTGGTCTTGAACTTTTCTCCTATACATTCAATTGATCGTATGAATTATTATATGTTTTAAAGAAAAGACGGATATGAGTGACGCATTAACTCATACTATGCTTATTAAAAAAAAAAATTCTTTCTTATGCCCTCCTTTCTGATCCCATTGTGTGAAATCTCTTTGAGGGATTAGCACACATTGCTGAAGAAAAAAATATCAAATAAGTATAACATGAGCCAAATCGCACCGTAAGACTTGCAACGGTCTAATATGTGTTTTAAATTTTTAGCAGTTCGCGGTTCACGATCAGATTAATCTGAAATTGCACCGTTGCGGTTCAAAACCGCAAACCACATATTTGGATGCAGCGTCGCTGCTTTGTTGGTTGCAGCGTCTGTAACTTGGGAACTGGAAGGACACGTACGATTTAATTGTAGTCAATGGCTCAGTTTGGCCCTGTTGTAGCTTTTGCAGAAGCAATTTTTGGCTTGAGCTTTTAGAGAAGTACTTTTCAAAAAAAACAGTTGAGTGTTTGGCTGAAAAACTATTATAAGTGCTTTTTAGTATTAGAGGTTGTGTAAAATAACTATAAAGGTCTTATAATATAAATTATGAATAATAATTTTAAACAATAAACTGTAGTCAAAATGGATCTTATTAGAATTATTTTATATTAAATAATATGATTTTAAAATTTATTTTATTTTTAAAATGATATAAATAAAAGAAAATTATATTTTCTGAAATAAAATTAAAATATGATAAGGATAATCTTGTATTTTCAAAACAGCTTTTCGCAGAAGCTCCAAGTTAGAGCTTCTGCTTTTATGTTATACAAAAACGCTTTTTGACTTTTCAAAAGCCGAGCTTTTAGATGTGTTTGACCTTACTTCAGCTTTTGATCTCGAAAAACACTTTTAATAGCCGGGCCAAACATAGCTAATACTCAATATAAGCTGGATACAGTGTCACGGCTTTGGTTTATAATTAAACTAACCAGGTGGTTTAATTTGTACTGTTTTGTGTTTCCCTTTTTATTCTCATATATTTTTTATTAATAAAATACATCACCATTAGCAAAACAAATAGGTTTGTTGAAGTTAAACATCAAAGAAACTAAGCCACATTCATAAACGTACTAGACTTGTTTCCATTTTCAACCATTACTAGATAGTATTTTAAAATTTTTTTTCTTAGAATTACAAATTATCTGTGTAGAAAGTGAATTCAAAAATTTCAATTCAATTATTCTTAGTCCATATTACAAAGCGGTCCCATATGCAGTGCGGTTCAAACCGCACCAAATCACTTATTTAGGCGGTTCGGTTTGACTGCACCAATTAAATTACGGTCTAATGTGCGGTCCAAACAATATGCGGTGCGATGCGGTTTGGGTCAATGCAATGCCCACCCTTACCCCTACCCGTGGGTGATTAGGGCCGCCACCATCAAGGATCCCAAGACTGCTCCTAGGTCCGAAAGACCATTCCACAAGCCAAAGGTCAGACCTCTCTGTTGCGGGAATCAGTTGCCAACGACAGCCACAACCGGTGGCCAACTGCTGGCTTGAAAACCCCCGGAGAGAGCTTGTACGGAGAGATAGAATTGAGAAATAATGGATTTGTAACAATAACTCACAGACAAGCACCGGAGGAAAACTGAATTCGAGGATGATCGATTTGGGAGGAAAAGCGATGCAAGTTGCAAACCCACAGGCAAGTTGCATACATGTAGCATATTAGGAGGAACCCCCAAATCGATGAGCCTTGAATTCACCTTTCCTCCATTGCTTGTGAAGGGCTCCTACCACCTCTGCAGGTGAAAGCCCGAAGTGAACTAAACTAATCTAATATGGTTTAAGAGGTGGAACCTTTATAGCCATGTATCACACAAGTCATGTCTATATCTCTAAATTCATTCATAGTAATAAACTGATAAATTCATGAACACGTATCACACGTGCCATTGACAGACAGGAAAACCATGTTTGGAGACAGTCAGAGACTGCATTCGCATGTATAGAAACTCATTTCCTTTCATATTATATGCATGCATGAACAGATGGCTGATATCGTGTGGTAGCAGGTTGGCACCTTACTATAAGAATCACTAGAAGTAGAAGGTACGACTGGTAAAAAATGCAACGTTGGAGTCGAATACAAAATTTGTATGGGTGATTAAATTAGTAATCCTCCAATGATGGTAATTGCAAATTAATAAAGATTGGAAAAAGATGTAATATAAAAATATCTTTAAAAAGGACGTGCAATTTTTGTTTTTCCCACCTCACTATTTAGTCGGTTGAAACCAACCTTTTCCTCTTATTTTTCCGTTTGATATTTTTTTTATTATAATAATGATTTTTTTTTCAGTCATCCTATCATATTAAGACACATGTTGCTCTCCTTTAACTTTTTTCTTAATTCTTATCATGTTTATCTGTCATTTTCTTTTTTAAACATCAATTTGATTTTGTGTGATTTACTTAATGGTATTTATTTTATAATATAATATTTTATCCATATGACGATGTGGTCATCGTCGTGTCTTGCATTACTATACTACGGTATTTCTAAACTATACCAACATAGTATTTGTGTTGAATGGTCATGATGTACATTTGTATCATGGTGATATATTTGCTTATCATCAAAGCACATGGTATTTTCAAGTATGTGAAGAAATTATTGACATTGTAATAAATTTTATTTTAATGTATACAAAAGTTGATATCATTTTTAAGAGATGATTTTATTTGATACCAAATATTGGAATTAATCTATTAGGTTAGTGTTGGTAAACTTTGAAATAAAGAAATGAATACTTTTGCTTTAGCTTGATGATAAAGTACAAACACATGTGCTTAATTGTTATTAGTTTTTTTTTTGGATTGTATTCTTCAAAGAAAATTATTTGGTTTGACTTATTGTTTAAGATGTAAGTGTATGGTTGAAAATTTTTATTAATTATTCAAAAGCTAAATACAAATTGAAGATATTTAGCCATTTTTTATATCTTAGGAAATTATCAAAAGTATAATTCATTTACTAAGTTGAATATAAAGATAATTTTTGCTCCATCTCACATATTTTGGCCTTCTGATGTCAGAGTGTAAACTTTAGTATTGAGAGTTTGAGAATATATAATTTAGCATTAAGAGTGCAAACTATATAATTTCTTATTGACATGAGAATGTATGGTTAATGATACAGGGTGGAAGAAAATATTTATGGGCTATTAGAGACATATTTCCTTAGGTTATGGGGATCAAAATTTGATGAAAATTACACAAATAATTTAATGAAATGTTTATCATAATTTAATGAAATTGACTTTTCTACTATCAGAATTAAATATCTTCTAAAATTATCACCCACCTCTCATTCCCTCTTATATAGCAACTCAAATGACAAATACCCATCTTATATAGCTTCTCTAACATGGCCGCTGCTGGTTGCTCGAAAAACGGTAATTTGGGTACATACATAATCTGGAATAATCATATTTTTGACTGACCAAATCATAGATATAGATTACTTAAGTTACCAAATTGATATTTTTGTTTTTTGGACTGACCATAAACAAATTGGGCCTACCAAGAGGAACGAAAGACTATCAAAATCGAGTTGGGCCTGGCCCGCAAATAAGATACCGAAAACTCCAAAAAAAAAAAAAAATTTGTCGCCCTTCCTTGTACCCGGGTCCCGGGGAAAGGAAAACAGAGTCAGAGCTTCCCGCGAAAATGGAAGTCGTCGGAGCTGATTCCCGGCGATGGCGGCTTCACTCGTTCTCCCGTTTCCCTCACCGGCGTAAACATTACAAAATAAAATCCACAATCCAGCCTGCAGTTTTCCATTTCCACACTTTATTTTGACCCTCGAAAACCCGCAATTATGAATCTCCTCCGCGTAATTACAATCCCATAAACAGAGTACTCCAGAAATAGCAGCAGGCAGAGTTGCAGAGAGCCCTGCACTTGCCCGGACTTACATTCCATATTAAAAATCTCAAGTTGTCTTTCATAATTAAAACTACCCTTTTTCCGGCTAATGCTTGCTGCAGGGATCAGAACCCTAATATAGCCTGACGGAAGGAAAGGTTCAGGGTTGACGCGTTCACCGGTAACCCAGAGGTGCGAGTTTTTTCTTCTTCTTATTTCTCTCAATAGAAACCTCAATTGAAGCTTTGGTGTATATATATATATATTGCCCATTTCCTGATCATATCTCCCCACCCTTCTTTTTGGCTGTTCTTACTCTGTTTTTCCTTTCTTCCCCTGCTGCTGCTGCTGGAGATGGAACTGGGCTGGGAGATTCGGAGCCTCGCGGGAGTACTGATTATTTTCGTCTTCTTCGGAGTTTGCTTCGCTGAACTCCTTATGTGGTGCTGCAAAACGGCGGGGAATTCCGTCGTGGAACTGTGACAAGTGTGCCGCCGGCGGTGCCGGGAATCGAACAGAAGACCTCACGGTCACAGAAGGCTCTGATATCATGTCAAGAACCAGTTGATCCCAATAACTCGAGTTGTTGGGACATGTTCAATCGTGGATCATATACTCTTTAGGCAAAAAACACTTTCATAGCCATAACTATTCTCGTTGTGACAGATATAGCCACTTTTTGAAAAATACACTCGTATAGCCATTCCGTCCAAAACTTTAATGGCAATATCATAAATGCTGACTGTACTAACGTTTTCTAGTGACGTGGCGATTTTTTTGTTTAAATCAATCCTAGGTGGAAATTTCCTTTCTTATTAAGTTATTATTATAAACATGAAAAGGTAAAAATAACAATAACAATAAATAAAATGGAAACCGTGCACGCCTTTTCATCTTCTTTTCCCCTTCTCACTAAAATCCCTCCACCATCACTTCAGATCGACGGCGGCATCCACAAGCTCATTCTCCTTACCGCAGCGAACAAGAAAATGAAGAAGGTCGAGACCGTCGGCCAGGCGATCGACGACATCGGTGCCACCGTGTGGAAATCCAGCCCAAATCATCTCCCACGGTAGAGATATCTCTAACGCTTCTTCCCCTGATTATGATTCTGATTCCTCCAATAACGGCGGCGGGGGCGGGGCTCGTCTCTGCCGCTGAAACCCTACAGTAGGTACGATGGGCAATTGCTAGTTATGCAGAGCAACTTAATACCTATTGTAGAGAACCGGAGGATAAGGATGATTGTGTTGATATGACTTGAATCGGATTATCAGCCGCTACGACTGGTAATCGGGGGTCTCGCTGTTATTTGGGTTCGGGTTCTGGACCTGGACTGTAACCGTTTCCTTTGCCAGATTGGATTAGGTTTAGACCCACATGGAGAAGTACTATAAATATTTCTCATACTCCTCTGTAATCTGTAATCTCCTCGATATAGTGAAACTGACTCTCTCTCACCCGTGGACGTAGCTAACACACATCGTGTTAGTGAACCACATAAATCGTGTGTCTGTGTTTTCGATTCTCGCTTTCGTATTCTTGCTTTGTCGATTCCGGCTATTTCCCGATCCGTAGCAGCGCGTTTTTAACAAGTGGTATCAGAGCCACGGCTGGAAATCAGGCTAGGGTTTTCGATTCAGAAGAATGACGTCGGTGAACATGAAGATCGAAAAGTTCACGGGGAAGAACAGCTTCGCTATATGGCAGATCAAGATGCAGGCTTTATTAAAACAGCAAGGGCTGTGGGGGCCGCTGTCTGCGAAACAGAAGAAGGCAGCGGTCGATGACGATGAGTGGAATACCCTGGAGGAGAAGGCCCACTCGACCATCATGCTATCGTTGTCTGATGACGTCATCATTGAAGTCGCTGCTGAGAAGACTGTCGCGGGCTTGTGGTTGAAACTAGAGAGTCTGTACATGACTAAGTCTCTAACCAACAAGCTGCACCTCAAGCAACGGTTGTTCAGCTTGAGGATGCAAGAAGGTACGCCTTTGAGGGAACATCTCGAACAGCTTAACTCTATTTTGCTGGATTTGCGTAATATAGATGTTCAAGTTGATGACGAGGATGCTGCCCTAATCCTGCTGGTTTCTTTGCCGAGTTCATATGAGAATTTCGTTGATTCTTTTATTGCTGGTAAAGAAAGCGTGTCTTTAGAGGATGTCAGGTCTGCTCTTCATACGAGAGAGATCAGACATAAGGCATCCGGATCTGGTACAGGTGGTGAGGCATCGGGTTTGGCTGTTACAGGTGGAAAGGGAAAGAAGAAATCTGGTAAAGGGAATTCGAACAAGAATTCCAAGGGTCCCGGTCCACAGCCAGGTGATGCTTGTCACAACTGTAAGGAAGTGGGGCATTGGAAGTACAACTGTCCCAAGAGAAGAGGGCAACAGAAGAAACAAGGTTCAGTTGCCGTGGCAGAAGTGGACAACAGTTCTGAAGACGATCTCGCCTTGGCTGTAGATGAGAAGGCACATCGTGGGGATGTGTGGTTTCTGGATACTGCAGCCTCATACCATATGTCTCCGAACAGGGATTGCTTCACAACCTACGAGCAGATAGATGGTGGTAACGTGGTCATGGCAAATGGAGCTGTCTGCAAGGTTGTTGGAATCGGGTCCATAAAGGTTCGGACACATGATGGTTTGTTCTGTACCGTGAATGATGTCAGGCATGTTCCACGAATGACAAAGAACCTGATCTCCTTGAGTCTACTCGACAGCAAGGGTTTCAGTTTCAAAGGAAAAGGTGGAGTTGTGTATGTTTGCAAAGGTTCAAGGAAGGTGCTGAAGGGCGTGAAGCGTGGGACCTTATATGCATTACAAGGGTCTGTGTTGTCTGGTTCTGCTGCAGTTGCATCGTCTCAGGTTCAACAGGAAGATATGACCACTCTCTGGCACATGAGATTGGGGCATATGAGTGAACGGGGGATGCAAGTTCTGTCGAAGAGGAATCTTCTTTGTGGGTACAGGATGCAGAATTTGGAATTCTGCGAGCATTGTGTATTTGGGAAGCTACATCGCAGCAAGTTTCCCAAGAAGGGTATCCACCGGACGAAGGGGATACTGGATTACCTCCACTCCGACTGTTGGGGTCCTTCACGAGTTGAATCCATTGGAGGCAGCAGGTATTTTCTGTCTATTATTGATGATTATTCGAGATTTACTTGGATTTTCATGATGAAGCAGAAAAGTGAGGCTTTCACGAAGTTCAAGCAGTGGAAGACATTGGTGGAGAATCAGACCGGGAAGAAGATCAAGAAGCTGCGAACGGACAATGGTCTGGAGTTCTGTAGTTCTGAGTTCAACGAATTCTGTAAGGATGAAGGGATTGCCCGTCATCGGACTGTGAGAGATACACCCCAGCAGAATGGCGTTGCAGAAAGAATGAACCAGACGTTGTTGGAGAGAGCACGTTGCATGCTCTCTAATGCTGGACTAGAGAGAAGATTCTGGGCAGAAGCAGTGAACATGGCGTGCTTCCTGATCAACCGTGGACCTCACACAGGTATTGAGTTGAAGACTCCTTATGAGGTGTGGTATGGTAAGCCTGCTGATTACTCTTCACTGAAAGTTTTTGGGTGTCCTGTTCATTATCATGTGGATGAGGGTAAACTGAACCCAAGGGCAAAGAAGGGTGTATTTGTGGGTTACGGAGATGGAGTTAAGGGATTTCGAGTCTGGTCACCTTCTGAGCATCGAGTTATACTCAGTAGAAATGTGGTATTTGATGAGAAGTCTATGTTTAACCCCATGTTGAAGGTTACTGTTGTTGAAGGTAGCAGGAATGTTGATAAGCAGGTGGAGCTGCAAACTCTCAATGAGAGTGAGTTTGAGCACCAAGGTGGAGAAGATCAACATGATGAGGATGTCTCTGCAGAGCCAGAAACTTCAGAGTCCAGTGCACGAGCTCAACAGTCTATTGCTTCCGGTAGACCGAAGAGAGCGACTGCAGGAGTACCTCCACAGAGGTATGGCTTCGAGGACATGGTGGCGTATTCATTTCAGGTTGCTGAAGAAGTGGATGCAGGAGAGCCACAGTCCTACAGAGAAGCAGTTTCGGGTGGTGAAGTTGATCAGTGGCTTGCCGCAATGGGAGATGAGATGGAATCCCATGACAGGAATCCGACTTGGGAGCTAGTCAAACGACCACAGGGAAGGAAGATTGTTACAAACAAGTGGATCTACAAGAAGAAGGAAGGAATCACTTCTAAAGAGGGCATGAAATTTAAAGTTCGGGTGGTTGCACGAGGCTTCTTGCAGAGGGAAGGAGTTGACTACAATGAGATTTTCTCACCAGTGGTCAGACATACTTCGATCAGAGTGCTACTAGCAATAGTGGCACATTATGACTTGGAGCTCGAGCAGCTAGACGTGAAGACAGCTTTCCTACATGGAGAGTTGGAGGAAGAAATTTACATGACTCAGCCAGAAGGATTCGAGGTTCCTGGAAAAGAAGACTATGTTTGTAAGCTGAAAAAGTCCTTGTATGGACTTAAGCAGTCTCCGAGGCAGTGGTACAAGAGGTTTGATAGTTATATGCTTGAGCTGGGCTATAGCAGAAGTCCATATGATTGTTGTGTGTATCACAACAAGGTGGAGGATGGTTCGATGATCTATCTTGTTCTGTATGTGGATGATATGCTCATAGCTGCGAGGTCAAAGTCTGATATCCAGAAGTTAAAGGGGCTTCTCAGTGCTGAGTTTGAGATGAAGGATTTGGGAGCTGTTCAGAAGATCTTGGGTATGGAGATTTACAGGGACAGGTCGAAGAAGAAGCTTTTCTTGTCACAGAAGAGCTACATCCAGAAGATACTGTCGAGGTTTGGCATGTCTTCAGCAAAGCCCTTAAATACTCCTAGTGCTTCAAATGTTCATCTATCCTCAGCTTATGCACCACAGTCGGAGGCTGAGAAGGAGTACATGTCGAGAGTCCCATATGCTAGTGCAGTAGGTAGCTTGATGTACGCTATGGTATGCACTAGACCTGATCTTGCACATGCTGTTAGTGTTGTCAGCAGGTTTATGATACAACCTGGGAAGGAGCATTGGCAGGCTGTGAAGAGGATCTTCCGGTACCTTAAGGGTACACCTGATGTGGGGATTAGCTTCGGAAGTGATACAGAGTGCTTGGTGTCTGGGTATTCTGACTCGGACTATGCTGGAGATGTTGACACGAGGAGATCGATGACTGGTTATGTATTCACTCTTGGGAGTTCTGTAGTGAGCTGGAAGGCCACTTTGCAGTCGGCGGTGACATTGTCTACTACTGAGGCAGAGTATATGGCGTTGACAGAAGCTGCTAAGGAAGGAATATGGTTGAAGGGACTGGTTGGTGATCTGGGTCTACATCATGATCAGGCAGTGGTGTATTGCGACAGTTTGAGTGCAATATGCTTGGCCAAGGATCAAGTCCACCATGAGAGGACTAAGCACATCGATGTGAGGTATCATTTCTTGAGGACAGAGAAGAGGATTAAGGTGAAGAAGGTTGGCACCGCGGATAATCCTGCTGATATGTTCACGAAGCCGGTTCCACATGGCAAGTTCCAACACTGCTTGGACTTGCTGAATGTCTTGAGTGGGTGACTCCGCGCTGCGGGGCATTGATGGCGGGAGAGAGATAAAAGGAGCAGAGTACATCAGAGATTTCAGAGGAAGAGGATTCAAGTCAAGGTGGAGATTTGTTGATATGACTTGAATCGGATTATCAGCCGCTACGACTGGTAATCGGGGGTCTCGCTGTTATTTGGGTATATGTTCTCAATGTTATTTGGGTTCGGGTTCTGGGCCTGGTCTGTAACCGTTTCCTTTGCCAGATTGGATTAGGTTTAGACCCACATGGAGAAGTACTATAAATACTTCTCATACTCCTCTGTAATCTGTAATCTCCTCGATATAGTGAAACTGGCTCTCTCTCACCCGTGGACGTAGCTAACACACATCGTGTTAGTGAACCACGTAAATCGTGTGTCTGTGTTTTCGATTCTCGATTTCGTATTCTTGCTTTGTCGATTCCGGCTATTTCCCGATCCGTAGCAGCGCATTTTTAACAGATTGGAGATTAGGGTTGCGGAGCTTCGTTGTGGAGGAGAAAAGGGACGAGATTGAGAAACTGTTGACTAAGAATGAAAAGCGGTGGCGGTGGTGTCCGGAGCTGAATAAGGTCGTCGATCCTTGGAAGTCGACCATCCAGATCTCGCCGCTGGGGAATTTTGCCTTAGAGCTAAGGAGGGGGCCACGGTAGGCAACAGGGATAACTTCTGCGAGAAGTACAAAGCGGTGAGTGGGCGTCAGGGGACTGACGGTCGTTCCTATTCTTCTCTCCTCGTCTTGCTCGATCTGACCTCCCCTCACCTCTCGTCGGCGAAAATTCCAGATCTAGAAATTGAAGAACTCTAATCTCTATTGAAATTCCTCCTTGAAAAATTCCAGATCCATAAAATGAATAACCCTAATCGTTGTCGCCACCGACACCATTTTCACCATCAAATCCTCATTGATTTTTTTTTTAGTAAAATTATTTTTTTTTGTTAATTTTTTTAATATGACCTGGCATAAAGACGTCTAGTTGGCGACGACGTGTCGTTCAGGTGGCATCCACCTTAGTGACACGTAGAGGTTATTGACGGTGTTAGTGACGAGGTTAAAGTTTGTAACGGAAATGGCTAAAGTTGTCAAGCAAGTTTGAAAAAGTGGCTATAAGAGTGTATTTTTCAAAAAGTGGCTATATTTGTCATAACGCGAATAGTTATGGCTATGAAAGTGTATTTTGCCTACTCTTTACTAACAAGTGGGTCATTTGGGGATATATATAATAGCTCTTGTACTTGGTTAAGGAATGTCGTGATATATTGAATCATGTATTCTCCTCAATTCCTTCTCACATCAAACCCTTTTTTCTTGTAATTTTGTGTACTAAAATCTATTACACATCATATACACATGGAATATAGTTTGAGAATCCATAGTGTCCATCATACTCCTCTCGAATTTTTCACGGGTAATTAGCATAAATGGTCACAAACCTTTGCACTTAGTACAAAATAGTCACAACCTTTTAATTTGTAACTATTTGATAACAAAACTTTTTACTTAGAACAAAACGGTCACAAATTAAACAGTGTGACCATTTCATACCAGTTCAAACTTTTGTTACCATGTCGTTGCAAATTAGACTTTTGGTGACCGTTTTGTACAAATTAAGTTCAAAAGTTTGAACGATCAATCACCGTTACAATTCACTCTAGTTGTATGGTGGTTTTGTTAATGTATGTGAATGATATGATCGTCATAAAGGATGACAATGAAAGAATTCAATGGCTCACAAACGGGTTCCAGACTGCTTTTTAGTTGAAAAAACTCTGTCTACTTTCTTACTTTCTTGGTATCGAAATTCAAAGGTCAACTGACGGCATTCTTATTCGGCAAAGTAAATATGTCGATGAACACATGACCTTATATGTCGTTCAAGTGGTTAGTGTCATATACTTAACGAACAAACTACCCGACCTCAACATGACAAACATTTAATTTGTAACAATTCGGTAACAAACCTTTGCACTTAAAACAAAACGGTCACAAATTAAATAGCGGTGACCATTTTATACAATTTCAAAGTTTTGTTACCGTATTGTTACAAATTAAAGGTTTGTGACCGTTTTATACTAAGTGCAAAGGTTTGTTACCATTTATGCTAATTACCCAATTTTTCACTCTTAATCTCACATATCCTCTTTCGAAGACATATTATCTGCCATCATCGTCCAAAACTTATAGGGTGTATAGTAAAACGAGTCTCTTTTACTTGTAGATGAACCAATATACGCTATATTAGTAAACCACATAAATTTATGTGTTGTTTACTTTGTCAATCTTAATCCGAAATATTTTGAAATTGAGATCGAGATACCGAATTTATTTTCGAATTGAAATTGATCAAATAAGATATAATTCAGTATTTGATATCGAGATACCAATACTGTATCGATTTCCTACGGCCTACTCTCGCCCGTCAAGCTTCCACGACCCATCACTCTGCTGCACCATCCCCTTATGCCTCGCACACCACCAGTTCCCCGGCACCAAGTACTCCTCCTTCAACGCATCCGTCCTCTTGTTCACCAGCGCCAGGTCCCGCCGGACTTCCAGCCGGAACGACCCACCTTCGTCGTCTCCACCTTGCACCCCGGCAACTCCGTGCAGATACACCTCCAAGTTGTGCCACGTCACGAACCCTCCTTCCGTCAGCTTCAGGTACTTGGACTTCAGGGTGTCCATCGCCAGCTCCACTCCCACATCGGCGTATCCGGCCAGCAGCGGGTAGATCGGGATTATGTCCGGCGCGTTCCTGATTCTCAAGAGGTGCAGATTCTCCAGCGAATTGAACATGTCGCGGAAGTTGGCGTCTCCGACTCTAGGGCTGCCGTAGACGAACGCGGTGACCGGACTGCTCTTGTTGTGGCCGTTTGCTACAATGTCTGCTGCGCTCAGAGCGGATAATGCTCCGCCAAGGCTGTGCCCTGTTATTGTGATGCTGATCTCTTCGTTCTTGTACTTCTCGACTAGTCTCTTCACTTCGGTGATAACCTGGCCGAACCATGCATAACCAAAAGATTATATCAATTTGGAAGAAGGTTTTTGTGGCATCGGAAGAGTTACAACACATATTTATGTATATAGGGATAATGGTGTTTATTCACGCAAATAGTAATCATTATTCCAGCGCGACATGGTGTTCATTCACGTATATTATTATTCGGGGTGGGTGTAGTGCTGGGAGGTCGTCTGACACATGACCACCGAATTTTAGGGGGCCTACACTTAGGTTCATTAGTTAATTTGATAACATGTTGTAGGTTGTATTTGTGATGTATTGTATATGATTAATTGAGGTATATATTGAAAGAAACACACAAACTCAACGATTTACGTGGTATCCTCGTTCGATAGAACGAGACTAATCCACGGAAGACTCGCAAAGGAGTCTTCGGCTGAACTTTTATTAGGCTTTTTCCCTTTACACCAAAAAAACATAACCCTAGCCAAGCGGCTATAAGAGCTTATATAGTTGGTCTCGTGCAATTCCTTTCAACGAGCAACTGGGAATGCAAACTACCAAAACACTCTCAAATAAAATAAACTTAACAAGTGAAGACCAACTATCATGCTACGTACGTGCTCCCTCATGCCGCACGTAGTCCTACAACACGCCCCCTCAAGCTGAGGCGTGAATATCGTGAACGCCCAGCTTGGAGGTCAGAAAAGCAAATTGCTCCCCGCCGAGACCTTTCGTGAACATATCAGCTACCTGATTCTGAGAAGAAATCTTCCGAGGAGCGATCTCACCGGAAGTAACACGCTCACGAACGAAGTGACAGTCCATCTCGACATGCTTCGTCCGTTCATGGAAGACGGGGTTGGCGGCAATGTGTAGGGCCGCCTGGTTGTCACAGTAGAGCGGAGTTGATGAAGAGCACGAGATACCCAGCTCACTGAGCAACCACCGGAGCCAGACAAGCTCACTGACCGTGCTTGCCATGGCTCGGTACTCAGCTTCAGCCGATGAACGAGCAACAACTGACTGCTTCTTGGTTCGCCAAGAAATAGGACTGTCGCCCAACCGAATAAAGTAGCCAGTAGTGGAGCGACGGGTGTGCTGGCAACCACCCCAATCCGCGTCGCAATAAGCAGTCAGACTGAGAGTTCCACCGGTGGGGAAGAGTAGCCCTCGACCGGGAGCGCCCTTAAGATACCGAAGAACGCGTTGAGCAGCGTCTTCATGCTCTTGACGCGGTGAGTGAACAGCCTGACTCAGGATGTTAACAGCATAGACAATGTCGGGACGCGTTACCGTTAAATACTGCAGTCTCCCAACGAGCCGTCGAAAACCAGACGGGTCCTTGGCGGCGGGGCCTTCAATCCTGGTGAGATGATGGTTTTGCTCGATAGGAAATGAGCAAGGTTTCACAGCCAGAGCACCGGCATCCTTCAAGATGTCTAAAGTATACTTCCTCTGCGACAATACCATGCCTGTACGGGAGCGAGCTACCTCAATCCCCAAAAAATACTTCAGAACGCCCAAGTCCTTGATGCTGAACTGGTCATGAAGGAAACCCTTAACACGCTGAATGGTGGGTAAATCATCACCACCAAGAATTAAGTCATCCACATAGATCAAGGCGAAAGTGAATACTCCATGCTGGCGATATGTGAAAAGGGAATGGTCAGCTTTTGACTGCTGAAACCCAAACTCCTGAAGCGACGTCGCAAACTTCATATACCAATTCCGCGAAGCTTGCTTCAGGCCATAAAGAGATTTGCGAAGACGACATACCCGATTGTCCCCCGGACGAGAAAACCCCGGGGGAAGCTTCATATACACCTCTTCATGCAAGTCACCATGCAAGAAGGCATTGTTAACATCCATCTGATGAAGATGCCAACCACGGTGAGCAGCAACGGCGAGAACACAACGAACAGTGACCAATTTAGCGACTGGAGCGAAGGTGTCGTGATAGTCAACTCCTTCGATCTGAGTGAATCCTTTCGCAACGAGCCGAGCCTTATATCGCTCAACGGTGCCATCAGGATGAAATTTAATTTTATAGACCCACTTGGAGGCAATGGCTTTCTTGCCAGGAGGGAGTTCCTGCAAGTCCCAAGTGCCATTGGCTTCCAAAGCATCAATCTCCCGTTGCATGGCTTCACGCCAACAAGCATACCGAACCGCATCATGAAAAAACTGAGGTTCAACGAGGGTGTCCACCGCTGCCACAAAAACACGATGCTTAGGTGATAAACGTGTAAAAGTGACGTAGGCAGATAAAGGATACTTAGCAGTAGTAACCGTATGAGAAGAGGGAAGGTAGGTGTCATAACCTTGTAACTGGACTGAAGGACGTGTCACACGAGTGCTGCGCCGCGGAGGAGGAGCAGGCGATGGTGAAGGGGACTTCGAGTTGCTGGTGTTAGGTGGAGAGGCGGCATGAGGTGGATTTGCATGAGGTGGAGAATTTGCAGGAGGTGGAGAATTTGCATGGTCATGGGGCGCTAAGGAGGAACCCATGCAAGGGCTGGTGGACGTGCATGGGGAGGCGCCCGTAGTGTCCTCATGAGTGCTTTCTTCAACGATAGGAGTGGGGGAAGTGTCGCCGTTGGAAACGGGAAGAACGACTGCCTCGTCATCACTAGGAACAGGAGGCGACGGATCCAGGCGGGTCATGGGAACAATAGCTGGCTGGATGTCGCTGGTGAGAGTGTGAAATGGGAAAACAGCTTCATCGAAGATCACATCCCGGGAAACAATCAACTTCTGGGAAGACAACTCGAGCAGGCGGTACCCCTTTTGTGAGGATGGATACCCGAGAAAGACACACGCCCGACCCCGCTCCCCAAACTTATCTAAGTGGGAGTGGGTATCCTTCGAGTAGGCCAAGCACCCGAAAGCCCGAAGGTGATCGTAAGAAGGACGATGATTAAACAGGCGTTCGTACGGCGTCTGATTACCAAGAGCACGATGGGGAAGCCGGTTGATCAAGTACCCGGCCGTGAGAACACATTCGCCCCAAAATCTTTTGGGCAAATTAGCATGGAAACGGAGAGCCCGAGCTGTATCTAAAATGTGTCGATGTTTGCGTTCGACAACACCATTCTGCTGAGGGGTGTCGGTGCAAGAAGTTTGAAGGTGAATACCTTCGGCAGCATAGAAATCAAGCAATTCATGGGACTGAAACTCAGTACCATTGTCGGTCTGGATTACTCTTACCGCGGCACTAAACTGACGAGAAGCTAGACGAACAAAAAGTTGCAAATACTTAGCTTTCTCAGACTTGAACTTAAGTAAGTAAATCCACACACCGCGAGTAAAATCATCAACCACGGTAAGAAAATATTGAGCACCACTTAAAGACGGGACCTTGTAACCGCCCCAAATGTCAATGTGAATAATATCAAACGGTCTGGAGCTGCGAATTGAACTAGAGGGAAAAACCAAACGAGGCTGCTTTGCTCGCAAACATGATGAGCAAAGCTGTTTATCCGACTTACGAGTGCTAGGAACTAAATGCAACAAATCAAGTTTCTCGGGTGACGGGTGTCCCAAACGCGAATGCCACAAATCAGCAGAAATGGTGCTCCGGACAGCACATGCCATCTCTTCTCGAACAACAGAAAATAGACGAAGATAATATAGACCATCACTCTGCATCCCCGTCCCAATAATCGTCTTCGAGCGTAAGTCCTGTATTACACAGAAGTCGCGCAAGAAAATCAACGCCAAGGAAAAATCTCGAGTGAGCTGACTAACAGAGAGTAGGTTGCATTTAAATTCCGGGACAAGTAGCACTCGTGGCAATATCATGCCATTTGATAAATGCACTGAACCAATCCCATGAACACCAACTATTGAGCCATCCGGAACCCGAACCTGTAAATCTAACTCCCCCCGTGACCCAGTAATCATCTTCGAATCATTGACAATATGCTCATTGCAGCCCGTATCGATCAACCAAACATCATTACTGTCAGGAAAGGAGAGAGAGGTACCTGTCATCTTATCCGGGATAGCCTTTAACTCACCCCCGAAGAGGGTTTTGAGCTGCTCGAACTGGGAAGCATTTAACCCAGGAATGGGACTTTCGCTCACCTCCACTTGAGCTGCGCGTGGCCCTGCCCGAGCACGTTCGCTGGGCTTACGTCGGTGGTCCTGCTCCTTCTCTTTGTCGCCTTTGTTGGGCCGACGCTCTGGCCATCCGATCAGCTCGTAGCACCTGTCGCGAGTGTGGCCAGTTTTGCCACAATGGTCGCACAGATAACGCGGCCGAGAAGAATCGTCTGACCGACCAGAAGAGTTCCGCGGGGGTGTGCGCCCATCTTGGACATGGAATGCAGCAGCTTCAACGTGAGGACGTCTGTTTGTGGCGATTTTCCGCTGTTGTTCGTCATTATTAACCAGGTGATAAGCATCCGCTAGACTAGGCATGGGGCGCATGGCTAAGATTTGCGTTTTGACCGTAGAAAAGGCCTCGTCCAGCCCCATTAAAAAATCAAACAACTGCTCGCTGGTTTTAGTCTCCCGATACTTGCGCTTAACGTCGCAAGTACAGCCGCCGCAACTGCATTCGGGAGCTGGGGAGATGGACTGGATTTCATCCCAGAACCCTCGAAGCTTGGTATAAAAACTTGAGACAGTTGACTTCTCCTGCTGCAGCAAAGCAATAGAGCGCCGCAACTCGTACAACCTCGGCGCACTCCCCCGACCGAATCGTGACTCGAGATCCAGCCATATCTCGCGAGACGTACGGGCAAAACGAACACTCGATCGGATCTCCTTGCTCATGGCGGTCTTTAACCAACCCTTGACCATGGCGTCACACCGCTTCCATTGTTCCAGAAGCACGCCATCCGTGGGTTTGGAAAGAGAGCCGTCAACGAAACCCATTTTATTTTTAGCAATGAACGAATCAGTAATGTCACCAATCCACTCACCATAGTTTGAATCGGTGAGGAGTTCTCCAACGAACAGCTGGTTGGGACTATCGGAGTGAGGAAGAACGAACGCCGGAGGAAACCCATCTCCACTACCGCTCGGAACACTCTTTGTTGTCGTCGCGGTTGACTTCGTCGTCTCATCATCGGAGGCCATGATTTCGTCACAGCTCTGATACCATGAAAGAAACACACAAACGCAACGATTTACGTGGTATCCTCGTTCGATAGAACGAGACTAATCCACGGAAGACTCGCAAAGGAGTCTTCGGCTGAACTTTTATTAGGGTTTTTCCCTTTACACCAAAAAAACATAACCCTAGCCAAGCAGCTATAAGAGCTTATATAGTTGGTCTCGTGCAATTCCTTTCAACGAGCAACTGGGAATGCAAACTACCAAAACACTCTCAAATAAAATAAACTTAACAAGTGAAGACCAACTATCATGCTACGTACGTGCTCCCTCATGCCGCACGTAGTCCTACAACATATATCTACACAAGGCACGTATTAAATTTGTGTTTGGGAGCCGAAACAACTATTCGTTTAAAAAAATATAACATAAGAAAGTCTTAATGGATTAGTTATGTCGGCTACGACTGAAAATGATCTCGTGGAGAATGCGAAAATTACAGAGCAGATAGATCATTTTATTTTAAACGATGCCATCAAGAAATTTGCATCTTAAATAACAAGACTACGTTCATTTTATTATATATAAAATTCAATTTGAACAATATTTCAATTTTGGAATAGGACTTCACGATTCATTGCATGGCCATGCTGTACGTTGCTTATCCACACCGCTTGTAAAATTAATCATTGAATTTCGAATTATATCAAAATGGATATCTTTTCGTAGATTATGATCAATACAACTTATTTTACCGAAAAATCGAAAATCCAAACTAAATTCGAAAAATAATCGACAAAAATTCGGAATTTTCATTCATAATTCTCACATAAATACACACCGAATTACGTGCATCACTAAATAACGTGAATGAACACAGAAATGCACTAATTAGGGGTAGAAAATGTACTAAGTAGCACGCTTCATGTTCAATGTCAATGGAGCAGGGGGAAAGAAAATGGTACTTTTTTGAACCTTTTTACCTGATTTCTGGCGCTGGTTTTATTAAAAGGCGACTTGGGATCATCAGACGTGTAGATCGAGTGCCACCCTCTATGAACCCTAGCTCCACATTCTTCCCCAAATACATCCGCCGCCGAAACCAGAGGGAAATCGAAATCCTCAACCCACTCAAGCCCCTGCACCGTGCCTCTCCACGCAACAAGAATGTCCCTCCGCCCCAACGCCGCCTTCCCCTCATCCGTCGCGACGGCGACGAACCCCATCCAGTTGGATTCCCTGTCCCAGGCCTCCCTCGACAGTGACTTGAGAAGGAAGCAACCGGGGATCGGAATTCGTGACGTGGCGTACAAGTACTTCACCGGCCGGTAATTGGAGGCGGCGGCGGGGAGGCCGACCTTGGCGAAGAGATTGTCCATGGAGTAGCGGCAGTCCCCTGCGTAGGGCGACTTGGGCTCGGAGTTGAAGGCGTCGAAGGTGGCCTGAGCCATCTCGCCGTAGTGGATGAGGTAGCGGCGGAGGTCGGCGTCGAGAGGGTCGAGAAGGTTGGACCAGTTGTTGGTTTCCCCGCTTAGCTCCTTCCATCTTTTGGCTATGGAATTGGAGCCTCCTTCCATGTTTTTTTGGTTGTGTGTTGCAGGGTTGTGTATAAGTTTGATGCTTATTAATGGAGATGATGGTGAGGAGAAATTTTACAATGCTATATAGTATTGGTGCTATAGGATTTTGCATTTATGGTACAACTTAAAATTGTACATTTAGGTTATGGTACAGCTTAAAATTGTACATATACTTTTTGTACAAATTCTTTTACGGTACAACTTGAACTTGTACCTTTATGTGATGGTACAACTTCAAGTTGTACCATAACATAACGGTACAAATTGCTTTATGGTACAACCTAAACTTGTACATTTAATGTTATGGTACAACTTTAAGTTGTACATTAAAGCACCAATACTATATAGTATAGTAGAAGTGCTCGATGGTGAGTTGATTGATTGTTGTTGGGTTGCTCTGTTTTTTAGGCTGGAGGCAGAGTAAAGATGGGTTGTTGTTCGGTTAGGCGGCAGAGTGAAATTGTGTGTGTTTTTGGTTTTAATCTTTGGCCAAAGAATGGGGGAAATTTAAAGATGGGTTGTTGTTCGTTTATCTTACCTTTTAACTCGTGATTAGTACGATAATTAATGATTCATTTGCTTTATTAATTAAATGGTCGTTTGGATGAGGCGATTTGCAGATGGCAACTTGATTTGCAAGAGCAGTTCATTCACAATAACTTGTGAAGAATGGTTCTGTGATTTGTAAGAGTGGGAAAATGACGAACAGATTGGTCGCTTTCTTGTCTCTCTTTGGTTCATCTGGGATAAGAGAAATTGTCAACTGTGGAATAAGAAGAAAATGGAGGAATGAGAGATTACGGGCCGGACAAATCATTGGCTGGATGAGTACTTGGATCTGCAGAAAGCAAGAATCGTAACGCGCCGCTCGGAGGTCAAGCATGGTGGTCACCATCGATTAGGTGTGATTTCACGAAAAATGTCGATGTTTTTTTTTACAAATAAAAAAATGTGAATGTTGATGTTGTTAATAATGCACCATTTCATTTACAAAATCATAATAATAATCATAATAATAATATGCACTATTTCATTTGAATATCACGAGCCATAGTTGTTAAGGCGGAATCCAATGGGCACCCCATTTATGGGGGAATCTGCAAAAATGAAGGAGGAGATGATCCAATGGGGAGGTTTGGGCCTACAAAAATGGAGGATCCTGCAAATGGAACCCCAAATTTGGGGATGGAAATGGGGGATCCCCAAATATAGAGACTCACCAAAGCCCGCCACGTGGCTTTTCTTTTTCTTTTTAAGATTTTGGAGGTTAATTGAGAGTTTAATTAGAGGATTAGTTATGGATTTAATTAGATCAATCATTTTCAAGTGTTGTGTATAAACACAAATTAGGTACATAATTTTTTGCCAAAAAATTTCGGACTCGAAATTTAACAAAATTTTATCGAAAAATTTGTATTTAAAAATGATGACGAACTATACAAAAATTAACATGAATAAATTATATTAAGGCTACGATAAGTACATTTTTAAGTAAATGGAAAAACTAGAAAAATGAAAATCCCCAAATATGGAGACTGAAGCATTGGAGCAAAAGAAGAGAAAATGGGGATCAATCCCCAAATTTGAAGATGAAGGCCCCAAATTTGGGGTTTTGCATTGGACTTGGCCTAATAATCGTAACACAATCATAAGAGTTGAACCATTATTTATAACAGTGAATGTTATTAACACTAATTGGGCCATGGTATTAACGTTTATTTGCCCAATCAGCCACCCTTGTATCTATCGACATGTTTTTAACAGTCTTGGCAATGTTTGGAAGAAAAATTGGTTGGATTATTAATAATTAATTTTGTAAGTAATTACATATGGTAAACTGCTATTTGATTTTACTAACGAAATACCATTACTACCCCTAACTACCTAAAAACGCTAACTACCTTTTTTTTTACTTGAACTACCCATTAACTAGTGAAGACTGATATAATGGCTGAAATTAACTTCAGGAGGTTATTGAGGCTAAAGGATGTGAACCCACAACCGGTTATTTGGATGATGCGATTTGACAACCAAATATAGGAATGAAAACAAATTGTATGGGTGTATAAGACTCTGGCTTTGGAGAATCATATTGAGGACATGATTCCACTAGGGTTGTTGATGGTGGGAACTTCGTTGTGCTGTTCTTGTTTGTTAGCGGTTGTCCACCAGTGGTGGTTATCGTTGGCAACAGGTTCGCGCAACAGAGAGGTCTGACTTTCGGTGTGTGGAGTAGTCATTCGGTCCTAGGATCAATCCTGGGATCGTTGATTGTGGAGGCCATAATCGCCACCAGGAAAGTTCACCAAATGCTCCATACATCAGAGATCACTAACATGGTGAAGGTTGTTGTTGTGATGGCAGGTGCTTCTATCTGATCAACCAAGCAACCGAGATGCATCCCACCATAGATTCCTCCCACGTCAATCAAGATGGTAAGGTTACCTGCGAAACTTGTAGACATAAACTTCCCACCTATGGCTGCAAATTCTCAAGTCTGATCAGCCAATGAGATATTGAAGCCAAACATAAAGACAATGAAGCATCTTGCCATTTACAACTCTATTCCTACAGTTCCATACAACCTTATTCCAAACCAAAATAAGGCATGAAAGTAATCTAATTTACAGCTCCCTATAACCACTTCCTCCATCTCCTTACAACATATTATCCAAAGTTCCATATAGCACTATTCCTACAGTTCTCTATCTAAGAAACAAGAAAAAGCCACAATTTAGAAGGAAATCAAATCAAACTAAAGGCGAAAATATGGGTTTCCTTACCTGTGCAGGTTTTGTAGAATGGAAACCAATAGATTAGTGATGATCCCACCATCCTCGAGAAGAAAATGCTAGTTGCATATGGCTTCACGCCAAGAAGGCCCAATGAATAAAGAAACCCGAGTGGAATCATGTCCTCAACATGATCCTCCAAGGCCAGAGTCTCATCACCCACTTAGTATCATCAATCATCAAACAATCACAAAACTCCATCTCCAGCCGTGGGTAATTAGGGCCGCCACCATCAACGAACCCAAGCCTGAATGATTATTCCATAGGCCGCAGGACGGATCTCTCTGTTGGCAACAAAGTCCTTGCTTTTACATTGAAGAAAGAAAAGACCAAGAGTTACTATGAACAAAAGGCACATTTGCTTCTTTTTTAGAATGGTGACATCATAATATTAAATATTAATATTAATATTAAAGATACATAAACAAAAGAAAGAAAATGAAATGCCTGACAAATGTCGGCCGCACAAACACATGCCACCAACAAGTTCCGTATGAGTCTGTCTTGAGGTGCCAAGGAAAAAAAGCACCGTGCAAAGCTCACTTCCTATTAATATTAATCTTTAATATTAATATTAAAGATTAACTGCCTCTCTAAACTCACAACTTCAAGGTCAAAGGGCGAGCCCCCAAAAGTGACTCAGTAGTAGCAAAAATAAAAACACATTTACTTCATTTTTACTACATTTATATGAGCAAGTTGTATAACATAGGAATTTGCTTAAGCTCCGACAGAGAATATTAGTTTATGTCACCAAAAAATTTATACAAAATAAATATAGTTTTAATTTGGAATACAATACCACCCTTATATAATTATGAAAATAATTTTTTGACACACTAACTCCAGTACACCACCTCATGGTTATCCAATCCACAAGCTTCTATCAAATGGGTAATGCTCAGAACTTCTATTTATTTGATCTCTTCCCAAACATCTTAATTCCCCTCCTAAGAGTAGCTACTAACCTCCTGTGACTCGGATATCTGTAAGTACTTTTATATACAACTCAATGGTACTTTACCAATAATATAATTGGCATATGCCAAGTGAGTATTAGGAAACCATCACACACATAGGGTTCCAAGCATCTTTCAATAACAGGAGACATGGAATCATATTAGACTTACCAACTGCTATAATTGGTTATGGAAGAGGTCACGCCTGCAGGGTCTTCCAGCAGCTGTTCTCGGGTCGTCATAGGAAGATGTGCGCTTGGAGGTTGATGACACTCTGCTTTGGAGAATCATGTTGAGGACATGATTCCAATCACGCTTCTTGATGCATGGGGCCTTCATGGCGTGAAGCCTTATTCCGTTTGCATTTTCTTCTCGAGGATAGTGGAATCATCGCTCATCTACAATTTGTCATTCTACCTGACCCACACAGGTACATCGAGTATATATTTTAGCTAACCCAAAGTTTGATCAGCTCTTAATGACGTTCTATTTGGAGGCTTTCGGAACCTGAACGTCAATTTCTACTACTAGATTTGGGTCCGTCCGTTGGCAGGATGAATTTCTTCATTCGTATATATAAAAATTATAATTGTCTGAAGCAAAACATGTTTTAATTGATATCATTAAAATTTTCAAATTGTTTAGTTACTAGAAATATGAAAAAATATCATACTCATAGAATTTTCATACATGCTAACTGATTGATTGGCGAAAGTACTTAGTATAAAAACAAAATTTATGCAAGAGAATCGACTCCTAAAAACTTAATTAGATCATAGTATTTGCATCTCGCTATAAAAAATTATTGTAAATTTCATTTTGAATTTCTTAGTGATGGCTCGCATTATCATTTGTGCCAATAACATCACTTTTGTATATGCTAATGAAATCTTTATTTTTACTATAGGCTCTTTCTTATTTCTGCATTTCATTGGAAGCCAATTTTTTATGGTAAAATTTTGGAAATATGAAACATTATTTCTACGTAGTAGAATTTACGTTGTTTGAGATATGATAATTTTCTGAGATTCTCTTTCTTGTTAACATTTATAAGAAACCCAACGACCAACACATAATTTGATAGCCTATAGGCTAAAACTTAATGAATTACCTGTATTAGTGTTGACAATTTTCCGGTAGATACATTTTTTCTTATATAAAGAACACATTTTCTTCTTGGTTGACAATTCTAAATTCTAACTTATGTGAATTGATCTATGAAATATAAGATGCAAGAAATAATGTTTGAGGTCACATAGTACATCGATAGCAAACTTCAGCACCTCACTTCTTCCCGATCGAATCTAAATTCCATTGAAAGAGCAAATTGTTCGATCTAGTTCTTTCCCGTGATTCCATAGATATATTGGAATGCATGATCAAAATTAATCTTACAAATTGGAAACTAGAGGATATATAAGTCTGGGAAATCTTAGGATCGTTGGGACTACATTTGGATCTATCAAGAAATATTTGGTCTTTGGGGGAGCTTGTAGTTTAGTTTCAAGTTTGCAGCTTTCAAATGTGAACCACAACAATTTGTGTAATGAAGCTTCTGACAAAATTTTCTACGAAAAATACTTGTATTTGTAGATTTTATCTATGTGCTAGTTTGTGAAAACGGCTTAGGAAAGTTTAGTGATTGATGATGGGTACACCTGGATTTTGAGTGCATAGAATACGTTATGGTAACTTTTAAATGATTACGGAATCATTTGAAAATCTTAATAAATAGTTTGTACATGTTAGTTGTTAAAAAAGGATGCTTACAAATTTTGAAACGGTGCTAACAAATAACAAATTATTTGTAAGGATTATGGTGCATCATATATGTGTTCATATAAACATACATTCTAATATATAAGATACATTATGGGTTCTACATAAATAAAAATAAAACTCTACTACTCTAATTATTAATCTCCACTTATCAAATCATTAAATTATAAAAGTTTCTTCATCACTAAATCATAAAAGTTTCTTATTCGTTCTATAAAAAATTTAAATATGAAAACATGTTAGTGTTATTTTGAAATATATTTCGACGCCAGGGGTACGTTTACATTATTGTACGCTTGTCGAGTTTTGTTATATAGATCATGAATTAACCAATTTTTGTAGCATGATACTTTACCCTAATCTCTAATGGGTGAACCCTAGTCCCAACTTCTCTAACCCAAACCATAAATTTCATTTAATTTAAAAAAAATAATCAACAAATTTGATTCGTCGAAATATATCATATTACAAATAATAAATATAAATGTGGGCGTATAGTTAGGCACCTTTATATA
This sequence comes from Linum trigynum, assembly GCA_964030455.1. NCBI lineage: Eukaryota > Viridiplantae > Streptophyta > Magnoliopsida > Malpighiales > Linaceae > Linum > Linum trigynum. The sequence continues at coordinate 1,393,714 of OZ034817.1, forward strand.
TACACCATGCATAAATATAACATACCATAAAGCCGCTAGTAATAATAATAGATATAAACATAATATTCTTCTATATATAAAAGCAAGGTTTTTGGGCAAAGAATCGTTGACAGGCTGACACCTGTTCAAAGAACCGGAAATGCCCCTACTATTTTCCCATGCATTACAAGCTTGTAAAAATAAAACAGTGTTAGATATAAACATAATATTCTTCTACTAGGTTAATGCCAGGCCTATTGGACGGGAATATAGTTTGACCCTTTAGTATAATTAAGGTCTAAGTGTTTTACAAATTGATTTTGGGCGCAAGAATATCAGGCCCGGGTGTTTAGTGATGCCTAAACGTTGGCGAGAAAATCAAATTGGAGATACAAATTTATTGGATTCTCGGTCGAGGTTACGGTACATAACTATGGGTTATGCATTTTTTCATAAGCAGATCTCCATTTTGAGTGGGTTATATCTAAGTGATGTGATTAATTCTGTTCCAAATTTTCTACTTTTTGATCGGCTTGTGTATTCTTTATATTAACCTGAATTAAAAAAAAGTGCACATATGGAATGTGTTCATTGTCATTTACAAAATTATATAATTTTTTTTTATATATTTAGAGGAAAAAGATTGACCACTGGTTACCACCCTGGTACCAACTAGTTTACTGATCGAATCCACTACTAGAATTCTTTTTTTTTTTTTTGGTTTCTATCTAGTTTTTACCCTTTGTTTCCTTCATTTGATTATTTATGTCTTTTTCATGCTCTGCTTGGTTGAAGTAAAGAAATAGATCATAGAATTCGTATTCGATTGGAGTGTAGGCATAAGAGTATTACATTAAAGCCTTCAAGAGAAACCAAGTAACCAACAATTGTTAGCGGTGCATATTGAAATAGTATACCAAGATGGGGTACAATATCCTAATGATTAATACTTGGACCATACGCTTGAACATTGCCTCGTCTTGATAGAATTCATTCCGTAAATTACATTGTCAAAATAAAGGATCGTTAGAGATTTCTGATTGTTTTCGTTTGATTGTTACAATATAATATATTGTGTATAATTTTTTTATTTTTCAATACAAAATTCATGAATTGTTTACTTCATATCACACTGATTGATTGATTGCTTAAACAATTTTTTCTTTTAATAGAAGATGTTGAGAAGTTGAGTTGAGATTGTTGAACTCAGTTTTATTAACATCTTACAAAAGACAATTATACAAACCGCTGTATTCACAATACACAAAATCTATCAATGCATGTACAAATATTATACATGTATTCTTTCCCTTTTCATGCTCATTGAATGAGGGGAGCATCAACTCATACTAATTGTTTGAGATTCCTTGAATTAGTGGAGGTTGGTCGTGAGTTGGTAGAAGTAGGCTATATAATTTTAGTTTTTTATTTGTGCATAGTTAAATCAGAATCCTTGATTTAGAGCGAGGCATGATCTAAGGGTGCAAACTTTAAATTTTCTTGCTTTTTTTAATCGGCTTGTATTTTCTTTATATTACATCGGGTTTATTTTTTTTACAGATAGAATAAGTCTATTATAATCAAGAAAATTATGTTCATTTACAAAATCACTTTATACCACTTTTGTCTATAGCTCAAATTTTGCAAAAATTCCCACAGAATGAACGGGTTCATGGTGATTTATTATAATATAATCTTATATGCCCCTCTACTATTTTTTACATCAAATATGCCTATGTACTTTGAAAAAATTATCAAACATGCCCTTCTGTTAAAATTTCCATTGAAAAAATCGTCTATCATGGTTGAATTGAGGGGCATGTTTTTGGTCATTTGTGTCGCCCAAACTAAAGTTCGGTCTTGGTTAACGGTTTTTGGATGAAAATTTTAACAAAAGGGCATGTTTGGTCATTTTTACAAAGTACAAGAGCATGTTTGATGTAAAAAATAATAGAGGGGCATGTTTGATAAAACGTCATAGTAGAGGGGCATATTATACCTATAACCCTTTAATTTTAAGCCACCAAAGAGACAAAAAAAATCCTCTTAAGGAGAATTGTAACATGGGGACAATGGGGTGGGTTGTTAAGGAGAATTGTAACATGAGGTGAGAGAGTCTCCAACTCTCGACCTCAGGATCACTCTTTGGCTATGAGACCTATGCGCTAACGAACTGCGCCAACACCCCTTTACGTTGAAAAAGTCGCAGTTGGAATGTACTATACTGTTCTTGCTTTTCTTTATGAGGGCCAAACTACCATAGTTGGAAACATCCCATAACGTTGTACAGAAAAGATCTAGCTATCAATTTGTAACATAAGGTTAAGATACATATTGAGTTTAATAATAAAAAAAAAGATGTATATTGAGTTTGTTTCGTAAAAAGATTTGTACCAAGAGATATGTACAAGCTCTATTTATGATGTATCGTTGAAGGTACAAGTTTAGTTTATACCATATAGATTAAAAAAAATAAAAGCGTTGATCCTACCAAACTTTGCAAAATTCCTTTTCATATGAAACTCTAAATCGATGGACTGCATACTCTTCTCCTGCCATTGGGATCCTTTCTGTCCAGACGACATTGGCAGACTTCCGATTTTATTAGATGGATCTGAGTCCAATCGTTCCATCAATGGTCCTTGGGTTTCAGAAGGCGCTTTGCATGTAATCGAGATACAATGAATGCAGGATTCTGCGACTACCATTGTTTGGAAGCTGGATGAGAAAAAATGAGAAGGTTGGAGGAAACACTATGAAGGTTAAGGATTTACCTGGTGTGAGATGTCACATTGTTCGAGGAACCCTAGATGCTTAGAATGTATGTGGAATTGTGAAAATAAATTTTCAAAACAAGAAATATTTTTGGATATAAGGGGTTTGGAGTATAACGATGTGCCAAGTATTTGTCAATCTTTTTAGCGATGGATTAGGTTGTCATTGAACTTATGCATACACTTGATCCATTCATTTTTCATAATTTTACTCATTATAGGGATGCACAAATTCACAAATTTCCATGAGTTTCTAGCAAAATTTTGTTTACTACATCACGATTGATCTAGCAAATTTTTGTTAAGTTCTATTACCTGATTCAAAATGAAATTCACCTATTACTCGATTCGAGTAAATTCGAAAGAGTTTGATTCCATAACTGTATTGCTCATAAATGCATGATACTACTTTTGATTTTCAACTGATGCAACACCAAGCGATTGCACCAAAATGTAAAAAAAGGAAAACCTTGATTTGTGTATAATCCAGATAAATCTCTTTACATGGACAAGACATTAGGTTTTTAGGTAGGACGACCGACAACAACAACAGTAACGACAGGATAGTAGCTCTCATCAATCTCACAATTTCAAGTACGAATATGTTTTTTGTTCAGTAAGAATATGTTTTTTGTTGGTGTTGAAAAATACTAGTGATTTGAGTAACTATGGAATAGACACAAGATGGAACAAATCAAATTCGACGGGACAGGTTGAGGAGAGAGGGGAGGGAAGGAGGACCTATTCTTCTCGAGCCCGTTCGACATCCTTTGATGTGATTATTCATAACATACTACATCGAAGGCGCCCGATAACGATGATGATAAACCAGTAATATCAACAATAGGAGGACAATATTGAGACACATGCTTCTTCGACCACCTCGTCAACGAACTAGATCAAACATGTCAGATTTGAGATTGTAATACATAAGCAATATTAATAGTAGGATGACAACATTGAGACTCTCGATTGGAATCCTATCTATTGAAAATGTATTTAAGTAATCTAGTTATTCCAATGATTAGCCTATAAAACTGAGCCTTCTCAAGAACAACTTTTTTTTAGCTTAACCATACCAACAATTTAACCAAGAGAATATACACAACTCTTTTGCTTTTTAGTTTTTAGTTAAGCACAAAAAGAATGCTCCATCCAACTCCAAAAAAAAAAAAGTACCTGACTTGAAAAAAGCTTCTCACCCCCTCTTATCAGAGACTGAGAGTGCTCATTTTCATCCTTTTGTAGAATCAAAAGTTGACTGTGAAAGTAACAGCAAAACGGACAGTAAAGTTCTTATTCATTAAAATCACCACATGGTTGGTATATGGTAACAATAACATCATCAAACCTTCTGTGGAAGTAAATGCTATACAACACCCATACAAGTTTCAAAGATCACTACTAAATAGATGTAACAATTTGTGTACAATGTTCATTCATCACTCATCAAAGGATGTCACAGATTGCATTATAACAGGTAGATACATGTGTGATTTCACCTGACTCGAGAACTGAATTGATCGATGACCATTTCGAGTAATCGTAAAAGCTCCACTTTATTAGTAAATGAATGTTGGCTATCAAGGACCTATATTGCAACCCCTTCCTAGGCTCTATCCATCAACTGATTAAAGTAAACCATGGATGAAGTTGACTTTGATCATAAACCAGGGCGGACTTGCCCAATGGTTGCGGCCCCAAGATTTTCACGACAGAGCTGAAGACAATGATTTGTACGCACTAACACATAGCTTGAACTTCTCAGCAGCCGCGACCTGGGAATCACCCTGATGTGATCTGTCTGGATGCCATTTCAGTGCTGACTCTCGAAACCTGCAAAACAAAGCACCAGAGAAGAAAAGTATTTGAAGACGTGAATCAGTGTCTCTCAAAGATGTGATTGTCATTGTAAGGTCAAGGGCTTACGCGTTCTTCACTTCTTCGATCTCCAGAGGGCCGGACAAGGGCAAACCGAGGGTGCTTCTGTCAGAAAATGATCCGACAACGATAACCAACATTATGGTATTCTTCATCAATTAGTTACACTTCAAATTTGACTTGTCGAAATGAAATGATTGTGAAAAAATGTATAAACGAACATCGCTCTCACAACTAAACCAGCTCATCAAAATAACCTACAAATGGATTTCATGAGCCTAAACTATCCTCAATTGAGTTTCATTCCCCAACGGAGATAGTAGGATCTAAATTATTTCCCACTTTATGTTTGGTGAATGGTGCCTAACAAACACTAGGAGAAAGAGGTAAAAACCATTTTCAAATTTTTTGAATCCAGAAATTAGAGTTACAAACCCGGACATAATTTACACTTTCCTTATTAAAACAACCACGGCTTCATCCCCACTTCGGCCCATACACAAGCATAGGTCCAAACCCAACAACAACTTGGGAACCTTGCCACCTTGTTTGATGGGAGAGGAATCTGTGGGGGGCTCCTTGCTAGCTGCTGGGTGGACCGATTTGAAGCACCCTCCACCACAGTAGCAAACTTCCCCGAGTTAAGGATCCCAACATTGCTGTATGCCACATTTGGCAAAACATCACAAGTTCTAAACATACTGTTGATATTTGATGGGTTCAGAACAAGTGGTGACGGTGCACTGATCACCACTGCCGTTTCAGCCAATATAGTAGGCCAGCTAAGAGGGGATCACCCTGCAGTTTGGTAGCGGCAGCAATACTTGAGAGTATCGGGTCTATGAAGGGATTGGTTGGCCGCCTTGATGATCAGGTTCTTCCCCTTGCGAGGATGGTTATCTGTGTTTGCCATGCGCTGGAAGAACCCAGTCAGCAAGGGACCAACTAATCCCTTACAGGTGTGATACCCACAAGTACTGTTGTCACTACCCAATCGTAGGGTGATCCCCTCTCCACTAGCCTACTATATTAAATCAGCTAGGTGATAAGTGCATCATCAACACTTATTACAAACCCATCAATCACCATCAACAATATGCTTGTAGCTTTTTAAGTTTCGCCAAATGTGCCATACCACATCAATTTGGGGATCCTTAACATGGTGAAGGTTGCTGCTGTGGTGGCGGGTGCTTCAAATCGATCAACCCAGCAGCCAACAAGGAAATTAAGAAAGCAATGGAGAACACAGGTTTCACACTTAAGAGGGGAACTTGGGATTTTTTGAGGAGAAAGAAAACTGAACTTACGGAAGCAGTTGAGTTTTCATTGAGAGTGGTGGAACTTGTAGCCAGGTATCACACCTGTCATATCTATATCTCTAAATTCATTCATAATATCGAACTAAAATGTTCATAACTCGTATCACGCATTGACAGAAAGAAAAACCATGACTGGAGACAATCAAGAGGCTCCATTTGCATGTACAGGAACAGTTGTCCCATTCGTATCGTATGCATGCATGAACTCATGCATCCAATGCATTTTCATTCTTGCAAAAAATAGCTAAGCAAATGGCAAGTAATAATAAAATTAAAACCCATTCATATCGTATGCATGCATGAACTCATGCATCCAATGCATTTTCATTCTTGCAAAAAATAGCTAAGCAAATGGAAAGTAATAATAAAATTAAAAACAAAACATGGCGTGAGCGAGGCTCGTACTCTCGACTATAGGTGTCAATCGGGCGGGTTCGGGCTGGGTTCAATCGGGTTCGGGTTCAAACGGGTTGCGGGTTAGTCGGGTTGCGGGTTCATCGGGTTCGGGTTCAATCGGGTTTGGGTTCAAACGGGTTGCGGGTTAGTCGGGTTGCGGGTTAATCGAGTTCGGGTTCATCGGGTTCAGGTTCAAACGGGTTGCGGGTTAGTCGGGTTGCGGGTTCATCGGGTTCGGATTCAATCGGGTTGCGGGCAAATCGGGTTGCGGGTTCATCGAGTTTTGGGTCGGGCGGATCGGGTTTCGGGTTGTTCGGGCTAGCGCATCAAGTAACTTAACTTATTACTCATTACCAACTTACACATTTTATTACACTAATTTAAAATATTTTCTCAACTTTTTAACCAATTTATTTCTACCTCGTATATATATACTTTATTTTTTTGAAAAAAACTAGTCAAAATGTTAAACCAATTTGTATGACTTGAAAACTTGTTATGTAATTAATCATAATTGGTAAAGTATTATAGCTAATAGTAATGGTGATATCAATATTTGCAACCAAAAGACACCGTTAATTGTTTATTTGATATTTTAGTATTAATTCAGTAGTAATTGGATTAAAGTATCTCGTTTAGTATAACCATGCAAATATGGTATTTGGCGTGTGGTATTTGGCAAAAGCATAGTGATAAAAGGAGTTATTTCAAAATAACTCATTGCCCAAATAACTTTAGTAAACTGTTGCCAAACGAGTTATTTGTAAAATTGTTCGAATTATCCTAAAACTTGAACCATTAAAGATTAGATATCAAATTTAGTAAAATTATTGTGACTTCAATCATAACTTACTCAATAGCATATATCCTATACACTTAGCTTTACCCTCAATCAACAATATTAAGTTAGTATATGTTGTTGATTGTATACCCTAAACCATCAATACATTATACACTAACCACATAACCTATACCCTAACCATATGTCCTTGAGTTGTGATTTTGCTAGTATAGTTAATTTAAAAGTGAAATTCATACTTTGATTTTCAAAACATAGATAAAAAGTGATATTTGCTAATTGTTATACCCTAACCATATATCCTATACTTTACACCACATACCTTGTACCCTAACCACGTACCATAAACATAAATTAAAAAGGGATCTCCTATCGTTAAAGACTTCAAATGACTTCAAGTGAACATATGTTAATAAAAAACTTAGAACCGTCAAAACCATCAATATCTTATACCCTAACCATATACCCCCTAAACCATATGTACCTTATACCTTATACCCTAACCATATACTTTATATCCTAAACAACGAACCGTCAAAGATTACTTATCAAGTTTAGTATAAATTGTTGTAACTAATGGTTAAGTTATTTATTAGCCCATAAAAAATTACATACATATATACATATTAGCCTTCAAAGCATATAAGAATAATTTTAACTAGTCATGCCCTCCATATAAAAGTTAAAGATTCATATTTCAAAAGCTAAAATTATGAAAAACCAAAAAATTGAAAACACCAAATTTGTTTGCTTCTTTATTTTCACAAAAATACTAAAATTTCCCTCCTTCTTTCTCCTTCCATACATTAGAAAAACTCAATTTTCCCTCCTCTTTCTCTTCCATTAAATTGAAAGAACCAAATTACCCTCTTCTTTCCTTCTACAAAAAGTTGAAAAGTCAAAAGTTTCCCTCCTTATTTCTATTTCATAATCAAAAGAATCAAATTTTCCCACTTCTTTCTCTCCCACATATCAAAACCACCAAAATTCCCACTTATTTCTTTTCTAAAAAATTCAAAGAACCAAATTTCCCTCTTCTTTCTCTTCCCAAAAACTTGAATACACCAAAATTTTCCTCTTCTTTTAAAAACATCAAACTACCAAATACATTACTTTACTTTATTTATATTTAATTGATAATTTTGTTGAATAGTTAAATTAACCAAAATTTTAATTTATATATTATATTAATATTGTCATGATCTCAAGTGACCTTCATGTTTCAATTTTTGTAATTTTCTTAAAACATAGGATAGCTCTATCCCCCACATCCCCCACATAGGATAGCTCTATCCCACCTTTGTTTTGCGGATGACTTGCTCATTTTTACTAAAGGGACTTGTGAGGCAGTGGAGACCACAAAACAGATCCTAGACATATTCTATACTGTGTCAGGATTGAAATGCAATCCAACAAAAAGTGAAGTTTTCTGTGCTGGAGTAGATGCTGAAACTAAGGGACAAATCTCTAGGAGAACTGGATTTGTAGTTGGGAAACTTCCAGTACGTTACTTGGGAGTCCCTCTGATTGCTGGGAAGTTAAACACTGCTGATTGTGCTGCTTTGGTTGATAAAATAACTGCTCGAATTAAGGGTTGGAATGTCAGAGCTCTCTCATATGCTGGGAAATTGCAATTAGTTACAGCTGTTATTTCTAGTATTACACAATATTAGATGGGGATTATTACTCTGCCTGTTAAGGTGATCAAACAAGTTGAAAAGCTCTGCTCTGATTTTCTTTGGAATGCTGAGGAGGAGGGAAAAAAGGCAAAGGTGAATTGGAATTATGTGGCTAGGCCAAAAAAGGAGGGAGGTTTGGGTTTCAAGGATCTAAGAAGTTGGAATTCAGCCTGTCTTATCAGGCATCTATGGGCATTGGCATCTAATTCCTCCTCTCTATGGGCTCACTGGGTTCGTCAGTATCAGCTCACTTATACATCTATCTGGGACATTCCATCTTCAATAAACTGTTCTTGGGCATGGAGGAAGGTCTTAATGCAAAGGGACTATGCAGAGCATCATCTCTCTGTTAGACATTCTGAGGTCTATTGGGATGGCCAACCTATGAGCAAGTACTCAGTAAAGAAAGTCTGGGAGTCTCTTCGACCCAAATATGATAAAGTCCCTTGGTATGGATTAGTCTGGAAATCTCTATGTACACCTCGAGATAAAGTTCTTGGGTGGCTTATTATCCTCAACAGGATAAGCACACTGGACAAGGTGCAGGCTTGGAGTCCATCTGTTAACAACATATGTCCCCTATGTACTGCTGCACCAGAGTCGAGGAGTCATTTGTTTTTTGATTGCCCTTATTCTCAAAAGGTTTTGCAGGCTGTCTTTCACTCGAGGTTCCAATTAGGAAGAAGCTGGGATGAGAACTTGGCGATTGCTTTAGGCCGGTTTAAAACAACTTCACCAAATTCTGACAGGGGCAGGCTGTTTTGGTTGACAGTGGTGAGTGAATTATGGAGAGAGCGGTGTCGAAGGTTGTATGGCAGCGAGACTCTAGCAGAGGAACAGTTGCTGAAGAAGCTGCAGCGGATGCTGCTTTTACTAAGGAGTGGTTTCCCTCAAGTTAGTGCAGTAGTCAGTGAGACAGAGATAATCAGTATAGTGTAACACATTGGTTTGTTTCCAGTTTATTAGGAAGGTTTTGTTGTTTTAGCTGCTGTAGTTGTAGCCAGGGTGACTGCCACATTTTCTGTAATCAGACAGTTGTAGCTTGGTACCAGTTAGAATGGTGTTATACCATTCTTTCTTGATGAATACACAACTTATTCATAAAAATAAAAAAAAAACTTTGTTTTGAAAAACTATGTATTGTATATTTTTATAATTATTCAAGTGGATTAGATGAAATTCGGGTTGAGTCGGTCGGGGTTACGGGTTAGTCGGGTTCGGGTCAATCGGGTTCGGGTTAATCGGGTTGCGGGTCAGTCGGGTTGCGGGTCAATCGGGTTCGGGTTAATCGGGTTGCGGGTTAGTCGGGTTGCGGGTTAGTTGGGTTGCGGGTCGAGCGGGTTACGGGTTGTTGACTTTTAGTCAATTCGGGTTGCGGGTCGGGTTGATCGGGCGGGTTAATCGGGTCGGGCTATGTTTTGACACCTATACTCTCGACCTCAGGATCACACCTTAGCTGTGAGACCTACGGGCTACGAGCTAACCAACTGTGCCACCACCCCTTGAATTTAGATCTCGTGCTAAGCAAATCCAAAGTTTTAACAATGACGAGTTATTTTGTGGATTAAAAGGAATTGATGAATTAGCTGATTTGTTGGTAGAGACAAAATGGAATCTATCGTATCAATAGGTTTATTTGCTTTTCAAACTTGTATTGATCATACCGGTTGCAACTTTAAGTGTTGAGAGATCTTTTTCAGCTTTGGGTCACATCAAGAACAACTTTCGGAATCGAGTAGGCGATCAGTTCGTGAATGATTATCCATAGGATGTATTGAAAGTAATTTCTTGCGCACTATAGACAATGAGTGTATTTTTCAATTTTTTCAAAATATGATAACATATTGAGGACTTTGTTCGTAGCTTGTACTAGTCGAATATTTTCTTATTTAATTTTTTAATTTAATTTATTTTAATTTTTAAAAGGGACACCTCTATATATATTTTTTGGGTCTGCCACTGCTCGAGACTATAAAAAAAATTTGTTCACTAACCATTGATCTAGATCGTCGTATTATACTAGTTTAACCACTTTCTGTCGCTATAGCTATTGTCATATAAAAAATTATTCTATCACCATTCCATATCAAAATACTTGATTGCTAACTTTATCCATCCGATAGCTTCTCCAATCAATCCGGCAACTTTCAGTCCAATTATTCATAACATACCATAAGATAGAAATTATGATAAATCTGTAGTATCAACAGCAGGAGGACAATATTGAAACGTATGTTTTTTCGATCACCTCGTCCGCCTTCGTTGTGTTTGATTCATAACGAACTAGATCAAACATGCCATGTTGAGATTGTAATAGATGGGCAATACTAACAGTAGTATGGCAACATTGAGATTGTCGACTGGAATCCTATCCATTGAAAATGAACTCAATTAATCTAGTCATTCCAATGATTAGACTTCAAAATTGAACCTTCTCAAGAACAACCTTTTAGCTTAACGATATCGTGCTAGAGTCGTATACAGAAGGTGTTGGATTGGATTCTTTTTACAAGTTGTCAGCCAACGGGAACAAATCACAATTAGTTTTGATGATTTTGTCACATAGCTAATTAATCACAATTAGTTTTGATGTTACCATGTGGTTGGTAAATGGTAACATCATCAACCTTCTGTTGAAGTATATGCTACTAATAAATATACAGCAATGCTTCTTCATTGAACTGTTCGCCATGGTAAAACTCCCACGATCGACAGGCTGAAGAGAAGAGGTTGGGTCATTGCTAAACGTTGCGAGCTTTGTAAGAAGGATGAAGAATCCCAAAACCATCTTCTTATCAATTGCGAATATACCAGGAGTATTTGGGATTTTCTTCAAAAGAAGATGCAGCGGGATACACCATCATGGCGATTTGAACCAAGCAACAAGGACAATCCACGAGTTGAAACCTCAATGAACAAGTTTTGAATTGATTAACGTCTAACTATTACAATGGAGTTTGTAGGTCTTTAAATAAGCAAACTGAAACCTAATTCGAGTACAAAACAAACAAGGAAAGCTAATTAATCCTAATACGTCTAAAGGTAACAAACCTAAACAGAAAAGGAATCCCAACTCGCCCATAAAACCCAAAACTTGTAGCTCACGTAAACTGCCTCCAAAACAGGTTCCATAGCAACTTTGACCCTCACGTTCACATGCCTCCAGGTCTCCATCTCCTTAGCCAATACCTTGCTTCTGTAGATAAACAAACACACTTTCATGTGGTACAAAGATCCTTCCCTGATTGGAACCCATCTTCCCTGAATGTAGCTCCAAAGTGACCTTCCTGACCATGCTTCCAGACTTGGCCAAATTCTGGCAGTTTGCCAGTTTTGAGACAGCTACTTTGAGGCCTTGAAACACAGCCTTAAAGACCTTGTATGAACCCGAATCCCATGCCATCTTGTAGAGGAAGTGTTTATCTTCAAAACAAAACCTTAACCTCGAATTTCTATCAACCTAATTGGAAGGTTCGAGCTCGCAAAGTCGGCTACCTGAACTCGTCATAATACTTAGCCAAAAATTCAGATTGTGCAAATGAGTTAGCTTAGCTTCTTGAACGAACAATTCTAACTTGGAATGAAAGCAATCCAAGCTCATATCATGAGCACCCATTTTGGTGTCACGGCCAGGCATATTGCTCAAGAGATTGTTAATTGGATCACGGCGCACGACAAAGCCAGTAGGTCACAATGCTCTGAGTGGTTGAGAACACACTTTGAAAGATGAGCAAGTGTGATACAGGGGTTCTTCTTTTCCTTCTTTTTTCTTGCAGGACCTTCCTTTCCTCATGGTCCTGTAGTTCTTGCCTTGCTGCACTTGTATGCTGACCAGCAGTTGCAGTCTCTTTCTCCTTCTCCTTCTCTTTTCCTGCTATTGTTTTTTTGCTTCGTGTACCAAGTTCAGTTCTGCTAAACTTCAAACCTTGCTTTTTGATTCCCGTTCTCTTTATTTAATTTTATCAACCTTATAAAAAAAAATATAGATGTAACAATTTGTGTACAATGTTCATTCATCACTGATCAAAGAATTGTCAATTGTCACATATTGCTGTCGAATAGGTAGATTCTACCTGTGTGATTTCACCTGACTTGATAACTGAATTGATCGATGACCATGGCGAGTAATCCTAAAAGCTCCACGTTATTAGTAACAGAATGGTGGCTATCAAGGACCTAGATTGCAACCCCTTCATAGGCTCTAGCCATCCACGTAAACCATGGATGGAGCGATCTTTGATCATAACCCAGGGTGGACATGGCCAATGGCTGCGGCCCCAAGGTTCTCACGAGTCATGACAGAGCTGAACACAATGATTTATATGCACTAACACATAGCTTGAACTTCTCAGCAGCCGTGGCCTGGGAATCGCCCTGATGTCTGTCTGGATGCCATTTCAGTGCTGACTCTCGAAACCTGCAAAACAAAGCACCAGAGAAGAAAACTATTTGAAGCCCTGATTCAATGTCCCTCAAAAATGTGATTGTAAGGCCAAGGGCTTACGCGTTCTTCACTTCTTCGATCTCCAGAGGGCAGGACAAGGGCAAACCGAGGGTTCTTCTGTCGGAAAATGATCCGACAACGATGGGTGACTCCCCATCAGACTTGGGTTCACTTCCATTGCCACATTCTTGGCTTCTCTTCAATGTCCAGTGGGTAGACTCTGTGTTTGATCGTTGGGAAGCAAACCCTTGGTGGAAGGACCAAGTGTACCATTTGTTCCCGAATTTCGCTTGGAATATGGACTCGGGATCATCTGAGTCCTCACCAGAGGTGTCTCTACGAAACTTGCCTGTGAGAGTATTGATGAATAGCATTTTAAACACATGACCAAGAAAGATGGTTTAAACAGCTTTTGAAACTCTTCCATCGTGAACGAATAAATCAACCGGGTTCTATCGTATAGCTATATGGATAAAGAATTAGGTCATTGTGAAAGCTTACGCTTCATCCTGACACTATGACCCCTTCTGTTTGTACGTTGACTTGAAGAATTTGAATGTCTTTTCTTGTCAGCAGTAAATCTGTCTTCTGCACCAAAGTTCCACAATCGTTCTTCCTAAGAACAAAGCCGCAGCAGCAATCATACTCAGAATCCAAATTAACAAGGCAGTATTCTATGATCTGGGGCTATTCCTCCTCTAGAAACAAGTTGATTAGTGCATAAAGGCACATTCATTTGTTAATATCAGAATGTCGAGGTAGGCTTGCTTCAATTTCGACTGCCATTGGAAGTGTGTCATCAAAACCAGCTATTCTTCATAAGAAGAGTCTACTAAATTAGTATGTGCAGCAAGTCGGCAAATGCTAATGTATCTAAGTCTGGACAAAAGGCCATCTAAGTTCTTCGACGAACTCTTGATCAATTGTCATCTATCGCAAACTTGGTGAACTTTATAGTGTGGAATTTCCCAGAAACTGTTACCTGACGCCGCGGTGGTGAGGCTCCATTACTGAAGAGGAGATGCTTCAAAGCCTTCTTTGTATCAGCACGTTTTTGTCGTACCGCGAATCTCACATGATCCTAGACAAATCATTCTCACGTCGTCAGATAAACTTCCACTTTGGGATCAAAGCAAGAAAGCCCCTATTCTGGCGAATTGATTTGAGATGCAGAATGCTCCATCTATCCAACGATCAACATTCACCTAACAATGTCGACAAACAATACGCAGAAAAGCAAATACAGAGAAGCTGCCTGCTACAACTATCTCTCATGGAAATGGATCGAAGGATTCCATAAGAACCAATTCCAACAAGTAACCAACGAATACAAGATAAAAGCCTGGAACTTGAAGCTTCCAAGAACTCACAGTTTTTCCCTTGTTCTTCGACCGGTCGCAGGAAGTGGCCGTCGAATGAATCGAGGCCACGGAGGAGGTGTTCAGATTCGATTGAGAAAGAGCTGGAATCAAGTTGTTCTTCACGATTAACACGTTTCGCCATTTGGGTACTTGCATAATCAAGGAAAGAACCGAGCTTTTTCACCAACTTGGGTGTTCCAGCAGTTCCGCTGACAGTAAGGATCTCCGCAACCGGCGATTTGGCGGGGGGAAGGGATTTTAGTTTATGGGCTTTTCAGTTTTCACAAAGTGATCAAATATCGAATTTGGTACTCAAACTTTAAACACCCAACAAAGATGCCCTCTAACTTTGGTGTTACGTTTCCTTCTTGTCCTCTACGTAGTATGAAATTCCACCGAATTAGCATACGATCTCATACGATAAAGATGAGGATGGTGATTGCACGAAAGAACGTATTTGATTCGATCTGATTCGGTTCGGTTGCAGTTTGGTCAATCTACTTCATGGATTTTAGAGGAACTAATGGAACAAAAAGAAAAAAAATCCTGATTATGAGAGCTCAAATTATTTTGGATCAATATATCAAGTTATCAACTCATTTTGCTTAGTAGCAAAAAACAAAGCAAAACTCTGGTTTCATGCAAAATAATGCGAACATAATGAGGAAGCAATAGCTGGAGAAAACCATCAAGAAGCATAGGAGCATACAACATCAGCAAGATATGGAGTCATAACATTGATGTGATGGTCGATTCAGTCAAATATACACGCGAAAAATCCTAACGTGTAATGAGAAATCCTAAATACCTGGTTACCCTACAGAGCCTTGAAGGACAAATTTGTCCATCATTAGAGGCTGAGATTCAACCCAGAGAGTAGAACAACGACCATCTGTCTGGCCTTTGCTTTAACTCCAATTCTGTACTTTGCTTCATAGCTTGAGAGTGTAATTGTCAGACCATCATTTATCCCCAGCAATGTCTTAAACTAGATGGAACCTGATCCTGCAAGAGCTTCACGTTCTTGACGACGTTGTTCTCTCTGATGAAAACAGTTTCGGACCATGAACATTAGGCCTTCTTTAGAATTAACCAAGAAACAAAGAATTTTCTATCAGCAAAAGGATATGCAGGGGGGGGTTCAAGTTACCCTTCTTTCCCAATAAGGGTGGAAGCACACGAAATCATAGACAGGGGTAATGGTTGAAACCAGGACCACATTCAGTCCTGTGAACACCAGCAAAGCTGCCCTTGGCCGCGTCCTATGGGGCATCTTTGCTCACTTGCCTCTGCAAGACTCTCTTTGTCTGCAATATGTTTAGAAAGCGGATTTGAGTTGCAGAAGTCTCAGAAACGCGTAATTTGGAATAAGGTACATAAACCTCTATGATTGACTATGAACATAAAATGCCATAATGACATGAAGCAGGCCATCATACCAGATCTATGCACAAGCTTTGGAACCAAATTCAAAGCACTCTAAACTAAACTCTCAGGTTCCATCAACATCCACATTGCGATTCGAAGATCTCAACATATACTCACGGACCCTAATTAACCCCCCCAACTCCAGGAGGCATCTGATGAGCCATTGATTTGAGCAAGTCAGAAACTCAAGTTCTGATGATCACGTAATCAATCATTACATCCCCGAGTTTCGATCAGAGAAATCTACTCATTCCTAGCATTGCACTTCCTAGCCAAGATCATATACAATCCAAGTTTGGGGACTAAACTAACAGGAGTCGAACAAAGATCTGAAAGTTCATGATCATTCCCTACGAGTGAAGTATTACTGAAACCAACAAATCAAAGCTAGGGCCTTTTTCACTCATGCAAGCAGAACACGCCACAACCATGTCTCTAATAATGAGCAAACTACAAACCCACTTTCTAAAGTTCCAAAATTTCTTCATAAACAACAGAACCCAATAACCTAATCTCAAATTCCTCCTCGTCTAGTTTTCTCACCACTTTACATTTCTGTTTTGGCATTCTCCGTTTAACAAATCTTCTTCTATCCTAACGGACATCTTCCAAATGGAACTCAAATAAGAAGGAATCGAATGCTTTCAGTACCTTTTTTCAAGCCCCCAATGAATTCTTCGAGCAGCTTCGCCTCTTCGCCGGCGGCGAGACTCAGAGATCACAGGAAGAAAGACGGATAAAGGGAGCAGTTCTCTGAGTAAGGACTCGCTAGTTAAAAGATGTATTGGGCTTATCGGCCCAAAAAATTAGCTCTAATTTAGATCCAAAAGCCCACATTCAATATTCAGTGGCACTAGGAAAGAAACGCCGGTTAGCTCCATTTTACCAGCGCGAATTCGAAAACCCGCTTTTAAACCCAAAAAATAATTCCGCCGCCGTCTCCGTTATCTTCCTCCTCCTTCCGCCGGCGAGAAGTTCCCCACCGACACCGCAAGCCCCGGAGGCGCAGATTTCCCGTAAGTGTTGACCTTTTCCTTCTTCAATCTCCTTTTGGTATCTTTCTCCCATGGGATTTTTCTGTCCCGAAGAAATGACAGGAACCTTGAGATTTCGAAGCAAGCAGTAAGTACACGTAGAGGTGAATCAACAAGTTGAAACTCGAGCACTGTGAATTTTGCTGCTTAAGCTCAACAATGGAGTTGTCTATTCTGTAAACTGATAGTGAACCTGACTGTTAATTTCAGTGTTTGTTTACTTGGAAATGGAAAACATTTGCACCCGATAATGTATTGTTGTTACTCTCTAGGTTCTAAGTTTTTTGAATTGAAATGATTTCTATTTTCAGAAAGGTGGGAAGGAGATTCAACTTTGGGTTTGGAATGAACTGCTTGTCTAGGTTATCTGCATACTCCTCAACCATCTTTGGAAGGTCGACCAGCCATTTCATTGTCAAGGGCACCTGGAATCAGTGCTCAAGCCCCCTTTGGAAACGCAGCCTTGAGCTTAGTTCCGTTAGAACTGGAAACCCGAAATGTGTATTTCCTAAGTTTGTCACCCGTTGCTACTCAACCGAGAAGCCCAAATCAAAAGCTCCACGGAAAAGGAAGTCTTTAGAGCAGAAAGAGACGGATATGGAGAAAGATTCTTTCTTTGTGGTGCGGAAGGGGGATGTTGTTGGTGTGTACAAGACTTTTAATGAGTGTCAGGCTCAAGTCGGATCTTCAGTAAGACATAGCGATGATCGATATTTGTTTATTCTGATTTTGGAGTCTCGAGCATTCTTTTGAATGTCTGATTTTTTGACAGATATGTGACCCTCCTGTGAGCATTTACAAAGGGGAATCGATACCGGATGAAACCAAAGAGTATCTTGCAACTTGTGGACTTCAGAATGCTATATTCACTATTCGAGCTCAAGATTTGAAGCCTGATCTCTTTGGCACACTTGTCCCTTGGCCATTTCAGGTGAGTTAGATAACTTTAAAATACGTAGATGTTCATCAAGGCCACATGTTAGCCTATAGGTGTTAAAGATGGACTTACATCACAGTTGTAGATTAAGACTTGTTCTACATATTTACAGCAACATGGTCATTTCACGGAACAAATTGATGCCAGGGATGGCAAAAAGGGAACCCTAGATATGATGATACCACAAGTAGTGGTAAGTTATGGTTTCCTTCAGATGGTAAACTCTTCAGCTTGCTTACCGTGGTCAACCCTCTCTCTGTATGCTTTCTCTCTATAGATGCATTGCTGATGTTTGGCAGGAAGCAGGTGGAACCACATTGAGTATAGCCGATCCCTCGAAAAAGGCTGTCCGATTGGATCATCAAATGGCTACTCCGCTACGTTCTTTTGGTTATGAGCCGGTAAGTGGTTATATGGCAAAGATGTATGATCATGTGTAAACTATTCCTTCTGATTTACATTTGACAATCAGCTCTTTGTCACATTTAGTTCTCAGGACACATTTTTATGTCCATGCTCTCGTAAAGTCAGATTGTGGAGCTATGTAACTTGGTACAGAAAACTTACTCTGTCTTCTGGCCTACAGGAATTTTGTACCCTCGAGTTTGATGGTGCTTCAAGGGGAAACCCTGGACCAGCCGGGGCTGGAGCTGTTCTACGGACAAGTGATGGAACTTTGGTGTGCATTGATTTTCAAGTATCTATAGCATTTTTCTTCCTCATGCTTCCATATATCTAAAACTTACAGTTTTGCGTAGATATGCAGGTTGCAGGAAGGATTAGGGACCAAGACTAATAATGTGGCTGAGTATAGAGCTGTACTTCTTGGACTGAGATATGCTCTCCAGAGGGGCTATAGAAACATACGTTTACAAGGCGACTCCAAGCTTGTGTGCTCTCAGGTTTGGCTAATATTTTCTCCCCTTCCACTGACCACTTGCATTTTGGGTTTAAATGACTAATAGATCACTGAACTACGATATTTGTAGCAAAATGGTCACCAAGCTAACTAAAAATCCTAACAAAATTAACTAAACTAAACGTGTTCTAACAAATACCAGATTGGATAGTTGATTCGGGTTGTCGACCGGCCGGTTTTTGGTCACATGACAACCCTGTTGGCATATTGACT
Organism: Linum trigynum; assembly: GCA_964030455.1. Lineage (NCBI taxonomy): Eukaryota > Viridiplantae > Streptophyta > Magnoliopsida > Malpighiales > Linaceae > Linum > Linum trigynum. Next base: position 1,412,877 of record OZ034817.1, read on the forward strand.
CAACCAATACCAGATTAGATGTCGTGACTGTTTTGCTACCAATTGCTTAGTTTAGGTAGCCTTCTGTTGCGCTTTCTATACTTCATTGACTGTTTAGCTACGAAGCTCTTAATTCAGTGGCCTGGGGGGCATTTCATCCTCGCATTTTTTTTTCCAGCGATGGTGAAAATAACCGTATCTCGAAACTCTTATGTCACAGATTGATGGTACATGGAAGGTCAAGCACGCCGGCATGGCTGAATTATGCGATCAGGTCAAAGAGCTGAAGGACAGATTTGTCTCTTTCGAGATTAACCATGTTCTAAGGGTAAAGACCATTTCAAAAACATGATGATACATTACCAGATCAATGTTTCATCTCATATTCATGAACTGCTTTTTCTCTTCAGGAATTCAACGCCGAAGCTGATGTTCAAGCAAATCTTGCTGTCAATCTTCGTGGTGAGAAAACCCCCTTCGTCTCGTTTAAGCTTTTTGTTTGTTATGGCTTTTCGATCGAGAAACCGACATGTACCAACAGTCTGCTAATGTTTTTTTTTTTTTTTTTTTCTTGCTTCAGAAGGAGCAGTTCAAGAGGTTTACGAATAGCAGCATAGCTACTTAAGAAGAAGAAAAAAAACTTGTTTCTTCTTCGACCTGGTTTTCCCGCTTACCTGTCCTTATCGGGGTGGCCAAAATAGTTGAAAGATAGACGAAGTTCTTGATGAGTAGAGAGGCTTTACATTCAGCACGGGAGATATCAGAAAGGGGCCAGTTTTTGCAATGTAATTTCCAGTTCCCATGCAGGTTTGAACAACTTATTATGAACACCTCGGAAGTTGAGAATATGGGCTATATTACCCTTTGATGCTGACATCGACAGCCATTTCGGATACAGTCGAAGAAAGAAATTGCTATGCTGGGTGTTATCTAACTTTTAACGAACTTGTCAAGTTTGGAATCAAGTGTCGATGTGACATAATAGTTGCGTTGTTTAGCCTCGTCAACATGTAGTCCAGAAGTGTCCATATCAACTCATCATTGTCGTCATCCAATCCAGCGGGACTAATACAGGTCATATAGATTGAAATTGGGTCGAGTAATAAATTTAATATGCATGGATATGGATATAAAATTTTGTATGTTATTTTTTTCCCTCCTATTGTTTTGGATTAGTATGTGTAAGAACTAACTAAGCTCTATTTTCTTGCTAAAGAGAAGCTTAAAAGCATAAACCAACTCTGAGGCACCAGTTGTTCATGTTGCCATTTTCAATATTCAATAGCCGCCACACAGCTAAACTCAGAAATGAGTAGACATACCAGAGAGTCTGTGAAATATGTCTCAGAAATCATTCCTTAGCTTACTGGAATATCCCATGTAATATAGGCCTCCTCTCTAACAAATTATGTTAGAGGTAGGATAGCTAGAAAGTAATATCACTCAGCGTCAGGTAGACTCTTTGGCGGTCCATCAAAGCAGACCTTCGCCGTCTCGTTCTATTACATATTAGAATGTGTGATTATGAACTCCATTTTTATTCATATGTGTTCTCATTTTATCTTTATAAATACTCAGACAAATTCGACGATGAGTGATGGGAACAAAAATATCCTTAGCCATATGTTTTCAATGTTGTAGAAAGTAAAAATCCAGCTAACTTTTCATCAAACCCTAGAGGGATGATGATATATGATCAAAGTAGGCTGGCACGAATTGGTCCCCATTGGTTTTGTCGAAACATTGGAGGATACTAAGGGCCTTTTAGCATGAAACCAAGGAAAAGGGTCGCCATGCCAACCTAGCTTAGCTAACCCACAAAAAACTATACATCGAGTATATAACAGTACAAATGGCGCCAACTCCATCGTTTTCTCTGCTTTGCTGTCTCCAACCAAAACCCCAAAAAAAGTGAAAAACCTAAACATCCAACAAGATTCCACAAGTCAAACTATAAAAAATACTTTGCAACGTACATATCAAACCATTGCCTAACCTTGATGCTTGACATAGTGTTATCATCTGATCTCTTATTCTCGTCTTTGTAAGGAAGAACGAGTCCCAACGTCTTAAACGGTTGTAGCTAGCTGATTTTCAACATGATATTTGAGCTTCTTCTGACTGATAACTATCATGCTCGAATTTCTGATTGATTCTCGCCAACTTTGCATGAATTCGTGGGTAACACAAAAACTCATCGGTTACCAAAATCTCAGTCCAAAACGATTATATAGCAGATGGAACATAGCCAATTTAATTTTTCGTTATCGGGTTCCCGTGAATTATGTGTCGCAGGGTGGCTAGGTCAGTGTATACTCCCTGATTCATGATGTGATTCGGGTTACTGTAGGTTGTGGGTTATGACTGGGGTCGACGATGCATACAACTTAACATATCATTATGGATTGCATGTTCAACGAGGAGCCATCGAAGTAGATTTGGTCATGTAAGCTCAATCGATGAGAAACGATTATAAGTCTTCTTTTTATCAAGATATACTATTAGTATAAACATGTACAAGTCTCTCTATTCATTCAAGTAGCACCCAACCAAAATATTGATGGATTGGATGAGACCAAAACAACATACAACCTAAAATATTATTAATTTCATTTTTCATTGAGTTTGTGTGTTAGAAGAGGAGTCATTAAAACCGATGTGATCATATCAGATACGATCGAGAAACGTAACAATTTGATCCGATTCATTTTTATTTTTAGGAAACACAAGTAAAAGTATATGTACAAGTTTCTCTACCCAACTGGACATACATCGATAGAATTGGATTGGACCAAAACATACAAAACTCATAATCGTCATCCCATTGTATGATTACTCACACAACTCACAAAACGTTAATTAACACCAGCTAATTAATCAAAGATTATGAGGGCATCCATCCAGAATCTATAATTAGAATATATATATGTAGAATCAAAAGTGGTTACAGGGTGGCTACACATGTAACCATAATTTTACCCGTAAAAGAAATATTTGGAAAACCGAAACGATTGTGGCACCCCACATAAATGATTAACATAAAAACCCATGATAAGTTGTGAGCATGTCTGTCTCTCTGTCCGTAACCCCCCTTCCACTCACCATTCATTAGTTTAATTCTAATTGATTTCTCACCAAAACTTAATTACCATTTTTTTCTTATGTAACAAAGCTAGCGTGGGGCCGGCCATTTGGCCGGAGGGTGAGGTATGAAATTTGATGATATAATGGGGTGTATAGCTGATTGTTGTATAGTTTTTTTTTGGAACACGTGATAAAAATAGTGAGTTTTAGTAGGAAAGAGACATGAATGATGCAACGAATCAAAAATTAGCCTTATGAACCAAAATCAAGTACATGTTACCTTGTGAAACAATATTGTTTCTGGTAATATGATGAGGTGGAGTAAGTTTTACAGAAACCGAATTCCAGAAAATCGAATAAAAAATCGAATAAAAACTCGGCCCGTTGGCCGATTAATTTGCTTTATAAAACTTTCATCTTGTTATCATTGTGCTTTCTGGTTTTTTGCCAAGCCATGATAAAATCTAAAGAAATCAAGAATGAACAACACGATTTGGGATATGAACCACCATTCCTGTATCCTTAGAAAATGGTGGTAAACACGAACTCACCTACCAAACTGGTTTGGATTGAGATTTTTATCGGGTATCAGGGAACCATGTGATTATAAATTCGACTTGATCAAAACGGGCCAAAACTTGAAATTCAGCCTGTTTCACCGACCCATGTCAAACTTAAACTTTCAATTTGAAAATAAAAAATAATGAAAAAAAGAGATGACTGCAATTCGCCATTTGCACATCACTGATTCGGGAATAAAACTATATAATTTCGAAAGGAAACTAAAAATGTTTAGGATCGTTTTAATGTTAAAAATAACCAAATAGATCTTTCTGTTTAGTTTTTTACTAAAAATACCAAACGATTCCCTATAATATAAACTATAATTTAATCATTATGATATCAAATAATTACATAATATATATTTGAAATGATAAAAATTGGACTAATTGGGTTGGTCGAGGTTGAACCATTGAATAACTTTAAAATACATTATATTTTAGTCACTAAGATATAAAATAATAGCATAATATATATTATGTTAGAGAAAATAGCTTGTTTTAGAATGGCAAACCCATGATGTTCATTTGTTTACATGATGGGCAAATCTCGTGTAGGTCAGACCCATTCAACTCTTTTATTTTATGAATAGCGGTTAGCCCATTAGAATCCATGCATTAGTTTATTGTTATTTTTTTCTTTTTAGCAATAAAATGAGTATTTTTGCTTTTTCATATATATTTTACCACCACGGAGAAATAAAAGGACTTAAAGAAAAAAATTGACACTCCTGGACCCGTTTAAATCCACATGTGTACGGTAAGTTGGTCCGTTCCACAGAGGAAAAAGAAAAAAATTGACACTCCCTATTCTACTCTTCCTACAAACGCTCCTGGAGCAGGGAATTTGAAATGAGGGAAGAGTTTTTTCCTCTCTACGATTATATGTTTTTAATTTAAAAAGATACAACAAATGTACTTAGTGTGATTTGTTATGATCTTTGCTTTTCTTTAAAGTGGTCATGGTTCGAATCCTATCCTAGTAAGTGTCTTTTTAATGAATAAAAAAAAAGTAATTGTGAAGACCAAAATGTCCTTCCTACTTTCACTCTGGATGTAGGAAATTTGAAATAGGGCTTCAAGTTTTCTCATTTGACTTTTATTTATTGTGTAGACTAGGGGGGTCTTTTTTTTATAACTCACAAAACTTAACTTCACGGCACTCGGGGATGCCTCAGGGAACACACAAGCGACGTCGCTGGGGATTGAACTCAGGACCTCTCACATCCTGAGCCAACCAGGCCAACGGTTTCACCGCTAGGCTATGCTACCTTTGGTAGAGGAAAGAAAATAAACGACACATGGAAGGAATAACATGGTTCATCAATACAATATGTACTATGTACTTTTAACTAACAGACTGAAGACATTTTGACGGTATGATTCGTTGAAGTACAAAAATTCACGAGGAAGCCGTTGCTATAGTGGCAAAGCCAATGAACCGTTTGGGAAACCAGAGTGGGTTGGACTTGTTTGGATCGAGAGCCTTAAAGGGCGAAACACTATAGGTTGCACATGTTACTATGTTAGATTTCTGAAGTCTGAACAATGGATCTCTTCCACGCGGGAACTGGATGTACAACTGGGGGGTGTTGATGAATTTTTGTGCCTTTTGCACGAGTTTTTCATAATTTTAAATCATTGATTAAAGGGTCTTCTGAGTCAATAGTGAAATTTAACTTGCATACATAAAAGATTGTCGGAATCCATCTTTGCCACGAGCAAAATGTACATTATAATACTCCCAATACTTTTGTTAAATCGTATCAAAGATCAACTCAACTAAGAAAATATATGTTTGATTACTTTCCGACCATATAACTCAACTAAGAAAATTCGTTTACCTTCGATTCATGAAACGAAATTTATTACGAGATCCAAATCGAATTGATTTTCATCGTAGTTTTTTATAAGATCTTTCTCACTCTTCTGTAGGCTTGTTCATACAACAATTTGATTCGAGTTCTAGACCAGACCAAATTGTTATCCAACGATCTTACAAGAGAAATTATTAAAAGACTCAACGATGAGGCCATTGTTACCCTCACATTTTAACTCATCCAAACAAACAAACCCTAACTTAATTGTTTATTATATAAACCTCCTTACCCCAACCAATATCCGAGTATATATATAGGTAGGATACAAATGGAGGTACCAATCAAACCGGCAGAAAATAAAATTCTCAAAGAGTCTCTCTCTCTCTCTCTCTCTCTCTCTTTCTCTCCTAAAAACCCTCTCAATTAATTTAGCTCTCAATAGTAATAATCATGGGAGCGTGCGCCACCAAGCCAAAGGTCGCCAAAGACGACCAGCTCCTCCCTGCGCCGGCGCCTGAAGAAGCCACCAAACCGGCGGCGGATCCTTGCCCGGTGGAAGAGCCCAAGAAGGCAGAGGATCAGCCAGCTGCCGTCGCGGTGGAGGAAAAGGAAGTTGTGGTCGTCGGAGAGAAGAAAGAAGTCGAGGAGATAAAAACAGAGGAGGAGGTCAAAACAGAGGAGGCGGCGGCGGCGAAAACAGAGGAGGGTGAAGATATTACTGTGGACGATGAGAGCGCCAGACGGAGATCTCTTAGTAACCTTTTCAAGGAGGTAAAATTTTGTGTCTTTTTTTTTTTACTATGTGATCATAAGAATTTCTCAAGGTTACTCTTTGTTTTTAGTATATTTTCTTTGCTTTTCTTATCGATTTAATAGAGATTAATACTAGGAGTTTTTTTAGATTCTGGGTGTGATCTAGTGGTAAAGATTTTGGTTTTTGGGTAGATTATTGGGGGTTAAACACCCTAGAAAACAAGTTGTGTTCGATTTCTCTGTCGTGATAGTCATAACAGAAACAACGTTTAATCAACTGATCTAAACCAATAGTGTAAGAAGAAGAAGAAAATAAACTATTTTAAGATGAAACAAATAAAAATTCATTAGTTTCGTGTCACAACATTACAATTTTTTCTTACTGGTTCATAATAGATTTGGGTTAGTGATTTGAGTTGAAATTTTGAATAAATTTAGCGGATATTCATGAATTAGGTTTACTTTTGATTCGAAGATGGATCCATTGTGATCAATTTTTTTCATTTTAAGTTTTCTATATATGGAACGTATACCATAAAGTTGGAGCTAAAGTTTCGACCAGGTTATCATCACAATGAAGGTTCTTGCATTTTTTACTAAAAAAAAAGATGGTAATAATTAGTATTCATGATGAGTAAGTACTATTTAGGGTTTTATTTTCTATAAAAATATTTTTTCTAAGTGCAATTTGTTTCCTTTGCTAATCCGGCTGAATTAGTGGATGTGGGCTCCTCTTTGTGCACTAACTTAATCTAGGAAATATTTAAAAAAAATTGACAAATAATAAGACAATAGAAAGAAGGGAAAGTGGTAGATGAATATATAAATAATTCATATGTACAGGCTGTTTGGGATGTCTTTTTGCTTGTCTAACGCGTTGGATTTATAGGTGACCATTGGTTTTCACATTTCTTCCCAACCCCACAATACTTCTCATATTAATTTGATTTTTTAATAAACATATTAATTTTTTTATTTAACATTATAATTTTCTTACAATATCATTATGTCTAATTAATTTGCCAAAAATAAAGACTAAACATAATATAAAGATATGCCGGTATTGATAATTGCATGGGTGGGCACGTTTGATTTTGAGTGTACACGATGGATAATCAAGTTTTAAAGCTAGACTTTAATAATCAAATTTCGGATTTTAATTGTTGTATTTGTTTTAACATAATGATACAGTAGTCTAGAATTTCTTTTTTTTTTTTTGTCTCAAGTAGTCTGGAATTTCAACTATATATCATGCAATTTTTACTCATAAGTTTGTTCTTGTAATAGTCACCATTAGGTGGATTTCTTAAATGATTTGAATGTAAATTCACATAATTTTTCACGTTCGTTATTAAATAATTTAGGAACGAGAACATTTTGAAATGATTCAGAATCAACTATCAAGAGTGTTCAATAGACACACCCATTAAAAACATATCGATGTATTGAACAAGGAAATCGATTTACACTAATGATTTAGAGTTACTCTTATCGGGTAGGGTAGGGTTATAATGTATTGATTTAGTTATTCGCACAAACTTTTAGAATATTCAATGGATTGATATGTGTCACGCTTTAGACCAAAAGCTCAGTATGCTATGTTTAATGCATGTGTAGTAAGTAGGCAAGTAGCCTATCATATATCAAAATCAAATTCTTTTCTATGTGACAATTACTTGACAAGCAAACATGTGGTGTTTTTTTAGGGTTCTCAATTTGGAAAATGACCTCACATAACCCCATTATTGTTTTGGGTCCTCCATTGTCGTGTTCTTGCTTCTTTGGTAGTTATTATGCAACAGGAAAGGGCAAAAAAAGGGGGTCCTCCATCAGTCTTCATCCAATAACTTTCTATGACACAACTTTGTAAAAAAACTGCCATGCATAACATGCACATGTCTATGTATTATGTCAATTAGGTTTGATTGACCCTTTATCGTTGTTGCTCGGCTCGTTCTTAAATCTCATGGTTCGCGGTTTAATTTCAATCAATAACTACTCATTCGTCTATTTGGTTTAAGCAGTTGCGCGTTACGTAAACAATTGCATTAGTTAATATTGTCGACAATGATATTGTACATCTTGCGCGTTTAGTTAGACTTACTCGACTCGAATTAGATTAAACCGCAGAGTGTTTGGATGGATGAATGAGTTGATGAACTTTTTGAAACTTACGTTTGTATGCAAAAAAAAAACAGAGCACAGAAGGAAAAGAGACCTCTGTGGAAGAAGGCAATGAAAAGCCACCAGTATCAGCAGAAGCAGAACCAAAAGCAGAGGAGGTAGCAGTACATGAAAAAGTGACACAACCACCTCCACCACCAGCAGCTGAAGATTGCAAAGAGCCAGAGACCAAAACAGAGGCAGCTCCAGAAGTAAAAGCTGATGAAGAAGAAGTAAAAGAAGAAGTAAAGGAAGAAGAAGAGGAGAAGAAATCAGTAGTGACAGTGGTTGAGTCGACACCAAAACCAGAGCCATCTACTGCTGCTGCTGCTGCTGCAGTTGAAGAGCCATTGCCAGCTTGTGCTGAAGAAGAGAAGCCCCAGCCGAAAGCAGAGGAAGAGAAGGCAGCTGTTGCTGAGAAGGTAGAAGAAGTTACTGTTGTGGAAGCTAAGAAGGAGGCAGAGGATGCACAGCCTGTGGAAGTAGTTAAGGAGGCTGTTGTAAATTAAGTGATTACATAAGGTGGTTTGATATCTTGGAACCGTTTTCATTTCTTTGTTTTCTCTTTTTGTGGAGAGGGGTTTTGGGATATTTGGTTGTGTTCTTTTGATTTGATTGATTGATGGATGATGATGCCACATTTTGATGGAAAGGTAAATGGAGGAGTTTGCTTGTGTTGGGATTGAAGCTTGTACAAATGTGTGTCATGTCTAGTATCCAATTATTAAAGTGTTGATATTGGAGTTATGTGACGTTTAGAATGCAGCGATCGTTCAATCACAGAATGTTCCGATATCATGTGTTGAGTCTGTTGAGAACCACTTGATTATATCTCGTATCTGTAGACCAAAATCGTATTGTGAGTGTCGTATTAAGATGTGATCAGGATAATGTTTGGTCAGTGTTCGCGCATGGACTTAAATGTGTCACATATAATCATTTATATGGGATTTCCATCTTCTGCTGCTTGCTTGAAGAAGCCATGCACAACTTCACCCCACCCATTTGTTGTTTACAGTAGTTAGTTAGCTTTGTTTTGTTGTTAGCCTCACTGTAAGTAGCAATAGGGTTCTAAACCATAGCCTATATAAGCTCAACCTTGTGCAAATTCACAACTTAAAGAAAACAGCAAGTTTTCATCCAAACCCTTTTCTTAGTTTCTGTTGAAAATACTGTTGTACAAAATATAAGCATTCAATGACTTGGAACTTGCCTCCTTTCTTTTCTCCGTAACTGTGTTACAGTGGGTGGAGAAGGATTTGGAGTCCATACTTGGGACAGATTGTGAGCATGTGAACTGGTGCATGGACATAAGAAGGTGACAAACTGAATCTGTATCGTCGGAGAATCATCGAGAGAGCGATCTTGATCTCTGCTGCTGCAAAGTTCAACCCCACACAAGTCCTTGGCCCAGACCCAAATGGTAAGAATGCTTTGGCCAAACCATGATCAGCAGCAAACCTCTCTGGCTTGAAATGATGACAGTCTTCTCCCCACAGCAAAGGGTTATGGTGAATTGCTAAGATGGGTAGACTCAGTGCCATGTTTGCAGGAAGGATGTAGTTCCCCAGCTTGGTCTCCCTCTCAACTTCCCTTGTGAGGTTGAAAACTGGTGGATATAGCCTCAATGATTCATTCACAACCATTGCCATCTGCATAAAAAAAAAGTAGAACAAACAATGTTCGAACTGTTTGTTAGTAAATGGTATAAGATACATAATTCAAGAACCATGGCTTACTTACCTGCTTCAATCTAGAGACACCATCAAGTGTGATTGGATTGTGTTGGTCAAGCAATTCTATAACCTCTTTTCTAGCCTTGTCCTGCCAGTCTGTGTGGATTGCTAGGAGGAAAACTGTCCATGTGAGGGAGCTTGTGATGGTTTCATGGCCACCAACATAGAATGCCTTGCACTCATCAACAACGTCGTCGATTGTTATCTTCCTAGACAAGTCACTGTCATGAAAAGCATTGAGAAGGGAGCCAAGGAAGTCGTCATCACTTCCATTGTAATAACCATCTCTTCCTTCCCTCTTCCTTATCAGCTCTATGATTGCTTCCTTAATTGCTTGCTCCAGTTTGTCTGATTCGATATCATCACTTGTTCTCCAAAGCTTACTGTTGAAACCAAACAGGATCAAAAGGATCAAACTAACAAAGAGCATAGAAAAAGGAACAGATTACCAAAAGAATGATATTGATTATTGAGGCCTATATGTACTTACTTTAACCCTGGAATGCTGCTGACTTTGAAGTTGTTTCTGTTGACTATGAGACCAAGCTTCGTCAACATATCAAAAACATTCTTGCCTTCCACATAACTACTCCCAAATGCTGTCCTGGAGATCACTTCTGATGTCAACAGCTTGAATTCCTGAAATGCATCAATCTCTTTCACATCTCTCCATCTCTGAAGCATGACCTCCACACTATCAATCATTGCAGGAGTCATAGCCTGAAAAACAAAACAAACCAAGAAAAGGGAAAAGAACCCATATCAAATTTATTGCCTGCTGCTACATAGCAGGTGTTTGGTTTATCTAGTCAGCTTCCACAGAGAGAGACCTTCAACGACCCGCCATGGAAAGCTTGGTTTGCAAGTTTCCTCATCTTGACCCACTTCTCTCCCTGTGAAGAGAATAGGCTATCCCCAAGAAACTTCTTAGCATAGCTTTGGATGAACTTCTTGGGATATGCTCCTTCTCTATTGCTCAGCACCTCTTTCACTAGCTCAGGATCAGTAATCACCAGCTGTGGCCTTGTTCCATACCAATTCAGAAAGTTCATCCCTTAATTAAATCATCAACAGATAAGAGAAAAAGCATGTGAGAGTTGACCTTTCTGAACACAACAAGAAGAAGAAAGAATTAAACCTCAAAAAGATTGAAGCTTTACCATGAATCTTGGTCCATGAATAGACATGAGGCATGATTCTGGGGAACAGCTGATGATGGGAAAGTAGCTCCATCGAAGTGGCAAGAGCTTCATTTCTCATGTGATTGATCTCTTTGGTGTTCCCATGGAGGAATCTGTAAGGAGGGCCGTTGACTCCTTGGCGACCCATGGAAGACTGAATCATGATGGGTTTCAGCCATGCTCTATTCAAGAAGCTGATGAGGCTCACAAGGGAAAGAAGAAGAGAACAAGGCAAGCAAAAGAAGAGGAAAAGGATGATTAATAATTCCATTTTTGTTTTGCAGAGGTTCCTCTGATCTTCTTCTGACCAAATCTGAACACTTGTTGAAGTGGCATTTTATTGGATGATGTAAGAGGTAATAAATGAATAGAGAACAAAACAAGTTGTGATTTTTATATGTCCAAGTCCAAGAATCTTAGCCTGATGGATACCTTAATTTTGTTTGCTGGTCTAGTACGATGTTGTAGTTTAGTTGCATTGTCACAGTTCAAAACTAGAAACAACACGAACTCTTATGGCTGGGTGTTGATGTGGCGGTGTTCAACATACACAGAAATCAAGAGTTTGAGGAATGAGAACAGAAATGTAGTAATTATTGCAGGATGCAAGAGGTAATAAATGAATAAAGAATAAAATAAGTTGTGATTAGTTTTATGTCCAAGAATCTTAGCCTGATGAATTATCTTAATTTTGTTTGTATGTACAGTAAGAGGTTGTAGTTTTTGTTTAGTTACATTGTCACAATCCATAACTTATGGTGGAGAAGTGAATGGATAATTCGTGGTTTGATATTGATCCATCTACAAATAATTCTAACCGTTGTGCATGAATTATGTGTTAGTGAATCTCCTACCTGTACTTATTTGAGTGGTTGGCTGGATTGCCAGTCATCCGAATGATTCAAGATCCACTTTACATTACAAAGAGTTGTTTCTTTTTCATACCATCAATTTTCTAATTTGTCCCACTCGCAAACTATTGAATTCTAAAACCATAAAACAAAGATTATTGGACTATTACTATTGGTTACTATGTTGGCTAATGTACATTAGATATTGGCATTCAAATTACAAACGATTAATTGTATCAAAGTCATAATAAGCATTATTTCTCTCTAATAATTGGTTGATGGATTATTGAAATAATTGAGGTGTCATGAACTCTATGGATATGTGGTTAGTAACTTTCTTTTCCCTCTCAACGCCAATTGAAAAGTTTGTATGAGTAATAGAAAACTTTGCATGTCACAACTACGAGAAAGATCAGTGGAAGGATAAGTGCTTTTTAATTGTTGTAAACCTTCTAATTTGAGAGAAATTTATCGTAAATATTGCAATCCGTATAATGATTAGTTGAAGAATTGATTTTATGAGTTAACCCACAACCCAACCGCACTCATCCGTCACCCAACAAATTCAACCTAAAACATGTGGGCGAATGACGGGTCACAATTATACGAACTCGTAATTAAGCGGGTAAGTAATTAGAAGTAGCCATCTAACAAAAGTACATACAAATGGTATAACATTAATGAATTGGATATGTTTGTGTTAATTGTCTTAGTCGCTTTACAATTATCATAGGGTGAAAAAGTCATTCTCTTTCAGGTTTCATCCATCATCATATTCATAAGTTTTATCTAAATTTATTGTTCATACGTTGTTGTCTAGTTAATGAGCTTTATTTTTTGGGCTTCTGAAATAACTTTCTCACGACTTCAGAAAAAAAAAATTCACTGGGTCGGTCAGCATCAGATATGGTATGGGCTGAATGAATCTGACAAACTTTGGCCTCGAAATGAAACAGGCAAAAAGAAGCCCAAGGCATATAGCTGTCGGCCCAAAACTCTTTGCACTTATAAGTCTATAAAAGGATCCATTAGTCTTCGAACCCACCCAAATTCATTCGTGTGAAGCCACCCATTAAGCTTTGGTTGGTCTTTGATGAAAGATTGTGGGCCACAGAATAGGTTAAACTCAATAAAGGCTTCAAGTAAATCAACCTCTCTCTCAATTAGGGATGACAACAACCTATGTCACTTTTAACAAAAGACGAATAAAAGTTTGATTTAGTGATAATACCGCTAGTCTTGAATCTGACGTCTCATATTTGAATCTCTTAATTAAATAGTACCTAACCAAAAAAAGAAGAATGATATAACCCTTGTAAAAAAAAATACATTAATAAGTAATAGTATTTAATATAAAAGAATGATCCATCTTGATGTTTTTTCTTAATTTCATTCACATTTTATATTACAAATCATTTTTAGTCATTTTATATAAACTCTGACTCTGATATTCAAAAGCACTTCTGACTAATAGTTTATCAGTCAACACTCAATTGTTTATTTGAAAAATACTTCTCTAAAAGCTACCGCTAGAAGCCCACAATGATTTGGTCTATTGGAAATAGTAATATCTTTTAGTTTTAACCTCGAGCTCCAACGTTGGAATCCTTTCAATCAAAATCATGAATATGTTAAATTATTTTAAAATCGAAAACCATAATCTTTAAACTTCTTATCAGTTTGGTTTCAGTTCAAACCTAAAACAAAAACAGGCGACACTACTTCAAAGCATACATCTATGACTACCACGACATCGGGTAAACAATATAAGTGTTGGGGGTGTTACTAAAATACTCCGCGTACAGACTAAGTAGTAGGGCGCACAATCGGCGATGCCCAACGCTCGATACCCGCTACAGGTATATAAGGGCTTGAAGCCCTCCAAAGGAAGGGACTTCGCCTCTCTCCTCACTTTCTACTTTCCACTATCTCTCTACACCTTATCTCTTTACCGTATTCTCTCAACTCTCTCCTGAAACTTAAACTAACTTGATCGTCGGAGCTTACTCCGGGGGGCATCCCCGGCTCTTTCACAGGTCTTTTCCCTCCCGACGAGATCAGACGAACGGATCGTGAGTTAACCCCACACCAACAAATATCATTGTTCATACCGGAGCTAGATGGTACAAACAATAAGTTTGAACCTGTTATCTATAAGTTTAAAATTCTGCGATTAAATCACTGGACCAACTCATATTCAAAGTATATGCGATTACAATAAACAATCTATCGATCACAACCCATTACTTAAAATAATCATTGGAGTGTAAAACGAAGCATTCTTCTCTTCTTATCAAATATTATTGGAACCAAATCCAAACTCAGGAATTACAGAGTATTGATATCTAAAGCTTTCGTCTCATCTTGTCATCGTAAAGCATAGAAACATATATTATTGATGCCGCTTCGGTAACCGTTACGTGAGTGCTTTCCCTTCTCCACTCGATCCCTCGTACTCGTAGCAAGTGTCTCAAGCTCTCAGCATCTAGTGCCAAATCTATTCCACTACTTCCTCACATAGTTCTTATCGACGACCACTGGCCATGGGCCAAGGCAAAGAGTTATAAAACTCTGTCTCACTTATATTAAACCAACGGGTCTCAATAACTCGAATTATTCGGTAAAGTTTATGTATATATTTTTTTACCACTTTCTTACACGCTCCTTCTAATGAAAACCAACTAATATGCTAGCAGAAGTTTCTACAATCACGCCATACTGTGTGCTTTAAGGCAACGGTTGATATCAGAGGTCGTGGATACTTAATTTGTACACGTGACTTCAATAGCAAACCAGCTCTAATACGATATCATAAGCCAACTTATCCCAATAACTCGCGACCTGTTGGGAGATTTCGATATATAGATCAGGGCTAGCTAACGCACGTAAGGCATATGCTAATCTTACCGTATGCATGTCGTCTTTTGCTATTTACACCATGAATTAGCCGGAGTTTCGCGGCATGGTACTATATACTCATAACCTCTAATGGACGAATTCCAGCTAGTTCGTTGCTAATTCCCTAACCCTAATCATAAGATTCACCTAATTTAAAAATATCAACCGACAATTCATATTCGTCGAAATTATATTAAAGTGTATCTAATGAGTGTGATTGAAATATATATATATATATATATAATGGTGGTGTCTTCGGTGCACTCACTTTTTTGGGTGCATTCAGTGCACTCACTTCATAACTGTCCTTTAAACACGCGATTTATGTCAAAATGATGTCATTCATCACTTATGATATGATGAACAATAACACACATGAATTTGCACAAAAACCATTGAAGATTTACTTTAATTTGAAGGATTTAGAGTTTAGAGATTTAGGGTTAGGGTTAGGGTTTACAATTTGGGGTTTAGGGATAGAACTCAAAATTGGAGGTCTAGGGTTTAGGATAATCCACTAATTAGTTGTTATCATCTGTTATATCATCACATTACATTAATTCTACAAATTAAAATTCAAAATCCGACACCTTAAGACTAGTTTTTGAGTTGGGTGCATTGAGCGCACTCATTTTTGTGAGTGCACCGAAATAGTCAATATATATATGTATGCTACTTCATAGCTAGCTTTTTCATTCAAACCGATTCATACTTTGAGAAGAAATGGCTAAGAACAATGGCGGCCTCTATTACTACAACCGCGCTTGCAGCACGCAACATTTTATATTAGAAATAATTTTTAGTCATTTTATATAAACTCCGACTCTGATATTCAAAAGCACTTTTGACTAATAGTTTATCAGTCAACACTAACTGCTTATTTAAAAAATACTTCTCTAAAGGCACACGTTACGTGAGTGCTTTCCCTTCTCGACCGACACCTCCCTCGTTTTTTCCACTCGATCACTTGTAGCAAGCGTCTCACGCTCGCAGCATCTAGCGCGAAATCTATTCCACTACTTCCTCACACTGTTCGTATCGACGACCAATGACCATGGCAAGGAATTATAATATTGTGCCTCACTAATATTAAACCAACAGGTCTCGATAACTTAAATTGTACCGAAAAGTTCATGTTATCAGCTCATGTGTTTGAAGTTTTCACAGTCCGATGTATAGTGTGTTTTAAGGCGACGGTTAATATTAAAAGTCTTGAAGACTTGTATGTGTAATCTCAGTGACAAGTCAGTTCTGATAACATGTCATAAACCAACTAAACCTAGTAACGCAAGTTTTTTTTATGAATGATGAAAATATTACAAGAAACTAACCAATCCATGAAAGTACAAAGGTAAAAAAAAAGTCAGCAGCTCGACCAGTAGTAGAGCAAGCAAGCAATGAAAAAAAAAAAAACAAAACAAAATTAAGCAATAAAAAAAACAACCAACTCGAGAATTAAAAGAAGAAAGAACGTGAGGGTCAATGAGGTGCTTCGTCCCGATCTCCATCCACTAGTGGAAGCGTCTATCTGAGATGCGACTAAAAGCTCGTAACCATCGTCCAACCATAAGAACAATCTTTTGTCCAATCTCTTTTGGGGAGGCCTCCACATCCCCTGAAAATCCTATTGTTTCTCTCCAACCAGATGTACCAACACACTGCATGGGGCAATAACTTGATGGAGTCTCTGAACCATGGGTCACACCACAAGCCTCGCCAAGCAATGAGGGATTGGCGAATGAAAGGAAGGTAAGGACCATTGAAGATCAAGCTAACGTAGGTAAGGCGTATGCTAACATTATCGTACGTCCGTCGTGTATCGCTATTCAGACAATGAAACTAACAAGAGTTTTGGACATGGTACTATATACTCATAATCTCTAATGAGTGCATTCCAGTTCTTCCTACCTCTCTAATTTAAAACATAAGAATCATTTAATTTAAAAATAATTATCGACAATTCTGATTGGTAGCTAGTAAATGCATACTTCGAGAAGGAGGAGAGAAAAAAAAAACTATATATATGCTACTTCATAGCTAGTTTTTTTCATTCAACCGATTCATACATCATCGAGAGAAAGAAATGGCTAATGGCGATCCCACTTCTCATCATCACTATAACGACCTCCGCTGCTGCTGTTCAAAGCTATGATCAAATGTGCACGGAAAGTAGCAGCGGCGGCGGTACTAATGCGACGACGACCGGTGGCGTCTATTACTACAACCGCGCTTGCAGCACGCAGTACTTCCCCGGGAACTCAACGGAGCTGCAGGGTTACGTGCTGGACAACATCAAGACCTCGTTCTACAATGCCCAGCAGCAGTCCCGCCGTTTCTGCGACGGCGGCCGTGGATACGGCGCCAGGGACCGTCACGTGACGGAAGACCTTGTCACGGTCGTCAGCTACGCGTCGTGCGGCGAGGGCTACGACCTCCGGGTGTGCGCCGAGTGCCTGGAAGGCGCGAGCCGGCTGATCAGCAACCGCTGCGACGGCGCGTCGGGGGTTCGCGCCTGGTCGGAGATCTGTTGCGCTCGGTACGAGCAGGATTACAAGTTCTGTAGTACAAGTTGAAATGGTGGATGTTTGCATGCGATGTTTTGCTTTTATGATTCAATAACATATATATGTTTTACAATATATAAACACTCCTTTTTTTTTTTTTAAGAAAGTCAACTTATATGGAATTGAAGTTTGCACAAAATATGAATCAGATGCGTGCTCTTAATTTTCGGTATCAATTAACTAACTATTGTATCTAATTTAATCATTTTCCAATCCCAAAACACGATAGTTTCCGGGATCCACCCTCTCTCCACAATATTGAGTCGTTACCAAACAAAGTTGAAATCAGATACACAACAACCACGAGTTAAGACTTGAACACTTGAACTTTATTGTTCTTTTCTCCGTTAATATAATTATCACCCTTATAAAAAACAACCACAAGTGAAGACACACAAAAAAAAAACAACTAGTAACCGAGAAAAAAAACTATTTTCTTTCTTATGCATAATTTTGATATATTAAATTCAAGTGAATGGCAAGAGACACAAAGTTAGATGCTTAGAGCAACCCAACTTCCATCACAATGTCATATAACATTAACATAATTTCATATGAGAAGATGCTATCGTATCTATCTTTGGCGGGTGTGACATACGAATGAAGAAGGGATACGATTTTTCAAAAATTTAAGGTGGAAACTTGGGTGTTATTAGGGAGTAGGGAGAGCGATCATGTGAGCTACTAAATCTAATTGGAAAGTGAGTTGGATCTACGTGTGGTTTGGTCCGATAAACTGCGTTATGAATCAGATTTAGATCATGGAATCAAAATATCTCACAATACATATTATGGACCAGATCAGTCCATTCTCGACAGCCTACAATCCGAACCAAACTATACAGTAACGATTGGATCACGATTTTTTCTAAAGATCTGATACTCTATTTTCACATCCCTAATTTCAACAAACAACACTGTCGATAACCACCCAAAACTTAAAATAATCATTGGAGTGGAAAACAAAGCATTCTCACGCTCTCAAACAACATTGTCATCGTAAAGTATAGAAACGTATGAATTATTGATGCCGCATTGGCAAACGTTACGTGAGTGCTTTCCCTTCTCGATTACCCCCTCGTTTTTTCCCCACTCGATCCCTTGTAGCAAGCAAGCGCCTCACGCTCTCAGCATCTAGCGCCAAACCTATTATTCCACTACTACTCACACGGTTCTTATCGACGACAAAATGGCCATGGAAAAAGAGTTATAATAGTGTGTTTCACTATTATTAAACCAACTAATTTTAATAACTCAGAATAAATTGTGTTCAGCTTCGTTACAATCCTCTTCAAATAAATTCAACTCACGTGCTTAAAGTTTTCAGAGTCCCGACCATACTGTGTGGTTTTAGACGATTGTTATTGTTGGAGGTCTCCTGAGAACTAGTACACGTGATCTCAGAAACAAACCAACTCTGATACTACATCATAAACCAACTGGTTTCACTAATTCAAGTTGTTGGGAGCTATCCATATATATGGATCGGGCTAGCCAACGTAGTACGACGTATGCTAAACTTACAGTACGCCCGTCGTGCTTTTTGCAATGTAGACCAGGAACTAATCGGAGTTTCAGATATGATACTATACTCCTAATTTCTAATGGGTGAAACTAGGGGTGGCTATTTGGACCGGGACCGGATTAAAAACCGGAAACCGGACCGTATAACCCAGACCGAGACCGGACCGGGATCGTATAGTAAACAATCCAATCCAATCTTTGGGCTTAGATTTGAGGTAAAAAAAACCGGATAAAGACCGGATAAGAGAGCTCAACACCCAAAACTTAAGTGTAATTTGCATAAACGGTCACAAACCTTTGCACTTAGTACAAAACTTAACCAACTCCTCATCCTTTAAAGCCTTAGGCCACTCAAATCCCACAATCTCAATGTAAAATCAAGACCGAATTGGGACCGGACAAGATCAAAACCGGACCGGATCAAGACTGGACTGTATCCAATCCAATCTTCGGTCCTTATATTTTCAAAAATACCGGACTGGACCGGATCAATTTGGACCAATTTAACCAGACCGGACCGTATAGCCACCCTAGGTGAAACCCAGTTCGTACTCTTAGAAATATATTAAAGTGTAACTAATAAGTTTGAATGCAAAAAAAAAAAAAAAAAAAAACTATATATATGCCACTTCATAGCTAGCTTTTTCATTCAAACCGATCCATGCTTTGAGAAAGAAATGGCTAAGAACAATCGCTTGGTGATGATGGTCCGACTTCTCATCATCATCATCACGATAACGGCCTCCGTCGCTGATTCTGCTGTCGCTCAAAGCTACGATCCAATGTGCACGGAAAGTAGTAGCAGCAGCAGCAGCGGCGGCGGTAGTGCGACTTCCACCACCAATGGCGTCTACTACTACTACAACCGCGCCTGCAGCACGGAATACTTTCCTCCGAATGCAACGGAGCTGCAGGGTTACATACTGGACAGCCTCCGATCCGGGTTCTACAATAACATGTTGAATACTGCCGGCCAGCCCCGGAGTTTCTGCGATCGCGGCCGTAAGTATGGCTCCGATGGTGATCGTCCCATCATGGATTATAAAGTCGTCAAGATCTTCGGCTACGCGTCGTGCGGCGAGGGCTACGACCCCCAGCAGTGCGTCGATTGTTTGGATGGCGCGAGCCAGGTGATACGCAACCACTGCGACGGCTCTGCCGGGGTTCGTGCCTGGTCGGAGATCTGTTGCGCTCGCTACGAGCAGGATTACGACTTCTGTTGAAATGGTGGGACAAATATTGGATGTTTGCTGAACCGATGCGCGCGCGGCTTGATTGGTTTACTTTATTGCGATCGAGTTTTTGCTGTTTTGAGTTGTTTCTGGTACGACGATCGACTTCCTTTTGTTCTCGTTGTTAAGCGTGACGCTTGTTTGTACGCCTCCCCTTTTAATAAACATCTTTAGCGTTGAGAGAATGCAACCAAAGGAGTCGATTGGGAATGCACGTGAACGAATCGTCCAAGTTGTTCACCACTGCCTGTTTGTAATAATCAATGTAGTAAAAAATCGCGCTTTAAACTTCAAGATCACCAAAAATCACCATTTCCCAATTTCAGACAATTCTTCATCGATCAATGACCTCCATTTACAAAAACCCATTACTGGAGAATACTTACTTGGTAGCCGGTGTTGGGATGAATAGTTTTGCAAAGCTATAAATGAAATTTGTTTGTACCATCTAGCTCCGGTATGAACAATGATTTGTTGGTGTGAGGTTGACTCACGATCCGTTCGTCTGATCTCGTCGGGAGGGAAGGAACCTGTGAAAGAGCCGGGGATGGCCCCCGGATTAAGCTCCGACGATCAAGTTAGTTTAAGTTTCAGGAGAGAGTTGAGAGAATAAGATAAAGAGATAAGGTGTAGAGAGATAGTAGAAAGTAGAAAGTGGGGAGAGAGGAGAAGTCCCTCTTTCCTTGGAGGGTTTCATACCTTTATATACTCGTAGCGGTTTTCGAGCGTCATACGTTGTCGATTGGACACGCTATTACTTAGTCTGTGCGTGGAGTATCTTAGTAACACCCCCAACAATTGCCCCCCAAGCTGGTGGTGAGTTTTAACTCATCACTAGCTTATTATTTATTTATTTTTTAAATCTTCGTAGGTAATTTTGGCTGGTGCCCTATGTACCCCCAGTTGCCTCCCAGCTGGTGGCGCATTTAGCTGACGCGGTGCTAGCTTCCTGCGTCATGCCCCCCAGTTGGTGTATTTCATTAAACCGTTGAGCGCTCTTCTATTGGAATCTCCAAGGCGTTGAGCAATTGCTTGTTGAAAATTTTCCAAGGTATTGAGCACTCTCTTATTGGAGTTCTTCACACACACACACAAGTGTGCCCTCTTTCATTGGTGCGCTTGTGATAGCCGCACGATTACGTTACGGGGTTACCGCGCACGTTTAGTGCCCATTTTTTTGGAGATAGAGGTAATTGAACACTCTCATATTGTAGATTCACTGATGCTCTTATTGAAGTATTATTTGTGTGCTTCGTTGAGACTTATTTGTAGCTTCACCGATGCTCTTATTGAAGTCTTATTTGTGTGCTTCGTTGAGACTTATTTGTAGCTTCACCGAGGCGTTGTGCGCTCTCCTCGTCGGGGTTTATGTACCCTTAGTTTGGAGTCTTCAAGGCGTCGAGCGCTTGGTGAGGCATGACATTGACTAGTCGAGGCATGGGCCGTGATTATATGTCGCTTGGTGAGTTTCTCATCTCCCACGTTGTTGTGTACGTCTTGTCCCCCATTAGCGCCATTAACGCTCAGGAAAGTAAAATATTTCAATATTTAATAAAGATAGAAAGATGGAGTACTTAGCTTTGAACTGAAGATGTAGGAATAGGAATTGCTTCCCTTAGGAGCACGCGTATTCCTTGTAGTACAGTGGCTCGCATGTTTGTTCATAGGGATGCAAATGAGCCGAGCGGCTCGACGTTCGACTCGAGAAAAGCTCGTTCGAACTTGGCTCGTTAATAAACGAGCCGAACACGAGCTAACTTTTGTTTAGCTCGTGAAGCTCGCGAGCTAGCTCGACTCGGTGGCTTGTTGAGCTAAACTCGTGAGCTAGCTCCTTTAGAGCTCATAATATGTCTTAACATGTTGCTAGAGAGCCAACTCGATTACCAACTTATATACGAATCAATCTATATCTTATGATTTTAATTCATATGGTTGTTAAATTATATATATCTCACCATATATAAAGTTTAACACGTTGAGTATGTGATCAAATATATCTTATTTTATACTTTAAAAAGAAATTATGCATCATAGATTGCTTCGATACTATGAAATAACATGATTTGGAGTAGTTAAAATTTATTACCTAAATGATATATGATACCAACAAAGTATAATATGAGATTAGCTAACAAAATAAATCATATGTATCATGATATACAAAATGAAGTACCAAATAAAAGTCAAGATTTTAATAAACAAGCTAGCTCGAGCTCGACTCGGCTCGGCTCGTTAATAAACGAGCTGAGCTCGAAATCGACTCGTTTATTAACGAGCTGAGCTCAAGCTGGAGTAAAACTCGACTCGGCTCGGCTCGGCTCATTTGCAACCCTAATGTTCATGAACTCAGCTCCTGAGTTCGAATCACCGCGCAAGCATAATTTTTTGATGGAAGCGTGGAGTTGTAGAAGGATGGACAAGGAGCGGGCCAGCTGCGAGTTGGAGTTGGGTCTATCCGCGTTCGAGATGAGCTAGGTCGTGGTGGGCCTGAGGCGGGCTCAACGTGAGGCTTGTTGAAGCGGAGAGTGACGGACATGGTGTTGGACGCGAGTCTGTGGTGGGCTGGCACGCGGAATGAGGAGCGAGCGCAGAGTTGGAGGCGGACTTGACCTCGCGGGCCGGGAGATGTGAGTGATTAGCTTTGACTTGAAGAGGCGGCGACAAGATTTGTTGACATAGGGCTGCCGCGTGAATGTTCACAACTCGAGTTGTAGCCTGCTGGTCAGTTTGCTTGTCTCGCGGAAGAATGGCGCAGGTTCGATTATTGGCGGCGCCAATATTAATTTTGATGAGCTCAGTGCATGTTGGGCTCTGGAAGTGATGAGATGCGGGCCGCGCATTGGAAGCAAGCCTAACATCCGCGAGACTGTTGTTGGGGCGGAAGTGGGGCAAAGCCCGGTGCGAGGCGCGGACGCGATGTTGGCCGCGAGTGTGGTGGTGCCACGGGTCTGGGCGTCGGCCTGGTCTGGGCTGCGCCGCGAGTGGTGGGTTGCCCATCTTGGGTGAGTAAGCCGCGAGTTGGAGAAGCAGAGCGAGGAGATATTAAAATCAGGGTTCCGCGCCCATTTGATTAACAGTTCTCATGTACTCCACTGGTTCCCTTTGCTTGCACGCGAGTGACTGAACCCTGGTTCGAATCCCTTCTCCCGCGCATGATTTTTGTGATGCTTTGCACTCTACAGCTTCACTGGGCGGGCCGGGTGCATCTTGTGGGCCGCGAGTTGCAGCCGCACAAGTGGGCCGCGAGTTGGTGGTGCACAGAATGGGGCGTGGGTCCGGTCTAGGCAGCGAGTCGGAGTAGGCTTTGATGCGGGACACGTCATTAGCGGGTCGTGTGACGCGAGTGATCGGGCAGGCCCAATCAGCTTCGGAGCGATTATTGTATTCCAATTAACCGATTAACCAAACTGAATAAACTTTAGTTTGGTTAATTTGGTTATTGTATTAGATTGGACGGTTTGGTTATAATATTGTATTCTACAGCTGGTTCGAATCCCTTCTCCTGCGCATGATTTTTGTGATGCTTGCACTCTACAGCTTCACTGGGCGGGCCGGGTGCATCTTGTGGGCCGCAAGTTGCAGCCGCACAAGTGGGCCGCGAGTTGGTGGTGCACAGAACGGGGCATGGGTCCGGTCTAGGCCGCGAGTCGGAGTAGGCTTTGATGTAGGACACGTCATTAGTGGGTCGTGTGACGCGAGTGATCGGGCAGGTCAATCAGCTTCGGAGCGGTTATTGTATTCCAATTAACCGACTAACCAAACTAAATAAACTTTAGTTTGGTTAATTTGGTTATTGTATTAGTTTGGACGGTTTGGTTATAATATTGTATTTCATGGTTGATAGAATTTAAACTTTTTTAGTTTGGTTATTACCATGGTAACCATTTGAACACCCCTAAGAGAGAGTGTATTCAGAGAGATCATGTTTTCGCACAAAATCGCTGAGCACCTTAGATGGGTCGTTTTATCCTGGAGACGACCGGCTGATAGTCTGTCGTGCGCAACGAAGGTAGTGTCGCGAACGTCTTAAAGAGAAGGACCTAATCCACGACTCAACTCCAGATCCGTAATCCTGATTTTTTCTGTTCGGTTTCTAACACAAAGTCGTCAGAATCTTCGGCTACGCGTCGTGCAGCGAGGGCTACGACGTCCAGTAGTGCGTCGCTTACTTGGAAGGCGCGAGCCAGGTGATAAGCAGCCGCTGCGGAGATCTGTTGTGCTCGGTACGAGCAGGATTACCACTTCTGTATTACTTGAAATGGTGGAACAAATATTGGATGATTGCATGCGATCGTGTTATGCTGTTTTTGCTTTTTGAGTAGTTTCCGATACGAGTCTGACTTCTTTTTGTGTTTCATTGTTATTGCTTGGCGAGCGTGGCACTTTTGTATTGCTGGATCAAGATACTGGGCCTGAACTTGGGGTTTGGTTTGGGCCTCGCTTTAGTGTGTCAATAAAGAGCCCAGTTAGTTTATGCAAAGGCTGAACGTGTGTTAGTTGCTTGTTAGAGTTGTGCGTAGTTGCTAGCTTTAATGACGGTGATTGTTAAGCAGCTCCTTGTTTTCTGTTTTACAAGCCAAGCAATTAGGAGGATTAGTGGCTTATAATAGCAGTTGTTATCTGGGATCGTTTGGAAGTTGCGATTGGTTTGTTGAGATTGTTATTATGCATGTATTGTTTACAATTCATCATTTTTTTAGCAGAAACAATACATGGATTGTTTCTATGATGTGACAGAAACTATCACTCATTTTGAGTGATTGTTATATCTCAACTTTTAGTTGTGATTGTTGAGATAGTTGAGTTGAGATTGTTTTGTCCCAACTTTTAGCTGATGCGACTTACACAATCACACATACCAAACGTTGTATTCTACAATGCATCAAATTCCACAATATATGTATAATATTATACATGCATTCTCAACAATACATCTATTTAACAATCGCAACTTCCAAACGACCCCTTAGTTGCCTTGATGTATTTAAATCTATTATGTTTCCTTAATAAAATCACCAAGTTTTCTTTGCATTACTGTTTACATGTATGCCTCGCCTCTTAATAACATCTTTAGGGTTGAGAGAATCTGACCAAAGAATTCTTAACGATCAACTCTTGGTAAATGGCTCCGACACCATGGTGGCATATCAAGAAATTTATCTAAGATAGGTCCATCGTGAATTTTGTTTTTTTTTTCTATGTAAGGTACATTGACTTCCTTTTGTTCTCATTGTTCTTGCTCGGCGAGCATAACTTGTAGTATGCCTCGCCTTTTAATAGCATCCCAATAAAATTCTCTGATATCATGTTCACTGGCATAACCAGAAATTTATCGAAGGTAGGTCCAATGTAAAAAGTTATTTCGAAATCTTCCTATCCTATGTATCTATAAAGTGTCTGGTTCGTCCTTTAGCCTTTTGGAAATATTTCTCGATGATCAACCAAGTATAAATACATATCTCATCACACCATGTATAGTTATCCTTCTCATTGGCAGGTTGGCGGAGTTGCTTTCCGGTGCGGGAAAGTTAGCGTAAGTTTCAGAACGTCTTTTCATATTATGAAAAAATTAAAATACATTCATTAAGTAAATTATGAGTGATGTTAAAAATACCCTACCGCATCTTTCTTCCCATTCATATAAAGAGGTTCTCCAGTAGAACTCACCTCATTAACTTTGTCTGTGCTATGCCTATGCGCAGTGCACGGAAGGACTGCTCGGTCCTTTTGCTTAATAACGGGATGGAGTCCATTAAACAAAAAGGCATCGCAAATATATTGTGGAAGGAGGACAAAACTTGAGTATTAAATAGTCATTGCTTTTTTACTGGTATTAATTAATTACCATGTACGTACACTTCTTGGGAATTAATACAAAAATGTAATTAATAAATAATTAAGTAATTAATCTGAATATTTTATTATTCAAATCGAGTTATATGAATAAAGCCACCCAACCCGAGATGAGTTAGCTTGCTAAAAATGACATCTTCTATTAATTATAGTTATTTTGGGTATTAAATTCATGTTGTGTTTCATAATCTTAGGAAATTAAATACTCATTAATTACATTCTTTTTTTAACTACCATTTCACCTTGACCGTTTGAACGGGAGAGACAAAAAATAGTATCTAAATATGTTTATTCAATCTCATCTAATAGATCTTTTTAGATCAATTGTTGTAAGCAATACACATTTCTTATACACAGAAGATATGTTTTTTTTTTATAACCAGATGATATGTTCTTCAACCATTCCTTTCTCATCAATTCTATTCTTATGCATAGAGGATATGTTCTGGCTTAATGAGTAATCCAAAACAGGCAAAATTTGAGGCCCACTCCAGAAGAATTAGTAACTTTTGAAGTGTTATGTGTTGGAGGTTAAAATCATGAATCATGGAGTGAAGAAAAACTTGATCAAATGAAGTACATTCAAAATAAGATTAGTTGTTCATTGAGTTTGAACATGTATATGATCGGATAAGACTAAGAAGTTAAATTTTTTTCACCACTACTTGGCTACCCACGTAGAAAACATAATAATGTATCAAATTAACCAAAAATAATATATATCACGGTTCAGTCAAGCATACGCCCGTCTAGTTTTGTTATTTAGATCGTGAATTAACCGAAGTTTGAGGCATGATATTATACCCTAACTTCTAATGGATGAACCTCAGTCCCCAATTCTCTAACCCAAACCAAGATTCATTTAATTTTGAAATGAAAATCAAATATTCAGACTCATCAAAACTATCAAAATACAAATAATAAGTGTGCTAGCCTTTACCTATATATCACATATGTATACAAGAATTACTATTAGGTTTTTGTATTATTTCGAATAAAGACATTATATATTCTTGGTTTTTAGTGAATTTTCACTAATATTTTTTAATGATACTTACGTTAATCTTCATCCCTTATTTCAAATGAATAAATCATCATCATAGTATTCATTATATTAGAAATAGAAAGTTAAGATAAATATCAAATTACTAGAAAGAAGAGTATTGATAAATTAAAATATTCATATTCTTTAATTTTAGTATATTGTTAAGACAAAAAGTTATTTTCACGTTACTATAAGCAAAAAGTAATTTTTGGTATTAATCAAATTACTATAAGTAAAATTGTTGAAGTTTTTATTTTGAATTTTTTTTTTGACAAAAGATAATCATATATAGATCAAAGATATGTACCGTTACATCCTGGAAATCAGCCAGGCCTGAAAATTAAAATAGCGACACGTAGATGGGTACAAAGCAAGGGCCTTTCTAGCCACCGCATGGGCTACCCTATTGTTCCTCCGTCCTACAAATCGCAAACTAAACCTAGAATTAATCACCATACATTGGCGGATCTCCTCCAAGACCATCCCAATCCTATTATCTCTCGTCTCAGCTTGATTGATTTTATCGATGATGACCTTGGCATCTCCTTCAAACCTTACATCCTGGAATCCATTGGCTACACACCATAAGATAGCTTCTCGGAGGACGAGCGCTTCCACCACCAAAGGATCATGAATGAACCCAAACTGAACCCCCTGAGCTTGGAGGACCTCCCTATGAGGATCAAGAAGCACCATTCCGCCAGCAGAGTGGGACCCAGCTCTCGTAGCCCCCATCCAACATACACACCATCGAGAAGCCCCTGGCCAAGCCTAGAGGATGGAGAATGGGGTGCAGACTCGGATCTACCCTATCTGCTGGCACCCGTTCCCATTCCTCACACTGTTGATGAAGTTGACGCAACAAGGCAGGAAAACCAAACTGCTTGCCTTCAAAGACAACCCAATTACGCGACTTCCAAATTCGCCAAAGCACAGCCACCACAACCATGATCATGGGAGGGTGGTGGATTAAGGCAAACAGCCGTTTGAGAAACAGGGGAAAAGTATGGCGAGGCAAGCCTTGGCCAAGATGTTCTAGCCCTGAATAGTCCCATAAAGCCCGAGCCACTGGACACTCCAGGAATAAATGTTCCATAGTTTCCGATGCTTCCCAAAAAACCGGACAACGCGGAAGGACAGGAACACGTTTCTCAATGAGGCCCTCCGTAGTAGGGAGGATACGATGAAAAATTTGCCACACGAACACCTTCAACTTAGGGGGAATGTCAGCCTCCCAGAGACAAATCCAACCGGCCCTATCCATCCAACTAGCCGTAGCCCTCCAACAACCATTCCTTTTGGACAGATCAACGACTAAATGATATGCGGTTTTGACAGTAAACACGCCATCCGACGTGCAATGCCAGATAAGTTTATCCACCATATTCTGTCCCGGAAGAGGAATAGAACGAATCATTCGACATGTTGGAGGATCAAACCATTGGCTCAGTTTGGCGTCACACCAACCCCCTTCCCCATCCTGAGCTATAACCTCCGCCACCAGCGGGTCACCACCTTCTGGGATCACCTGCGGGTTATAGACAGGCTTCTCAGGATGCAACTGAGGAATCCAATTCGAGGAGAGCAACGATGCTGACTCCCCATTACCAATTTGCCAACGAAGGCCCTGTTCAAGCAACTGCCTCCCATAGAGAACACTCTGCCATCCCCAGGAAGGGCGTGAACGTGCTTGGGCTTGGAGAAAAGTCCCCCTTGGGAAGTATTTACCTTTATAAACTTGAGCCAGCAAGGATTGGGGTTCCTGAAGAATTCGCCATCCAATTTTAGCCAGCAGTTCCTGATTAAAATGTTCAAAATGATGGAAACCCATGCCCCATCATGTTTGCTTTTGCACATATTTCTCTAGGAAACCCAATGAATCCTTGACTGCCCCTCCGTCACACCCCACAAGAACCGAGCAACGTGCTTGTCTAGGAGCCGACAAAGCGACAGGGGTAATCGGAAGCAAGACATAACATGCAATGGTAAGGCTAAAGCAACAGATTTGATTAGGGTTTCTTTTGCTGCCCAAGATAAAGTACGTTGCTTCCAACCTTGCAGTTTCTCCAGCAGTTTTTCTTCCAGGTAGCGGAAGGTAGCCATCTTCGATCGGGCAATTAGGGTCGGGAGCTTCAAGTATTTATCATGGACTCCCACCGCTCCCACTCCCAGAATCGCAGCCAGAAACTCCTGGTCTGCGGGGGCTATGTTCTTACTAAAACAAACCACATATTTTTCCAAGTTAACCCGTTGGCCACTTAACTCCTCATATTCATTTAAAACGTCGATCAGATTTTCACACTCCTGAAGATTACCTTGCAGGAACAAATAAGAATCATCCTCAAAGAATAAATGTGAAATCCTAGGAGCTTGCGGAGCTACTTTCACTCCTTCCAGTCTCTTGTCAGCAATTGCCTTGCGAAGAATCGCAGCAAAGCCTTCCGTACATAGCACAAATAGCAGGGGAGACAGAGGGTCCCCTTGTCGAAGCCCCCGGGAAGGCGAGAAAAATCCTGACGGGGACCCATTCATCAGGACAGAGAAAGATGTTGAGCGAAGACATTCATGGATCCATCCTATCCAGACGGAATTGAAACCCATTTTCTCCAGGACTGCGAGCAAGAAGGGCCATTCAACTCTATCATAGGCCTTTTCCATGTCAACCTTTAGAGCCATGTACCCTTTCTTACCACGTGTCTTGATTTTCAAATAGTGCATCAATTCATGACCAACCAAGATATTCTCAATGATTTGCCTTTCGCGAATGAAAGCATTCTGTCCATCAGAAATAATTCTCGGTAGAATATCAGCTAGCCTAGCAGCCATGATTTTAGTAATTATTTTGTACACAAATTGACACAGGCTGATAGGCGGCAATTGCCTCATATTTTCCACATTATCCACCTTGGGTATCAATGCAAGCCACGTATGATTGAAGCTTCGAAGCATTCTACCCGTGGCAAAGAATGAACAAACAACCTCAATCACCGAATCGCCTACGATATCCCAAAAGGCTTTGAAAAATTTTCCCGTAAATCCATCCGAGCCAGGAGCCTGTTTGGAACCCATTGCAAACACCGTCCTACGAACCTCCTGAGGCATAACCTATGCCGTTAGCATATCATTCATCTCTTGGTTTACATTCCGAGCAATAGGAAGACCTGCCACACGCTCTGCCACATTTATCACTTGATTTTCCGAAGTGAAAAGATGTTGGTAAAACTGACAGGCGATGTCCGCCTTCCCTTTCTCTTCAGTAACCCACTCTCCATTCTCATTATATAGACCAGCAACATAATTTCTTTTCCAACGAGTTCTTGTGACGATGTGGAAGTAGGAGGTGTTATTATCACCTTTCTTCAGCCAATGCACCCTCGATTTTTGTTGCCAATACACCTCCTCTGCTTCCCATTGGCGAGTCAGCTCTGTTTTTAGGATCTTAACCTCCTCCCAATTGATGGGGTGCTGAGATTTGATACGATCAATCTCAACTTGGAGAGTCTTGATATTGCGCAGCGAGTTGGTGGTCCCAGCCCTACTCCAATCATAGAGAAGGTGTCTCAAATGCTTAAGTTTCTCCCAGAGTTGATACATCGGGGTCCCAGAGATTTGCTCTTGCCATACATACCTCACCATTGCCCTAACTTCCGGGTTGTCCGCCCATCGGGCATCAAACCTGAAAAGGGGCCGACTTTGTCGAACAAAGGGTTTGTCCGCAAGGAGAAGTGCCCGATGATCCGAATGTTGAATTTTTTATTTAATCCGGCCGGCCGGACCTTAATCTAGTAATGGTTTTCGGATTATGGAATGGTAGCTAGAGCTAGAAATAAGGCAGCACATACGTAAGGTTTATTTAGGGCTAATTCCACTAGAAAGCCCAAACTATCCAAAAAGTGTAATTTGTGGGCTAAATTATTCAATATAACAAATCTGGCCCATGAATTTGTTGAAATGTATTTGAAGTTGACAAGTAATACACTAAATATGTATTTGGAAATCACGCCATGAATTTAACACAAATCCAAATACCAAATTTAATTGATATCCAAAAAAATTATTTAACATTTAAAAATCCAAATTACAGTTACCAAATCCAAATTCTTCTATCCAAACTAACCCAAACAGTAAAATTGATTTAGCTTTATATATACTAACTTACTTATTACCCCCTCAACATGTCGAAGAGTCTTTTTTTTTTATTCGAAGAGTCATTTAAAAAAAAAAACATATCGAAGAGTTAGGTGGATTTTTTATTATCATACCTACGTCAGGGGAAATTTCTTGTTATATTTTATATTAAAGAGTAGAGGAGGAAAGAAAAGGCAACATGACTACATGAGGAAAAAGTAATCATGACGCCAAGCTTGAGGTGATAGCATAGTTGTCATGCCGGCCGATAGGTTTAACCGGTATCGGTTATGAAACCGGCATGACACCACCGATATGACCGGCATGATCGATCTACCAATTTTTAAATAAAATGATCTCATTTTAGTAAATTTGAATATGAGTACATGTAATTTTATTTGAAATATCACATTTTATTTAAATATCAATATGAATTGTACGTAAATTGTCTTCAAATATGGTTTATATATGATTAGATTCATTTGACATTAATGGTTTTTGACATTTCTACATATTTTATTAACTGGTATGAACCGGCACAAACCGGTTGTACCACTGGTAGAATCATTCCATTTGGTAAACCGACGCAACGGTATAAAACGGTTTGACAACCTTGAGTGATAGATAGTCTCGTTCCAAATTCCAATGTTTGACATATAACACAATATTTGATAATGTCCTTTTTGATGATGTTGATATCATTCTAT
This sequence comes from Linum trigynum, assembly GCA_964030455.1. Lineage (NCBI taxonomy): Eukaryota > Viridiplantae > Streptophyta > Magnoliopsida > Malpighiales > Linaceae > Linum > Linum trigynum. The sequence continues at coordinate 1,444,955 of OZ034817.1, forward strand.
TAATTAAGATAAACTATCAAAGGAAACACAGATAAGTAGGCATTACCAATCTATTTTGGTCACTGTTATATTGTTGGCTAAGCGAATTATTTTGTTTTGACTTATGTTTCAACAATGATATTGCTTATTGCACCAATATGCTACTTATTCAACGGGAATTGTATTACCTATTGCACCAATAAATGTATGTTATGTTTATAGGCACAAAAACATAATTGTAATGAGAAAAAAAAACATTTGTACACAAATTCAAATGTAAAATGAAAATTACTTTTGGCAATATATATAGCTCATCATCCTCCTGCGAGCCCTTTTACTATGCTATAAAGTATTAATGCTTTAATGTACAACTTGAAGTTGTACCATAACATTAAATGTATAAGTTTAAGTTGTACCATAAAGGAATTTGTACCCTTATGTTATGGTACAACTTTACAAGTTGAAGTTGTCCCATCACATAAAGGTACAAGTTCAAGTTGTACCAATAAGAATATGTACAAAACAGTGTAGGTATAATCTATAATTGTACCATAACATTGAATGTACAATTTCAAGTTGTACCATAAAAGTAAGAACTTATAGCACCAATACTATATAGTATTGTAAAATTCCTCCTGCGCACATCCCAAACAGCAACATCTATACTTGTCACTTGTTCTTCGCCCAGGCTCATCATCCCCATTGCATACTTTGACAATATATATAGCTCATCGTCAGCCCTTTGTCATTGGTGTGCACCATAGGCACACTGGCCAGCCTCACCAAAATTGGAATCTTTGAACTGCTCCTGCATGTATTAATATGTTGGCAGTCAGTGGCGGACCCAGGATTATTAGATAGGTGTGTCGTCTGATAAAAATAAGTTGAAAATAAAAATTAATTTTAATTATTAAACATAAAAATAAAAATATTATTCATAAAATTCACAAGATGATATGTTTGTTAACATCATATCAGAGCCACGGCCGGTCTGTACTTACAGCGGAAGGAGTCGCGTCGTCGTCGTTTTCTCGTGCAGGCTGAGGAACCTCGTGATTTGACGACAACCCACCATCTTCTTCTGATGACGAACCACAACTTCTCCCCATCTTATGCTCCTAGTTCCAATCGCTACGCACATCATCACAATGCCATGATGACCATCATCGTTTCGGTCTTCTTCCTCCTGTGTGATAACGAACATACCACTTAACTCGAGTGGTTGGGAAATAGTTTGTATGTATGAATGTTCATCTCTTACACTTCCCTTCAAAAGAAAGGTGGTGAGTTTTTTTTAGTTTGCACATATTGAACATATCGTGCTTTACTAAATCACTAGGCTTTCAGTGTACACAGATTGAACATATCGTCTTTTGTGCTAAACCATTTGCTCATAATAGTGGTCGTCATAAGAATTCGAAACCATGACCTCTGATATGATGTTAATTAACAAACAGATCACTTAGTCTCAATAACAAGAATTGTTGGGGAAGAATTTTGTTTGAGCTTTGATCTCTTACATCATGACGCATCATATGGTTGACTCTCCGCCGCATGTTCTCTGCTATCTTCTCCACCATAACAGCTTCGGAACTGCATGCACACAATAGTGGGATTCAAACAAAGACTTACATGTGTTTTGCTTCGTGGATTTTTTAGAAATGAGGGTCTCTAAAACTTTAGGGAGCCTTTGGAAGTTGTGATTGTTAGAGCTGTGTTTGTTGAATACATGTATTGTGCACAATACAATGTTTGGAAGTGCCAAAGTGTTAAACAATGCATGCATTGTTTTAGGTAGGTCTCACCAACAATCACAAAAAATGATGCATTATACAATCTCAACTAAAAGTTGAGATTGTTGTGATTGTTGGTTTTAGATTTGTGTCAACTTTTTCTTTCCATTTATATCCCCAATAGTTTTTGTCTTATTCTAAAAGTTGAGGGTAAATGTGACATTTCTCCATAAAAAGTAACTTTATGTAAATTAATGCATAAAGTAGAATCTCAACAACCAAACAATGTATTGTTAAAATGCATCCATTGTATCAATACATGCATTTATATTATAGTGATTCATTATAATGAAAACGATTTAACACTCGCAACTTCCAAACGATCCCTTAGTTTTTTTTTAAATCATGGATATATGAGGGTTTTGGGTTCATTATAGACCTGAAAAATAACATTGTCTGTTTCATAAATTCCATGATGGATTTGGTTAATTAGATTTCTGTATGTATGAAGTGAAATTGAAATATATTTTATATGTCGTCCTCGTTGGAATGAGAAGAGAAAGGAAATAAAAAGGGCAAATTGGCCAGGCCATGAATGTCCACGATCAATTGCCACATAAAATGATGAAACTTTCAAGTTCGTCGGCCCCATGGAATTTGGACCCTCAAAATCCATGGAGCCCACGGATTCGTTTGCGCCTAAACATATCAAGTAAACAATGGAGTTTGGATAGACTCCATAATGAATCCAAATCCATCAAGCAAACACTAACCCGTATAGTGAAGCAAATAGCAGCCGAAAACTGGAAGGAAAACAACGGAGTCAGCTACTGGAGAATTGAAGCAATAATACACACATATAAGAATATGTTGATAGTTTTGAATTACGTGTGATCGGTGATAACCCATCCCGAGATATGGGAAATGGAGCGGAGAGCGTGGATCCAGCCATTCACCCTCTCGTAGCTGTACTTCCTCTTGTGGCGGTCCAAGTCGGCCTTGTAAACCCCAGACGACGCCGGATCGGCCACGTCGTCGTCCGGGGAGACTCTGTAGAACACGGGGAAAGCCTGGTGGCCGTTCTCCTCCCTGCACCGCATGATCTTGACCAGCTCGTCGAGGCAGTACTCCGACGAGGCGTAGCCTCCGGACAGCACGACGATGGACAGCATGGACCCCTCGATGGCGCGTGAGATGGCCTCCGTGACGTTCTCGCCGCGGGGGAGGTCGTGGTCGTCGCGGAAGACGTTGATTCGTTTGCTGCGGCGGAGGGCGGCGTCGAGGTGGTCGGTGAACTTGTGGCGGCCGTCGGGACCCCGGTGGCTGAGGAAGATGTGGTGGCGCCACGGCGGGCCAGGAGGACGAGCGGGAGACCCGTTGGCAGGGCAGACAGCGCCGAGACAGAGGAGGAGGAGGATGAGAACTCGTGAAACCATTCGTACGGACGTCGTTTGCAGGCAAAGAGAAGGATGTTGCAACGCACGAAATCTTGATGACTTTGCTTTTCTTTATTGCACACTACTTGCTCAGAAAAAAAAAAAAAAAACACTACTGGCTTTTATACCCGGGACAAACAATTCATATGTTTAATTAAATTAATTAATTCTGATTTCCCGCATTCTGCTCAACCGATTGCGATTAGGTGTATATTATGGTGAGAAAAAAAAATCATAACTAAAAGAATAAAAGAAAAAGACCTCGGATAGTTGCCGGGAGAAGTTGACCGAGCGAGAAATCCCTTAATAAAGACTAGCTTTGGTCCCGGCCATTGGCCGGGTGAATTTCATTTGAATATTTGATTAATTTAAAAGAAAAGAAATTTTGTTCACTCTCATTAATCTTATGAATATATAACCCTTGTATTAAATAACTTGTTGTCATACTTAATTATTTTTATACATTTTAAATAATATTTTTTATTTATTTAAGACCCGAATGTATGATTTGAGAGGTTGACTCGTACATGCAAAGTTAATTCTGTTCCTACAGAGACACCTAGGAAATTGGAACGATATAAGATAATTTTCAAGTGAAAACATTCAATTCGGAATTGAGAGATATTAACTCTTGGGCCTTGGCTAAATGTATAGCATAATCTTACAAAATTTCAAAGTTTGTCACTATACTCATTACGTTTCATTCATCCAATTTTGAATCATGTGGGGACAAAAAATTTACTAAAAAAATTATTTTCAAATGGGGTTTTATGAAGTCTCGGTGCATAATCTATATGAAAATTTGTCTAAAAACCATTCAAAATAAATATCTAAATAGTATATATCATTCCGTTACTTCCGATATTTAGACTACATGCAACTAATGTCTACAATATTTGAACTGAGTCTCACACAAAATACTCAAAATTATTAATATTATGCAATATATACTACAAATTGCTAGTGCATAAGAAATATAACTAAATTTATTTTTAAATTTTTGTTCGCATTTTAAATTTCCTTTGTTATAATTAACACTGTGTCAATTATGTATGATTGAAAGATGAAATATATACAACAACACTTTTTTAGATGGTAAGTGGTAACAAACATAACTGTGATATCTAAAAGACAAACAAATGCATTTAAGAAAAAGAAAACATGCAAAGGAAAAAAAGTGAAACAAAATTGACGGTAATATTATGCAATATATACTACAAATTGCTAGTGCATAAGAAATATAACTAAATTTATTTTTAAATTTTTGTTCGCATTTTAAATTTCCTTTGTTATAATTAACACCGTGTCAATTATGTATAATTGAAATATGAAATATATACAACAACACTTTTTTTAGATGGTAAGTGGTAACAAACATAACTGTGATATCTAAAAGACAAACAAATGCATTTAAGAAAAAGAAAACATTCAAAGGAAAAAAAGTGAAAGAAAATTAACGGTTCAGTAAAATTGTAAAAAAGGAAAACAGGAACCGAAAAATTCGGGGAAGAGTTCACGGAGGGATATATTTTTTTGGTTGGGTTTTTTTGTTAAAAGGAATTTGATTGGTTGATAGATTATGATGACGTGGATGAATGAGGGAACAGGGAATTTGAAGTTGTGAAGTCCTTAATGAGAAACCCTTTAATATATTCTTTAGATTAGAGATAGAGATGAAGATAAGTCAAATTGACAGTTTATGTGGCCACTTATATGCGTCAGCGTCATGCGGGCGATTGGGAGGCAAAAGTGGAATGTATTTGCGTGCAGGCAGCCGTGTACCTCCAAATCGTCGGTTCTATTTTAAAATGTTTAAGTGTTTCGTTAGTTGATTAATTAAATTATTGCTTTCCCTGCATAGATTGCGGGTCAATGGGTATTTAAAAAACCTCGAATGGAGCTCGCTGCTCAAAAATCAGCTTTTTGATCAATGCCCTGAAGCCGTAACGATGATGTCAACGGAATTACATGTAAGCGCTGCACCGGTGAACATGTAATACACATTTGCTCTCGCCTTAACCGGAGAAACAAATGTCATACAATAAATTTTAATAATCAAACTTTTTAAATTAAAAAAAAAAACCCTGTGTTTCTTGCAAAGAAATAGCCAATTCTTCCGTCGAGTTACAAATGCATCACCATTTTCCGATGACATTGACGGAATTACATGCAATGGTGGCTATACGGTCCAGTCCGGTTAAATTGGTCCGAATTCATCCAGTCCCAGTCCGGCCTTTTCGAGAATATAATGATCGAAAATTGAATTGAATACAGTCCGGTCTTGATCCGGTCCGGTCTTGATCCGGTCCGGTCTTGACCCAATCCGGTCCCAATTCGGTCTTGATTTTAGATTGAATTTGTGGGGATTTGAGTTGCCCGAGGACTCAAAGGGTGAGGAGTTGGTTAAGTTTTAGGTGTTGAGTTTTCTTATCCGGTCTTTATCCGGTTTTCGATCCGATCCCAAAGGACACAAACGGTTTTTTACCTCAAATTTAAGCCCGAAAATTGGATTGTATTGTTTACTATCCGGTCCCGATCCGGATTATACGGTCCGATTTTGGATAAAACCAAATAACACGGACCAAATAGCCAGCCCTACATATATATATATATATATATATATATATATATATATATATATATATATATATATATATATAAGTTCTTTGTGAGCTCCAATTCACATGGATCGAGTTTATCAAAGTAACAATATTGAACAATGAATTGGTCGAACCAAAAGGAACTAAGAACAATCATGCGGCCACGAGGATGGAAGAAGATAGAGTATAAAACTCAAAACTACAAAATCACTACAAAATATAATCTGGATTTATTTTAATCACATCTAAGGAATCAAATTAATAACCTAACCCAAACCGGCAAAGATTGCTCTAGCCAGGAAAATACCTTAGTGGATCCAAATAATAAATATTAAATAAAACATTATTTATCATATAGATACTCTGCTCATCGAAGTCAGCGGTTTGCCGGTGAAACAAGAAGCAGCATCCATCCCTAAAAAAGGCAGCATCCGTTATATCTGTGATCGTTATGTCTCTTTGTTTATTAGAATTGACTTTGGGCCGCCGGGCTGCCGCTTAGTATATAATTATATATCATTTTACCTGAATCCCCCAAAATTAACCCAAAAAGGACGTAATAAAGGGGTCGTTTGGCTGGCATGTTCCGATGGATCAATTTTACCTAATTAAATTCAAGTGAAATCTCTTAGTAATATGTTTTTGCCGGGAGAGAAGTTCTGTGGAGCTGTAACGGTCAGGTACTGATCTTGTTACAACTTTTTTTTTTTTAAAGATTATATCGGTTCCATTGTGAGTTGAAGTTTTTTTTTTTAATAGAAATATAATATTAATCTTACTTTTCAAAATAACAATTACTTTCATATATTTTGGAACAAAAATAGTGGAGACATACTACTGGCCGACAAACAATCATGCAAAAAGTCTTGAAACATTATGTGACAATAAACAATCGTCGCTGAAAGTCTCAAACATTCAGCGGCAGACATTCGTTGCAAAAAAGTCCCAAACATTCTGCAGAATCGGAGGCACCTCGACCTTCTAAATTGCTCTCTTCTTCAATAGAACCATATATCGCTTCCCAAGTAAAGCATATGCGAGAGACCATAGGCAAATACGATTCTGGCCTAAGGGCTAGGTAAATTTGGCTATGTTCTTAAACTGATCAAATTATGGCATCGTTGTCAAGGATTACATCTGGCAAAATTTTGGAAAAGGGGCCAGTCACACATTCTATTTTCATCTTCTAATTATGTTTCTATATTTCTCCTCGTGCTGAAATTCCTTATGACTGGAACAAAAAAACAAGACATTTATTGTCTATAGCGTGGTGGTAATGCTTGGTATTACATAAGATCACTCCACGTTAGTACGAAAGTACACCATGGTGGTATGAACATCACATAGTGTAGAATAGTTGAATACATGATAGAAGGAATATACGAACTGTCATTTACCATGTTCATCATTGTTTATCATTAGTTACCACCCCTATACCAAGGTGGTATGGAGTGGTACAATGGATTTTTTACTGAAATTTGTAGATCCAATGGATCACGATGAACTCATTCCTTCTTTGTAAAAGTTTTCAAAATTCGAGTTAAAAATGAAGGTGGTACCAAGTGATAAGTGGTATGGAAATATTTCTTAAAAACATTTAATACGAATCTCATTTTGTAGATCACAACAAACTGGTTCCATTTGTGCAGAAAATTTCAAATCCAAGTTACGGAAAGCAAATCAGATTTTAGTTGAAGGAAATAGACCCAAGTATATCTTGTGGCATGGCCAACAAATAGGGCAAAGTATTTATACCCATGACGAGACGTGGTAGGACTAGGACCCCATAAGTCTGTGTGAACCAAATAAAACGGATCCGTAATAACGGTGGGTATTCTGACTCGGACTATGCTGGAGATGTTGACACGAGGAGATCGATGACCGGTTATGTATTCACTCTTGGGAGTTCTGTAGTGAGCTGGAAGGCAACTTTGCAGTCGGGGGTGACATTGTCTACTACTAAGGCAGAGTATATGGCGTTGACAGAAGCTGCTAAGGAGGGAATATGGTTGAAGGGACTGGTTGGTGATCTTGGTCTACATCATGATCCGGCAGTGGTGTATTGCGACAGTTTGAGTGCAATATGCTTGGCCAAGGATCAAGTCTACCATGAGAGGATTAAGCACATCGATGTGAGGTATCATTTCTTGAGGACAGATAAGAGGATTAAGGTGAAGAAGGTTGGCACCGCGGATAATCCTGCTGATATGTTCACGAAGCCGGTTCCATATGGCAAGTTCCAACACTGCTTGGACTTGCTGAATGTCTTGAGTGGGTGACTCCGCCCTGCGGGGCATTGATGGCGGGAGAGAGAGAGAAGGAGCAGAGTACATCAGAGGTTTCAGAGGAAGAGGATTCAAGTCAAGGTGGAGATTTGTTGATGTGACTTGAATTGGACTATCAGCCGCTACGACTGGTAATCGAGGGTCTCGCTACGACTGGTAGCCGGTGGGGGTGCGGGGGCAACGCCCACGGTGTATGGGCTCAATGTTATTTGGGTTCGGGTTCTGGGCATGGTCTGTAACTGTTTCCTTTGCCAGATTGGATTAGGTTTAGACCCATATCGCATGCACAACTAGTAATATGATTAAAACAGGCGGAGTCAAGAATTCAATGAGAAAATTTACCCGATGCTTGAAGGCTTGAAAAGGCGTAACTGATGGTCTTATTAACGAGTTGCTCCAAAGCTTCAACAGAAAAGGAACCCCCGGTGATGGCACCCACAGGTAGGGATGGCAATCAAACCCATGGCCGCGGGTATCCGACCGCCCCCGACCCAGTCAACGCGGGGAATCCCCGCTTTGACCGGGTATGGGGCGGGTATGGGTAAAACCCGCAAAAATTTTGATGGGTATGGGGCGGATTTGGTTTTAGCCTCCCCCGCCCCATACCCATACCGATACCCGCCCCACCAATAGAATTTCTTCATATATAAAAAAATATGTGCATCAAATTATAATCTATCAATGATGATGAGGATAGCTTGAGAAAATAAATAGTAAAAATGCAATTGAGTGACCATCTTAATCAAAATCTAATTCATTTCTCTCAATTCTCATTTCACTCTTTCACTTTCCCCCTGTTCAACAAGATTATGTTAGTTAATTATTACTTAGTAGATGTATCAGAGTTAGAACATAATAATTTGAAAAATATTATACTTTATATTATGTATTAATGAATATTTTAGGATCATATTCTTTGAACCATATTAAAAAAATGACTGTGTTTTGTTGACTTCCTGATATAAAATGTCCGTTTAGAGTTATAATTAAAAAGTTTCTTGTAACTTTTAGGTATAATAATGTTAGATGTATGGGTATGGGTATTACCCATGGGTACCCGAAACCCACGGGTATGGGGATGGGTTTGCAAAACATTCCCCTACATGGGTATGGGGCGGGTATGGGTTTGGGTATTTGAAGATGGGGATGGGGATGGTTTAGGCAAACCCGCCCCATTGCCATCCCTACCCACTAGAGTTGCGGCAAAGGTAGGATAAGATTGCGAGGATCCAGATCCCTCACCACGTGCCTTAGCACGGCTCAGCATCAGACGACAATCAGAAACGATATGGCCCGACTTTTTACAGTACATGCAGAAGTTGCGTTTGCGGAAATATTTCTTCGTATGGCCTTTCTCTCGACAGTGGAAGCATTCAACATCGGAAGACACAACCCGATGCTGAAACTGTGGCCTATGAGTAGCGAACACATCATCAAAACTGGTGCCATAAGACGAAGCACATTTACTGTTGATGTGACTTGAATCGGACTATCAGCCGCTACGACTGGTAATCGGTGGGGGTGCGGGGGCAACGCCCCCGGCCCACGGTGTATGGGCTCAATGTTATTTGGGTTCGGGTTCTGGGCCTGGTCTGTAACCGTTTCCTTTGCCATATTGGATTAGGTTTAGACCCACATGGAGAAGTACTATAAATACTTCTCATACTCCTCTGTAATCTGTAATCTCCTCGATATAGTGAAACTGACTCTCTCTCGCCCGTGGACGTAGCTAACACACATCGTGTTAGTGAACCACGTAAATCGTGTGTCTGTGTTTTCGATTCTCGCTCTCGTATTCTTGCTTTGTCGATTCCTGCGATTTCCCGATCCGTAGCAGCACGTTTTATAACATTTACCATCATTAGCAGTCGACTTAGTAGCAACAAACAACGTCGACGTGTTATTCCCGCCGCCTGGTCCAGCATCCAGAAGAGCATGCGTACGGAGACGGGTCTCCTCTCTTATTAAATCACCAAGAATACCTTCAAGCTTCAAGTTCTCGTGGTTGAGGAGAGTAGCACGGATAGGTTTGAACTCGGGGTTGAGGCGTATCAAAAAATGAAGCAACCGAAGGCGATCACGTTCAGTCTTCGCACCCGCTGAGTCGCCGGCCGGAAGAAGCGAAGCAGATTCAAAGGTTTTGCTCACCCCATATTTTTCGAGCACCCCCATAATAGGTCGCCACCTTGAGTGAGATTGGAGAGTTTAACCTCGAGTTCGAATTGGCGAGCGGCACTGGTCGTCGCTTAAGTCTCCGTGAGAGACTTCCACATCTCTGCACTTGTGGACAAAGTACGTAATCCTAACGCAATAGTAGGTTCAACAAAAGCCAAGATCCATGATTTACCCTTGCATCATTCTGGAGCCAGGTAGCGAGTTCCTGTTTGGTGGCGGGCGGAACAACAGGACGTATCTTTCTACCATCAAGAAACCCGAACAAACCCTTTCCTTCAACATGCACACGAAACTGAAACTCACATAGAGCAAAGTTCGTGGAATTGAGCTTAACCGAAACACGATCAGAATTTACAGACTCTAATACCATGATAATCGAAACAAAATAGATCGGAACAGAACATAACCAAGACAGGATTTATGTGGTTTCCTCATTCAGAATGAACGAGAATAGATCGGAATAGATCGGAACAGAACATACCATAGAGCAAAGTTCGTCGAACGCCGCCTTGGAGAGGAGAAACATACCGGCATAGATTAGCCGTATTAATGACACGGCTCCGTGACCGTAAGCCTTCGTGTTGTCGTTGCACCAACTTGACGACGACGTCGTCTTACAACCTTCTCCATCTCCTTCCATATTTCGGAATTACGGGACGGGTTAGCATGCTAACCCCTTAAGGGGTTGGTTTTTTGACACCCCCCTTTTAATTGGTCAATTTTTCATTAATTATTGACAAGTATTAACGAAAGTAAACATATTAAATGTTGTGTTATTAAATACAAAGTAAGCATTAAATACACCACATTAATTACCACTTTACTGGTATTTGTACCACTGCACTGATACTCAGATATGACATTGCTACCAGTGCATTGATATCGCTATCAGTGCAGTGGTATATCTACCAGTACAGTGGTACAACGTATCAGTGCAGTGGTATATCTACTAGTACAGTGGTATATCTACCACTACAGTGGTACACCGTATCAGTGCAGTGGTATATTTTTTGGAGGTGGTCGGAGGGAGTCTGCCGATGGGATTTTCACCGGAGAAGTGTGGCGGTCGGAGGAAGTCTGGTGGTCGGAGACTGCTGAAAAAGGAAAAATCAAATATAGTGAGAGAATTCCTAATGTGTATTTAATGTGTGTATTTAATTCCTAATGTGTATTTAATAGTGAGAGAATTCCTAATTAATATGGTACATTTAATTCCTAATGTGTATTTAATGTGTGTATTAAATTCTATAATTGTATTTAATATACTAGGGGGTGTCATTTTTCCAACACTAAGGGGGGTTAGCATGCTAACCGACCCCAGAATTACGAATCGTCTATATATGATTTACCAAATTATTGGTTTTGTGATTTTGGGGTGTCGTGTCATATATGGTTTACATGCAATATATATAGTACATTCAAGAGGGAGCCCTTTTATCATGGCTTACCCGGGAATTTTGGCTTTGTCACGGATAGGGCTCAAAATTTGCCTATTCTATTCCTGTCCCGTAACTGAAGGGTCAAGATGTATAACTGACCAGTCTCGTCCCTGTATTCTTCTTGATCATGTCTGACCCTCAAGGGTTGGGACGGGACGGGTCGGGTCGGTTCAGCGGGTCGACCCTAATCAACACACTACTTTTTTTAAAATTACGTTTTGGTAACAAAAATTATTTTTTATTACAATTTAGTACCTAAAAATTATTTTTTACAAATAAGTCCATAGATTTTGATGTAAAATTACGTTTTGGTTCCCTAATATTTTTATTTTTACAAGTTAGTACCTAATCTTTTAAAACTTTACAAAAAGGTCCAATGTGGTGTGAGATATTTGTTGTTGTTAAGGATCACGGGGTCAAAAAGTGACCCGTCCCTAAGATGTCCTGACCCGTCCCGACTCTTACAAGGTCAACAAATGACTCGTCCCTAATCTGACCCATAATGTTGGTCACCACTTTCCTTTTGGTACACATTCCTTCGATGTGTACGATGTCGGTCTTCGACAATGACTTTATTATGATGTAATAGGGATATCGCAGAATCGTTCTATTACTAATATGAATTAGGCGCTAAAGCATCAACCTTTCTAAAAAAGACAGATAAATGTCATTCATGACCACATAAATTCCTATATATATGAACCTGGAAACTCCCATCGCCTATGCAAGTAATGACTCGCTTGTCTTTGGCTGCTCACTACAAAAAAGAGATGCTATACCAAGGGTTGGAAAACCCATGCTAGATCTTATAATAGGGGTTTAAACCCTTGGTATAAACCAAAATAACCCTTGACATAGACCATTATTTTTATAGTGGCTTGAGCATATCCAAGAGTAGCACTAACTAACCAACCAATCGATCCATATTGCATTTGGAATTCATAGCTTGTAATAACTTAGTACGGTCGGAAACTATTTTTTTTATAATGGTGAAAATTTATTAAAAGAAAGGAAACAAGGGCACGAGCCCAGTTCAGTACAAAGAGCAACAGAATGGGAGCACAAGCGGTGCAGCCCAAACCCATTCCCAAAAGCGAAAAGGAAAAAAAGGGAAAAGAGAAACGAGACAAACAAAACCCCAAACCAGAGAGAAGAAACCAGAACACCCAAACCAGAACAAAAGAACCGGACTGCCAGCAGAACCCGAAAGAAGACCCAAGAGGCCAGGAGCTGAACAGCAGCAACAATACAGCAGCAGCTCGGCAGCAGCAGCCCGACACCAGACACGACACTCAACACAAGCCGGCCGCGACCCACCATCAGCGACCAAGAAACCGAGCATCAACAGCGCCGACAGAGGCGACAAAGCCCAGAGAAATATATGAAAAGCTCGCAGACCACGCACAGAGCAGCATCAGGGCAGGAGAACAAACACCCAGCTCAACCAGCAGAAGCAAAAACTTGAGCGCCAAGAGACCTTCGACATCCAACAGCCAGGACCTCCTTCAAATCCCAGCCAAGTTATCCCTGAACCATCTAGCACCTACACCGGCATCCACTTTTCTGAGAGCAGTGATCCATTCCAACGCGTTCTTAGCAGCCCTGCGAGCCACCACCCCAGCAAACGAAACTTTGTCTTTAAACACTCGCTGATTCCGTTCGAGCCATACATTCCACCACACAGCATGGAGGATACACTCCTTAAACCACGAGTCAACGTTCTCCAAAGCCCCCGAATCCCAATCTTTAATAAAGCCAGTAATATCCCTCGACTGAATCTGCCCCGCCCAGCTGCTCCCGTAGATACATCTCCACACAGACAAAACAAACTCACACTCGATGAACATGTGCTGCACTATCTCCTCATTGCTTTGATAGAGGAAGCACCTATTAGCCAGGCTCCACCCCTTCTTCATCAAATTGTCGATGGTGTGTATCCTGTTAAGATACACCAGCCACATGAAAAAGCATAACTTGCTAGGCACCACCGGTTTCCAAACTTTCTTTTCAAGGAAACTCCATGGAATTTTTCCTTCGCCAATACCTCGTACATGGATCTCACAGTAAACTTGCCACTAGTGCCTGGAATCCAAATCATTCTGCAGGGACTATATATATCTTTAAACACATTAGTAGACTCAAGCAAATTAAATAAATTTAGACGCTCCCTCTCAGCCCTACCCCTTAAAGAGAATTTAAGGTTAATACACCAACTCACCATCTCACCGTTGAAGCTAGCAGTGTCGGAGAGCATGGCGTTGGAATCCGAGGCAGATGAAGCGACGCGGGGAAAAGCTTTGGATAACAGTCTTCTAGGGACCCAAGGATCGTGCCAGAATGAACAGGCAGCAAGCAAGCAAACCTCTAGAAATTCTCATACTGTCTCGTGATACTAGCCCAAACAGACTGAGAGGAGCCCCTTTTAACCTTATGAGTATGCCAAAATGAGGACGGGTTAGGGTATTTCAGACTTATCAACTCCCGCCACCAGCTCTTCCTCTCAACAGCAAACTTCCATAACCACTTAGACAACATAGCGTCGTTGAACGACTTCAAGTCATGGATGCCGAGCCCCACATCTTCCTTGCCAGCCTTACACGTGTTCCAATCAACCAAAGTCATTCTATTATTCACACCCACCCCATTCCACAGAAACTCCCTTTGAATCCTTTCCATGACATTGATGACGGAGGCCGGAGCCTTGAAGAGGGAAAACAAGTAAGTAGGCATACTTGAGAGCACCGCTTTGACAAGAACAAGTCTTGCCCCATAAGAAAGGTGTCGACTACCCCACTTGCTGAGTTTATGATGCATCTTCCCCACGACTAGATCCCAAATTGTAGAGTCGTTCGCCTTGGCACCAAGGGGAAATCCGAGGTACTGAGGGGGATTTCTGTTCCAATGACATCCAAAGATGGCTGCAAAAAAGCTTGGATCCACCACATCACCGACAGTATACATTACTGACTTGTCAAGATTAATTCTGAGACCAGTAACGGACTGAAAGCAAGCGATAACAGCCAGCACATGAAGCACCTGATCATAGTCAGCATCGCAAAAGATGAGGGTGTCGTCGGCAAACACCAGGTGAGTGACTTCCCCCCTCTTCAACTCTTCGTTCATGAAAAACCTTTCAAACTTACCTTCTTCCCGCACCAAGTTCAACATCCAAGATAACACCTCCGTAACTAGAACGAAAAGACCAGGAGAAAGAGGGTCCCCCTGCCGTAGCCCTTTGGAAGCCGCGAAAAACCCATTAGCTTCCCCGTTGACAATCACCGAGATAAAGGGGGAACACATAGAGCCTTTAATGCAATGAGACCAGTTATCCGAAAACCCAGCAGCAGCTAACAACTTGAACAGGCAGCTCCAATTGACGTTATCGAAGGCCTTTTCAATGTCCAGTTTGAACATCAACCTGGGTCTTCTACTCTTCTTACGGCTGTCGACCAATTCATTGGCGATAAGACCAGCTTCAGAGATCTGCCTCCCATGAACTGAAGACAATTGGTGTTTAGATATAAGTTTGGGGAGAACCAGACCCAGCCTTCTGGAGAGAACTTTACTCGCCAATTTTTTAATGCTTCCCATCAGGCTAATGGGTCTCAGGTCTTTGATATCCTCGATTGATAATAGCCGACAATCCCAGTCTTAACTTCTTCCTTATCTTCAATCAAAACCCCGTTAATCTTGATTCGATCAACAAAATTCACCTTCCTTCTATAGTTTGCAGCATTATGGAAGAGACAGCCTCTTAGCCAAGAGAAACATACGTCCATTACCCTGCAGGCTTTCTCCCATCCAGCTGCTCAAACTCTCAAAAAACCGCCCATCTTCGAGCCACATATTCTGAAAACGCCACGGCCTCTTAATCCTCCCGTCAACACCCCACTTCAAAACCATCAAATTATGATCCGACTCCACACACTCCATAGCTGACAAGAAACATTCTGGGTGGAGATTATCGAACTCCTGAGTTACCAAAACTCTATCAATGCAAGAACGAGAACTACTATTCACACCATGACTCCAAGTATACTTGTTGCTGCCCAGAGAGAGCTCGAGCAACCCGTTGCTATCAATGAAGGAGTTGAACTTGAGCATTAGTTCATTGCCTCTTCTTGCTCCTTGATAGTCGTCGTGATTCCTAACCAGGTTAAAATCTCCAGCAATGCAGACAGGGCCTTGGTGCCTCACACAATAATCATGTAATTCCCTGATAAACGCCAGCTTGTCCACTCTCTCCTGCGGACCATAAACGACCACCAGATGCCATACTTTCGAGCCACGAATCTCCATCAGATCAACAGCGAGGAAGAACCTGCCTTCAAAGCTGGACAGCTTAGAGAAGAAGGCTTTATCCCAAAATACCACAATCCCACCAGAGCTTCCAACAGCATTTTTAGCAACCCAGTCGAACTCACGTCTGCTGTACAAGCTGCCCACGATTCTATCGTCACACAACGATAATTTTGTCTCAGTAAGGCCCACGATCTTAGGATTATGTCGCCCGATCAACCATTTCACCCTGCTTCTCTTATCACGATCGCCAATTCCCCTGATATTCCAAAATACAAAACTCGTATCCATAGTTTACTAATGAAAAGGAACCTCCCTGCTGATCCTGCACCTTCTAGGCCCCGGCAGAGCGGGAGCCCTCGGACCCAATCTTTGATTTTCCATTTCGAGTTTAGAAGGCGATACCCTTATCTCCTCTGATGCAGTTCTTTAGCCGACTGCAGTATTGCCTCATCACCCTTCTCCTGATTTCCATCCACATCTAGGTTTAACAACCTACTCACAATGAAGCATTTCTCCGATAGCGTCTCTACGTCAAAAGGGAAGAGATCCGGGTTCCACTGTCTACTTCCACCTGAATCGAAACACGAGGGATAGGGGAGCTCGTCCCACACTTCAGCCCCACTCTCCGATGGGGTTTGTGGGACAAAACTAAGCAGATCAACTCCGCAGGCGTCTTCCATATTCGCGATAGGCAAACCAGGCTGATCCTCATCCTCCACGTCTGGAAAGTCTTGTCCCAGGCTCTACGGTCCGGGCGGTAAACCTGTGGAAAAGGAATCGGGGCGCGAAACCTCTATGAATAATTCGGAGAATCGCAGTAAGTCGTATGCCGAAGTAGTAAAAGGTGGAATCGAATTCTATGGAGCAGGGAAGTGCATTATCAAGCGAAGTGGACCAAATCGTTTCATTGAGGTTGGGGATACAGGGGTAGTAGAAAGAGAGGAACTTCTCGGGCGTTGTTTAATTTTATCCTCTGTCAGTTTCAAGTCGGATGCTCTTGCTAGCTTTAGGCAGTGGGCTGTTCACAACTGGGCGATTGACAAAAGCTTTGTTATCGAAGATAGATGTGATGGAAGTTGGTTGTTAATATGCCCATGTGTCGCTGAAGCTCAAAGAATTAAATCTCTGGAACATCTGAAGTTTCGAGGAGAGCATATTAAGTTCTTAGAGTGGCAGGATGGCGTCAAGAATCCGAGGGCCGACGTTGTTCGGATCTTTGCCTCCAACATACCTATGCATCTGAAAAGTGTGAATTTACTGAAGACCATCGAAAATTTCTGTGGTTCGTTCATAGACATCGACTGGAATTCATGGTATCTTCCTTTCGATCGGATCAGGATCAAGAAAACTGCTCGCATTCCTAATGAAGTTCCTTTAAGGTTCGGGTCTCAATCTTTCTCCGTGAAGATTGTGGTCTCTCCGGAGGCGACCTCGGCGGACGGCAGAATGATTGGAGGGAAGAGGAAGGGTCATGCTTCGGTTACGTCCACCAGCACTTTGTCCAAGGACACGCATGCAGTGAATATTAACGCTGGAGGCAACTCTATAATTAATAGGAATAGTCGGCCGACCCACTTTTTCAAAGGCAGCCGGGAAGTCGAAAGAGCGTAAGTTGTTTCCTATTCTCCTTCCTTCGGGGGTCGGGTTAAGCGCGTGTGGATCAGAAAGGAAGGGCCTGTGTGGCCGTTTCCCAGAGCTGGGCCCAATCCTAGTCCTAGCGATCGGAGGGAGAAAGCTGCTAGGTGTATCTCTTATCCGGGCTGGGCCTCGCAAAAGAATGGGCCCGCGGGTATTGGTGGATCGTCCGCGCATTCTCCTTGGTGCAGCCCAGTTCGTAACATTTTCTGGAATCTACACCCTTGCCTTGTCCAACTTGCGTTGGGCTTCCTCGGTAGGGAGTTTCGAAGGAACTATCCGAACTGTTTGGGCCTTCCCTCTTCGGGTCTTTCACCGTCTAAAAAAAAACTATTTTTACCAGGATGCTCTTGATAAAGCGTGAACCAAAATAAGAACTGGAAAAAATTGCAAAAAATAACTGAAACTTTTCATAAATAACTTTAATAAATATTAAAAGTAAACTGTCATATTACATTTCTTAAAATAAAGCTCTAACACTTGAGTAAACCTAAAACCATAAAATATCCATCTCAAAACTCTTAATCTCCGGTCTTACAAGTAAAGTAGATAACTAAAACTCTACTCTTCTATCAGCTCGAATCCGGTCTCTGGCACCATAGGTGACACTCATACTGTCCTCCTCTAGTTGGTTGCTCTCTAGATACTCGCTCTACGACCGACTGCTTTCTTGGTCCTCCTCTACGACCTGGTGAGTGGGTTAGGGTCAGTCTACACCATTATTTATACTCAAAGTACCTAAGGGTATTTCCTTAGATATTCATCTCAAAATACTTGTGGAAGTTGTTTATACTCCTGGTATTCTTCAGGTGATATCTCTATCTAGACTATGAACTAAACCGACTTTCGGGTACGATACTATACCCTAACCTCTAGCTGATAAATCCTAGTCCCTGATTCGCTAAACCCAAACATGAAGTTTAATTTAATAGAAAATAATAATGACCGTTCAGATTGGTCTGAGCTCATCTAAGTACTTCTAACGGATGGATCACCTGGAGCATATATATATATACTATACTCCTAAAATACACCCGTCTTTATCTATTTGTTACATATAACATACTTTTAGAGACAGATAATGATAATAATTATAGAGAGATAATAATAATTATTATTATTATAGAGACAAATAGTATATTCATTGTATACAAGGTATTTTAGAAACAAATTATTCATTTGTCTCAATAATTTAGTCAGTCGTAGATCGTTTTTTTTTTGCAGTGTCATAAACACTACACCAATTAAGCAGTGATGTTGCCTATACAAGGTATTTTAGAAACAAATTATTCATTTGTCTCAATAATTTAGTCCTCGTAGATCGGTTTTCTTGTAGTGTCATAATTAAGCACTACACCAATTAAGCAGTGATGTTGGCTTGATTATGGGTACTAACTGTAACAACTTGTTTTAGCTCCGATGAGCAGTCTTGTTCCTCCATTTTTGGGATAATCTTCTCATTAATTTCCATCTTAATCATCTTCTCTTCTTTGACTTTTGCCCATAAAACACTATAGAGCCCTCCAGCCAACAACACTCCACCCAAAATACTATATGTACAAGTAAAGCCAAGGGAGGAGTTACGGTGCTAATTGTACAATAGTTAGCACCGTACTAATCAAGGGAAAAACTACTACTAGTTTGAATTAGTAGGGATTTAACTTAGATGTTGTATTGATTTTATAATAATCAGTAGTGATTTTGTTATTTTTAGTAGCGTTTTTTGCTAGTTATCACGGTGCTAACCCCTATAAGGGTTAACACCTAATCCCATCCCGTAAAGCCAACAGTAAAAATCCAAAACTAGATTAGCTTAAAGGATTAGTTAATAAACAAACAACGATCAGGAAATTAAGTATAGTAGCTAATTTCCTTCCGAGACTGATGAGGTCGCACAAAAACGCAGAGCATATCATTGTGAAGATGAAGGCCAAAGGAGTGGACATGGCTAGAAAAACTGGACCTTTCTTCTCTAGAACCCATGCTTGCAAGTAATAGGTTACCCCAGTCACCACAACTCTCTAAGCACACATATATAACAACAAAAACTTTAATTAGAAACACTAAAATTAAAGTCTAGGTCTATAACCTTTATAGATTAAAGTCTAGCTAGGTCTTAATTCTCTAAATATTAAGCACTAAAATCAATTTAATTAGAAATAATAATTAACGACTATAATTGTCAAAAAACATGCAACAAACTATATGCATCGTTTTAGGGTTTAGAATTTATGGTTTAGATGATTAGGACCTAGGATTCACTTATTAAGGGTCCATGAATATTATCATGCTCCAAAATTCAATTAATGTGAGATCTATCTAGCGTTTTCTTACTAAAAATATGTGTTATCCTAAATTTGCATAGAAAAACCACCTAAGCGCTAAACATAGATATATCATGACAATTATGATCACGGCATGACGGCAACAAGTTTTCCCCCTAATCAATTACGTACACAGTAAACCACGGCTACAAGTTTCATATCCCAGCCAAGTTTCCACTCATTAAGATCTCTTTCAATAGCGATTGTAAAAGTGAGGAGTTCGTGAATCGGAAATGAAATGAGAGCAATTAGGGATTAGGGATTTTTACCGAATGAGTCAGCAGTAGATTCGACCGTGATCAAACCAAAACGGTTTTAACCCATCTCATTATAGCAGGTTTCGGTTGGGCCGTTTTAATGAAAAAGCCCGCTGATCACAATAAGAGGACACTGGGCTTGACTTTCAATTAGGCCCGAATCTTTACTCAGAGAAGAAGGAGAGAACAAGTTCGTCTTCTTCACTGAGCCAGGCAACCAGAACAGAGACTTGCAGAACAGGCAACTAAAGATCCAGAGGGGTGACTCGATCAAGCATGATAGTGCGAGGGAGAAAACGTCGAGTCAACAGAAAGTGAAATGTGCGAAGGCCAGGGAGTAAGAATGCAGCAGGCAGAGTGAGATATGCATCAGGCTCATGACCAGTGAGCAAAAAAAAAAAAAAACTCATGAACAATATCAAAGTTAAAGTGATGGAATTCAGAGTCATTGGCCAGAATATCTCCAAACCTAGGGATATTTAGGAGACGCCTAAGATCCTCAAGAGGGATAGTGACAAGGTTTCCAGAGATCAAAGTGGTGAAGGTGCGAGTGTGGAGCCCAAATGACCGAAAGTATGAATAAAACAAACGAACACCTTCAGCACATATATGCTCAGGGGTGTCAGCAATCAAGAAGTCCCAACCCAGATTATGAACATATTGAGTAACGTCAAGCCGTACTCAATGAGATCAGCAAAAGGGACATGATATGTTGGAACAAGAGGGCGGTGAGCAAAAGAGATGGAGTGACGATGAGAGTTGGCAGGAATGGGGTCGTGAAAGAGAGTACCTGTGAAAGTTTTCAAGAACCCGAGCACCATAGCTACTAACTAGAAAGAACCCTAACGATTGAAGTAATGAAGAGGAAGGAAGACACAACAGACTTAAATAGAGAACTAAAGGCTAATACTGGAAGAATTTAAAGAAGCAAGTCACAAAACATATAAAGATAATAACTACAGAAAAACAAGGAAATTAAAACAAGAGCAGTAAGGCAGACGAGAAATCAGGAAAGATCTTCCAGATTGTCTGGAGATCTCAGCCCTATTTCGTATCAAAGGAAGGTAAATCTATCAGCATTCAAGTCTTTGGTAAACAGATCCGCTAATTGATATTCTGTAGGGATGTGACTAATAGTAATAGTATGCTGCTGAACTAAATCTCCAATGAAGTGATACTTAACCTCGATATGTTTAGTTCTTGAATGCTGGACCGGATATTTTGCCATACAAATGGCACTGGTATTATCACAGAGGAGAGGTATGGACTTAGTAAGCACATTATAATCCCTAAGCTGATTTTTAAGCCAAATGAGCTGAGTACAGCAACTGCATGCAGCAATATATTCTGCCTCAGCAGTGGAGAGGGCAACAACACCTTGCTTTTTACAAGACCAAGACACTAAGGACGTTCCTACGAACTGACACGTACCAGTGGTGCTTTTCCTATCAGTTAGGCTCCCGGCAAAGTCAGAATCACTATAGCCTATTAGGGAGAAATTGTTGTGTTTGGGGTACCATAAACCAACCTCAGGAGTCCCTTTTAGGCTCCCGGCAAAGTCAGAATCATTATACAATTTTTACTCTTTATAATAATTAATTTCATCTTAATATTTATGATGTTTGAAATATTTTATGTCTAATTTAGAGATATTCTTATTATTTGTGGCATTAGTGGTAGTTGGTTCAAATGTAATATTTTATCAGGTAGTCAAAATCAAATACTGGGTGCATTTATGATGTTTTTTTATCTTGGTGTTGCGAATAGGTAAAAACTTAATTATTATAATGCATATAACTATACTCTGGCACATGGTCGAGCTAGCATGACACAGTTAGAGCATTACCGTGAAAACAATGTATATGGATCGGCCCTATACAAGCATGAATGCTTTATGGGTCGTACCAGACTTAAACATCAAGAGCTCGCGCACAATTGCGAACACCACACAGTCTAGATTGGTGAACTCATGTTTTATGGAGAAATGCAATAAGCGGCCATCTGTTCGCCAGGTTTCAGGCCCTTTGATTCACACTTCGACTATGAAAGGAGAAGAAGCATGCATTTCGAACGCAAAATTGGAGAAGTAAATGAGATATTTCTAGGTTTCTCTCAATTCTGGGCGGTGGGAAGAAAGTGGAAGGGAAAGGAGGAGAGTAGTGTGATACAAAGCTCAGAGAGAGAGAGGGAGAGAGAGAGAGAGAGAGAGAAAGATGGAAGAACAAACGGAAAAACAAAGAGGATTATCGAGGACCTGCTGAGCAAGTGTCGCCATCACCGTCTCATCCAGCCTAATCCACACCTCTGTTGATATGACCTTGAGGATCTCAAAGTAAACCCATCGTTTGTCGACTGGAGAAGGAGTCGCCTACTGGAGCTTCGCCGATTGAAGAAGGAGCTACCGGATCGATCTTCTCTCTCTCTCCGCTAGAGGAAGAAGAGGCGGATTATAGCAGCTTCGTTCGATGGGGAGGTCGAGTTTGGGGGAGGCTGAGAGAAGAATGATCCGAGCTGGGGTTAGCAAAACGACACCGTTGTTCTAAGTGAACAAAAGGAAAAAAAAGTGGTCGAGGGATTCCAACGTTGGGCTCATTAAAAGGAATGGGGGCGTAACCTGGTGGGCAACGGGGAAAATATGTCCCTCATATTCCAGCAAACAATCTTTTATTTTTTCTGGCAGCTGCCTCTTTTATTCCCCATGGTTTTTTCCAAGGATAATGAAATTGCAAGTGAACACGTTTCTTACCATTTGTTTTTTTATTTTTTGTTGTCACACCAGAAAACAGAAAATAAAATGGCAAGTGAACGGGACATAAGAGAGAGTGAGAGGACACATTTAAAAGAGAGGGAAAATGAGGTAGTGTGAAATAATTGTCCTTCTGCTTTGCTTAAGGGGGATTCTTGGTCCTGTTGAGTTTTGATTTAATTTAGGAGATGACATTATATTTGATAGATTTTTTTCATTTCAATTAAGGGGTTGTTTGAAAGTTGTGATTGTTTTGTTGAGATTGTTACTATATTGTATTGTTTAGAATACATCATTTTTTAATTTTTAGTAGAAACAATATATGGATTACATCTGTGATATGACAGAAACTATCACTCAAAATGAGTGATTGTTATATCTCAACTTTTAGTTGTGATTGTTGAGATAGTTGAGTTGATATTGTTTTGTCTAAACTTTTAGCTTATGTGACATACACAATGCATCTAATCCGACAATACATATATAATATTATACATGCATTCACAACAAAACATCTATTTAACAATCGCAACTTCCAAACGACCCCTTAAAATCCTAAATAAATATTATTATTTGGATGATTTTTTTCCCTTAATACGATTATGTTAATTTCTGAGATTTAAGAGTATTTGATAATGTCAATATTTTAGTGGTTTTTTATTTAAAGTTTGAATTGAAAGATCGTACGTACTGGTGGTTCGACCATAAAAATTCACACCATAGGCTAAATCTATACGTGATATTTAGCAATATGAAACGGTTGAACCACAGTTAAATTATGATTTCAGTATAAAATACTCTACTACCAGAAAAATTTATACTATTAGAATCATTTGGTTCAAACAATTCTTTTACGTGGTAACAGAAGTTTTAAGGCACATTTTGAACTATCTATTGCAAAAAAGCATAAGTCAGTTAGCGATAATGAGAATATGCGATCTCATTCTATGCAAAAGACACTTTGCAACTTCTATATTTTTAAAATAAATATATGTTACTTATTAAGTTGATGGATGAGCGAGGGTATAAGTAACATACATTTCATGTAATATGATTTTCATAGGTTTTTATTAATTGAATTATTTCATGAAAAAATATTTGTTGCATGAAAATTACTACATTGTTGCTAGACATATATGCGATGTGAGAATAATTTGGGAAGACCATACACAACATATTGTCCAACTAACTATTAGAGACAATTTAGTATCATATCCTATATATTTCAAATCAAGCAACTTCAGATTCATTACCAACGGTGTGGTAAAAAAGAATGCTCTCTATTGGAAAAAAACTTAAAGGACATACTAAACTCTATGAGAGACATTTTCTTTCATCTTAAAGGTTGATTATGTATGTATTATGAGAAACAACTCTAATATTCAACTATATGGTTTAATTAAGTAATGAATGACCCTTATTTATATTTATTTCTTTGTTCATTTAATAATTATAAGTAATATTTATATTATATTTTTTTTCTCTTTTCATGGAGGTCTAAACACATTATGCATAGTTGGATCACTTTCAAATATGTTATGTGCATAACTAAGGTAGAAAACAATCATTTTATGCTTTTCAAATCATCTATTAAATATCATATTCCTCGACAAAATTCTTCCGGCCAACGGGCCGAGTCTTGTGCTAGTAATAATAGATGATGATAAAAGATTGGCAAACAAGGGATTGCTCAAATGGTAATAGTATTAGTATTCAACTTGGAAATCTCAGATTCAAATTAAATCACTCCGGTAATACCTATCTTTAAAAATCAATCTATGCCACTCTTATCAAGTAAGATAAAAGATGGTGGTAACACAGAGGGGTATTGTTTTTATGCTAAGAGGGAGGTATGCGCGGACCTACCTTGTCTTGTGTCTTCTGTATGGCTGGTTCATTTGGTTAGATATGGTCATGTCCAAATTCAATTTTGGTTCATCGTTTCTTCACACGTAAAACAACTCATAGGAACAAAATCGAATTGAAATATATTTGATCTTATCAAATTCGGTCTCAATATTGATTCGATATGATTCGATCTGGTGTGAACCAGATCATTGCGCACCCTAAAATAGACACATAAATAATTATTTAGTAATCAGAAAAATCAATAAATAATTAAATAATTGACAACGGACCAAAATCGATTTCAGACCTCAGTACAAAGTGCGTGGTTTATTTGCATTAATAAATTGCGAAGTGCAAAGTGACCCAAACATAGTAAGCATAAAATTATTTCAAATAAACACATATTTTTTTATTTCTATTTCTATGGTTTAGAAGCTCAAACAAGCCAATTAAACAGTGACATTGGCTTGATTATGGGCAACAATTTTAACAACTTGTTTAAGCTCAGATGAACAGTCTTGTTCTTCCACTTTTGGGATAATCTTCTTCTTAATGATCTCCATCTTAATCATCTTCTCTTCTTTGATTTTTGCCCATAAAACACTATAGAGTCCTCCAGCCAACAGCACTCCACCCAAAATACTATATATACAAGTAAATCCACAATCAAAACAACCCAAAATTAGATCATCCTAAGGAATTAGTTAGTAAACTATGATTAAGAAATTAAACATAACAGCTTTTGTATATTTGGTTGAATCGGACTAATCGGGTCAAACTAGTTTGATGGTGTTGGATCGATCAAACTAATTTGGGGTTAGAACAGTTAAATCAAATATTATAATTTCATAAAGGGACACATCCATTTGATTTAGTAGGGGTTGCTTTTTTATGGATAATGACAACCTTATGAATAAAGACAACTTTTCATGAAATAATGCACGGATTCGAAACCTATAAACATGTGTGTGGAACGGATGATGCGAAAGATGATTAAACAGTTTCCTCAATTCTTCCGAAAAACTTATACGTTTGCGTTATATTTCTTAAGCATAGAATGTAAAGTGGTGATAGTTGTATCATTAGGAAAAACTTCCTATAACCCAAGGCTTTGTGCAGGGTTGACATTTTTTTCCTTCCAGAAAGTAAACCGTAGTTATTCGAACTTATGCTTCAACTCGAATTATCGGGACTAATTAATTATGTACAAAAATCAGTACCTGTAAATCCGAATTTTGACACCACTCAATCAGGCATGTATTGGCAACAACTTGAAGTCTTTCATGAACACATACATGACATACTAAATCTCGATATTTCCAAACTAAGAGACTATATGTACCTTCCAAGGGCGATGGAGTCGCATAGCACTGCTGAACACAACATTGTAAAGATGAATGTCAATGGAGTTGGCACTACTAGAAATACTGGATCTTTCTTCTCGAAAACCCATGCTTGCAAGTAATATGTCACTCCAGTCACCACAACTCCCTACACAATCATAGATAATTTTTTTTAGAAAATTTATGTGTCGAAGAAGTGGAGTATAATATTCTACATTTTAAACAATTCAAATATTCTAATTCTCTTAATTTTTAAAAAATTATTTAAATTATTTTCATTCTTTGGTAACTACGATTATTAGCATCTAATAATAATAATAGTGATTCTAATTTTTTTTATCAAATGACATGTTTTCATTTAATCAAAAGAATCAGTGACTAAACACATTAATTTTTATTGGTAAGGGTATTTAGTTGAATAAATAAATAAATAAAAGAAGAGAAAAAGTAGGAGAAAAAATCTCAAAAATTAAATCAAGATATACAATTCTCTGATTATGAGAGATTTGATATCTATAAAATTTAGGAATTCAAAATCTTTAAAACTAAAATCAGTTATACACAAAGTAGAAAAAAGAACATAACTTTTTGATCCATGATCCAAATTATTTTCTCCAAACTAGTATGAAGAGACCATGATAGAAACTAAATGGTAACATGATAAATGAGTTTAGAATTATTAATTACACAATAAGCCACAGCAAAAAGTCTTATGTTCCACCCAAGCTTCCATTCTTCGAGATCTCTCTCCGCAACAACTGCAACCACTAGTGATTGGATCGAGCTCTGAAAGCACTGCAGAGTCGTGAACATAAGTTTTGATGGGTAGCTCTTCATAACGATTAACTGCAACACCAAATGAATGAAAAAGGGAAGAGGGGATCTCCCCTAACAAGACGAATTATTGGGACCGAACGGTTTACGACCATGATAATCAATACCTGAATGACAAGCCAAGAGCCAAAGGCGATGTTGGAGAAGAGCATCAAGAAACAACCTTTGACCCATCATCTATGAGAAGAAGTACTAGCATGATGTCGTTGTTGGGAACCAAGGTATTGGCTTTGGCCATGGAGATGTTTGAAGAGACAAAAGAACTTGAAATGGGGGCCTTTGTAGAATGCAAGAGCTGCAACTCCTCCCAAGCATATCACTATTCCTGCTAGTTTTGCCACTCCTGTTCGTGTCCTCACCTTTAAAGTCTCCATTCTGAGAACACGATAGAATATATAGCAGCAAATTAAGTGTTAGCAACCTAATCACTTACTCTTTTAAAATTATATTAAATGGCGATGTCGCGTCTTGTCGCGAGGTGGAGATGGCCTATGGGCATGTATTATATTATGTGACTCGTTTATGGTGTTTTGTTAGTATTGTTAGCCTATAATTAATTTTTATTAGTAGTTTTGTTAGTAATATTGACTTGACAATATGATATTGACTGAGAACAGATATATGACGATCAACATTCAATTAAAAAAAAATTTGGCTAATAAATAATATTTACCTAAACCCAAGTAAACCCATTGATTATGGGAAGGGAATGGCTGACGTATTTATGAGTTTGGTAGTTTGTAGATGGGTTTGGGTAGGGCATGGATATTTACTTCTATAATCTATATGTGTATGAGTTGCGTATGGATACCCATTTATTCGAGGGTGTTTTAATTACGCATAAAAAATTAGACTTATTTGTAGGACTTCAAAAGTTTAGGTACGAAAATGTAATACACAAAAATTTTAGGTACTAAAATGTAATGTTCCATCAATATTTTGAGGACTTACATGCCAAAAAAATATTTAGGTTATAAATCTAAAGTTCTATTAAGTTTAGGTACCGAAATGTAATTTGCATAGTTGAGACTTAATTCCTTTTAAGATGTTGTATTTAAGATGATAAATATTAACTTTTTATAGAAAATTGGAAATTATTTATTTGAAATGGTAGATACCTAGCCAAACATTCCATGTACAATTGTTAAGAATTCTAGCACAGATGAAAAAGAAAAACTCTAAAGAGAAGCAAAAGGAATATAAACTGAAAATAGTATAATAATTAACGTTAGACGAAGTAGGCAAAGAAAGAAATAAAGAAAGGGTTATGAAAGGCGAGTGAAAAATGAAACGAAGAGGAAGTAAATGATGGAAAGGTTTGGTCATTTTTATACTCATATTGACATTTTAATTATAATTTTTATTACTGCTGATTTTTTTAAACATTGTTCTATTAAAATGTCATACAAAAACTAAGTATAGATCAATATCTTAATGTACTGTATTATATTTACTATATATGTTGTCACGTCACCGAATAGTATGTTCTTTTAAAAAATGGTAATTATTATTTCAAATGGATAACATACATATCTTTTGAAATAAAAATACCATGGAAAACCAAACTGGTCGAATCTTCTCCTACATTTGAGTGCTACAACATCTTGTATGGTGCAAACTAAATCTATACTTATGTTATGATGGATTGGATTCATGGATTCAAATGAAATCTAAACATTCAATATGTAAATTTAAAAAATTGTAAGCTCGAAAACTCAGAAAATAAAGATACCAAAACATAATTGTTCAATGATTTTACAGTAAAATTAAATCTTGGGTATCAAAATATAAATGTACAATATATTAACTAAGTTGTAATTTAATTAAATTTGAGATATCAAAATGCAATTATTTAGGCAACAGTAAACCAACTTCACGTTTATATATATTAACTTATATACAATGTTTGGCGGCATAAAAATGTACAATAACATCAAATGTTACCAGAACTTTGTAAGAAATACGAATCTAGGCGTTGTCGATTAGGGAACCACAACAGATAAATTGATTACATTGTAATAAACTATTAGTTAATAAATGCTTAATTACCCCAACAGAAGAGCCACGAAGAAAGTGATGACGGGAGCTGCATTACTGGAAGCAGCACCCAAATTGGCAGAAGTATACCTTAAACCCACCCCATTGAGGTTCAAACTCAACGTAATCCTGCACAAATATTCCACAAATTATTAGAATGAAGGTAATCTTTGAAATCCCTACGAAAATTCAACGGAATTTAGCTCGTTTGGTTAAATTGGATTTCATAAATATTTGCATGGAAAATATTAATTTTTTGTGCTCGAAAAAAAGATAAATATTTTTTATATTTTTGGAGCAAATTAAATTTGTTTATATACCACTATCATATCATCATATACCACCGTCAGTGCTACGATATATACTGGAATGATTTTGATATGATGTTTGTGAGATCTTTCGATTAGGCAAAATAATTTGATGAATATTATTATTATTATTATTATATATATATATATATATATGGTGGCTTCTATGGTACCCGGGTGAAATCCGGGGTACCGCATACCTCGAGTATGGAAACTCTATCTAGACCTCGAATTACCAGGATTTTTGTGTCTGATATTATACCCTAACCCTTAATGAGTGAACCCTAGGTCATAATTATCTAAATCATAATCTATAAACCCTAAGATGGTGCATTCCTTTTTGTGCCTATATTTGGATGAATCATAACCGTCGATTATTATTTCTAATTAAATTGATCTTGGAGTATAAGATTGGGAGAGTTAACACCTAGATTTTGATCTTTAAGTGTTAGAGTATAGTATCATGTCCGAAAGATCAATCAATTCAAGGTCTAGATAGTGTTTTCATACTCAAGGTATGCGGTACCCCGGATTTCACCCAGGGTACCATAGAACTCGCCATATATATATATATTAACTAATGATGGTGCTATAGTTTATAGTAATATGGATGTTGGTACGAGGTTTTACCATTTCAAATGCCGAGTTGAATTGAATTATATCAACCATTTTTTGAAACAAAGGAATAGACAGATTAACCATCAATAATCCAATTGAACCAATTAACAAGTAAAAAAAAAACAAAATTTATGGTGTGAGGAATCATCTGATGAGTTATATAAGTACCCGCCGAGAGAGAGGACGAAAATCTTGCAGAAGGTGGGGAGAGAAAGCGGCGGCGCGTGCGTCCTGTTCGCCGCCGACCGGGGAATATAATATTGGAATGAAATTTACAAAAAGAAAAAAAGTATCAATTGAACTGAATTCATGAAAGATTTGAGAAATAAAGAGTACCACTCAAGGAAGAAGGCAAGGGGAGCAAGGGCAACGGTGGCGAAGGCTTGCCGGTAGAAGACGAAGATGTAACTGTTGAAGCCGCCGTCGAACGCCGCCTTGGAGAGGAGAAACATTCCGGCGTAGATCAGCCGTATTAATAACACGGCTACGTAAGCCTTCGTATTGTCGTTGCACCACCTTGACGACGACGTCGTCTTAGAACCTCCTCCTCCTTCTCCACCCATATTTACAGCTCTTCTATATGATTACCAAATTGTTGGTTTTGTGTTGTTGGGATGTCGTGTAATTAATATATGTATGGGTTACAATTACATGCAATATATATAGTACGTAGTCAAGAGGAACCTTTCAATTAGGGCTGGCTATTTGGTTTTACCCGAGATCGGACCGTATAATATAGACCGGGATCGGACTGGAACCGGATAGCAAACAATTCAATCTCATATTCGGGTTTAGATTTGAGGTAATAAGTCGTTTGGGACCGGATCAAAAACCGGATAAAGACCAGATAAGAGAGTCCAACACCCAAAACTTAACCAACTCCTCACCATTTGAGGTCTCATGCCACTCAAATTCTTACAAGCTCAATCTTTGGTCCTTATATTCCCGAAAAGACTGGACAGGAATCGGATCAATTCGAGCCAATTTAACTGGATCGAACCGTATAGCGACCCCTACTTTCAATCATAGCACGGCAATTTTGGCTCTATCACGGAACATAGATAAAAAAAAATTATAAGGATGATATAGTTTTGTTTTTAGTTAGATGCTAGTTAAGATATTCAAATTTAGAATTTACGTGTTCAAATTTTGAATTTACCACTGAACTAAGTCTTGTTCGCTCGAACATAGGTAAATTGAGATAAAAAAATAAAAAAATTCCTAACTACTGCTTTTTTTATAAGGGTGATATAGGTTTTTTTTTTTTTGATTGAGATACTATTTAAGAAATTCGAATATGAGACCTCCACGTTCTAATCTAGTGGTATTACTACTAGGCCAAATTCCTAGGTACTCTTATGAAAGAGTCTATCTCATCACCTTCAGATGACATAAGAGTATTTAATTGTCATACAAAATTAGTGCACTATAATAATGAAATATTCATTAAAGTAATTTATATTTTGAATAAAAAACAAGACAGCTAGTTTCAACATGTTGACTCCACCACCACCTCTCATGTTAGTTTCTAGAAAGATAAAAGCAGATGTGTGTATTTAATTATCTTAAAAATTTGATGGAGATAAGAACCTGTTGGGTAGGAGTGGACCTTTTGTTCTTGAAGCCTAGAGGTGTATCCAGTGGCGGATCCAGGGGGTGGCCACCCCGGGCCCCGGCCCAGCCCTCCTCTGAATCCGTAGTTAGTATAGTCCTTATGAATTTTTCGATTTTAGGCATTCGGCTTAGTGTGATTTTATAATAAAATTGGGTATAACTAGAAAAATGATTCAGATGACCATATTCAAATCACTACTCTAAATTTAGTCTTTAAATTTTAGCCCCAAAGTTTATGCATATATAAAAAAATAATGAAACCTAAAATTCTAAAAGTTTAAAACGTAAAAGACTAAAAGAAATATGAGGTTTGTTCCCTTGAAAACTTACTAGAGCAGTTGGTGGATGCAGGGATTGACACACAATGCCAATTGATTAGTCGATTGATTTGTCTAGTGTTAATGCTGCTCGTTTCAACAGCTACTACGAAGAGAACCTTTTCAACAATGAAATATGTGAGAACTGATTTGCTCAACAAAATGAGCGATGAATTTCTTGCCGATTGCTCAAGTATTTTATTGGAAATAATGTATACTATTGGTATGGATGTCGGCTCCATTATTGATGCATCACTAAATTAAGATACCATCGTGTACAATTTACATTGGAAAACAACTATAATCATTATGTTTTAATCACCTATTTTGATTTAGGAAATTCATCATCAAAATCCGTTAAAATAAATTATGAAATCCGTGAAACACTAATGATATACTCTGGTTGATTTGAGTTGAATCGATTTGGATTATTGTGGTAAGTTAATCGAAAAGATAGAAAACTAACAATGGTATGTTTTTCTGATTTTTCTTAATCGCTCATGAGATCGTAACAATACATAATAACAGTAAATTAAGAACCATAGGAACAAGATACATTAGAAAGAAATAAGGAGAGCACGTATTTATATTTGTTGATTTCTTAGTATGTAGAAATCATAGAATTGATTCCTTTCATATAGGCACGTGGGACACGAGAATATTGAAAGGATAAATAAATTATGAGTGGTAATAAAAGTGGAGTAAATAGTAGTAGAATCAGATCTACTGACCTAACAATTGATTTGACATTGATGTGAACAATTACCACTTGATTTTTTGTAATGAAATAATTAGATTGAATGACATTCACAATATATATCTAAAATTATATTTCTTAATAACATGTGCCAATATATACTATAGTTTATTAGTTTTGTGCTTTTCTGATGGACATTGCCAATTTTTCATTTTTACCAAATGATCGTTCGTATTACCGAAGAAAAAAGTCAGATATAAAAAGTAACATGATCGAAAACAATCAAGAAGTAAAATCGAACTCAACTAAAGAAAGAAACAATGAAAGAACTTTATGTGCCATCAAATGGGCAACCATGTTAAATTCCTGCTACCAAATGCCAACCAAATGATGATATTTGGTTTATCTTTTGTTTATTATTTTTTTTAATAGTGTTGAGCTATTTTATTTTATATTTGTTTCATTTAGTAAGAGTGATATGTATATAGGTTTAGTTTTAATATTAGGTGCCAGTGAAGAGATTGGAACTTGGAATCTTCATGTTGAAATCCAACAATATAACTACTAGACCATGCCCTTGTTCACATTTCTTTTTAAATTTGATTGTGTTATTTATCTATTATCTGAATTTTGTCTAGCCGAGAATGCCACATTTAGTACACGTTTAATCAGAATCAGTAATAATGACAAATAATAAGAATTGTATCAGTTGATCTTTGATTGACTAATAGTTTTCAACTTCATATATTTTGCATGTACTTTCATTGATTTTGTCTTTGGAACATCTAAATGTTTGGGCTAAACATTGTAAATATTTAGCCGTTGTTTCAACTCGATGATGACGGCTTCACGAAGAATGTTCAAATTGTTATACAAAATGATATAAGGAGTTGAATTTTTCTGTTTAATGAATGTATATACACATATATAACTCAACAAACTTAATAGTTGAACCTTCTGATGATGTAACTACTGACGAACTTGCCATTTCGATTCAATCGAAGTGCTTTTACATTCTGTTTCAAGTTAAAACTTATACTTCATCTTCGAACTCTTCGAAATTTTTTGAAAGTTTCAAACTGGTACTTCCGACAAGTAGCTAGTTAAAAAAATTCTCCGTTTCAATCGACAGCTAAAATCAAATCACCGAAAATTATGCTTAGAAATTAGAATCAATTGAGAACTTTATCATTGTGTCTAGCTCCACGCGACAATTAAATATATAGTTGGGTCACGTCATTTCCTGAGCACAACTTGTACCCACTTGAAAGCTCAAGTCATTATTTCATGAGATGAGACCTCAGCCCTGGAATCCATACTCTTGGAATCTCATGACCTCAAGTGCTACTCCACTTATAAACCCTATCAAGGCGTTGCCATAAAATACGAGAGTTGGCGTTGCTAATGAGCAAGATATGAGAGTAGAATGAAACATTTTCATAGATTTGGTACTATTTGGTAATTGGTTAGGATTAGATAGTTAACATGTATTAGGAATAGGTACTATTCTGTAATTTTCTTTTCTCTCACTTTCATTCTCTACTCTACTCTTTCTAGTATATGGTATCAGAGCACTACTAAGCTCTAAGCTTACTCTCTCGCTTCCAATTTCTGTTTTCCCTTTTCTGCAACCTTAACTCCTTCGGACCATTCTCCTATGGTGGCTTCGGCTAATTGCATCTTCTCTGGCTTTGACTTTATGGTTTATTAGCTCTGTTTGATGTTATAACAAATGTTGGTATTGATGCTTCAAATTAATTCCAAGACTTGGAGTTATGGAAGACACTTGAGATTACTTGGGGTTATGAAAGTTAATGACCAAATCGAGTTAATTGTGTGGAGTTTCCATTTGGTTAATGGGAGTGTCGTTCACTTTTCGTTGTCATCTCATAAGCCATTTTACATGGCTATAAATAGGGAGTCTATTGTTGTTGAATAGAGACACCAATTCTTTCCAACTCTTTTATTCTCCTAAAGTGTAGAATATCTTCTTGAGTACTTTTCCTTTATGTTAGGAGTTTTCTATTTACTCCACAACTTTTTACGTTGAAGATTATTCATTGATCATAGTGGATTTACTGGCTTGTCCAACCCGTGGGTTTTCTCCCTCCTCTTAGGAGGGTTTTCCACGTAAATTTGGTGTCTTGTCTTTGTTCATTCTCTTCTCTATTTTCTTGTTCGATTTCATATTGGGTTTGCTTTCGCTAGTGCTCATTTATCCAGGTTCAAAATTCGTCAAAACGACAACAAGTGGTATTAGAGCCCTTGACAACCAATTGAAATCCTTGACTAGATGACTGCAAAGTTTGACATTACTTGATCTCGAAGCCAAACCAGAGACCTTGAATGATGTCCAATGGGAATAGCTCGATGTAAAGGCTCTTACTGCTATCCAATTAAGCCTGTCAAAATCGGTTTTGCAGGAGGTGGTGAGTGAGACTACTACAATTGGACTTTGGACAAAATTAGAGTCACTTTACATGACGAAAAGTCTCGCTAACAAGCTTCGTCTAAAAGAGAAGTTGTACACTACTCATATGGCTGAAGGTACTCCAATTCAAACCCATCTTTCTACCTTCAATTCCATTGTTATGAACTTGGAAAATATTGACGTGAAAATTGAAGATGAGGATAAAGCTGTTTTATTAATATGTCCATTGCCTTAGTCCTTTAAACAATTCAAAGAGATTATGCTCTATGGAAATATGGATACTTTATCTTATGAAGATGTAAAATCTAACTTACTGTCAAAAGAAAAATTTGACTTTGAGTCCAGTTCTAATGACAAAAGTGAAGGTTTATTTATAAGAGGAAGATCCAAGGAAAAAGGGGAATCCAGCAAAGGTAAAGCTCGATCCAAGTCACATGGTCTAAAATGTGATAATGGGAAGTATTGTCGCTATTGTCTCAAAACTGGTCATGAAATTTCTAAATGTTTCAAATTAAAGGTCAAAGAAGAAAAGAAAAAGCAATCACAAAAGGCTTCTGAAGCTGGAGAAGCTAGTATCGTCAACGA
The DNA here is from genome assembly GCA_964030455.1 of Linum trigynum. NCBI lineage: Eukaryota > Viridiplantae > Streptophyta > Magnoliopsida > Malpighiales > Linaceae > Linum > Linum trigynum. The sequence continues at coordinate 1,480,498 of OZ034817.1, forward strand.
TGACTCTGATGGTGAAGGTTTGGCAACAATTTCTTCTTATGATGGCATTAATTCAGATGTTTGGGTCCTTGATTCTGCATGCACTTTTCATATTTGTCCCAATAAGAACTGGTTCAAAACCCTTAAACCTGTTAATTTTGGTGCTGTGCTAATGGGAAATGATGTTCCTTGCAAAGTTCTTGGTATTGGTACAATTGAAATGTGTCTTCATGATGGGGTTGTCAGAACTCTTTCTAATGTTCGTTATGTTCCTGACATGAGGCAAAATCTTATTTCCTTAGGCACCCTCGAGTCTCTTGGGTGCAGATATGGAGCTGAAGGGGTAGTTCTTAAGGTGTCTATAGGTTCTCTTGTTTTGATGAAAGCTAACTGCATTGGTATGAATATGATATATGTCCTGCAAGGTTCTGTTGTTACAGATTCAACAGATATTTCTACCTCGCTGCCTGATTCGCATAATACTCAATTATGGCATATGCGGCTAAAACATATGGGTGAGAAGCCAATGACAATTCTAAGCAAAAGAGGACTATTGGGAAACCAAAATTTCGGGAAACTTGAATTTTGTGAACATTGTATCTTCGGGAAGAAGAAAAAAGTCAGTTTCTCTCTTGCTTCCCATAGTTCCAAGGGGGTGCTTGATTATATTCACTCGGATTTATGGGGACCCTCTAAATTTCCTTCCATAGGAGGTCGTAGATACATGATGACAATTATTGATGATTTCTCTCTTAAAGTTTGGGTTTATTTCTTACGGCACAAAAATGAAGCTTTCTCGGCATTTAAAAAGTGGAAAGTGCTAGTTGAAACTCAATCTGGAAGGAAAGTTAAGAAACTTAGAACTGACAATGGTTTGGAATTATGTGAAAATGAGTTTAATGAATTTTGTTCCTCACATGGAATCGGAAGACACAAAACTCTAGTTAAAACATCTAAGCAAAATGGTGTTACCGAAAGACTTAACGAAATAATTCTCGAAAGGACTCGGTGTATGATGTCAAATGCATGTTTATGGCATAGACGTGATTTATGGGTAGAAACCGCAGCCACAGCTTGTTATCTAATCAATCGTTCTTCACGTAAGTCACTGGATTATAAAATTCCAGAAGAAATTTGGACAGGTAAACCTGTTGATTATTCCAAATTAAGAATATTTGGTTGCCCATCATATTATCACGTCAATGAGGGTAAGCTCTCTCCAAGAGCTAAAAGGTGTTTATTTCTGGGTTATTCTATGGAGTCAAAAGGCTATCGTTTTTTCTGTATTGAATCTCAAAAGGTTATTCAAAGTAGAGATGTTACATTCAAAGAAGATGCCTTATTTTCTGCCAAAGATGGTACTTCTTCATCCCATGATGCAGAAAATTTTGAGACTCCAAGAGACAAGGTGGAGTTCGAACAACAAGTTGATTCACCTATCCATCTATCTTCTCTAGAGTTAAATCCTAGTGAAGTTCAAAATGAGGACATGGCACCTCAAGTGCCACGAGATTATATCTTGGCTCGAGATCGGCCAAGGAGAGTTATACAAAAACATGCTCGATACACAGATGATGAGCTTGTTGCATATGCTCTCGCCGTTGCATATGCTCTCGCCGATGCACAAGAAATTTCAGAAGAAATTGAGCCTTCTTCTTTCAAAGAAGCTAATCTTGTGTAGATTCATCTAAATGGCTTGCGGTAATGAATGAAGAAAATGAAAGTTTGTTGAAGAATAATACATGGGAATTATGTATTCTGCCTACGGGTAAGAAAGCACTTTCAACTAAGTGGATATACAAAAAGAAAGAAGAAATTCCCGGTATGGAAGAGGCAAGGTGGAGGACGCGGTTGGTTGTTCGCGGCTGCAACCAGCGTGAAGGAATTGATTTCAATGAAATCTTTTCTCCTGTTGTGCATCACACTTCCATAAGAATTTTTCTCTCTTTTGTTGCTCTTTTTGATTTGGAGTTAGAGCAATTTGATGTGAAAACTGCTTTCCTTCATGGTGATCTCGAGGAGGAGATATACATGAAGCAACGAGAGGATTTGTGATTCCAGGAAAGGAGCATATGGTTTGTCGCTTGAGAAAATCATTATAAGGTCTCAAGCAAGCTCCTAGATAATGGTATAAGCATTTTGATACTTTTATGATTGAAAATGGTTATACACGAAGTCAATTTAATAATTGTGTATACTTCCAAAAATTTCTCGTGGGCTCCTACATATATCTACTTCTTTATGTTGATGACATGCTTATTGCTTCTAAGAACAGAATGTTGGTCGATATGTTAAAGTCACAACTAAAAGGAGAATTTGAGATGAAGGACCTTGGAGCAGCAAAGAGGATTTTAGGTATGCAGATCCAAAGAGATCGACAAGCTGGTAAATTATTTTTTAACCAAAGAAAGTACATTGATAAGGTACTTGAAAGGTTCGGAATGATTGAATGTAAGCCCACTTCTACTCCTCTCGCTGCTCATTTCAAGTTATCTACTGCTTATTGTCCAACAACAAATGAAGAAGTGGATTATATGTCAAGTGTTCCATATTCGAGTTCAGTTGGAAGTTTCATGTATGGTATGGTTTGTAAAAGACCAGATCTTGCATATGCACTAAGTGTTGTCAGCAGGTATATGCAAAATCCAGGAAAAGAACATTGGAATGTTGTGAAGTGGATACTTCGGTATTTGAAGGGAACCCGTGATATGGGTCTATTGTTTGAGAGGAGTGAAAATCCTTCCAACAATATTATAGGCTTCACAGATTCTGATTTTGCAAGTGACTTGGATAAACGGGGTCTCTTTCCGGATATGTTTTCACTCTCTGCAATTCATGTGTTAGCTGGAAATCTTGCTTGCAACCTGTAACTGCTTTGTTAACTACAGAAGTAGAGTATGTTGCTATTTCTGAGGGGGTTAAAGAGGCAATTTGGTTACGTGGCCTAGTTATTGGGCTTGGAGTTGAACAAACTGTTTCAACCATATTTTCGGACAGTCAAGGTGCCATTCACTTGACTAAAAATGACATGTATCATGCGAAGACAAAACATATAGAAGTCAAGTACCACTTTGTGCGAAGACTAAAAATGACATGTTTCATGCGAGATGTTATGGTTGCAGGTGATATTAGTGTCAAGAAAGTTCATACTGACAACAATCTTGCATATATGCTCACTAAAGTTAATGACCACATGGAATTAATTGTGTGGACTTTCCATTTGGTTAATGGGAGTGTCGTTCACTTTTCGTTGGCATCTCATAAGCCATTTTACATGGCTATAAATAGGGAGTCTATTGTTGTTGAATAGACACACCAATTCTTTCCAAACTCTTTTATTCTCCTAAAGTGTAGAATATCTTCTTGAGTACTTTTCCTTTATGTTGGGAGTTTTCTACTTACTCCACAACTTTGTACGTTGAAGATTATTCCTTGATCATAGTGGATTTACTAGCTTGTCCAGCCTGTGGTTTTTCTCCCTCCTCATTGGAGGGTTTTCCACGTAAATTTGGTGTCTTGTATTTGTTCATTCTCTTCTCTATTTTATTGTTCGATTTCATATTGGGTTTGCTTCCGCTAGTGCTCATTTATCTAGGTTCAAAATTCATCAAAACGACAACAACAAAAACTATACATGTTTAGTAAGCTTTATCGTATTAATGCTATATATAACAAGATTTACTATACGGGATGGATATTATCCCCGATATCCGAAAAACGCGAGTATGTATGAAGATTGAGTTACATAAAATCTCTCCCTACATAGGTATGGGACGAGTTTTTATAAATGGGGATTGGAATGGTTTTAGGGAAACAACCCCAAACCCACTTCATTAACAACTCTACTTATACTTGGTTCTCAAATCTGTATTTTTCAAACTACTAATTGAATTTAGCATTGAATTGGCAAATTGGGAGACATTGTCTCGCCCCCCTAAACAAGTCCCATCTAGTGAAGTGACATATAACATACAAATTGTTACTTTGAGGAATAACCTTAGTTATCATTTTTCCGAAATCAACCTCATCTAGCTAGCTAATTAACTAGCTAATTATGAACAACAACAATGGCAGCAATGTTATTGGCTTCTTGAGCTTGAGTAAGCTCTGAACAGTTGCCATTTCCCTCTTGTGGAATCATCTTCTTCTCATTGATCTCCATTTTAATCTTCCCCTCTTTGCCTTTTGCCCATAAGACACTGTAGAGCCCTCCAACCAACAGCATTGCACCCAATACACTAGAGTGCATGTACATAATCAAGGAAACAAAAAAAGGATACAAATAGGTCGTCATACTATTTCATGATATTGATTGTCCATAACCTATTCATCCCAATAAATACAAAAATTATAAGTTGGAGAGGAGTTCAGAGTCAGACGCCACAATATTCAAGCAAACATGTATTGGCCAACAACGTCAAGTTTTCATAAATCGGATTCAACTCAAGACTTCTTCATTTGGATTCCGATAAGAGTTATATGTATAATATGTCTTTCTACCGTGCAGATTTTATCAAACATGTCTCGTTAAAGTAAAATTATTAGAGCTATCCAAAAGAACCTAAAAAATGTTAAAGTGAAACTATTAGAAATATGTTAGACATCTATGTTGTCCAAATCACGGCTCAGCCGCAATTAACAGATTTTGGACGAAAACTTTAATAGAGAGAACTGTTTGATAATGTTTCTAAACTATTGTGGTCTGTTATGAAAAAAATAGTAGATGTGCATGTTTTATACAAGTGTGCATAATAGAGGGATATCCCCGATGTTTCCAAAATAAAAGAAAAAATACCTTCCAAGGGAGATGGAGTAGCATAGTAGTGCAGAACACAACATTGTAAAGATGAACGTCAAAGGAGTCGTAATTACTACAAAGACTGGTCCTTTCTTCTCCAAAATCCATGCTAGCAAGTAATATGTCACTCCATTCACCACGACTCCCTATACAAATCATAAATTGGATACACATTAGCAAATTGAAGACAGACTGATAGAACCTAAATTAAGAGCTTTTGGGAAAGTACTTTTAAGAAGGAAAAACTTTAGTGTGTTGCAATTTCCGGTTAGAACTTTTGGAAAAGTACTTTTGAGAATAAAACAATTGACGGTTTGGCTGGAAAATTGTTAGGGAAAGTACTTTTGAGTTGACAGTTTGGATGGAAAATTATTAGAAATATTTTTTAATACAAGAATTCATGTAAAGTGACTAAAAATGAGTTCTAATACAAAATAAGAATTAAAATGTAATCAAACCAGATATAGTTAAATTTATTTTATATTAAATGATATTGTTTCCTAATTTATCTGAAATAAAAGTATCCTTTTGAAAAAAAATATTATGCGGATATTCCTTTATTTTCAAAACTACTTTTTGCAAAAGCTCTAAGCACTTTCTCAACTTTTTCAAAAATCGAACTTATAGAGAGGTGTTTGACCCCCAACTTTAACTTTTGAAGCAGAGAAACGAATTTAAAAAGTCGAGCCAAATACAGGCAATTACACAATAAGTCACGGCCAGAAGTCTCATATTCCATCCAAGCTTCCACTCCTCCAGATCTCTCTCAACTGCAACTGCAACCACTAGTGACTGGATCGAACTCTGAAGACATTGCAGAGCTGTTAACATGAGCTTTGATGGGTAGCTCTTCATAATGATTGTCTGCAACACCCAAATGATCAATGAAACAGGAAGAGGAGATCGATTCAGTTAGATCTACAGCATAGCTAGGCAATCTTTCTCCCAACCTAGACCTCATCAAAAATTGGTACCTGAAAGACGAGCCAAATGCTCCATAAGAAGTTGGAGGAGAGCATCAAGAAACAACCTTTGACCCATGATTTATGAGAAGAACTACTAGCAGCAGGATGTTGGTTTTGGCCATTGAGAAGGTGTTTGAAGAAACACAAGAACTTGAAATGGGGGCCTTTGTAGAATGCTAGGGTTGCAACTCCTCCCAAGCATATCACTACCCCTACTACTTTTGCCACTCCAGTTCTTGTCCTCACCTTCAATGTTTCCATTCTGTGTGGATTTGTACAATTTATAAAGGCAAATTAGGTATTTCCAACCCATCGCATTAATGTTATGCTGTATCGATCAAACGTTTGGCAGCGTATGTAAAAAAATGTACGATAACACAAAATCTTATCAGATCTAAGTAAGAAACATGGATCTAGACGTTTTAGTCTAGGGTTGCGATATTCGGAATTGAATTGGGACTAGGGATTTCGTAAATATTGGGGATGACATTAGCCAAGAGAGGAGGAAGGAGTTTTGCCAAGAGACGAAGAGAGATACTTATAAATTCATACCACATTAAAAAAATTACTTAAAATTATACTAATAAAATTCACTCATTGGAAAAGATTTGATCATTTTAAGTTTTAACTCTTGTATCAGTTCAATCAAGCATTATTGTCATGCATGTCAACAACATGTTGGTATCAATAGTAGGGATGGCAAATTACCCACCCATGGACAATTATACCCAAACCCAAGTAGACCCATTGATAATGGGTTGGGTATGGGTGAAGTGCATATGGATTTGGGGTTTATAGTTGGGTGAAGTGCATATGGATTTGGGGTTTATAGTTGGGTTTGGGTAAGGTATGAATATTGCTTCCATAATCTAAATGGGTTTGGGTTGGATATGGATATCCATTTACTTGAGAGTGTTTTAACTACACATGAAAAAATTGGACCTATTTGTAAAATTTGAAAAATTTAGGTACCAAAATGTAAGACCAAAAAAATTTAGGTACCAAAACGTAATTTTCCATCAATATTTTCAGGACTTATATGCAAAAAAAATTAAATTTAGGTACTAAGTATGCATATCTATTAAGTTTGGGTACCAAACTGTAATTTGTATTTGGGCATGGGTACAAACCCAAATCCATTTGATATAAACCTAACTCAACCCAAAGTAAATGGGTATGGATACAAACCCATCAAACTCTACCCATATTCATCTATTTGGATTTCATACCCAACCCAATTGGGTTGAATAGTAAAAAAATCCATAGGTATGGACGAAATTGTCATCCCTAATCAATAGTTCCAGTTGTTTATTATGCATGTAGAAAGAGAGCCAACTCATATGTGCTTTAAGTTTCTACATGTACAAATACCACATGTACTTAACACAAATGAGATTGTCTGTATTCGAACACAAAAGCCCGTAGTTATTGAAGATTATGACACCATATTAAGAATAACTCAGTCTCACTAACTCGATAAAACTATTCCCATAAAACATTCACTCACCATTTCACAATAGATGAATTAAATATCTTGCAACAAACTACATTAATTCGTAGATATTAAATTACCCGAGTAGAAGAGCCAAGAAGAAAGTGATGACTGGAATTGAATTAGTGGAAGCAGCAGCCAAAGTGGCAGAAGTATACTTTAAAGCCACTCCATTGAGGTTCAAGTTCAACGTCATCCTGCACAATAATACTCCACTAAAGTATTTTAATTTAAGAGAAAAATAATATTGGTTTTGCGGTCTGATTGTTCATCAGTAATCGAATTAAACTAATTTATTAATCAAATACAGAATAAAACAAAAATTCGTGGAGGTGAGGAATCTTTGTTGAGTTATGTTATTACCCGCAGAAGCAGAGGACGAAAATCTTGCAGAAGATGGGGAGAGAAAGCGGCGGCGCGTGCTTCCTGTTCGCCGCCGGCCGGGGAATATTGGAATAAAATTTATACAAGAGAAAAAAAAGAAGGTATTAACTTAACTGAATTCATGAAAGATTGCAAAATTTCACGTTGTGTATTAAATAAAAACTTAACAAATTCAATTTCAATATTCGAGCTAACTAGTTTGTTCGTTGACATGATATCAGAGTTTTCGATCGAAGGATGATGGTTTTAAATCTTCATGACGACCCACAATATGAACAATGATATAGCTCAATGGATGATATGGCCAACTTGTGTAAACTGAAAAATTAATGAAAAATCCACAAGTAGGTTTTCGTTGGAGTTGACGTGCAAGAGATTAAAAAAAAAAGTAACAAACCTTTTTCCAAACGTCCGAGTAATTAAGACTAATTGGTTTATTCGTTTTCGAGTAGGCGAATATTTAGAGAAATCAAGAGAGTACCACTCGAGGAAGAAGGCAATGGGAGCAATGACAACGGTGGCGAAGGCTTGACGGTAGAAGACGAAGATGGAAGTGTTCAAGCCGCCGTCGAACGCCGCCTTGGAGAGGAGAATCATTCCGGCGTAGATCATCCGTATTAATACCACGGCTCCGTACGCCTTCGTAGTGTCGTTGCACCACTTCGACGTCGACGTCATGGAACCTCCTCCTCCTCCTCCTCCGGCCATATTTACGGTGGCTCTAGCTACAGCCTAGTATGCTTACCAAAAATGTTCTTTCTTTTTATGGTATCATCATATATATATAATGGTTTACATAATGAAGGTATTATAATTATATTCAGTACGTAGTCAGGAGAGAGCTACGTTGTAACGTTATTGGAATTTGGAAGGGTCCCTCTCCAATGTTAGGTTCTACAAAAGTAAAAGCATATCATATGTTGTGTTGTTGTTTTTTTATTTTCCAAAGCTACTTCATAAAGGAGTCTGAAATAAAAGAGTACTCATTAAGTACCATTTGTTGAAGGATGTATAGATTTGTTAGTGCCTAACAGAGTGTAGGAGTGAGACACTAGAATGCGGGTCGCGAGTGATTGTGTGCAATATATTCAGCTTAATGATAAGTTTGTTCTTATAAGGAGAGTAGAGAGAAAATTTAGAAGGAGAAAGTCCAAGAGCTCGTGAGAAGCTCAAAAAGAAACAAAAAACGATCTCCCACTCATTGGAATAAATGCTCTATTTATAGCCTCCATTCTAGTGGGCGAACTTTAAATGCGATGTGACACTAGATAAGACTGGGGTGTAGGCTCTAGCTAAACCCATGATTGGGAAATGAATGTGTGTCAGGGCACCTATGACGCCGTGGGAGTCCTGTTTCACGAGTGTCTCTTCTGACCGCCTTATGCCTTCCGCTCATGGGTTCAACTCTTCGTTGGTGCGCTGGGTTCTTACGGCTGGTGTCGTTGTGCGCTTAACCGCGCCATATCCTCAACATGATTAAACAATATATTTTTCACTAGGTGAGCAGTTCTATTAACCCTTTTAATTATCAAGTATGACAGGGAAATGGTTAAAATTGTACGAATTCACTCAATTAATTGGGTTAGATTTTTATCAAATCACAAACCGTAAACTGAATTGGATTAGATATGATTTTAACTATAAACCACATTGGATGGATCCATTCTAGTTTAAATACAAATTTTTTTTGATTGTAACCGTTCCCCTAAACAACTTTGTTTATCATAAATTAAGTACAAAAAATAATAAAAATCAACCAAAAAAATGACAATACTTCAATTTCCGACCCATTTGAACAATATCTTCCAGCTCTCTGTTTACTCCACTTGTAGAAGGATCACAATGCATATTCATTATTCTATCCAAAATAATTCGGAGTTTTATGAATGTACCTCATTGGATATTTATAAGTATAATTTATACTTGGTGGCACATGCGTGATTTAAGTCATGCCACCATGATCGAGTTACGTACCACAATGATATACCTAATTTTCTCCAAACATATATCAAAATGAATATTATTATTCTATAAATTACAAATTTAAGTCGAAATGATAATGAAATATATGCATAATTAATAAAAGTAACCAATTTGAATCACTTGATCTCTTTCAACTCTCGAATCCAATTCCATTATCCATGGCAAATTGGCAATGCAGCCTAATACACGAGCTGCAACCCTGAAGCATCCACTTATTTTTCCATGATAGATGAATTCTCTTGTCGATAAATAGTTAATAAAAGATTATAATTACCCGAACAGAAGTGCTAAGAAGAAAGTAACGACAGGAATGGAATTAGTGGAAGCAGCACTCAAAGTGGCAGAATTAGTATAGGTTAAACCCTACCCACCGATGTTCAAGTTCAACGTAATCATGCACAATAGTTAACCAAATAATTAAAATTACAAATGAACGAGAGTTTTGAGTTTTGTCTGGTGATAATATCACTAAGTTTGAACCGGAGGATCTCAGATTTGAATCCTTTAAGTAGAAACGATATATGAGTTTAACTCTGTTACTTTGTAAGCAATCACATGGCTGATTTCCTGACTGAGTAGAGGACACAACCTCATGCGGTCGAAGTTTGTGTGACAATATAAACTATAAAGAGTTTGAATTATATTATGAGGTATATATATCCACCCATTTTTAATACATATTTGCATGGTTGATCTTATTATGTAATATTGGAGTTTTTTTCCGGTAGAAAAATAATGGTGTTTCTTTTGATAGGATGGGTACTGATGGGAACGTAAGCCACGTCCCAAGGGTTTGCTCGTAACTCACAAACGGCAGAACGATTTGGGCATCGATAAACTTTTAGTTTTATTATTCGACAACCCGAACTAACGTCGAACATACAAATATATAGATGCAAAACCCTATCCTAACCCTAGCCGAACTCGACGTCTACGTAACCCACTAATGACCTAACCCTACTACTCTACTATAATTGACTAATGACCCTCTAATGATCCAAGCCCATAATACTAATGATCTATCATGTGTCGGCCTCCAAAACCCTGATGTGTACCCATCAGGTACCATATTTAATGTGGGTTTGGTCGAGATGAATATCTCAAATAATAAGAGTTGTAACTTTATAACAAATTGCAAGATTATATTTATGGTTATTTTCTCTTTTATTATCGAACAGTTTTCAATTTGAAAGTTGCTTGTCAGAACAGAAGCGTGCAATCGATGATCCAAGCCAGCACGAACGAACACAAATTTAACGTGGTTCACTAACACAATCTATGCTAGCTAATCCACGGGCAGGGGGGACAAATTTCACTAATTTGAGGAGAGTACAGGTTACAAACCAAATTCCAAACGGACAAACCAAATAAACTAATCTGACTGACCTTTACTACAGACTAGGGTGATGAAGAGCATTTATAGAACTCTTCTCCTAATCCCAAACAGAAAACCAAACACATTTTCTCAAACATACAAGGAAAAGGTCAAACAAAGCCCAAACACAATCCCAAACACAAAACAAATCCAAATCAAATTCAAGTCATATTCTAACAATCTCCACCTTGACTTGAATTCTCTGTCAAATACCAGATGTACCAAACGCAACCAAAGTTGCCAAATGTACCCAGTCGCAACCAAAGTTGCCAGATGTACCAGATGTGATCGAAATCACCAAACTAAAACGCTTTGCAAATCGCGAAACTCAAATGCAATCAAGATTGCTAGACATACCAAACTCCTCCAAATCAGTTGTACTAGAATCTCCCCTGCCTCCAGATGCCCTTAAGGGCGGTCAACAAATCAAACCATGCAGCAAGTCCAACCCATGTTGGGACTTGCCATGCAGAACCAGCTTGGTGTTATTTCCGTCCATTACACCAACATCAAATTTACTGCTAACTCCAAGCTTGCAACTCCAAATTGACTTCTCGATCTTCATACTGATAGCAGCCATTCTTACTATCAAACAAACTCCAACCAAACTTCTCACCAAACAAGCGAGACCAAAACACAACTACCCAAAGTCAACTTCGAAGCGATTCCTCCACCGAACCAAGCTAAAGAATTGAAAGCTACCTCCACAAAGCAAAACTTCAGTCCAGCGCCAAATTCTCAAAACCGCAACCAGACTCTGATACCACTTGTCAGAACAGAAGCATGCAATCGATGATCCAAACCAGCACGAACGAACAAAAATTTAACGTGGTTCACTAACACAATCTGTGCTAGCTAATCCACGGGCAGGGGGGACAAATTTCACTAATTTGAGGAGAGTACATGTTACAAATCAAATTCCAAACGGACAAACCAAACTAACTAACCTGACTGACCTTTACTACAGACTAGGGTGATGAAGAGTATTTATAGAACTCTTCTCCTAATCCCAAACAGAAAACCAAACACATTTTCCCAAACATACAAGGAAAAGGTCAAACAAAGCCCAAACCCAAACAAAATAGGCTCAAACACAAAACAAATCCAAATCAAATTCAAGTCATATACTAACCGTGCTAAATGAGACTCGGATTGATTTTGTCTTTAGTTAATCTAAATTATTACAGCTCATGATCAAATGAATTCAATTTTCACCTTTTTCCTACGTTCTATGAATGTATAACTCAGCAAATTTAAAAGTTAGAAAGGTGATAATATACTCTTTCAATCAATGGTAATTTTGTCTCCTATAATTACTTGGTACGTACTTGCGCTTTCGATTCCATCAAATTGCCTTTACACTCTTTTCGAATTAAGTTTATACTTTCATTCTCAAATTCGCGGCCATCTCGAGGCACATCACGCCCTATAGGCAAGACCGGCGAGACTTTTTAAGGTTTCAAACTTGTACTTTCGCCAAAATTCAGGCTTAGAAGGATAGCATAAATAACCATACCAATGGATACCCGTCTGAAACCGACATAATCAGTTGGATAAAATCCGCACCCGAATATAGCGGGTTATGAGTGGACATTGGTTTTGTCACTATCTAGCCCGTACCTCCCCCCCCCCCCCCCAAATTATACTATCTAGCCCGTACCTTTCCCCCCAAATTATACACATACATATGTATTTTGTTTAAAAATGATTACATTCTTCTCAACATATTTGATATTATCATACATATATAATATTTTCATGAAATTGTATCGTTTTTAATCAATTTTCTTCATTTTAGTAATTTATTATTGTCATTTGTCACTTATATAATGTAAATATGTGTAATTGTTAACATCCTGGTTGATGTTATACATAAAATTATTGTCTATGGATAATCATGAATATCCGAAACCTGATCGAGTATGAGTGTGATTTTGATACTCTACCCTATTTTTGTATGAATATTTTTTTCGTTGAATATTTTTGTATGAATATTGATATTAGATAAAATCCAAATTATTTTGGATAGGAAAATAAATAGATATACGCTATCCAACCCCGACTCGTTTCCATCTCTAACACTATGTTTGGGAAAGGGTGTAAATGGAAGGGGGTGCAAGTTTGGAGGGGTAAACACAAGTTCCAAGGTGTTTACCCCCGTTTGGTTATTTTGTAACAGTAGGGGGGTGCAAAACGTGAGCGTAAATTCACTGTTTCGGCTTACCCCCCAAATTGGGGTGCAAGGGAAGGAAGGAAGGGAGGGGGAAGGGGGAGGAGGGGAATTATGAATTTTTAATTAGATTATAATTACATAATAATTAATATTATTAATTTTTTCTTATATCTATATTAGTGTAGAAGTTGTTTGGGGTTGACCGTTTGACTCAGAGAGCAAGTTTGTCAATGTTCGCCTCGTCAAATCGATATCTCTTAGTTGACCCGAATTTGCATTGAAAATTAGAGATAAGAAGCGTTTGTCGAAAAGATAGAGAGGAACAGTTTAGTTAACTCGATTTACTTTAATAAGTAGTTAAAACTTACAGATACGAACGTGTTTGACTAAGTTTGACCATATTCAATTTAAAGTTAGGCACGAGAACCCCGTTAGGATGACTAGTTACGAGTTGGATTTCGAGTTTCGAGGTTGCTCGACCAATGATTATTATTGTTGTTATAAATAATTATATTTGAGCATTATTATATAATAATTATTTTTATTAAAATTATTTTTATTATTATATATTGAATTTTCATGTTATTATTTTGTGATAATATTTTATAAATTGATAAATTTATTTTATAATAATATAATTACTTACTTTTTACTCTATTTGCACCCCCCTACTTTTTCATCCAAACAACAATTTACCCCTCCACTTACACCCTCCACCAAGTTGCACCCCCCAACAATTTACCCCTCAACTTGTACCCCCCTCGAACTTGCACCCCCCTTGTTGCCAAACATAGTGTAAGAGTATCAATTGAGAACTCTTTTAATCTCTTATTATTGTATCTTGCTCCATGCGACACTTAAATATATGTAGTTGGGTCACGTCATTTCGTCAGCACAACTTGTGCCCACTTGAAATCTCACGTCATTTCATGAGATGAGAAGTCACACCTGGAATCCATACTGTTGGAATCCCATGACCACAGGGACTACTCCACTCAATTATAAACCATAATTAATCTTACTAGCTAGGATCACACCAGCATATATATATATATAAGTATATATAACCCTACCAAGGCGTTGCCCTAACGAGAGCTGGCGTTGCTAGTGAAAGTGAAGAGAGGCGGCAGAACATGAAGACACTCAAACTTTCGGGGAAATTTTACCGAGAGTCCGTAGGATAGTAGTTTAAGGTCTTCGGGGAGAAAAAGAAATATATATATATATATATATATACTAGTTATTGTTTGTGTTCTTGACCTTTCAACTTTCAGCAAAAATGTCCTTAAAAAGAAAATTTCAGCAAAAATGTTGGGCATTACTAATCGTCGCTCTAAAATTCTTTATTCGTCGTCCTAATTAAGTTAAAGTTATTCTAATGCCCTTAATTCATTTATTTATTTGTCTTTCAAACACTTAAACCCAAAACAAACTCATATACTTACCCCAAATAATGAATATCAAATAATTTTATATCACATTGGTATATTTGTAATAATTAATTAATAATTCCGATGGCAAAAATCAATTGGACTTGTCTTCAACAGCGGCGGACGGTTGAAAAGTCGCCGGCGAGATACGGGACGGGTACGTGCGCCGCGGCAACAAAATAATCAAAAAAAGAAAATCATCCTTGTGGCATTGGTCGTCGTCTTCTTTCTGACAGCGACATCGGTCGATTAGCAACGGCGGTAGGAGACAAGTAGTATCCTCGTCCGTTTCGTCTTCTTCTTCCTCCCTTGTTCGCTTCGTCTCCCTTCTTCTTCCTCCCTATGGTCGATGACAACGACGAGATTGGGGTGGATGCCGGATTTGGGTGGTGGAGGGAATTTGGTCGGCTGGAAGGGCTGGGGTCTGGGGTTGGAGGGGATTTGGGTGGGCGGTCGATGAGGGTGGGGGAGGGAGTAGTGGATTTGGGTGGGGAAGATATAGGGATACGAATAGCAATTCAGAAAATGTTGGGGCTAATACCTCTACAACACCCGAACTATCCCGAAAATGCCACTTGTGTCCTATTGTTTCCAATATTCCATCTGTGTCCTGAACTATTATTCTGTTAGCGTTCACCGGCGTTGACCGTTAGTATTTAACAGAAAATCCAGTCACCATTGACATGGCTTCTAACGTGGAAATTTCATTATCAATTTTTATTTATTTTTTCATCTAAAATAATAAGAACAAGGAAAACAAAATGAAAATTCCGAAAAATCTTTTTAATCCCTCCGTCAGTCCAGCTCCTCTACCTCGCCGCTGCACTTCTCCTATGCCGCCGCAGCATCGCCCTACTACAAGAAGACCACCTGGATTTGCTTCCCGGCTTTCATCACTAAGATCCATCCGCAAGCACCTCCTAGACGACTGATAGACCATTAATTACACATATTTTTACCCCTATTCTCGAGCCGTTTGAGACATTGATTCTCGTGTTTTAAGTCGATTTCACGCGAGGTTGTGCGTTTATGTCATATTTCAGGGTCCGGCGTTGGAATCGAGGCGAAGAAACGAGTTTTGGGTCGAAAGGAGCGAAGTTGGGTCGAAGTGTGCTGCAGGAGGAAAATACCCGGTCATGGGCTCAAATATCCGACCGGGTATTTATCGTTTTTGGCGTCTGAGAAATAGAGGGGGTCCCGGTCGTGAAGCATAAATCCCCGGTCGGGGATTCTTGGGCCAGACCGGGGATTTTCCCCTGACATTAAACGCGCGTTTCAATTATACCCGGTCGAGACCCAAAATACCAGACCGGGTATCGCGACAGGCAACTTTTTAAAGGAAAAGAAGGCTGAAAATCAAGGGTTTCGAGTTTTAGAGAGACAGAGCGATTCCTAGAGAGAGAAAGCAACGAACCATAGTTCCCAAGTGCCATAGCTTGATCTTCATCACCATTGGAGCCCGGCTTGAGCTTGGAGAATTGCCGATCGACAACCAGGAGCAGAAATCCATCCTTCACAGTATGATTTCCGCGTCTGAATCTGCTTTTGCTTCTCTCTCCATGGAGTAGTTTTCCCATTCATCTGGGTATGGAGAACCCTAGATTTGTATCTTAGGTCTGATTGTATGAACCCAAGTACAGATTTTATGATTTGATTATATTCAGTTGAGGCTTGAATGATTGAATAACTTGAATCCTGATCAAATTCCTATTATTTCTGCTTTAGCCAAGAATGAGAATATCTGCCTAGGTTAATAGAGAACCCTTAATTGAATGTGGTGAATTGGTGACTTTAGTCGAGGAGCCAATTCGCTATTCTGTACCGAATTCAATTCGGTAGTGGAGGTTTGGTTCGTTAGGGCCTCAATCTGTTTACTCCGGTGGAGGTTAGTCGCCCGCTGGAGACTCAGATTGAGAGGGACTGGAGACCTTTAGTCGAGACTTCAGACTGTTTAAGAACCTTCCGCAGTATAACTTCCATGGAAACTGAACTTGGTAAATTGCAATCCGGCTTAACTGCAGTCTAGGGGGAACCATATCCGGGTGACCTCTCTCGACTTGAAAACAACCGTTTAACTTGCTTTATTTGTTTGTTAATTTGGACTTGCACTAAAGTTTCACTGCTAGATAATAAGAATTCACTAAGTAGTCATCACATCTAGGACCCGGGTTGACATTAAAACCCAAACCCGCTATACTACGCTTTAGGAAGTGGTTTCACTTGGCCATTTTCTAGAGTGACAGTAGGAGTGAGTCAATGACTAATCTGGTTCTCTGTGAACTAGATTTCAGGCTGCTTTCCCGAGTTTGGCTTCATCCGATTCAATCTCCGTGTCGCCGCTCGACGACCTGCTGAAGAAACGTGGTTTCTGTTAATTTAGCTTTTCCTTTTAGCATTCTTTGCTTGCTTTTTCCCACTTGTGCCTTCACGGGTTTGCTGCTTGACTGTGTGCAGGTAGTGCATGACCCATAGCCAGTTAGGAGATTTACTACCGTTGGATCCAGAGCTTGAACGCACATGTCGCCAACTTAGGAGACAATAGCGAGCTAGACTGGCTACGGAGGAGCGCATAGACGGCCACTTGAGCAGCGATTCCGAGGACGAGTACGAGATGGAAGGTGAACACAACCCGCCCCAGGGAATACCTCTCTAGGTTCCCCCGGTAAATCAAATCTTGGGGAAAAACCCCATACCCCAGGCAGATGGGGTTCATCATCAACCACCGCCGTCGGGTCCCACTTTGGAGTACTACTACACTCCACGGGTCGCTGATATCAACTGTGTCATCCTCTATCCGCCCATTCCAGCGAACAACTTCGAGATCAAGCCATGCTGGATTCAACTCATTACATCCTCTATCCAGTTTCATGGCTTGAAGGATGAGGAGGCAATGGTGCATCTTTACCGGTTCCTGCAGCTGACGAACGGGTTCAAGATGAATGGTGTACCCGATGATGCGATCCGCCTTCACCTCTTCCCCCATTCTCTGGCGGGGCATGCAAAGAGGTGGTTAGAGACCCATCCCCCATTGTCCATCACTTCTTGGGACGATCTGGCCAACAAGTTCGTGCACAGGTACTATCCGGCATTGAAGACCACAAAGATCCAGATGAGTCACTTCGTGATGCATGGGAGCAGTAGTCGGGATTTTTCTGGCAGTGTCCCCATCATGGCTTCGGTGATGCATTCCCTGTGGGGAACTTCTATAGTGATCTGTCTCCGGAAAGCCAGAGGGTGATTGAGTCTCTATGCCCAGGAGGGGATATTCTCACTAAGACTCCACCCGAACTGAACCAGAGGATCAGTACCTTGGCTGCCAGAGATCATTCCTGGGGGCAGAGCACTAGAGACAGGAATTCCCGGGATCGTGGTGTGCACTCCATGGAGGCCAGGTCTGGGCTAGAGCGGGAGGTGGCCGAGTTAGTGCAGACATTGAAGCAGCCCAACAGTCTTATTTCGGGCAGAGGTCTGGGCGGACCTCCAGTAGCTCAATGTTAGTGGTGTGAGAGCTCGAAACATCTGGTGGAAGACTGCCAGGCTATGCGGGAGTTATCTACACCCCAGGAGCAGTTGGACTTCATCGCCAATGCTCGGCGCCTTGATCCATACAGTAATACATTCAATGAGGGGTGGCGCCAGCATCCCAACTTCTCTTGGAATGGCAACACCGCCAAACCACCTGGTTTCCCAGCACCAGCTGGTGGTTTTCAGCAGAGGCAGCCTTTCCAGGCCAGACAGGGGCTCGTTCCACAGCAGCAGGCTTACCCGTCCAGACAAGGGCAACCATTCCAGCAACCGCAGCGCCAATATGTCGAGCCAGCAGCAGCTCCAGCTCCAGATAATCAGATGACCGAGCTGAAGAACATTTTGGCGGCATTCATGACTACCAGCCAGACGAATTTTACCAGGATAGACCAAAGCATCGCCTCGCTGAAGGTGGGTTGGAGGAACTAAGGTGCCATACTGCAGGACCTCCAACATCAGCTTGGAGGAATATCTAGTCAGAACAATACCCGGGCACCGGGAACTCTACCTGCCACTACCATCCCCAATCCACAGGAGCCGCACCAGAAGCTGAATGTCATCACCACCAGGAGTGGCAAGACCACATCGGCGGTACCTGCCCCGGCCAGGCAGGAAGAGCCACTACCTGCTTCAGCACTTCCGACCAACGATGCATAAGTGGGGATGGAGAAGGCAACACCTGCTCCCAAACCACAACCAGTGGTTAAGGAGTACGTTCCCCCAGCTTTCTTTCCTCACTCGAATCCACAAAGATAAGCTAGAGACTGAGTTTGCCAAATACATAGCAATGCTGAAGCAGGTTGACATCAGCCTGCCATTCGTGGAGGCACTATCGAAGATGCCCAAGTACGCTAAATTCATGAAGGAGCTACTTACCAACAAAACGCGACTTGGGGATCTCTCAACAGTGATGCTGGGCGAGGAGTGCTCGGCCATTCTGTAAAGCAAGTTGCCAGAGAAGCAGAAGGATCGAGGCAACTTACATGTAGAGAGGTCCTTGGCGGATCTAGGTGCTAGTATAAATGTTATTCCATACAAATTGTTCAAAAAACTAGGCCTATGTGAACCCAGCGCAACTAGGATGAGTATTCAATTAGCTGACCAATCTGTGGTTCATCCTAGGGGCATAGTGGAGGACCTCCTAGTTAAGGTTGGCAGATTTTGTTATCCTGTGGATTTTGTTGTTTTGGACATCAACGAAGACACAGACGTGCCCCTTATTCTAGGACGGCCCTTCCTGGCCACCGCCAGGGCCCTAATAGATGTCCGTGATGGGACTTTGGTTTTGAGAGATGGTGAGGAGCAGATAACTTTCTTTATTGCCAATAATAATATGCCTGCTACCTCGCCCATGCATGCTATTTCTCATCAGCTGCACGAGTCTGTCGTGTACCCTTCTGTGCCTCTCATTTTGCAGGATCCCTCTCTCACGCCTTCGCCGCCACTCCCTTCAACCTCACCGCCAAACAAAAAGATCAAGGAGGAGTGGCGCCCGAAGCCGCAGGTGGCTAAGCCTGCTCGGAAGAAAGGTGGCTACCACTATGAGCTGGTCCCACCTCCTGAACCACGACCACCCTGGCCATCCGAGTATTCACTCACTTGCATCCTGTCGGATGGCCAGGTCGAGCTGACCAATGCTGGTGGTCGCACCCGTTGGGTGCATGGCGACCATTTGAAGCTGTACCTCAAGAGTGATGTGGATCTGCTCTTGGAGGCACCTGTTCCTGCACCCCTCTGAGTATCCACCATGGGCATCCAGCTAAAAGACGGTAAAGAAGGACTTGTGGGGAGGCAACCCCACCATGGTTTGTTTTCTTTTTCTTTTGGATGATGTACTATTGGGCTGACCATTGGACCTAACATATTGTGTTTGAGTTCTTATGTTCCCTTTAGCTGTGCCTTTGCACCGACTGGTCCCATTTCCAGTCCTCTTCACTCAGACTGGTCCCTATCCAGTCTCATGCAGTCCGTGTACACCGGTAACATCGTTCCCCTTATCCTTCCCTCTTCTCCATTGAGGGCAATGTCGATCTTAAGTGTAGGGAGGGGGATGTTTCTCTTTTGACTGCATTAGATATGTTTGTGTGCTTGGAGCCTAGTCCACTGTCCAAATTTCAATTTGAGGGCTCCAATTATGTGTTTCCTTGAAAATTGCTTGCTCAGTATGCTTTGAATTGACAGTCTCTATAGTAATGTGAAACCTAGGAAGGTAGTATAGCACTATGGAGGATGTTTAAGTATAAGATTTTTCATATCTAGCTCTCTGTTGTGCCAGTTGATTTTGTGAATTAGTGGAGCTAAGACCGTTGAATTCATGTGGTAATGGTGACTCTGTTTGGATTGTGTTATGGACTCGTGTATCGAACAGGGTGCTCATGTGGAAAATGGAAAGCAGTTGGTCCTCCATGTCGAAATCATTGAAATCTTAAACATGGGGTAAGCCCAACGTGTGTGGCACCGTTCATTACACAAAATCGGGTTTTGGAAGAGATTTTAGTGATCCTTAGTGGGGTACTCCTACAAGGTGAAGCTAAATTGTCTCTAGTACAAGTAAAATTTTTACCCGTTGAACGGTTTGCCTACTTGAGGATGTGTTTTTAAGGGCACGGATAGAGCTTCCGACCCCCCTTAATTTCATTGACCCTCCACATGAGTTGAGGAAAAGGAGTTAAAAGAATTGCTCTTGCTCGACTAATAAGTGTCGGTCGTGCAGAAGACTGCAGTTGGAACCCCCTCCAAGTGAATGAAGGAGAAAAAAAGAAGTGTAAATGAAAGTGCAAAAGGGGTTCTAACGGTGAAATGAAGTGCAAGAGCACCCCGGTACAACAAGTCCTTGGTTGTGAATGGTGTGAGTCCCTTTATCCATGAACTGATTGTCTTACTTCCACTTCTTCTCATGATCTTGGCTTGAGTCTAGTACTCGCATTGAGAGAGATAGGGGATTTCTTAGAAGACCAGTTGACCTCGTAAGCTGCTTTATGATCTAGGAAATCCTCTACCGACGATCGGGGTTGTTTGTTGCTATAGAGGTCTGGAGAGCTGCATTGGTTTGAGTCAGGTTTGCTTGGGGACATGCAAACGGTTAAGTGTGGGAGAATTTGATAGACCGTTAATTGCACATGTTTTTACCCTATTCTTGAGCCGTTTGAGATGTTGATTCTCGTGTTTTAAGCCGATTTCACGCTAGGTTGTGTGTTTATGTCATATTTCAGGGCTTGGCGTTGGCATCGAGGCGAAGAAACGAGTTTCGGGTCGAAAGGAGCACGTTTGAGGTGAAGTGTGCTGGAGGAGGAAAATACCCGGCCGGGTATTAATATGAGATGACCGGGGAAAACCTCTTTTGGTCGTTTGAGAAGCAGAGGGGGGTCCGGGCATTAAGGAAAAATCACATGTCGGGTATTCCTGACCTTGACCGGGGATTAATCCCCTATCCGCGACGGTGCGTTTAAGAATCCCCGGTCTCCGCCTAAAATACCCGACCGGGTATTCTGACCGGGGATCGCGATTTACAACTTCTTAATGGAAAAGAAGGGCAAAGTTGAAGGGTCCCGAGTTTTAGAGAGAAAAAGCGTATACCTAGAGAGAGAAAGTGACGAACTTGATTCTTCAAGTGCCTAGATCGATCTCCATCACCATTGGAGTCCGGCTTGAGCTTGGAGAAGTGCTGATTGATTGCCAGAAGCAGAATCTCATCCTTCACAGTATGGTTTCGGCATCTGAGCTAGATTTCCCATCTCTCTCTATGGAGTAACTTTCTCTTTCACCTGGGTATGAAGAACCCTAGATTTGTATGTTAGGTCTGATTGTATGAACCCAGGTACAGATTCAGTGATATGATTATATTCAATTGAGGTTTGATTTATTGAATGGCATGAATCCTGATCAAATTCTTGTTGTTTCTGCTTTAACCTAGAAAGAGAATATCTGCCTAGGTTGAAAGAGCACCCTTGATTGAAGGTAGTGAATTGACGACTTTAGTCGAGGAGTCAATTCACTATTCTGTACCGGATTTACTTCGGTAGTGGAGGTTTGGTTCGTTAGGGCCTCAATTTGTTTATTCCGGTGGAGGTTAGTCGCCCGCTGGGGACTCAGATTGAGAGGGTCTGGAGACCTTTAGTCGAGACTGCGGACAGTTTAAGAACCTCCCGTGGTATAACTATCATTGAAATTGAACTTGGTAAATTACAATCTGGCTTAACTGCAATCTAGAGGGAACCATATCCGGGTGACCTCTCTCGACTTGAAAACAACCTTTTAATTGCTTTGCTTGTTTGCTTGTTTTGGACCTGCACTACACTTTCACTGATAAATAATAAGAACTCACGGAGTAGTCATCACACTTAGGACCCGGGTTGACATTAAAACCCAAACCCGCTATACTACGCTTTAGGAAGTGGTTACACTTGGCCATTTTCTAGAGTGACGGTAGGAGAAAGTCACATCCCTCCTCGCCCGATTCAATCTTTGGCCACAACGCCCTCTCCTCCTCACTTTCGCCGCCTCCTTCGCCGCGGTGAGGTTTTTCAGATTTGCATCATCGATTTGAAATCCCAGCCACCGTCGATCCTGGCCGCCACCATCTCCTAACCCTCCGTTCTGCTTCCCGAACCCAGAAACACGGTGGATTTCATCCAAATCCCAACCACTGTGGGCTCTGTACAGAGGGATACCCTCCGCCTCCTTACTGAAACTATCTGCCCTCGTCATTTCTCTTTCTGTTTAACTATTCGCTTAAACTGGTGCAAATGGAAAGGCTATGCTCAATCAGCGAGAATGCTTTCAAATGAGTCCTTCAATTTTGCAACACACAGAGGAAAAAGAGGGAGTAGAGGAAGGCAAACCATCATCGAAGAATTCCGCGACCTCGTTCAGTTTCGCCGCAACAAATATCTTGCACCAAGAAGAAGAATATGAAGAGTTTTTTTATTTTGTTTTAAAATGTTTGCTTAATAATACTATTGAATTTAAATTTTTTTAATTTTAATTTAATTTTAATTAAAAAATATGAGGTGTCAATGATGTGGCATCTATATGGCAGCCGCATTTTTGCCATGTCAACAAAATCGACAGGATACAAATGGCGCAAAGTATAATAGTTCAGGACACAGATGAAATATTTGAAACAATAGAACGCAAGTGGCATTTTCAGGATAGTTCGGGTATTATAATGGTATTAGCCCAAAATGTTATCGTTAATATCTCAAGTCATTTCCTGTTAAAATTAACAACCACTTTTGAGCAAGGTCCATTTAAGCCCTAGTATACCAAAACTTTCATTCCATTTCTGACTCGTTTCTTCTATAATACGTTGATAGCTACAACCATTATGAACGGCGAGTTTCTTCTAAGATCAATTATGACGTTGAAAACAAAGTCATTGTTGGTCCATTTTCGTATGAAGGACAATATTGACTTCATCGGTTGTAACTACAAATATCGATAGAGTTTTTTCAAATTTGCCTTGCATAAAAAGTACAAGCTTCAATATTTGAATAAGCATTCATTGTATAGTGAGATATATCGAATGAGACTTGTTGGATAATGTAGACGCTTTGTGTACTTTACTATTTTTTTCAAAAAAGAAACACATGTTGTAGTATTTCGTTGTAACTTGTATTACTAAAATAATTTGATTAGAAATTATACTGTTATTTTAATTCTGGAGTGGTGGTGAATCCCCATTTAGTGCGCGGGAGGGTAGAGACGAATTTTGGTACGCCTTAAGTTTGTTATGTGGATGGCGCAGTAAAGGTGGGGTCCCATGCTGCGGGTGGGATGGTGGTGCAGGATCAAGCGGGTACTATGTTGTTTGCACAGGGTTTTATGTATGCAGGTTTGACAGATCCGTTTGTGAGTGAACTAATGGCTTTCCGGGACGCGATTCATTGGTGCTCTGTGAAGGGTTTAACTGAAGTCTCGTTCCTGGGTGATGCGCAAGTTGTTATTTCCAAAATCAAGGATCGGGTGACTTGGGACGGGCGGGGTGGTGCGATTTTAGACGAGATATCTCTACTCCGGGAGTTATTCACAGGATTTTCAGTTGGGTTTCGAGGCATGGAGAACAATCGAGCGGCTCATTTGGTAGCTAAAAAGACTCTTTCTTTGTTTCCTGCTGGTGTTTGTGGTTATGATTTTCGGATTTGGTTATTATGTGGTTTGTAAACATTGGTATCTATTTCTCTTGGTAATGCAAGTGAGCTTTTGAAAAAAAAAATGAACTCATGATCAATTTTTATTTTCATTTATCACTCTAAATAAGAGAAAATATACATATCTAGTTTCCCAATTTCCCAGCAGGACAAATTATATACTATGAAATAAAGTCAAACTCCTTTAATATTTGACACGACAAATAACGAACTACCAAATGAACCGATTTTGGTTTTGAATAAATTCATTAGCCCAAATGAGCACATGTACATATCGAACAGGTCCGACTGTAATTGTGTGGACCGGCTACTGAATTTAAGGTTCAAGTGTAATGAGGTAAAGCTATTCAATCCTGGGGCCCATTTATGGGAAAGGAAAAGGGCAGGCCCAATATTGTTCCTCAATAATAATATATATCGATGAAGCACGTCGGGTGGGACCGTGAGAAATGAGAATGCCCATTTAATTGAATTTTTTGTACAAATTTTATATATTAGCTTATAACTCGGCCGTTGTCCGAATGAAGATAGTATTATGCATGTTCATATTTGAGTATATACTTCTATGTTATGTTTAATCTATCAATCAGTTTAAATTTGTCGACAATCCTTCTAAATGACGTCTAGAGAATAGATGGATATGTAGAATATTTGAAGTATTATCATCGTCCGAGAGTGTGAAATATAATTTGAAGCTAATTTCAAGCTAATTCATGCATTCAAATGGTTGAAAAAGGTATCCTTACTCCCATTTTCAAAATTTGAATTTTTCCCAAAATGAAATGTTAATGAAATTTTTCAATTTTCTATTTGATTTTGTATGATATTGATATCTAAGTTTGCCTTTCATTCCAAGTAAGAATAATTTCATCTCATCACAACATAGGCATATATAAATGTCAAAAGGTTCAAGCTAGACTTTTTTAATGGTAAGGATATATTAATAAAGATAACCAGAATGTGTCCAAAATAAAAGAAAAAAATGAAAACAAAGTCAGCCTAGTTAGCAATTGACAGAAGTTGACCTATCGACAATATATATATATAATAAACTAGATAAAGACCTGGCCCGTTGGTCGGATACTTTTCGTCAATGATATAAACTATAAACAGTAATTGTCTCAATCATTAACAGCATAAATATATTCATCACTAATTTTACTATCACTACTCTCAAATGTCTCTTCCTTATTCTTAACAATATCGTTATATGTATCACTGCCTTGACTGCCTCCACCATCAATTGGGTCTTTGTCATTCTCCTAATTTCATTGCTAACAAATTTGAAGGCAAAACTAATGCAAATATGAAAGAAACATCATTATCATGCAAAATAAATTTACTTCATCCAAATCATTTGCAGTAATTGTTGGAGATGTGAACTTTCAATCTTTGGTTATCTTTCAAACTATGAATTTACTCATGAGGTAATTTTCCAATGTCATTTTATGTGATTTTCACTATATTACCTCAATTTTTAGAAAAAGAGGAGGAATACTTCTTAAACCACTATTTTGGAATAGTTCCTCAACATCATGCAACTCCAAAAAAAAAAAATCTTAGACCTATGCACTTCAAAATTACAAAGTCAGGTTCAAATTTTTCTACACGATATGAAGTCAGATTGAGAATACTTATTCAATAATTACATATGTCCAAAATCCTCCACCTTTGCAATATTACTTGTCCTCCACTTTATAATTGTAACACGTCTTTTTGTATTCTCATGCCTAAATAATCCCATTATTTTGCTACCATATAACCCTTATAATTAAATAAGTTACATATGTTTCATGTAAAAGATGATATTTTTTGTAATGTGCATTGAAAATTCTTACATAAGTCATTACAAAAACTCATCAAATAGGGATGCCAATTTGGACCTAACCCATATTATTCAATTTATTTGACATGTTTTAAATTGGGCAATACCTACCCTTTATAGATTGCTTAGGATTTTATTTTTATTGCCTTATAATTTAACTATAAAAAGTTGTAAATAAAGTTGTAAATCATTTCTCATAATCATGCCTCCACCATCAAAATGGTCTTGGTCATTCTCCTCATTTCATTGCTATCAAATTGAAGGCAAAACTTATTCAAATATGAAACATCATTATCATGCAAAATGAATTTACCTCATCCCAGTCATTTGCGATAATTATTGGAGACGTGTTCTTTCTCATCTTTTATTATCTTTCAAACTATGAATTCATTAATGAGATTTCTAATTTCCCACTGTCATTTATATGATTTTCACTCCACTACCTCAATTTTTAGAAAAAGAGGAGGATGTCTTCTTCTGCCACTATCTTGTAAATAGTTTCTTAGCATCATGCAACTCCAAATAAAATCTTAGTCATTTTCACTTTAAAATAGGGATGGAAATTTTGATGTGACACATATTATCCGATCTATTTGACCTATTTTAAAGTGGGTAATACCTACCCTTATGGGGGCGGGCGGGTATGAGTACTCTTCTCGACTTCACCCATCTTGACATCCTCCACTCTCGACCTGTTTTTAATCAGATAACTAGGATTTTATTTTTATTGCGTTATAATTTGGCAATAACATATTTATAAATAAATGAGAATCTAGATTAACTACATTTTATTATGTTATCCCAATTTTGCGCCGTTAATTATTATCAATCAAGTTGTTAGGCAGAGTGCCCTGCCCCTGCAGCAGGTGCGATGGCTAGGGATGTCAATTTTGCCCATACCCATGGGTATTTTACTATCCAACCCAATTGGGTTGGGTATGAAATTCTAATATATTGATATGGGTAGAGTTTGATGGGTTTGTACCCATATCCATTTACTTTGGGTTGGGTTTATAACAAATGGATTTGGGTTTGTACTCATGCCCAAATACAAATTACAGTTTGGTATCTAAACTTAATAGATATTCATATTTAGTACATAAATTTAATTTTTTTGCATATAAGTCCTCAAAATATTGATGGAAAATTACATTTTGGTACCTAAATTTTTTCGGTCTTACATTTTGGTACCTAAAATTTTCAAGTTTTACAAATAGGTCCAATTTTTGCATGTGTAGTTAAAACACCCTCAAGTAAATGGATATCCATATCCAACCCATACCCATTTAGATTATGGAAGCAATATCCATATCTTACCCAAACCTATGGATAATCATAAAATTATTATCTCTAAGTTTTTTATTAAAGTAGAGTACAGGAGTAATGCTAATTTGCACTACCCTTACCTAAGCTATTCTTAGGTTTTGATTAAAGTAGAGTACATGTTTATTTGATGGAAGAATGTGAACATACATAGTATGACAATATTGAAGAATATTCTATCTCATGAGAAGAATGTAATTGATCTTATTTGTCCAATTGTGCAATCTCACAAGCAATTCAATTTTTGGCTCATTGACATTAAAACATATCTAGAATGGCAATCGATCGGGTTGAGTAAATAATATATATTCCATTATTTTACCCAAAATAGTTCGAGTTTTATTCATACGTAGAATATTAAATCATATCCTACGCGATCGGGTTTCAACCTTTCAGGTATCCATAATTATTCATGTATACAAATTTATCTTTATAACTTCAAACATGTTAACAATTACATGTATACTAAGATTACACAAGTCAAAAAGTACAACAATATATTATTAGTAGAAGAAAATTAGTTAAACACTTTGCCCCATTCCACAAACTATATAATTTCTTTCTCTTTCACAAAACACACATAGGAATGAACAATGGATGGGGTCGGGGTAGATAGTGTGTATCCATTATCCTACTCAAAATAGTATGGGTTTTACCTATATTCATACTCACAAGAATCAGGGTAGAATATCAAAATCATACTCATGCGCCATGGTATTTCGAGTATCCATGGTTATCCACGTGTAATAGTTTATCCATATAACTTTAAACAACAAGTTAAGAAATTCATGAATAGTGACATATATAAGTGAAAATGTATAAAGATAAATTACTAGAACAAAAAAAATTAGTTGAAAACTACACAATTTCATAATAATATTATATATGCATAATAAATATCAAATATATTGAGAAAATAATGATCCTTTTTCAACCAAATACATATGTATGGGTATAATCGGGCGGATTAAGGTTCGATATTGAGAAAATCATGGTCATCTTTTACCAATGATGTTCAGTTTCGGGTTTAACCATGCCTATTAAAATTTCTTCATATTCAAATTTTATCATATCCAATTTTATCGGATTTAGGCGAGTATCCACGCATATGGTTTTTTTTAATCCCTAAACATACCTTTATCAATGTCTATATAAAGTTTATTGAAAACAATTATATGTTTGCTCCATAATTAGCAACAAATCATGAAAGAAGTAAGAATGAAAGAAAAACAAAAAAAACCACAACATTCCACAAAAATGAAAGGAACAACAATGAGATTTTTAATTAGGACTTAGCAAGATCAGCCGATTCTCACCCAAAAAAAATCAGTTGACACAACCATAATGATTTTTGTTAGTTCCTTAGTTGTCCTTTTTAGCATTATAAACTGTTTAGTAAAAAACTGAAAAGGTTTACACTTTACAGGAAATTAGTGGACAACCTAGATACAATATGGGCTCCCAGTCCGTGATCACTTATTCTTTATTTACATCTCTGCCTTCTTTGTCTACCCTAATTAGTAAATTATATTTATATGTCTTCTCATTTATAGTTATAAATAGTTATTTAAATAATAATTCAGCATTGGGTTTATAACGAATAATAATTGAACCATAATTACTCACCTTTTAGTTAATTGTCCAATCCAATTTGAAAAACAAACTCTTTTTACTTAATAGTACGTCTTTAATTAAGATAAGTTACACTTTTTATTCCATATAATCACAAGAACGCAAGTTGATCGGTCCACCACGAAGTGCGGTCCTACTCTAGTATATATATAATAAATGTATTAAAAAAAGTTAAGTTATATGCAAAACATTGGATTCCAAATTAGTTACAATAGTGTTTATAATTTTGGGTAAGCCAAGGACTGTGAACACGAAGCCAAGGGTCTTGGTTGCTTAATTTACAGAAAATGATTTAATATACAAATAGCGATTTAGAAGCAACCACTCTATAGCATTTTCTATGCTCCTCAGTAGAAAGCTTGACTAAGGCCAAGACAGTTCAACTCTCAATTTCTTGAGGGTGAAAGATCGAGCAATTCTTATCTTCAATCCAATTGCATCAACTATTGTTCAAACATTCTGAAGTTGAGGACACCCAACCGAAATCTACTGATGTTGACTCTTCTAGATCATATCTCTTTTCTATTTTAGGAAGCCTCCCATTGTCTGAATATAAACTTCTTCCGTAACCATTATCGTATTCGTGATTATTCTCTTAAATCCATAAGAGCAAAGGAATGTAGTTCATTAGTGTCAATTTCCCTCTTCTACAACCAATTGACCAAAGAATACTAACTTAGCTATGCCCGTTTTAAACACCCACCAATAGGAATGACAATGGGCACGTTCGGGGCGGGTATGTCAATACCCATACCCGCCTTGTAGCAGGTAAGGTCCAGGTCGGGTAATTTATCACAGAGCGTGAGTCGGAGTAGGTCGACCCAATGAGTATGTAATTTATATGGAATTCATTTGAAATAATTTGTTATTTTCATTATAAGACCAAGAAATAAATCATAATATGATAAAATGTAGTTAAGTTATTGGAGAAATTGAGATTTTCACTAATTCACTACTTTATAATAACTAAAATATGATGCAATAAAAGGAAAATTCTAAGTAATTTGACTAAGATTACATGTAATTTAGGCAAGAACGGGTCGATAATGGGACGGTTTAGGGTAGGTCGGGTCGATAGGAATACTCATGCCCGCCCCGCACCAAAACAGGTCAAACAAATCAGGTAAATCGGATCAGGTCGAAATTACCATCCCTGCTCACCAATCTAAAGTCGCATGCCCAATTGGGAAAGTTGATGAATCGAACCCAAGATTTATAATTTGTCTAGCAATCTAATTAGCATAATATTAATTGAAAGCATAAAAAATAGCGAAAGATCAAAAAATACAATAAAAAATCATTATTGTGGAATGATTTTAGTAAGATAAATGAGGTGAGTTGGTCCTAGATTATTATTGGCCCCCGCTTCATGACAGAGACAATTTGATTTGCTCAAGAATTATATTGTATAATATGATGCCAAGTAATCAACAAATGTCGTAGAATAAGCACAGATACGTTATAAGAAGGTTGAGAAATATATGAATGAAATAAGAAGAGTATACTTTATAAGAAGGTTTGTATAATATGGTACAATTTTATATATTTAACAAAGATAAATGACACTGAATGTGTTTTCTTTTTTCAAAGAAAAGAGATACAAATGAGAGAATTGTTGATTAAATAGCGGACCAATAAATTAATATAGGAATATATCACTAAAATTATCAATCTTTCTCGGAATTGCTATTTATATTCTTTGATTTTTTTAAATGACAAGTGTATGTTGAAGTTTTTGCTCCGTCAACATTGCTCGTTAGACTGTCTCCAACGCAGCCTGCAAAAATGGGGGAGGCGCCAATTTTGAGGTGGAATCGGCTTTCTGATCGGCAATTTTGGGGGAGGGAATGCCGACTGCGGCAAAAATGGAGAGTGGGCGAGCGGCTGGCGGTTGTCCACGTTCAACACCTCTTTTTTTATAATGATAATTAATGAGGTATTTAATTAAGGAAAGGTGTTTAATTAAGGGAATTATTTAAAGAGAAAAAAAGGAAAGGTATTTAATTAAGGGATCAGTGCAGGTTGTTCAGCCCCTTCCTTTTTTTATTTTTTATTAAGTGTTTAATTAATGATGGTTATGTAATTGATAAGTGAAGGTTAGTAAATTAATGTTTGTATTAATTAAGTGAAGGTTGTCTATTTAATTTATATTTAATAGTTTGGTTAATTTATTTTATTTTCTAAGATGACTTAAATTGAATTCATTTTATTAAAAATTATGCTTATTATCTTTAAGCTTTATCATTAGCAAGTGTTGCGTGTAACCTCTAAGTTGTATCATTTAAATTATTATGTGAACTCCTTTAGCTTTAGCTTTATCATTTTCAAGTGTTGTGTATAAACCAAAATTAGGTCATTAATTTTTTCGCCAAAAAAAGTCGGTCTCGGAATTTGAAAAAATTCTATCGGAAAATTTGTATCTTAAAATGATGACGAACTATACACAAATTAACGAATTATATTAAGACTTCGATAAGTACATTTTTAAGTAAATGTAAAAATGGATAAAATTGAGATCTCCAAATTTGAGGTTAGTAGATTGAAGCCAAATTGTAAAAAATGGAGGCAATCCCCAAATTTGGGGTATTGCATTGAAGTTGGTCTTAGCAGTTAGCTGGTTGATGGATGACTTGCTATTTTGTTTGGTCTCTTTTTTCTCAAATCACTTAAAAACATTTATAAGTGTCACATCACCAATGAAAATATAAGAACAAAATAATAAAATATTCCCCATCTATTTTGTAACTCAGCATGGCGAGCCGATAAATATCAACAATTCTCGATACTCTGACGAAGTTAGAGACCGAGAGTTTCCTCCTCTTGTTATCCTTCCATTTCTATAATGGTGACATCTATTCAATAAGTATCTAAATTATACAAACAGTGTTTCATCCTCTTGTTATCCTTATTATTATCCTCGACACACTTCGACGATTGGCAATCGTTAGATTGAAGCATTGACAATTGTAAATAAATTTGAAGCTCTTCAATCCAACGGTCACGGATCGTTCACGTTCGATCCAGCGGCTTTGAACGCCTGTGAGCACTTTCTCACAAAGCGCTTGTGAGCACAATAACAAAATTGAAGAATAAGCCGACGTGGGAACGAGAGGAGTAAGAAAGTATAATTGATTAGTTGATTAAGAATTATCTTGCTTCATTAAGACTTCGAGGATACAACAACTATATAACTAAAATAGATTGTTACCGTTCACATTTAGCCAGTCTACTACTTCGCTTTGAACCCCTATTTGATCATTGACCGCTGCTGCAACTGTTAGCACAAAATCTTATAACTGAGATGCTTTCCCACTCCTTACAAAAGACAACTTAAACAGAAAGCTCATGTAATCTACTGATTGAGTAGTCAACTAGACAAGCAAGCATTAAGTGGTAGCAACATTGGTTTTTGGCGCTTGATTCTCGGGGATGCTAATGATTGTAACCACTTGTTTAAGCTCTAAGCTCTCCTTTGCCACTTCTGGAATCTGCATCTTCTCATCAATACTCTCATCCATCTTCATTTTCTCTTCTTTGCCTTTTGCCCATAGAACACTGTAAAGTCCTCCAACCAAAAGCATTCCACCTAATACACTATGGAAACACATCACCAAACAAGAACATGGTTAAAGAAAAAAATAAATAGACTCTTTTGGGTTTGGATAGGTCATCAACGGTAGCATGATCGTCCTCCGACAGGAATGAATGAAAAAAAGAGCATGTCGTATTACTGGGGATTTTTTAAGAATAGTTCATTTTGACCAGAGGTAGAGGGAGAGTAGAAAGAGATGGACCCCGGGGCCCATTTTGATTTTGCAGAGTTTGAGTAGATATGTAAATTAATTAATTAATTAAGGGTGTTAATTAATATAGTAATTTATGAACTTATACTCAACTCTATAGAATATATAGTAGTTTCTACACAAACGATATTGTTTTAACATTTTTTTCACCAAGTCATCAGTAGTGTTTTTGTGAGGTAGAATTCCATGGAGCTATATAGTTTCAAACTTGTATTCTGCTTCATCACGAATTCTTTCCCGTGAAACTGAATACCTAGCTAGCTTTCCTTGAAATGTGCCAATCCAATCAAGATTATGTCATGGGTTGATAACAATTGATTATAGAAATTATGTTATCATACATTTCCTTGAAATTTTCAAACCACCTTACCGAGAATTCTCGTTACACTCTTGTCCTACGAGATTGTTATATCTAAGTTGGTGGATTCAGTATTATGATAATCCATTGATCATACGCTATCTAAGTATGAGAATCAGTGTGCCTAGACTTGAAATTTGCATAAGCTCGCATCATCAAGACTCATTGTATTAGTAAAAAAAAAAAGGAAAGTATGTACCTTCCAAGGTTGATGAAGTCGCCCAGTAGTGCAGAACACAACATTGTGAAGATCAAAGCCAGAGGAGTCGACATGGCGAGAAAGACCGGACCTTTCTTCTCCAAAACCCATGCTTGTAAGTAGTAAGTTACTCCAGTCACCACAACTCCCTGGAGAAAAAGAATACATTTATAAAAACATATGAACTAATTAGATTGATTTACAGCTTAATAGAGTGGTTAGTTATATATGTTGTATGATTATGAATTTAGTCTCTGATTATTACACAGTAAGTCACGGCCACAAGTTTCATGTTCCAGCCAAGCTTCCATGCCTCTGGATTTCTCTCAATGGCAACTGCCACCACCAAGGACTGGATCGAGCTCAAAAAGCATTGGAGCGCTGTAAAGAGAAGCTTTGATGGGTAGCTTTTCAGAAGTATTGCCTACAACAACCAAATGAAAATAGGAAAAAGGTGCATCAATGGAAATATGAACCAAAGTTGGCAATCTTTTCACACCCAATTCACATGTGCGCAAACCCTACCCAAACCTGACCAACAAAGTGAACCATTATATCATTTGACCTGTTTGACAAGTTAATTTCCATCGTCCAAACCATGTCCGAATCGAAATTATATTACAAACTGACTCAATAACTCGTTCTATTAATGTTTTAAGTCGCATTTCTCCTACCACGGACACACATAATCAGACAAAGTTATATAGTACGTAATTCCATATAGAAATACTGGAAGCTAGTATACCTGAAAGACAAGCCAAAAGCCCCAGCTGAGGTTGGAGAAGAGCATCAAGAAACAACCCTTGACCCATGTGTTATGAGAAGAGCTAGAGTGTGCTTGAGAGCTAAGGTTTTCACTTTGGCCATGGAGGTCATGTTTGAAGAAAGAGAAGACCTTAAAATGGGGGCCTTTGTAGAAAGCAAGAGCTGCTACTCCTCCCATGCATATCACAATCCCAGCTAGTTTTGCCATTCCTGGTTTTGTCCTCACCTTTAGTGTCTCCATCCTGTGTGAGATATACACATATAGTAATTAGTCAACATGCATAGGATTGAGTTTTTCATCAGGGTGATATATGTTTTAATATTGTTGTTAGATAATATTTAAGGGATTCAAACCTGAAACTTTCGAGTTGAAGATCAACGATAAAACCGCTAGACTAAGCCTTGTTCGTGTATAGTTTTACTTTTGTAAGTTAGAAGCTATATGCACAAAGTGTTCTCAACTAATTGTCTAGAAGACAAGTTGAGAAAGAAGCTATATATGTTTGAGGACCACATGCATATATATGATTGATTGAAAGAGGACAGTAACCTTTCTTGAGAAAGCAAAAGTTAGAAATGGATGGAAATTAAAAGAAAACCATGTGAAGGACGTTTGTATTCAACCATGTGGATCAAAATTTGGTATGCCCCAGATCCTGGGTGCATATAACACTTTATACTATTTGTAGATTTGTTACACATAATTCGTGAAAGCTTGTAAAAGAACTTATCATCATTGTGAAAGGTTGTTTACAAATTGATTTGCATACACGATATTAGATTTTAATGCAATTTTTTTTCTTAGTTTTTGTTATGAAACAAACAGAAAGATGGAAACACAAACATTAAATATGCATTTGATTAAAAGCACTTAATGATGAGATTGTTGTTATTGTCTCCAATCATGGGGATTCAAATAGACCTATTTGAGACAGATCAAAATGACTTGACCCAAATTGGACTAAATTCAAATCCAAAACCAATTAAGTGTATACGAGTCCATTTGAGTCACACCCAAAATCTATATAGATCATAATAATTGGGTCAAACTATCCAACGAGTCGACTCATTAATTGTCATTACTGAAAATTATAAAACTCCCATGAATAAATCACCAACCACCCAGAATTATTGCAATCAATTTCATCAAAGCAATATACATCCTGCTACGCTGCTCGTAAATGACGAAACACGTATTGATGTTGTTGGATTGTGACCCCCAACGATTTTAACTGTTTCATCATATATATTACCATTTTTTATTACACATTACCATATCTTGAATAGTATATATATGGTGGCGTCTTCGGTGCACCCACTTTTTTGGGTGCACTGAACGTACTCACTTTCTGATTTAATCTTGACCCTTCAATATATCTAACGGTTGAGAATAATTAATATATTTCTAATTAATTATTAACTAAAAAAGAATACAATATTTATTAAAAGAATTTATAGTTACTGGTAATTGCTATTAAGGACCAAATAGTAACGCATCCCGCAAATTCTTATTTCTTCCTATAACTGCCGCTCTCACCAAAACAGAAGATCAATTGGCCTGGCGGCGGCCGTGATCGTGCGGTGACTCCAACTCCGACAACTGAGAACAAGCCTCCGTCAAGCTTGAGTTCTCACCAGTCGCTGCACAAATCAAGATATCATTCACCAATTCATTACTTTTCTTCGTTGGTCTCCTCCTTCATTGTTCTATCTCTCGATTCTCGACGCAAGCCCGCAATGTTTAGCAGGCTGCTACCGGCGTTAGTGGGGACAAACCGTCGCTTTTGAAATTTCTTCTCTCTAAATTTCATGCCCGGATGGCGCTTAATTATTTCCCTCGTTCACACGTCTAAGTGTTAAATAAATGTATGTATTTATATATATATATATATAGCAATCCCAAACTAGTGATGTTTGTTAAAGTCGTCGGCGGAGGTAATTTTGAGCAGGGCAGAACTAATCCATCACGTAATGACTCATTCCAGTTCTGTTTAATCCGGAAATTTCCTCCATTTTTGAACGGAATTTGGTAGGCCTCATGTATGCTTTCTTGCCGATCCGTTCTCCGGGATCCACATCAGGATCATGCCTGTCATCTACAGGCGTTCGCCGGCGGCAACATCGAAGCTTCTTGCCCGTCGTCGACTCCAACATTGAAAAGGGATGGTTGTACAAGGGGTATATGGTCGGAGAAACCAAGAAGTTTGTTCTCAGTTTTCGGAGTCGACGTCGCCTGTCACACTGAGATCGCGGCCGCCGCCGGTCCAATCGGCACTGTTTGTTGTGATGGGAAGAAATCAGAATTTGGGGAATGAGTTAATATTAGGTCCTTAATTGCAATTACCAGTAACTATAAATTCTTTTAATAAATATTGTATTCTTTATTAGTTATTAATAAATTAGAAATATATTAATTATTCTCAACCGTTTGATATATTGAAGGGTCAAGATTAAACCAGAAAGTGAGTGCGTTTAGTGCACCCAAAAAAATGAGTGCACCGAAGTAGTCACCATATATATATATATATATATATATATATATATATATATTATATATAAAAGTGTGACCTAAGTAATTAACGACACCAACCTCGTACCTACACGTCCCCACTCATTACGTCCCCTGACCCAATCCCAACCGATTGCAAAAGAAGTTTATTAGATTACTAATTATTAGTTCAAAGTGTGTGACTTTAGCTTTATTAAGATTTAAAGGCGTTAGCTTTAGCTTTTATAATGTTTAAAGCATCCACCAACCACCCATAAAAAAACTAAAAGAATTAATTAATAAAAGAGTTAGATTTTACCCAAATAGAAGAGCCAAGAAGAAAGTAATGGCTGGCAGGGAATTAACAGTAGCAGCACCCAAAGTTGCTGAAGTGTAGATCAAAGCTATCCCATTGATGTTCAAGCTCAACGTTATCCTGCAATCATCAATTCATAAAACTAATTAAAAATTTAGCTTAGAAATGTTGTACGGCTAAAATTTATGTTGAGGGGGGGTTGAATTTGATATTGATGTCGCATCGTACCTACATCTTCTTAATGCGTTTCTAATCATTGGATCAATATTATGATGATATTTACCAAAATGTCGCTTCACTTGACTTACTTGAGATCATATATTCAATTCAATAAAGTTTGTATGTCTTGATCGCCTAATATATATATATTTATATTTATATTTTTGCCATATTAGAGTGTATTGTACATTACTTAAAAAAATCAAACAGATTAAATAAAAGAATATTATACAAAATCCAAAACTGCAAAAACATACAAAATCTCGCGAATTAATACCCTCATACGAATTGTACCGCCACTTATATGATCAATATCAGTAATGGTATGATTCGTATTAGAGGTGATAAGTCACGAGTTTTGTACCTATTTGCAGAGTTTAGATTTTGTACCGTAATTCAAACCTTAGAAGAAAAAAAATCAATAGTTTTCAGTGAATTAATCATCAACTAAGCAAATCAAATTAAACTAAACTAAACGCAACCAAATATAAAAAGGAAAAATAATTAATATTCGTGGTCTTTTTTGTTAATGAGATATTGTTCATTACCCGAAGAGAGAGAGGACGAAGATCTTGCCGAAGGTGGGCAGCGAGAGCGGCGGCGCGTGCTTCCTATCCGCCGCCGGCCGAGGTTGGAACATTCAAATAAAAAAACGTCAGTTAAACTGAATCAACGATGAACACATGCACGAGAATTTGAGGAGTAGTACGTTAATTACCACTCGAAAAAGAGAGCAAGAGGGACGACGACGGCGGCGGCGAAGGCCTGCCGGTAGAAGACGAAGATGGCAGTGTTGAAGCCGCCGTCGAACGCCGCCTTGGAGAGGAGGAACATTCCGGCGTAGATCAGCTGTATCAGTACCACCGCTCCGTACGCCTTCTTGTCATCAAGCTTGGCCGTCGTTGAAGCTGCCATAATTATATTAATGAGCGCTTTTCTGATGATCTCGAGTTTGTTTTTGTTGTTTAGTGCGGTGGTTTGTGGGGAAGAAAGAAGGGTTTGGTTTACTTCGTATGATGGTTGTGAGAAGTTGTGGAGTGTTGTTTTGTTGATGAAGAATCCACTCATTTATACACATGTTGTGACGATGGTTCGATGTGACTATCTCTAGCATCTAGTTGTGTGTGTTTGAATATAATGGGGCACGGTTATTGATTTCGTGAATTTTATGAATGTTGAGAAACGAAATTGATCAGGTTAATATTTGGATCGGGCTAAAATTGGATCGAACGTAATATGATCTGGCTCTTGATTACTAAAATTTTTGGTTTACTATTGGACCGTAGTTCTTATGGTTTGATTCGATCTACCATCGTATCGGACTGTTGTAGAACCCTTCAATCAGAATGAATGTTGTAAACTATATATTGAAGTCAAATTTAGGTGATTTATACCTTTTTTTTTTGTTATTTTTCCATGTTGGTATTAGGTCGGTACGTACAAATCTATTCACCAGATAGGGATTCACGGCGTGATACTTGAGTGTATTATGGTACGGTTCCGCTCACTTTACACAATGTTAATCGTATTGGAGGTTGTACCCCGGAAAAGTTAGCTATATGGTACTTCGTAGTGAAATGACGGTTTAATCGCGGTACGACAGTTTCATACCGCTAAGAATTGTCTCGATTTAGAATTCGGTAGGAGATTAATTCGATTGGACCCGTCCATACTGTACAATTATACACACTGTTTTACACCCATATAGCGCAGTTTTTAGGCAACAAATTATGCTGAAAAATACATCTAAAACTTCGAACAAACTCCGAAAATATAACGCAATTGGTACTATCTTGGCCCTCCGTGGATCGATCGAACTTCATATTCCTTCAAATCTAATCAACGGGTCGAACCGAGAGATGTGGTTTGGGTCTAAGGACCGAATGCTTTGCAATTGCATACACGAATTTATGGTTAACAATAATGGAAGCCACCCTAAAAAAGAAAAACCCATAATGGAAGCTTGCTAGGAGATGATAGAAGGGATGGCCAATGATGGAGGAGAAGGGAAAGATTTTTTTCCTCCCTGTTTTTTTCCCCATGCTATGTTTCGTGTTCCCTCCACTCCAAAAGTTATTACTATAAAAACAGGCCCCCCACGTCTGTAATACAATGGCACCTGGATCTTTGTCTAAGTTTTTTTGTTGCAAAATATCTCGGATTCATATGGTCAGGGGCAAAAATCGGTACGATATTGATATTCAAGTGTCAAATATTGAAATCTCGAATATTAAATAATATTTTAAACTCAATCTCGATATCAAAAAGAAATTCGTATCCAAAAATCCGGATATTTTGTTCGGTAGCGGTATATACCAAATTAAATTTCTTCAAAACCACAAATCAAATATACAAACGCAAATATTTCTTCTCTGTCGACACCTCCACAAACCATTCTCAATATATAATTATATATAAAAC
Source organism: Linum trigynum (assembly GCA_964030455.1). Lineage (NCBI taxonomy): Eukaryota > Viridiplantae > Streptophyta > Magnoliopsida > Malpighiales > Linaceae > Linum > Linum trigynum. The sequence goes on from OZ034817.1 coordinate 1,520,100, forward strand.
AAATAAAAATAATGGTGCCAACACTCATGCAAAACAAATGAGAAAATATCTCAAGATAATATTAATAATAAAAAACTAGAAAATTGTGGTAGCTGAGAAAACCACTAACAAACTAAAACAACAAACTAAAAAAATGAGATGACTAGGCAACCCATGGACATAGTACAGTAACAAATGAGCTTGATATGGATTGTCAAATAGTGAGGGAATGAGCTATGTATTATTAAGTGACTATCTTGGTGGTTGAGGGTCTGGTAGTAGAGAGCGAGGGATCCTAGTTGGGAGGGATAAAACACACAAAGCTTATAATTCGGTATTGATCAATATTTTAGTACATAATGATCTCAATATCGTAATTCCTAACATCAAATAACACTTGAAATTCATCAATCTCGTTCACAATCCCATGAAATAATACATGTATTTGGTAATATCAAATATCGAAAAATCATGTTTATTTCCATCCTTTTTTCTCAAATTTAAATTTTAATAAAAACAAATACATACACTTTTTTCTCATTTTTTCTTTAAATATCACTATTCACTCTGTCAATTAAAAGTTAAAAGAATCTGAAAATTTATCACACAAAAACAATCACACTTTACAACTTTATCTTTAATGGGGAAAAATTATTCTTAAAGTTACACCCTTAATAGACATTTATCACCTTTTACTCACTATTTAACTATTCAACACACTTCTCACCGCCTAATCAACTTTCTTTCTATTAGTAAAAAAAAAATACACTTCCCATCAACTACACTTGTTTAAACTCACGGTCGACTTTTCTTGGCGCTCACAAAACATCTTGTAATTTGGCAAACATTTTTTAGCACACAACATATGGCGATGACGCTTTCTCATCAAAGCAACCTTGAGTTTCTCTCCTTTCATGACCTCCTGGACGCAGTCATGTGCCTTTACCACCTCCACCACCATATCTTCAACTAAATCACGGGTCGTTTGGATGAGGAATTGTAACGGATCAATTTGACACAATTGTCTCGTTTTGAGACAATTGTACCAAATTGCCTCGTTTGCTAGCAAAAAATTTGGATGGGTCAATCTGCCTGAGGTATTTTGAATTGATCCATTTTGAGTCAATTTCAATTACCTGGGGTGGGGGCAGGTAATTCGAATTGACTCGTTTTAATTGCCTCGTTTATAAAACGAGACAATTGATCAAATTGACTCATTTATAGATTGATCCATCCAAACGACCCTTTGATGTTGTACCTATAGAATGGGAATGTTGCAATCTAGTATCACTTCTCTGATACCAGACTTCATACATTGACTTTATTGTGAAGCTCGCTGCTAAGAACCAGTTGATCCCAATAACTCGAGTTGTTGGGAGAGGTTCAATCATGGAACTTATATTACTCACTAAACCCCCCCCCCCCCTAAACGAAAGCTAGTAAACTCATAAGGGTTTTCGAGTGCACATGCCTGAATACAAGAAGACCATGTGCCTGACAAATGGAGGTCGCCCGAATTCGAGCACAATACCTTTTGGTCACACCAGACTCTTATACCATGTCAAAAATCAATTGATCCTAATAACTCGAGTTGTTGGAAGAGGTTCAATAATGGAACTTATACCACTCACTAACACTCGTATATCAGGAAAGGTTGCCAGACCAATCTGGTCTGCCCGAAAAATTAGCTATGTATATTCATCTTCAAAATGAGAGTATTTAATCGTAAGGTATAATTTAGTTTGGTGCAGATTTGCAACTACAGTGAAGGAAAGGAGGGGCAAATGCAGAACGTTGCAGGCTTGTTGATATAAACATTTTGTAGGACATAATCAACATGATTAAATTGGGTACTATTGCAAGCTCCTTTATAGACTATTTTTTTCTATTTGGATTCAACCATGCAATGACTGTAACGACATATTAAATAATGGTACATAATGCTCCTCATTACTTGGTTTGTGCAAATATTAAATTTGCATGAAGGCATATTTTTCTAGTGACTAGTGACTAGTGAGTCCACTTATAATAATGGAATCAGCCTAAAGAAAGAGCTCCCTCGTCTTAGAATTCATCGCTGAAAAGTGGAAAGGGTCCCGACCTAACTGTATATTTTGATTCCCCTTGTCGCCACACAAGAAACTGAGCATGAGCATAACCCATAAAAGAAGAGTGAGAGCATAACAAGCAGGGATGGTGCTCGGTCGGTTAATTAGTTTCATATACCGAATTGGTTCAAATCGAACTACATAAAGGTTAAACTCTCAACCGACTACGAACAAAGCTATAATTCGGTTGGCAATCGCCCTTGGATTGAGACGAGGGCAATAGATGATGGGTCAACTGGTTCTTGACAAGGAGGACAAACATGTTGGTGGTGGCCGGTCACTAGCGAAAGGGACTTGGGATCAAGGAGAACTGGAATGGATTGGCTATTGGGTTAGATTTGATAATGGGTGGGTTGTGCTTTGCAGAATCGATTGGCTATAATTGGGTTTGGATGATCGGTTCGATACTCTGTTGCTTCGGTTGGACAACCCGAACTCGCGATATGGCCTGGCCGGTCTGATTAAGATTTGCCAAACCAGACACCCACACCCTGATAACAAGTTTCCTCTACATATACAAATACCACAAGGATTCTATAGACTTTTAGCCCATTCTTTGCTGTTGTTGTGTATAGGGGTGGCTATTTGGACCGGGACCAGATTAAAAACCGGAAACCGGACTGTATAACCCGGATCGAGATCGGACCGGGACCGGATAGTAAACAATCCAATCCAATCTTTGGGCTTAGATTTGAGGTAAAAGACCGGATAAGAGAGCTCAACACCCAAAACTTAAGGGTAATTTGCATAAACGGTCACAAACCTTTGCACTTAGTACAAACTTAACTAACTACTCACCCTTTAAGGCCTTAGGCCACTCAAATCCCACAATCTCAATGTAAAATCAAGACCGAATTGGGACCGGACCGGATCAAGACCGGACTGTATCCAATCCAATCTTCGGTCCTTATATTTTCAAAAAGACCGGACTGAACCGGATCAATTTGGGCCAATTTAACCGGACCGGAACGTATAGCCACCCCTAATTGTGTAATCTCAACTCATGCAAAACCCTTTGACCTTTCTAATTAATTAAGTAGAAAATGAGGGGCAAACACACACACACACACCCCCCCCCCCCAAAAGCGTCATAAATTAGCCTTCACCTAAAAAAAGCATAATAAATTAGCTAGTTTACTAAAGTCACACATGAAACGTCTAAAACATAGTTCAAGAAAAAGAAAACATCTCTGGTAATCGAAATAATCTACCACAAAAATTTTCTTTTTACGAACACGTAGAAGAAAAATCTTTTAATAATGCTACACCGCTTTACATACCTTTGAACACAAATAAACCACAACTAAGTACATCCATTTTGAGGGTAAAATATAGTGGGTACCACTTATATTTGAAAATTGGAGCAAGCATACCACTTATGTTTGAATAGGGCGTCGATTACCACTGAACTCTATTATTTGTGCACCTGATACCACTTAAGTTTAATGTTATGTGGATTCCATTAAAGTTAACAGAATATTCCAAGAATATTCTGTTTTCTAAATTTCTTCATTGGTCCTTCTACTTTTCTTATTGTAAAAAATCATTTTCACTTATAAAAAACATTAATTTTTATTATTTAGTTGGTATCCTCTTTTGAAGATTTCATACATAATTAATTTTTACATTGAAAATTTAGAATCAACTATCATTATAAGTATTTTCAATTATCATTATGTTTTGATTGTTTTCGGATAATTGAATTATTCTCTAAAGCAAATATATCATATGAATTCTATTTAGTTAGAAACCTCTTTTGAAGAATTTGATACCAAACCAATTTTTGAATAAGAAATGTAAAATCAATTATCATTATAAGTATTTTCAATTACCATTATATGTTATAATAATCGAATAATTTGCTGAAGAAAATATATCCTATGAATTCTATATCGATATAAATAATCTGAGGATGTTATATTTAATTCTCGTACATCATGCTGATATTGTATAATTTTCTATATTAAATATCCTTGTAATTTTCTACTATTATATTTTAGATGTTTCATATTAATTAAATTTACTAATTCTAATTATCTTCCTATAGTCGTATTTTCCTTTTCTAGATTTGTTACGAAATTTTGTAGATTTTATTTATTTATTACTTGGTTACTTCCGTTCTATTTTCGTTCTATATTTTCTTCAATAACTAGAATATTTTTAATTCTTTCTGACTGTGTACCATTTATCCTTCTTTGGTCTTGATGTATTGATGATCAATTAGGTTCTATTTTAACTATTTTTAATAGTACTTCTAATTGGATTAGCGATTTAAATAGATCTTCTAATATTTATTTTAAATATTTATTATTATATTCTATATATTTATTCCTCTTCTTGATATTTGTTTATTATTTTTACTAATTTATCTATTTTATTGTCAATTTTGATTAGTCATTTTAGTAATATTATGTTTAGAAGGTTTTTTAATTTCTATATTAGATAAAAACTTGTTTAAATATAGTTTTGGATGTTTTTAAAAGTTTTGGGTACCAAAAAGTAATTAAAATTTTGGGTTGGATGGAAAACTAGACAGATGCATATTTGGCGACTTTAATGGTACCCGGCGCCCTATTCAAAATTAAGGGTATGTCTGTCCCAATTCTCAAATTTAAGTGACACCAGAGGTATTTTACCCTCCATTTCGATCCAACCTTTCGAGTTGTCAATTCTCAAAAAGGAAAATAAAATTTCCCTTTGAATTGTTAAGGGAACTATATATTTAAAGGCCTTTAATTGCTTCAATAATTGATTTCATGATGAGAGATCGTTGGAGAAAAAAGAAATAAAATTAACCACATAATTGCGGAAAGTGGTGAATTTCATCCTCAACCAATTTCTTAATTGAGATGAAAATGACCATGCAATGACTTCCTGCTAGACAAAGCACGTTCATTCAACCACCGTTATTTTTAATACGTTTCCTATGGTATAAGATTCATTATTGAAACTCTACAACAACTCAAATTATTGAGATTTTGGTCATGTTGGCTCTTATACATGCCAAGTGTAATCAAGAGTCCATTGTTCGAATTCTTGTGACCTCATTTGTATTAAGCACATGGTATTTCATAACTGTACAAACTTCAAGCTCATATAAATGGTCCTCGTTTGACGGGATATATTAATTAGTATATGGTATAAGATCTACTTACGAACATATCCCAACAACTCGAGTTATTTGGATCAGCGGGTTCTTGACATGGTATTAGAGTCTTCCGTGACCGAAAGGTCTTCTGTTCAAATCTCGTTAACCCCGTTGGTAATTAAGCACATAGTGTCTGATGCCTGAGCAAACTTCAAGTCTATATGAGTGTCTTACGTTTGAGGGTGGCGTGTTAGAACATGTGGTATAAGATCCATAATTGAACATTTCTCAACAACTCGAGTTTATTGTGATCAACTGGTTCTTGATATGAACATGTTAGTATATGATATAAGATTATTGGGATTCATTAACTTAGTTTTTTGTTCTTTTTATTAAGTTTGGGAGTCTCATTGTATTTTTCCATCCCACGTTTAATGTTGATGGGGATCGGCTAGTTTAGGTTTTTTTTTATAATGATGATATAAATTTTATTAAAAGACAAAAGACAGGAAAAGAAACAGAGACAGAAAACCTCCTAACACAGCCTGCCCACAATCCGAACAAAACAGGCCGCAGGACAAAGAGAAAGAAAAGAAAAAGCGAAACGGAAATGAGACAAAAGGCAAAGGACAAAGTCCAAAGACCACCACGCACAGGCTCAACAATCGCCACAAAAGCCAGGGAAGTGGAAAAACCCAACACCCAATGCCAATCCAGCCAAAAACACTAAACCAGCAGCAGAACCAGAAACAAGAAATACACCAACAAAGCAGCGAAGCAGAAAAGCAAAAAAGCACGGAAAGCCAGCGACCCAAGGCAATCAAGAACCCATATTCGGTGGAAGGCTGGGACTGGAAGGGAACAGCCTGCTACTCATCTCTTTAATCCTAAGATCAGCGATGTCCTTATCGACCTTCCCAGCTACAATCAACCACCAGGCAACAGCATTGCCCATTTTAAACACAAGCGGCCGGACCAAGCATTCCTCCCCTCTGAAGACTCTAGCGTTCCTCTCAAGCCAAACGAACCAACAGAAAGCATGGAGTGTAACTTTTGAGCACCACTGCAAAGGACTAGCTGGTTTGGTAATGGGCCAACACTTGATTCTCTCAATAATATCAACCTCAGCTTCAACAGAATCGTCAATCTTGATAAAGCACTTCAACGCGATCCAAACCTGCCTTGAATACTCACAACTGATGAAGATGTGATTAGCAGACTCTTCCTCTTTTTTGCACAGCGCGCACCGGTTGGGGAGACAGAATCCTCTCTTCTTAAAGTTGTCAATGGTAAGGATCTTATTGTGACACACCAGCCAAAGGAAGATACAGATCTTCAACGGGATTATGCTTTGCCAAACCATCTTTGCCGGGAAATTATCCAATCCCACGTAGCGAGAAGATGCAATATGCTCGAAGGCAGAGTGAACATTAAATCCTCCATTAACAGCAACAGTCCATTTTGGCCTTTCTGGACCTGCACGAAAACTTTGAAAAGCAACAGAATCAAGAAGGTTAAAAAGACTCACTCTCTCTCTCTCTCTCTCTCTCTCTCTCTCTCAGCCCCACCCCGAAGAGAATAGAGTAAAGGAATATTCCAGTGATAGTTTCCCTCAGAAAGCACAAGGTAGTCGGCAATGGTGGAAGAAGGACATTCGGCAGCAGCTAAAACTCTCGGAAACTTATCAGCCAAGCGGATGCCAACCAACCAAGTGTCATACCAAAACGAAGTCCAATTCCCCTGACCAAGTTCGATGTAGGTTAACTTTCAAAAAGCGTCTTTCAGCTTCATAATGTTGGGCCAAGGGCTGCCCCCGATTCTGCCATTGTTACAACCAGGAAACCATTCAGAAAAGGGGTTAGGGAATTTGAGATTAATGATTTCCCTCCACCACGTTCCTCTTTCAGTAGCAAAACGCCAATGCCATTTAAATAGCAGAGCATGGTTATGCAACTCTAAGTCTCTGATGCCCAAGCCACCTTTACTCTTGGCAGTTTTACACATCTCCCAAGAGATAAGGTGAAACCTATTCTTATCCTGATTGCCCGACCACAGAAATTCCCGCTGAATCTTCTCTAAGGATTTGATGATAAATTTGGGGATCAAGAATAAAGAACTCATGTAAGCACTATGACTAGCCAGAACAGCATTAATAAGCACCACTTTACCACCCAGAGATAAGAAGCTCCCTTTCCAACCTTCCAGTCTAGCTTGGGTTTTCCTCACAACCTTATTCTAGTGAGAAGATGGCGGGGATTGACAACCCAACGGCACACCCAGGTAAGTGGTAGGAAGGAAAGCCCAATCACAACCAAAAACTTCAACCAACCTCTCCATGTTATCAACTTCACCAACCGGGTAAAGCATCGATTTGTCAAGATTAACCTGTAACCCAGTAATCCCTTTAAAACAAACAAGGGCAGCCAAGATGTTCCTCACTTCCAATTCAGTTGCATCGCAGAAAAGGATTGCATCGTCAGCATAAAGTAAATGAGTGACCTCTCCTCTACGATTTGCTTCATCGGCACAAAACCCAGAAATATGGCCAGCGCTGCTGATTTCACAGAGAATGAAGGAGAGAATGTCCATACCGATATTGAAAAGGAAAGGCGAAAGAGAGTCACCTTGTTTGACCCCACGGGTCATACCAAAGAAAGCTGTGGAATCCCCATTAACAAGAACAGACAGCTTCGATGATGATGTCAAACCATAGATCCACTTTCTTAATCTGTTGTGCAATCCAAGGTGAGTCAGGGCATTACAAATGCACTCCCAACTAATAGAGTCAAACGCCTTCTCGATGTCCAGCTTAATAACTAACCTTGATTTACCACTTCTTCTGCTATCGATTAAATCATTAGCAATGAGGCAAGATTCATGAATCACTCTACCTCTCTTTCCTGCAAACTGAAAATCAGAGACCAGAGTGCTCGAGAAAGGTAGAAGACGATTAAACAACACCTTTGAAATGATTTTGTTTAAGCTTCCAAGCAAACTGATCGGGCGGAAATCAGAAACCTTCTCCACGGGATCTCTTTTAGGTAACAGGCAGATGAAAGCATGGGCAATCGAATGAGGAAGAGTGCCAGTGAGATAGAAATCATCGAGCGCCTTCATAACGTCTGATTTAATGATTCCCCAAGCTTTTTTGAAAAATTCCCTTGAAAACCCATCAGGACTCGGCGCCTTGCTACCATTAAACTGCCTAATTGCCTGCCAAATTTCACTTTCCGTAAATGGCCTCACAAGCCCTTCATTCGTCTCAGGGGAGATCACACCAGACCTGTAATTGGACGGAAAGGGACGATCGTCCATAACTTCAAGAAATTTGTCTTTAAAATGATTAAGAAAAGCAGTCTTAATCTCGCTAGTATCTTCTGTTGCCCTTCCGTTGATAACCAATCTGCTGATTTTGTTCCTACGCCTGTTAGCCTTAGCAATTCTGTGAAAATAGCCAGTATTTTTATCTCCCCAGCATAGCCAAATTTCCCTTGATCGTTGCCGCCTAAGTGCTCTAAGAAAAAAAACCTAATCAATAATAAAAGAACAGCCGAGAACTCACGTTCTCTGTGGACTAGTCTCGTTCTTCATGAACGGGGAAACCACGTAAATCTTGTGTTTGTGTTCTCGTTCTAGCGATTCTCGTGGAATTTTACATGGTATCAGAGCTGTGATCGATTCACACCTCGTGTTCTCGTCATGACTGGAGGCGGAGAAGAGACTGCTTCGCGTTCGGTCAATTCCACCACCAGCAGCGGTGGTTCTCTTGGTGGCGCTGCCGCCGTTCGTCCCTCTCCTTTCACCATTCATCAATCTGACAACCCCAGTCAATTGTTTGTTGGTGAACTTCTCACCAAAGTTAACTATGGAGAGTGGGTTGAGGATATTACTGATTCTCTCATTTCCAAGAACAAGCTTGGATTCGTTGATGGTTCCATTGGAGCACCAACGTTAGGAGGAGAAGATTATGATCTTTGGAAACAATGTGATGCGATGGTTAAGGGTGGCTCAAGACCGCCATGACAAAGAACATACGCAGCAGCGTACGTTTCGCCAAAACCTCGCTGACCTATGGCTGGATCTGCAATCGAGGTTCGGCCATGGGAGCGCGGCTCATATGTACGAGCTCAAGCGCATGATTAGTCTCTTACAACAAGAGAAAACAACGGTTGCGTCTTTCTACACTAAGCTCAGGGGCTACTGGGACGAGATTGGGTCCCTAGCTCCGTCTTTGGAATGTACGGGTGGAGGTTTCACATATGATGTTAAACGCCGCCAGCGAGAAGCTAAGGAAGGTGAGCGTTTATTCGATTTTCTGATGGGACTTGATGATGCTTTTAGCACGGTGAAAACCCAGATTCTTGCCATGAAACCTACTCCTAGCCTAGGAGAAACATATCATCTAGTCATGAATGAAGAGCAGCAAAGGAATATATCTAACAGCAGGCGACCGAGGGCCGACGCGGCGACATTTCAGACCCAAGGGGAACACAGGTCGGATCGCCCTTCGCGGCAGGAGGAGCGAGACGCGGATGGAAAGCCCGTTTGCAGTCATTGCCAGAAGCCGGGGCATTTTCGTGAGACCTGTTACAAGTTATTTGGGTATCCACCTCGTAAAGAAGGTGACTCGCAGCAGCAGCCGCGGAAGAAAGGATATTGCGGTGGGCGTCCTGCTCCTCAGGCCGCAAATGTCGATGTTGAGGTTGATGTTAGTCCAATTCCAGGCTTAAATGCAAGCCAATTTGCGCAGCTCAAGTCATTCCTTAGTTCTGACGTGAAGATGCATGGTCAGGGCACGTTGGATCCAGTTTCTAACATGGCGGGTACGTATTCGGTTACTTCTGCTTCATGGGTTATTGATTCTGGATGCAATGAACATATCGTTACTGACAAATCTCTATTGATTGATGAGTTGGAGTCTCCTCCAACGTTACAGGTTCAAATACCTAATGGAACAGGAGTTCTGGTTCGCAGTATTGGTTATGTTAAGCTATCTAATGGATTATATCTTCGCCGAGTTTTATATGTACCAAATTTCCTTTGCAACTTGTTATCAGTCAGTAGGCTCCCGGCTGATCTACCGGTAGCCTTAATATTTCTTGGTGACTTCTGTATTGTCCAGGACTTACAATCCAGGACGCTGATCGGGATGGGTAAACACGTCGATGGGCTATATTATCTTCAAGTCTTTGATGGGCGACATCCGGTGGCACATGCAGTTCATCAAGCGGTTGATAAGACGGCCCTTTGGCATGCGCGGTTAGGTCATCCCGCCGAGGCAAAATTGTTGGCCTTACAGAAGTTTCTTTCGGCTCCTACCTTGCAACGGAACCACTCTTGTCATTCTTGTATTCGAGCAAAGAAGGCTCGTGATCCTTTTCAGTGTAGCTCGATCACAACTAAGTCTTGTTTTGAACTCCTTCATTTGGATATTTGGGGAGGTTATCGAATTTCTTCACTTTCTGGTGCACACTATTTTTTTACGATAGTTGATGATTATAGTCGTGTAGTTTGGGTTTATTTGTTGCGCAATAAATCTGATGTTGGGCGGCACCTATTGGCTTTCTTTCATATGGTTCGAACACAATTTGGCAAGAAGTGCGTCGTTTGCAGGCCGATAATGGCCCGGAGTTTGACACTGCGATTTTACGTACTTACTATGAGGAGTCGGGTATTGTTTTGGAGACTTCTTGCACTGACACGCCACAACAAAATGGCGTGGTTGAGCGCAAGCACCGTGACCTGTTGGAAACAGCTCGGGCACTACGTTTCCATGCGAATTTACCCCTTGAGTTTTGGGGTGAATGTGTACTTACTGCGGCATACTTGATTAATCACATGCTCTTAGTGACGATTGGTAATCGGATGCCATTTCGGGTCATGTTTGACAAAAATCCGGGCTACCAGCACTTACGTAGTTTTGGTTGCCTTGTTTATGTGCGAGATAATCGGCGAGGTTTGGACAAGTTTGCTGATCGGGGTCGTGCATGCATATTTGTTGGGTATCCTAGTACTCAACGTGGTTATCGGGTCTATGATTTGGATGATCGGCGGATTTATACTTCTCTTGATGTCCGCTTTCTTTAAGACGTTTTTCCATTTCGCGTTGCTGCGGGACCGAAATCATCTTCTTTTTATGGCTTTCCTTCGTGTTCTGGACAGCCACCTTTAGAGCCAACCTGGGATGATGATTTGGGCACTGCCCCTTTGCATGGTACTATTTCTCCCATGCAAGGCACTACTTCATCTTCAGAAGAGCCTCCCTTGGCAGAAACTGGTTCTGCTAGCAAGGTGGATCAAAGCTCCATGCCTGTGGTTTTGTCCGACTTGCCACGGGATGATTCTCCCTCATCTCCGTTGGCCGGCAGTCAGCCGCCCACATCCTCTCCTGCATCGCCTGACCCGATTGTGGTGGAGGAGCCACCTGCGCTTCGTCGTGGTAACCGTTCGCGACAACCATCGACTCGGCTAAACGGGTTCGACGTCGACCTCCCAGGCTTTGCGCACACAGCTCAGACCACGTACCCTATTGAGGATTATTTGTCCTACAGGCGGTTATCACAGGCACACCATGCGTTCGTCGCAGTCGTCAGCAAAATTGAAGAACCTCGATACTACTATCAGGCGGTTCGGTACAAGCATTGGCGGGATGCTATGCTAGTTGAGTACCATGCTTTGGAGTCAAACTGTACTTGGGAGCTCTGTGAATTGCCGCCAGGAAAGCGGGCTATTGCTTCTAAATGGGTTTTTAAAGTGAAATTTAATGCTGATGGAACAGTTGAACGGTATAAGGCTCGCCTTGTTGCGAAAGGTTTCACCCAGATAGAAGGCATCGGCTATCATGATACTTTTGCACGTGTGACCAAACTCGTTAGTGTTCGTTGCTTGCTCACTGTTGCAGCTAGCAGGGGCTGGATCATTCATCAACTCGATGTGAACAATGCATTTTTGCATGGTGACTTGGCGGAAGAGGTCTATATGGAGATTCCGCAAGGCTTTTCTCTTCCGGGGGAGACTCGGGTTTGTCGTCTACGTAAGTCTATGTATAGACTTCGTCAGGCGTCAAGAAATTGGTATCAAAAGTTTACTCAAGCTCTTGGTGAGCTTCGATTTATACAGATCAAGGCAGATCATGCGTTGTTCACTTATCGCAGTGGCTCGTCCTTTGTCGTCGCGCTCATTTATGTGGATGATGTTATCTTGACGGGCAATGATATGCCTTTTATTCAGCGCGTGAAGTATTTTCTTAATGATCGTTTCACCATCAAAGATCTTGGACCTCTTAAATATTTCTTGGGTATTAAGTTGCTCGATCACCTCGAGGTTTGGTTCTCAATCAGCAGAAGTATGTTCTCGATATTCTTGCTGAGTTCGGTCTCACTGCCGTGCGCCCCAGTCCTACGCCCATTGAGCAGAATCATTGCCTGGGCCGTGAGCCATCTCCTCCTGCTGCCGATGCTGCAACATTTCGTCGATTGGTTGGGCGCTTGTTGTACCTCACGGTAACACACCCCGATATCACCTATGCTGTCAATATGCTCAGTCAAGCTGTTCATTCTCCAACTCAGGCTCATATTGATGCTGCCACTCGTATACTTCGATATCTGAAGACCTGTCCTGGTCGGGGTTTGTTTCTCCCTGCGTCTCCGGATCTTTCTTTGACAGCTTACTGTGATGCCGATTGGGCTGGTTATCCTCTCACTCGTCCCTCCACCACTGGATACTTTATCAAGCTAGGCTCTTCACCCATTTCCTGGCGTACCAAGAAGCCGTCAGTGGTGGCGCGTTCATCTGCTGAAGCAGAGTATCGTGCCATGGCTAACACAGTCAGTGAGGTTGTTTGGTTGCATTGGTTCCTGCGTGATTTGGGTGTCCATCTTTCACAGCCTACTCCTTTGTATTGTGATAACCAGGCCGCCTTGCATATTGCAGCTAATCCAGTCTTTCATAAACGCACCAAGCACGTCGAGATGGACTGCTATTTTGTTCGTGAGAGAGTGCAGTCTGGTGACATCTTGCCACTCAAGATTGCCACTTCTGAACAGACAGCTGATTTATTCAACAAAAGTCTCAGCGTTGATCAGTTTTCACACCTTCTGGTCAAGCTCGGACTGCTGTATATTCACTCCTTCGCTTGAGGGGGAGTATTGGGATTCCTTAACTTAGTTTTTTGTTCTTTTTATTAAGTTTGGGAGTCTCATTGTATTTTGCCATCCCACGTTTAATGTTGATGGGGATCGGCTAGTTTAGGTTTATAAGAGCAGGTGTATGCGCCTAAGTGCTCTAAGAAAAAAAACCTAATCAATAATAAAAGAACAGCCGAGAACTCACGTTCTCCGTGGACTAGTCTCGTTCTTCATGAACGGGGAAACCACGTAAGTCTTGTGTTTGCGTTCTTGTTCTAGCGATTCTCGTCGTGGAATTTTACAAAGATTAATTATTAAACTTCATCCAACAACTCGAATTATTGGTATCAACTGATTATTCGCATCAATCCACTTGACGATTTTCCACCACGAATCATCGGAAGAGGCCTTAAAGAAGGAAAAAAGAAGTTTTGCATAAGAGATCACAATCGCTGTCAAGAGAGAGAGACGAGTGACTTTGTTTCCGAGCGACGAATTGAAAATTGATGGTGAAGTTTCAACTTTGGGGCCGTAAAAGAGATTACAATCAATCTCACTTTCGAGTATTCTCTCTATCAACTCCACGCTACATGCATGCTATGTGCATATACGTAAACGAGTAACATTCCGGCGAAAGGGATGGATCGTCTTCTTTTGGCGGGCGGGGGTGTTGTTAGGGTTAGGGTGAAATGGAGAAGAGTGGAAGGGTTGTGTTTTTTTCTTGGCTATGGACTCAATCCAAGAATTATATGTTTTTAGGTTTTCGATCTTTTGGTTATCAAGAATTCTAGTTTTGTGGGCAGATAGAGCAAAATTATCATTTCATGTTGGTTGGTTATTGGTTCGACCGAAACTAACGGATTTTGGATGGAAAATCTAACGGAAGGATAGATTTGGTATAAATTCAAAATAGAGGGGCATATTTGAGTTGAAGCATAGTAGAATGGCACGTTTGAGAAAAATCCATAACAAAGGGGCAAGTTGTGCTATTAACCCTATATTTTTATTCCACAAGAAATATGTTGATTAATTATAATGTACATTCCTGTTGTCACCACAAAATACTAAGAATCGACATATATTCTACCACAAATGGTAAGAATCGACATATTGACTCGACTCTACTGTCACCCTAGGAATTGGCCAAGTGTAACCACTTCCTAAAGCGTAGTATAGCGGGTTAGGTTTATATGTCAACCCGGGTCCTAGATTTGATGACTACTCAGTGAATTCTTGTTATCTAGCAATGAAACTTTAATTCAAGTCTAAACTATCAAACTAACAAAGCAAGTAAACTGTTGTATTCAGGTTAAGAGAGGTCACCCGGATATGGTTCCCCCTAGACTGCAGTTAAGCCGGATTGTAATTACCAAGTTCATTTTCTATAATAGTTATACTGCGGAAGGTTCTTAAACAGCCTGAAGTCTCGACTAAAGGTCTTCAGACCCTCTCAATCTGAGTCTCTAGCGGGCGACTAACCTCCACGGAGTAGACAGATTGAGGCCCTAAGAACAAAACCTCCACTACCGAAGTAATCCGGTACAGAATAGTGAGTTGGCTCCTCGACTAAAGTCACCAACTCCCTACCTTCAATCAAGGATACTCTATTAACCTAGGCAGATATTCTCATTCTAGGTTAAAGCAGAAACAACAGGAATTTGATCAGGATTCAAGTCATTCAATCATTCAAACCTCAATCGAATATAATCAAATCATAGAATCAGTACTTGGGTTCATACAATCAAACCTAACATACAAATCTAGGGTTCTCCATACCCAGATGAATGGGAGAACTACTCCATGGAGAAGAAAGCAAAAGCAGAATCAGACGCGGAATTCATACTGTGAAGGATGGATTCCTGCTCCTGGATGTTGATCGGCACTTCTCCAAGCTCAAATTGGCCTCCAATGGTGTTGAAGATCAAGCTAGGGCACTTGGAGACTCTTGTTCGTCGCTTTCTCTCTCTAGGAATCGCTCTCTCTCTCAAAAACTCGAATCTCCCCGAATTGTGGCTGAAAATCTGCTTAAAAGCAGAAAATCCCGACTCACACGGCCAGGGTGGCACGGCCGTGTGGCTTACCCAGTTGCCCGTGTGAGTCAAAACGTTGCGTTCCAATTAGTTCGATCTTCAGGCTTCTCACACGGCCAGGGTCGCACGGCCGTGTGAACTTTCCTTCCTGCCCTTGTTTGCTCTCGCAGAATTCCACACGGCCAAACCGGCCACTTGCACGGCCGTGTGAACTTTCTGCTCTGCCCGTGTTTGCTCTCGCACAATCCCACACGGCCAAACTGGCCACTTGCACGGCCGTGTGGGTTGTGGGTGTGCTCGTGTGACCCCCTTTGTGACTTGCCTCGCGCCCGATCTTCGCCCAATCGACCCCGAACTCGCTCCTAAACCTTCATTCACTTGCCAAGACCTGAAATATCACAAACAAGCACAACCTAGCGTGAAATCGGTCTAAAACACGAGAAACCACATCTCCAACGGTGTAAGAACAGGGGTGAAAACATGTGTAATTAACGGTCTATCACATATATTCTACCACAAATGGTACCCGAGTTAGGAATGACAATGGCTCGGG
Organism: Linum trigynum; assembly: GCA_964030455.1. Taxonomy (NCBI): domain Eukaryota; kingdom Viridiplantae; phylum Streptophyta; class Magnoliopsida; order Malpighiales; family Linaceae; genus Linum; species Linum trigynum. The sequence continues at coordinate 1,535,984 of OZ034817.1, forward strand.
TTTAGGACGGATTTTGCTAAATTCATTTCCATCCTCATTTTTAATTCGTAAATTCATACCTTACCCATCTTATGAGTGGAACTTTCTTACCCTCGTCTTCTTTCCCGCAGTTTTTGGATACCCTTGGATAATAACTCCCCGCAAATCCAAAACAAATTCAGCTTACAATTAATGTGATTAAGTGGAAGGCACATACCTTTTAGAGCTAGAACATTAAAAATATATTGTATATCATAAATGAACCATTAAAAGTGCGTGAAACATAATAAAAGAAATAATCTTTAGGTGACATTAGGGGGGAATTTTACAATGTTATATAGTATTGGTGCTATATGTTTTTGCCTTTATGGTACAACTTGAAATTGTACATTTAACGTTATGGTACAACTTTGGATTATACCTATACTGTTTGCACAAATTCTTTTATGGTACAACTTGAACTTGTACCTTTATGTGATGGTACAACTTCAAGTTGTAAAGTTGTATCATAACATAATGATACAAATTCTTTTATGGTACAATCTAAACTTATACATTTCATGTTATGGTACAACTTTAAGTTGTATATTAAAGCACCAATACTATATAGCATATTAGAAATGCTAACATTATGGATGAAATGTGGTATATATGTATTAATGGAATTGAAAAAGTTAAATGAGATTTTTAGTGTTTTACTATTTTAATCATAGAATTGCGGAAAGTGATTAATTCCTATGATTGATTTCATCGCCAACCGATTTCTTAATTGAGTTGAAAATTACCAAACGGCGACTTCCTGCTAGACAAAGCACGTTTCTGACTATGTGCATTATGTAACGATTCATCATTCAACCACCGTTTATAATATGTTTCCTGTGTGCTTTGTCTTCTCTTGCTTTCCTTAAATCAAACCATAATGCATTCATTGTGTTGTGTGGACTATGAAATTTTGGATACTCAAGCAATTGCTCAATGAATTAGGGGACCATGCCAGCAACATTTCATGGTTTGCTTTTTGTAAGAAAATCATATCGAATGTGTGAATTTCTTCCAACCATTCTAGTTATCGCATTGCAGAGAGAAAATAGTACAGAGTTTTCGTTATTGGGATACTATATTTGAACTTAATATAATATTACGATCTTTGTTGGTCCGAAGTAATAGTGCGTCCTAATAAGTGACTCGAATCACTGGTACAAGTGTACGTGAATCTTATTATGTTGTGTTATATAGCAGCAGAGCCATCCTACAGAGTCCCTCTAAATTAAAAGAAACGAGGTTGAACGTTTACATAGAGCAACCATCTTTATTCTTAAATAATCAACTTTTAATGTTTGCTGAGTTTTGAAAATTGAGTCATCTTGATCAACCAGATTATGATACCATATAAAAAAATATATAGTTTGACTCAAAAGACTCAAGTTATTGAGAAATATCTAGTTAAAAGGGAAGTTCTCGTAGAGGTTGCAAAGGTCAGATATATGGTTCTTGATAACCACATATATCAATGCCTAATTCGAATACAATGTATTGTGTTATGGGACAATCCAAGTACCACAACGGTAATACAAGGGAAGGGACCCTTGTATATTAGAGTCCACCTAGCCCAATTAGTACGAGGCCTTTTGGGGAGGATACCCAAGAGTAAATCCGTGCGGGCTTGGCCCAAAGCGGACAATATCGTACTAATTGAGCTCCCCGGTTATGACATATTGTGGACTTAAGCAAACTTTATTCGCTCTGTGAAGATGTCAAGAGACTCAAAATAACCAAGCTTAAGTGTAGTATTTCAACTTTTTATCGATCGGTCAAGTCAACTGGAAGAACTGTTACAAAAAGAGAGAGTCGAGAAAATCAGGTGTAGAGTCGAAAAGATTTAGTTGAAGCTAATCTCCAAATGACTAGAATCTCCCCTCCCCGGGCCCCAAGAATTTGGGACCAAGAACTCCTATGTAGGTTGTTTCCGTTGGACATGGTTTGGCTAAGTGAGGGAGTAAGGATAACACTACAATAAAGGGACTTTTGGCGACGGATTTTCGTCGCTAAAAGTAGCCTTCCGCGATGAAATCTTATCCCTATATCAGGGTTGTAAATAAGTCTTCTCGGACATGGTCAAGGGGTTTATTAAGCCAGAGAATTAAAGTGAGCTTTTTGCATGGACCCTAAGAAAGCCAACTTTATTGTGGACTTAAGCAAACTTTATTCGCTCTGTGAAGATGTCAAGAGACTCAAAATAACCAAGCTTAAGTGTAGTATTTCAACTTTTTATCGATCGGTCAAGTCAACTGGAAGAACTGTTACAAAAAGAGAGAGTCGAGAAAATCAGGTGTAGAGTCGAAAAGATTTAGTTGAAGCTAATCTCCAAATGACTAGAATCTCCCCTCCCCGGGCCCCAAGAATTTGGGACCAAGAACTCCTATGTAGGTTGTTTCCCTTGGACATGGTTTGGCTAAGTGAGGGAGTAAGGATAACACTACAATAAAGGGACTTTTGGCGACGGATTTTCGTCGCTAAAAGTAGCCTTCCGCGATGAAATCTTATCCCTATATCAGGGTTGTAAATAAGTCTTCTCGGACATGGTCAAGGGGTTTATTAAGCCAGAGAATTAAAGTGAGCTTTTTGCATGGACCCTAAGAAAGCCATTCCAAAGCAAACCGATGATAACATATAATCATATATGTACACTACACTGTGGTTTCTTAGTCGACATAAACCAGTATAAAATTTATTATCAAATCTCTATAACAACTCAAATTATTTGGAGATTTGGGTCCAATTTATTTTTGACATGGTATAGCGTCTTCTATGATCAATAGTCCGATGGGTTGATGTGACTTGAATCGGACTATCAGCCGCTACGACTGGTATTCGGGGGTCTCGTTGTTTAGACCGTTTTCTTTGCCATATTGGATTAGGTTTAGACCCACATGGAGAAGTACTATAAATACTTCTCATTCTCCTCTGTAATCTGTAATCTCCTCAATATAGTAAAACTGGCTTTCTCTCGCCCGTGGACGTAGCTAACACATATCGTGTTAGTGAACCACGTAAATCGTGTGTCGTGTTTTCGATTCTCGCTTTCGTATTCTTGCTTTGTCGATTCCGGCGATATCCCGATCCGTAGCAGCGCGTTTATAACACGATGTTCGAATCCTCGTGACCTTATTTGTTAAACACATGACATTTCATATTCGTACAAATTTTGAGCTCAGATATATAATACATGGTTTCCGTTTGACAATGCATGTTTGTATATATATGGTATAAGATTCATATTATTGAACTTCTTACAACAACTCGAGTACCATTGGTACCAACTGATTATTCGCATTGATCATCCCTTGTCGATTTTCCACCACGAATCATAGGAAGAGGCCTTAAAGAAGGATAAAAATAAGTCTTTGCATAAGAGATCACGATCGTTGTCAAGAGAGAGACGACTGATGACTTTGTTTCCAAGCGATGAATTGAACATTGATGGTGAAGTTTCAACTTTATATAGGGCCGTCAATCACTCTCTCTTTCGAGTATATCTCTCTTTCAACTGCACGTTACATGCATGCTAGTTACATATACGTAAACGCGTAACATTCCGGCGAAAAGGATGGATCGTCTCCTTTTGGCCGGCGGGCCGGCCGGTCGTTCCTCCGACCACGCCACGTCGAGAAACCAAACTCGATCGACGTCGTGAAAGTCTCAAAGGCTCAGGACCATTCTTAATCTTACTAAAGCATCAAAGTGATGAAAGCAAACCATGACCACGAACATTGACGACTAAGCTTTCGTATGGAGGATTTATTAGCTAGTGATAATGCCACTTTACTAGGCCAATTGAGTCGTGATGAAGTTCTCTAACACAATGATATGTGGTGGGAGTTCAACATCATGAAGAGAACATCGCCTAGAAAGAAATATCTTCATCAATCTATTCACAAGTTTGATTTATTTAGGATTTGTTCGTGGGAGGAAATGGTTCAGATTTATACATGGAAATCTTTCCATCACCCGAGTAATTGGGATCGGCTGTATCCGAACTTATTTGTACTTGAGCTCACGTATTAAAGCACATGGTATGATATAGCCTACGCAAACTTCAAGTTAATGAGTTGGTTTTCGTTTGAGAAGGCTTGTAAGAAGTGGTTAAAACCCATATATGGACCTCTACCAACAACACGAGTTCTTTGAAGGACACTTTGATTATGTTCGAATTAGGTTACATCCACAAAGATGACAACACTCTTTGTATCAAACATGTACTTACATCCAAAAAAAAAACTCATACCTTGTCATTATTGTAACACCTTAGGCGAATCCCACATCGACAAAGCACGGGAGAGATCCATGGTTCATAAGTAGGAAACCTGCCTTAACTGACAAGACGCGTTTTGGGGTGAAATGGAAGAGTTCTTTTGAGAACTCCGAAGTTAAACGTGCTCGATGTGGAGTACAACAATGATGGGTGACCTTATGAGAAGTCACCTTGAATTGCACCCCAAGTCGAAAACCGTGAGGGTCGAGGCCCAAAGCTGACAATATCTTGCTCAGAAAAAGGTTCAGGATGTTACAAGTGGTATCAGAGCCTCTCCGCGTCCCTCTTGAACGATGGTGGGGCAACGAGGGCGTTGAGTCCCAAGGGGGTGTATTTAACACCTTAGGCGAATCCCACATCGACAAAGCACGGGAGAGATCCATGGTTCATAAGTAGGAAACCGACCTTAACTGACAAGACGCGTTTTGGGGTGAAATGGAAGAGTTCTTGTGAGAACTCCGAAGTTAAACGTGCTCGGTGTGGAGTACAACAATGATGGGTGATCTTATGGGAAGTCACCTTGAATTGCACTCAAAGTCGAAAACCGTAAGAGTCGAGGCCCAAAGCGAACAATATCTTGCTAAAAAAAATTCTGATGTTAAAATTATCAAATGAGACAGTCACTCTAAAAAAAACAGAGTCAGAAACTAATTCCTAAACCACATGCACTACCCAGGCCAGCCCAATAACAACAGATTAAAACCCCCCTTACTGGGCCGAGCTCAACTGCTTCTCAAGCCCAAACTTCCAAACACAATTCTCTTCTGCGCCCAATCTTAGTTCAGGCCAGCCCAATTCAATTTCCATCACGCGTGCATCTCACGCACTAGGGCTTTACCAAGGGTTTTTCGTTTCTCTTCTCTGCTGCAACATTCCCTTCTCCAAAGGAGGAGGAAGGAACTCATCCCCACCTCCGGCAGCATACTTCTTCTCACCGACCTAAAATGGCGAACTAGCAGCAGCCCTTTTTTCCACCTTCACTTTACACTCTGACCACACCCACCTTCAAGCTCCTGCGGAAACCTCAAAACAAACCCAGAATCCGCCATGATCGTGAAGAAAGTTCCCCTCTTTCCCCCCAAAACCCTCTCGCAATCCGTCCTCGTTTCCTACTTCTCCACCTCGTCTCCGTATCAATTCCAGCCTTACCAGTCGTGGAGGCTGCAGCAGGAGGAGGATTCGAGGTCCGTGAGTGTCGCGGTGTGGTGGGATTTCGAGAATTGCAATTTGCCGGCTGGGGTCAATGTGTTCAGAGTGGCGCAGACCATCACGGCTGCGGTTCGGGCCAACGGGATCAAAGGTCCCGTTCACATCACGGCGTACGGAGACGTCTTCCAGCTTTCTAGGGCGAACCAGGAAGCTCTTTCCTCCACTGGAATCAACATGGCTCACGTCCCCAATGGCATTTCCCCTTCTCTCTCTCTCTCTCTCTCTCTCTCTCTCTCTCTCTCTCTCTCTCTCTCTCTCTCTCTCTCTCTCTCTCGCTCTCTGTTCTTCATTTTTATCCCGCATTGCTCATCTGGGTTGCTGCTGATGATTCTAAAGATTAAACCTTTGTTGTTGATGTAGAAAATTTGATGTATTGGGAAATGTATAGAGATTGAGTTGTGTATGCATTGGATTAATGTTTTGCTTGATTTTGGAAGAGAATTAAGGTGTGGTGGTTTTTGGAATCTATGATTGTTATTGGATAGGAAAAATCTGTGCATTTGAGAATGTATGGGTTTGAAGTAAGTGGACTTATATATTAGATCAAGTGATTGTAAGGATATGCAGTTGGAAGATTGTTAGAACGTCAGAGTATGTGAATTTTTGCTGACATGCTTTCTCAAGGATTGCATAATTAACAAACGGTTCTGAGTTATTTTCTTTTTCTTTTTTTTCATTCACATTGTTGCAGGAGGGAAGAACAGTGCAGACAAGTCTCTTATCGTGGGTCTAATGGACTGGGTATCCCAAAATCCACCCCCAGCCCATTTGTTCCTCATCTCCAGTGACAGAGATTTCGCGAGTTGTTTGCACAGGCTGAGGATGAACAACTACAACATCTTGCTTGCAGCTAAAGAAGGTGCGCCGGCCGTTCTATGCAGTGCTGCAAGCATCATGTGGCACTGGAACGATCTACTGAAGGGCGAGAACTTGGCGGGGAAGTATTTCAATCAACCTCCTGATGGTCCTAAAGGCTCATGGTATGGTCATTATAAGTTACCCTTAGAAGATCCATTCGCAGTTCCTGAGCCTACACCAGCACCATCACCACCGCCAGTTTCTCCCAAGGTCGACGAGGAGCGTGTAGATTCTATTCGCCCCATACCAAAAGCAGTGATGAAGCAGATTCAACAGATTTTGAACTCGCACCCTGAAGGTATCAAAATAACTGACCTTCGAGCCGAGTTGATGACTAGCAATTTGGCAGTCGATAAGGAATTTTATGGCCATAAGAAGTTCTCCCTATTTCTCTTGGCTATGCCACAAGTGTTGAAGCTTCAAAACAAGGGGGAGGGTAGGTTTCTCGTGCGAGCTGTTCCTGGCAGAGCTCATGATCCATCTGGAACTCTAGTTACCACAGCTACTGATATACATAATAACGTGAAGCCGGTTCCTTCTGGCTCTTCGAAGATGGATACCGACGGTGTAGCTGAGAAGAATTTGCCACCATTGACCTCATCGGAGCCAAATGTCAGAGCTTTGGAAGTGGATGTTCATGGCAAGGAATGCAACTTTCCTGTTAGTGAAAAGGTCTTGGAGAAGGCTAATGGACAGGAAACAGATAAGCAGTCATCTGTAGTGAAGAATGAAGAGCCTGACATGGGATTTGTCGGGACTCTTCGAAATTTTTTGTATGGAAGCTCTGAGAAGGGAACTGATGACTCTCTAGAAAAAACTTCCACTAACAAGCTTGGAAGAGACGAAGTTGATGAAAAGAACCATGAATTGCCTAGCAGAAAGTTAGAAGTATCTACTCAAAGCCCGGCAAGTGAAAGCAACAGCAATTCAGCTGTGTCTAGTGAAGACTTGAGCAGAAATACAGGTTTGTTTAGTCGGATTAAGAACTGGTGGAAGTCTAGGGGAAGCCGTGTAGAATCTGTACACGATCAACCCAGCAAAGTCCTTGATCAGAGAATTGTGGACATGAAAGACCATCAGGTCTTTTCTAAGGACGCGTTCTGGAGGGTTATGGAGTCCTTTGTTAGGACACAGAAGGGGTCGCTAGCTATAACAGAATCCAGGACAAGGTTCGTGGTTTTGACTTGCTTTTACGTGTCTCTCCTTCCTAGATGATGATTTTAAGTTGTGGGTGGTATGAAGTATGAACTTATGTTCCCTTTTTTTTTTTTTCATATTGGTGATCTCCAATCGAAAATGGTCTCTAAACTAAAAATAATGTTAAAATGCTTGCTCAATTAAGTAATTTGTAGCAAAACAGCCCCTCGGTCTAGTACTTTGTGGGTTTGGTTGAGTAACGTGCTAAATAGACTTGTCATGGCCCAAAAATGAACTGACCAGCCCCCCATGCACCCACTTGGCTCAACCCTTTCCAACTTACAAAACTGACTTTCAACCCTTGAGCGAACAGTGAGCCAGCGATTCAAATCATCCTTGAGTTGGAAAGGGTTGAGTCATGGTGGGTGCACGAGGTCCTGATTAGGTGATTTGGATGATAGACAGAGCTTATTTGGATCCTCACGCCACTTAATTAGCGACAGTTTACCTGAATGTGGCAGAGTCTTTGGTTGTTATAAATCATTTAGTTTAGTTTGTATTTTGTGCCAATTTTTAATTTAGTGACCGTTTTTTACAAACTGGATGTTTGATGGTCATTAAGACAGTAAACCCGGAATCGGAACACAACTTTTTTAGTGTTTAACAATTCTTTTGGTACACATCAGAAGGACTCGCCGTCATTACTATCTTTCTCAATGCTGATTATCCTGTTTTTCAATTTCAATTTCCCAGGGAACAGATGGCATCGAATCTGCAAAAGGAAGGACCTTTGCTTCTGAAATCTCTCAAAGAACCTGACCTACTTCTGTTGGTAGACATCTTGATATCACAAAAGAAATGGGTGGATGAATGTCCCTCCGGATCTTCCCTTTTTAAGGTCACTCTATCTAGGGATAATGCAGCCCGGGCCACTTCTCAGGGATCCAGTGGATTGAGGTCTTTGTTTCTGAAAGAAAGGCAACATGGTGTTTCTCATACTGGTGTTACGCCCCCCATTGCTAACACGAAATCCTCTGATCGATCTAGAAGTGAGATACTGATGGACTGCAGGAACCTTGTGCAGGAAATGGTGAAGAAATACCCCTATGGTTACAACATTGGTGCTTTCCGAAAGTTGTTCCTAGAAAGGTATGGTTACCATCTTGACATCCAGAAGCTCGGGTACCAAAAGTTGGCGGCTTTACTGGAAATAATGCCAGGAGTGAAAGTCGAATCTACTTACATCCTTCCGTCTACCAAAACCCTAAAGTCTAACTCTGATGGTGAATCAGCGAAGAAGGAAAACGAATCAGATTCTGCGTGGGATGAGCTCGGTCCTCCGGACGCCAACTCATCATCCCAAAAGGATCCTGATTACGAGCCTTGCCTGTCTGAAGACGATAATGATGATGTGGAATCTGATTCAGAACCCGAGACTCTGGCTGCTTCAAGCAGCAGTCAACCTGAACAAAACTGTACGAAGTCCAATGAAGAAAACAGCTCGTTGCTAGAGATTCTCGATACCTGGTATGGGAGTCAGAACGAGGAAACTGGAGGCAAGAAAGAGGAGTCTACGAGGAATGATGAGGAGAATGCTACTATTAATTTGCAGCAGCTTACCAGTTCGTCTGGACAAGTTGGAAAGACGGCTGAGGCAACTACTACTCATATGGCATGCTCTGGAGGGACGATGCAGAAACCGGTAAAGACTTATTCTTTCGTCGATGATTCGGTCTGCCCTGCGGATCAGCATCATAAGGTTATTAATGGAATCTTAAGCAGGTTGAAGATCACTAGTGATTCGAGGATGCCGAGTTGATTTATTGCGCGTTAGGGATGTTCTACCTTTTGTAGGGTTAGATGTGAACATAGTATGGGAAACTAGGTAGCTACTGCTGCAAAATTTCTGGTACCATTGGTTGTTTAGATTAGTTTCCTCGGGTATCGTTTTAAGCCGATAAAGAGAATCGATGATTGTGAAATCGATATCGGAGACTAGCAATATTAGTTACAAGTTCGGTTATTCGGAATTGGATTATGGATTCAGAACTAGAGAGAAAGTGACACATGCTTGTAAGTTGTAACCCTATTTAGACACCAGAATTTGGTTAGTATATGGTAGCACGGGATGCTTGTAATCCTCTTTATGTGTCCACAAAGAGACTAGTGTTTTTGTGACTAAAACATAATTATCAAAGCATAATGAGATCACATGTAGTGTTTATCTCCTTAACCAGATGTCTTTATCCATAATTATTCTATTATCTTAAGGCATTTTAACACTTAGCACGAGTTTTCACATTCAACCCATAATTAAAAAATTCACCAAAAGGTAATTGTAGCTGCCTAGCTGGCTGTATGTCCATAATCTATATCCTCATTGCCAACCTTGTTTTTGGGGCGTTTTGCTTAAAGCAATTGCTCTTAAAATATTACTAAGGTTTTATGCCTACTCCATGGAAAGTCAGAAAATTAGTTTAAATAATTTTCATCAATGTGTCACGTTCTTGATAATCCAATGTGTCAAGTTGAGAAGAATAGGAAGTTGGGGGGTTATGAAAAGATGAATTAATTAATGCACGATTTAAATTATGGTTTTACCTCTTAATATCTGACTTCCACACCCTATTGTCTTCTCTTTATGTGCAATTCATCCCTTAATTGGGGTTGTGCAGAGAAGAAAATGACAGCTCCCCAACAAGCATGCTCATGTTTATTAAGCATGGATGAACACCCCAGTAATCATAGAATAAAGTCTCACCCTACCATTTGTGAGGATGGTTCAACACAATTAAGGTGCTTACAATACTATTTATAAGGAGGTTCTTACAATATTTGCGAGTCGATTGATCGAGCATTGAACCCTTCATGGTCATTGAATGAATGTGATAATGATTTTTTTGTAAATAAGATGTCAAGTATTCATCCAACGGATTCAGAGCGCCCAACATTCAATTAGCAACAATAATAATTAGGGCCGGCAATTTGGTCTGGGTTTTTTTGGTTTTACCCGAACCCGGATCGTATAACTCGGACTGAGACCGGATCAGGACCGGATAGTAAACAATCCAATCCAATTTTTGGGCTTAGATTTGAGGTAAAAAAAAAACCGTTTGGGACCGGATCAAAAATTGGATAAAAACCGGTTAAGAGAGTTCAATACCCAAAAATTTAAGAGTAATTAGCATAAACGGTCACAAACATTTGCACTTAGTACAAAACTTAACCAACTCCTCACCCTTTCAGGCCTTAGGTCACTCAAATCCCCACAAGCTCAATATAAAATCAAGACCGAATTGGGACCGGACCGGGTCAAGACCGGACTGTATCCAATCCAATTTTTGGTCCTTATATTTTCGAAAAGACCGGACTGGACCGGATCAATTTGGGCCAATTTAACCGGACCGGACCGTATAGCCAACCCTAATAATAATCATAATGACTTCTTTTACAGATGGTGTTGTTAATACCCAAGGTTGTTAAACCTCTAAAGGTCGACTGGTTGGACCATGTCCGACCAGAGTCGGACTCTAAACTGTCACCACAGTATGTAGTATAGTATATATAACATGGGTGCCACGAAACACTTGGAAAAGTATTATATACAAGAAAGGGTAAATGCCACATTTGGTCACTGAGATTACTAAATCATGTCTTGTTTAGTCACTAAAAAAAATTAATATCAATTTTGGTCACTCGAATTACTGAAACAGGTCACATTTAGTCACTCTTCCGTTAGTTTCCGTCCAACTCCGGTCACTCGAATTACTTTTTTTTATGAATGTCACTCGAATTACTAAAACATGTCACATTTAGTCACTCTCCATTAATCTCAGTGACCAACCATACAATTGACCCTTATATATTTTGATGATGTCTCAAATGTTTACTTTTATTGCTTGTGATAGACTTATAGTTCCCGATGAGGGACCTTTTTTGTTAGTTTTGCACGAGTTCATTCCTTTCTTTTCACATTTGAATATGTCCACGATGATTTCTAAAGCAGAGGATCAAGATCATGGTATAAGAGTGCTACATTGGTTGATACCCTACTACACTATTTGATTGGTCTCTTCCAATGTAAGATATACGTTCTTCTAGGGTTTATTTTTGGCCAAATACACTTGTGTAGTTAAAATTTTGACGTTTATGATAATAATAGCCATTTTTTGGAAAATACCAATAATAGCCAGAATTTTGAAAGTTTAATGACAAATATAGCCATTTCTGTTACATAATTAACGGCGTCAGTGACACCGTTAGTCAATTTAACGAAAAGCTTACCTGACTGCCAGCTCACCGGACACAACATCGACAGCTCACCAACACTTGCCACATGGATACCATGTCATATTTTAATTTAAAAATAAATGAAAATAAAAAATGAAAAATCATAAAGATACAATAATCAACCTTTGTCCTTGTATTCTTCCCTTCATCTCCATCTCCTCGTCCACATAACTGCTCGGCGCTCGCCATCTTTAACCTTTTTGCCCCTTTACCCCTAAATGGAGATAGATGGGGAAGAATAGAGATAGATGGGGAATAACAAATTGGGAAGCCAAATGATTCCCATTTTTCACAGCGATGCCGCAGAGTGACGAACTCAACGGCGGTGGCGAAATTGCCCAGAACCCGCCATTGTGTATCTCTCTCTCTTGCCATTTTTTGGACCCCAGGAGAAGCGATGTAGCCCATCCGGTCGACTGGAGCGGAGACCAGAGAAGCAGAGGAGGAACATGAGCTTCGCCGACACCGAACGAGGAACACGAGCTTCGCCGTCTGTTTCGTGCTGGAGGAGACGAAACAGAGCATCGTCATTGACGAGCACCAGATCGAGAATCGAAAGCCGCGGAGGAGGACTCGGAGGACACGATGACCGCGACGACGGCTGCGCAGATCCTACCGCCTCGGGTCGTGGAGAGGCTGGCCCGAAAGAAATCCGAGAGGACCAACACTGGCATCGATTCAAATGGGGGAGATTCTAGAGTTGGAATTGAGATTTTGAATTGGCATTTTTGGCGGAGGGATTTTTTTTTTTTTTTTTGCAGGCGGCTCCTTTAAAACGCCGGCTCGATGAATACCTTCAGCAGCTGGTGATGGACGAGACGTCGGTGGAACCCTAGCGAGGAAAGATGAGCGGCGGTTGGGGAATGGAAGGGGAAAGAACCGAGAGTGGAGGGAGGAAATAAAAAATATTTAATTATTTTTTGTTTTAATTTTTAGTTAATTCCACCTCATATTTTTATTGACTAAAAGGTTGATATGTCAGTATTTCCGTTACTCCAGTCAGCACATTAACTAACACCGTCAACCAATTGGACGGAAGTGGCTATATTTGGTATTTCGCCAAAAGTGGCTATATTTGGCAAAACCGTCTAAGTTTTGGCTACACAAGTGTATTTGGCCTTTATTTTTTGTTATTCGTTATTCGGGATATTTGATGTTATTTCAAGAACTATTGGGGTTTATTCGGTCAGGTTAAGTATTTGGGTAGTTATAAAGAATTAGTCGGATTCTATATATATTGTATTAGGAGTAAGTTACGGTCAAGCAATAACACAATAATTATTCCCTAAGCTATCTCTCTCTCACCGTAGTCGAACCCTCTTCCCTCTCCCCTAGCTGTCGACCATCCTTCCTGGAATCCGACCTCTCTTCTTCTTCTCAACCCTAATTCTAGTTCTCTCTCATCTAAATCCTCAATTCCCTTATCAATCGTAAACCCTAAATCGCAAACCTAGATCCGTGCTCTTTCATCCCAGTTCTTCAAAATGAAGTCTAACTTTTTTTTGGATCTTTCCCGTTTTGTTCGTCCGTTCATGTCAGTTTTCTTTCTGAAACTCTCACATTGTTGCTTATTTAGTTGCAAAACAGGATCTTTCGTCAATAGTTCTGTTGCATACGAACTACTGTGTTTGGTACAGGTCTGCTACATTGGCTGACATCCGACTACATTGTTTGATTGTCAGTCTATTCGTTGTTTTTTTTGGATGAAGTCTATATAATTTTCTTAGTCGTTCTTGCTTCTTCATTGTTAATCTTATATTTGTATTGTCCGATCATATGAGCAGTACTAAGAGAATGAAACCATTGATTTAAAAAAAAAATGAGCGTTGGTGCTAATTAAATGAAGTTACACAATCATACTTGTTAAGTTAGACACAACAAATCCTATTCAATTTGAATAAAACCAATCCTCCATTAATATATGGTAGAGTTTTGTGTACTTTTCTCCATTTCAAATTTCCTTCAACGAGAGTGAAAGTAGGAAGGTCATTTTTGTCTTTACACATTTATTATTTATTTCATATAAAAATAGCAATATCAAGATTTGAACCCGGGTCTCTTTAAACAAGGATAACAATCACAACCAGTTACAGTAAACAAATTTATTGCATCCTTTTTGATACAAAACATAGACAAAGTTAATCTATGAAAATCAGAGGATTTTTTCATCATAATTAGCAAGCTCACTAAGTCTACCGTATGTATTTTTATCGAGCTTGATACTTCTATTTTCATGGTAGAGTTTCATGTAATTTTCTCAATTTTAAATACCCGCTCTCTCCTTAATTTTTGCTAAAGGTAAATGGGTAATTGGCTAACATGGAAGAAACTAATTATGTAACTACGTGTTGTATCCTTGCATTTTTCAATTTAAATTTAAATTTTGTGCTTTTTTATCTTTGTTCTTTTCTCTTTCTAACTTCCTCCGAAATTTCATCCATCGTGCAATAGTTTGCGCCTTTCACTTCCCAATACAAGACTGACATTGAAAATCAATCTTCAGGTATCTCTTGGCACTACGGTTTTATTGTTGAGGATTTTAAGCTGGGCGAGTAGAAGATTTCAACTCCGATATCAATCCATGGCGAATAGAATGGAGTTCATCAATAATTGGAGTTGTAGAAGGAGGATTAGAAATTGAATTTTTGGTTTAATATATGCCTCTTGAGATAGAAATTTGGTTGTACAACGGAGAGTGATGGCTATTGGATCTTTAGGTTTATGATTTTTGCAACTGTCACAACCTATTTCTATCTTAAAACGAGGAATCATTGATTAATTGTTTGAAATAGGTTGCTTCTTTATTCAACCTACAGGAACTAATAGATAAGGAGTGTCTAATTTTGCACCTTATTACTTTGATCGAGTCTATTCGTATATTGGAGATAACCCTGATTTTTTCATTTGCTCTCAAGTTGTGATGGTCCCCTCTTAGCTAATTTTTTAGTATATAGATGACTTGAATCAACAACTCTCCATTTCTTTTTGATTAGTGACATATTGTTTCTAAAAGGAGAGCATTGAACCCTTTATATAGGATTGTGAGGTTTAAGATTTAGTTTCAAACTATCTATGGGTCGTATGAGAATTTCAGTGAGCTTTTATACTCTATATTTCTTGACTGTAAAAAATAACTAACCAATAGCATTTTAACAGGGACTTAATTAGCATTATGAAAATGGGGTCAATGATACATTTTTATAATTTATATTCTTAAATGATTATGATATGTCTCCGAATGTTCGACCTATATATTATTTCTGTATATATCATCTCGATCGAATGATTATCAATAAGATTAAACGGGTTAATAGACTTAAAAGTAACATAAAAATACAAATAATCAAATATGAGCATTCCGGCCAAAGGGACGGGTTATAAGCTAGTAATATATATAGTAGAGTTTTGTCTACTTTTCTCTATTTCAAATTTTCTACAATGAGAGTGAAATAGGAAGGGCATTTTTGTCTTTACAATTAATTATTTATTCCATATAAAAATGTCAATATCAAGATTTGAACTCGGGTCTCTTCAAACAAAGAAGACAATCACAACCAATTACACTAAACAAACTTTTTGTATTTTTTTAATACAAAACATACACAAAGTGACACTCTGAAAATCGGAGGACTTTTTCATCATGATTTGCAAGCCCCTAAGTCTACCGTTGTATATTTATGGTGCTTAAATTATACTGCACTTTTCATAGCAGAGTTTCATGTAGTTTCTCAATTCTAAAATCACTGCTCTCTCTTTAATTTTCACTAATAGTAAATTGGTAATTAGCCAACATGGAAGAAACTAATTATTTACTATGTGTTGTGTCCTTGCATTTTTCAATTTATATTCAAATTTATACTTTTTATCTTTGTTCTTATCTCTTTCTAGCTTCCTCTGAAATTCCCTCCATCGTGCAATAGTTTGCGCCCTTTCACTTCACAGTACAAGGCCGCCTTTGAAAATCAATCTTCAGGTCTCTTGGCACTGCGATTTTATTCTTGGGGATTTAAACTGGACAAGTAAAAAATTTCAACTCCGATATCAATCCATGGCGAATAGAATGGAGTTCAATAAATGGAGGTGCAGAAGGAGGATTAAAAACTGAATTTTTGGTTGAAACATACGCCTCTTGAGATTGAAGATAGAGTGAATAAAAATTTTATTGTACAAGGGAGAGTGGTGGCTATTGAATCTTTAGGTTTATGGTTTTCGAAGCTATCGCAACCTAATTCTATCTTAAAACGAGGAATCATCGATTGAGGCTCAGAAGAGGCTCAGAAGAGGAACGAGAGAGATAGGGGAAGAGGAGGGTAAGTGCTAAAAATCTGCACCCCCTTCTCTAGGTAATTCTCATCTTCTCCCCCTCTCCTCCACAAGCCACCAAGTGGCCCAATCCCACTAATCCCCACACAATCTTTCTAACTCAATTAGTTACACTAACATCTTAGGTTAACTTAACCTTAATCTGATTAACCAATCTCCTTCCAATATAATCATTTAAATACCGTTATAACTAATTCGTATTATTAATGCTGACCAAAATAATGTAATGAAGCACTGATAAATGATAATATAGCCATGAGTCGTAATATGTAACTTTACCAAGTTATATAACAATACAAGTCGTGGGTACTCGTTCTCTAAGCTGAATCCAGGATGTTCCAGAGCTCTGGAACATCTTGTAATCAGCTTAGAGTATGAGTACACGACATGTATAGCTCTGGAACATCCTGGATTCAGCTTAGAGTATGAGTACACAACTTGTATTGTTATATAACTCGGTAAAGTCAAATATTTTGTAACATTCTTATCCTCTTTGGCGTATACGAGTCATGTATTATCAGCGATGTCATTACAGTGAATTTAAGTGACTCTAGCTAATCTCTGGCTAGCTAATTAAGTTTGGTAGGGTCTATCCTTTCTCAATATGGATTAGAATCAGAAGTAGGAGGAGCGGACCACCCTTCGTCGTCGAAAGGAGAGAAAAACACAGCCTCTCATGAATTCATCACTCCTAAATGATTCCCAATTCCCCCAAATTGTTAGTGTATACGGAAATAATTTTGAGACGAATTATCCCTATTAATTACCTAGACCTGATGAGCATTGTAATCCATCAGTGTTGTATAGATTGAGATAGAAGGTTGAGGGAGGGCGAGAGTGTAAAGAAGAAGAAAAATAGTGAGCAACAATGTTTCATCCAAAATACGTTGTCCTGGTTTCGTTGGTCGCCTTGCTCTCAGTTTTCCCACTCTGATGTGGTATGTCGTCGTAACTTGTTCTCATTCATTTTTGGCTTCGTTAACATGTTTTGGATGAGTATTGACTATTTTTCTGACAATTATGTTGCTACAATGTGTAGATGTGGCCATCCCACATAGTGCAACCACGATACGCCAGGATTTCGACCTCACAAGCCATCAGCATACCGAGGTGGTGAACGTCGTCGGTCGAGCTTCAATTTTCGGTACGATCGTC
The DNA here is from genome assembly GCA_964030455.1 of Linum trigynum. Taxonomy (NCBI): domain Eukaryota; kingdom Viridiplantae; phylum Streptophyta; class Magnoliopsida; order Malpighiales; family Linaceae; genus Linum; species Linum trigynum. The sequence goes on from OZ034817.1 coordinate 1,553,247, forward strand.
GCCGGTCTGATCCTCAACTACTCCGGACGGGTTGAGGGTTGTGGTGTCTCTCTTCCCAATTCTGATGGCGGACCGAGTCGCACATCGGTGCGTGCTGATAATCAGTATTCTCGTGATGGTGGCGTCGATTGGTTATTTGGGGGTGGTCATGGAGCTCAACTGCCACGGGGTTTGGGGGGAGGAGAGCGCGTCGCTATCTAGCATGGACCTGCAGGTGGGTTCATCATGGTTACTAAGGGCAAATTGGATATGGAAAAAAATATTTATTAATTTTCTTATTTTAATAAATTACATTTTAGGAAGTTATAAAACATATTAATTTCAAAAAAAAAAAAATTCTCCCTCTTTCTCTCACTTTCGCAATCTCCAGTCATATCTCTCGTCCTTCTTTTTTCCATCTTTTACTTGTTTTCATTTAGTCGAACCAATATCACTGCAAAAATTAATATACAAAACAATATCAATCCATTAGACAACCGCTACCAATTCGAAAAAACATCAATACCATTATAGATAAAAAAAAATATGAACTACAAAAAAAATCGTATTATTTAATATAAAAGAAACTAACGAGATCCATTTTGACTACTTTTTATTGTTTAGAATTTTTATTTTTATTTTATATTATAAGTCTTTTATAGTCATTTTACACAATCTCTCACATTAAAAAGCACTTTTAATAATTTTACAGCCAAACACTTACCTATGTTTTTTAAAAATACTTATTTAAAAGCTACCGACAGAATGCTTCTACAAAAGCTACAAAATGCCAACTAAACTAAATTTACATTTTACATAGGAGTTGGCGGAGAGAAATATGGGCTTCTACAATTTTGGCCCAACGCAATCAAAGCTAGGTGTCAGAGCCATGTTTGATGGGCTTAGGCCTTCTAACTTTGCTTTCCTTTAATCACGGCCCACTATTCTTTTGCCGCCAAAAAAGGGAGCGCAGGAAAAAAATCGCCGTTGCCGGGGATCGAACCCGGGTCACCCGCGTGACAGGCGGGAATACTTACCACTATACTACAACGACCTTGTTGTTTAATCGGAGTTGACAATCATATCAATTTTAATCATTTCTTATTTTCTCTACAATACATTCTTATCTCGTCTACAACGCAATTTCATTGTTTTTTTTATCTCCGTCATTCTTCTCATCTCCCACTTAGCATAGCAATCATAGTTACAAGAGTTGGGCCCGCCCGTTAGTCGAATAAATTACATCAATAGTATAAGCAATATTAGTAATAATTCGAATAATTTATTTGGTATAATGAGACAACCCAAATTACTCTATTAGCAAAAATATTTATAAAAAAACATACATTGTAAGTTGTACAACTTACTTACTGATTGATCATTCAAGAAAAAAAGGTTTTAATGAAAAAGTAAACACACAACTCATGCATATAACTTATTCCTAAAAACTTAATATTCAAAAATCAAATTTTAATGATAAAATGTTTATAAATGTGAAACATCTTTTCTCGATGGTATATTTTTACCTCATATAAAAAATCATAAATATTAACCATCCTATCTTTCCTCCCATATAGATATTTTCTATATCCACCATTTATAATATCTTACTTTACCTTAATAACGTCGTTATCTCCATCACTAACTTCACTACCTTTTCTGTTAACATACTCTTTCTTCTCGTGCATTTCACTTAATGTAAATGTTTTTGAAATGTGAAAACTCCATTTTCAATAACTTAAATTTACCTAGTAGATGCATGAGCTTGGTCTGAAATTGTTCTTCTTCAACCTTCATTATCTTCAAAAGTTAAAACTTTGTACCCACTTATGGAGTTCACGATATTGTAATCAGTGAGTTTGATATGAAAATTTAACTCCATGCTCTCGGTATGTATTGTATAGGAGGAGAAGGTTCCCTCATTTTCTCATGGTCTTTGAGTAGTTTCTCAATAGACATTCCAAAAAATCTAGCTTCCTCGCAATACAGAATAATAAAGTTGGATTGATCAATTGAGATATATTTTTGTCAAAAACTTTAGGACATCGTAGGTACGTTGTTTTCTCTCTAATGAATGAACTTGAAGTTAAAAACAATAGAAGCGTAGAGGTAGATTATTACTCAACTACTATTGTCTTTGATTTTGTTGTATAATTCTTATAAAATTACTCATCATAGTCTTCTTCAACCTTTCTTTGGCAAGTTTCAACTAACATAGTTTTTCTAACCAATTCATTGTTCGTATAACTAACAATGTGTTATGTTGTTTTTTTATTAATTAAAAGACAAATATTTCCTTCCTAAATTTACTCAAAATGCTAAAGATTTAGAATTAACCATCTTTTATGGAGACCTCTTTATATTAATGTTAGGATTTGCAGGATTAAAATATTTGTAGAATGCTTCCTCATCCTTAAAGTGGGCCGAGTGGTGTTGTTTGTGGTGGAGCCTTAATTTGCATTTTTAGTAGGTCACTTTGTGGGTATATACATACTTAGTAAATACTCCGTTTAATACACGTATATATGGATGTACTTAAAATTTTGGTATTCATATTATTGTGAAATCACTTTTTCCCGTTCATTTGATGGCTCACATACTAAACAGGTATAAACCTCGTATAACACGTTTAATATACGTATTTAATGAATTACTATAAACTTAAAATCGTTTATATTTTTTTTATAAATAATTAATTTTATATATTCTATTACTATTGGCATACTATTAAACGTACCATTATTTTAGTAATCATATAAAATACTCGTATATATTTTATACGTAAATTAGTCGTACCATAATTTACTAACGATGATATATAATGCAGAAGAGAAGAAACGAAAAAAATAGGGGGACATTGGCCATTGGGCCTGGTATGTAACTAAAATCTCATCTCTTGCCGCAACAAAACTCACAGCTATAGGGACTGGTCCATTTATGGAACTGAATCCTCTTGCCGCACAAAACTTCCAGCGATGGAAATTACTCAAGGATCCCTTCGTGCTATGCGCAGGAGGCAGCAAAATTGGAGTAGATGGGGTTCTGAAGGAGAAACTCCATATAGTATTGTTAGGATATATTGGTTCCTTGCACATCATTTTGTCCACCGACAACGTACTACTTCTCGTTGTATATAAGTTATATTCGTAAAGTTTCAAACTTACTTTCCAGCGTAAGAGATGAAAAGACTGGTTCTTCTCACTAACCAAATATGATTATCAGATTTTTCTTACTCATTTACAGTTCACAAGTAGGAACACAAACAAAAATGTCAATTTTTTAATAAGGCAACTTAAGATTGAGAGCTAATTAATCAAGTAGTTGCCAAAAGTGGGGGGGGGGGGGGGGGACAAAAAGGCAAGAAAAACATTTCACTGGCGATTACTCTACTCTTACACTCTTCTACAGCCCTCACCACTAACTCCCCTTTCCTGCCATCTATTTAACCGAAGGAGAAGGACAGGAAAGAAGAAGAAGAAGACAACGAACCCGACGCTCTTTCCAGATTCCCAATCTCGGATATCTCGAGGAAGGAAAGAAAACAACTAGGCACCCACCACCGACTGCAGAAATGGCGAAATCGCCGGAGACAGAGCACCCACATAAGGCATTTGGCTGGGCTGCCATAGATACCTCCGGCGTCCTCTCTCCCTTCACTTTCTTCCGTAGGTCTCTTTTGTTCTAACACTTGGTTTGCTTTGGGAAATTTGGCTTACTTTCATTTTCACTTCATCAATCAGCTTATATGATGTAGGGTTTGTGGTTTACAGTTCGAGGAAAGAAGACAAGCTTGGGACAGAAGAAAGTGCAATTTGAAAAGGGAAAAAGTGCAAATGAAGAAGTTGTGGACTTGATTGGTAATTTTCCAGAGACCACTACGCTCCCGGTGCGATGCGTCGTCGTCTTGTTTGATGCTTGGATTGAATTTGATGGATACGGCGTCGTCTCCATTCTAACGGTCGACAGGTTTGAACATTGGAGCCCTGTCTCCTCCTCTGTTGATTCTGTTTCCAGAGAGGGCGAAGAAAAACGAGAGTTTTTCTCTGATACCCCCCCCCCCTCCCGGGCAAGCTGGTGGGCAGATGTTTAGCACACCGAGTTTGGAGAGGAGATGATTGAACGTCGTCGGAGGCAGAGGTTTGGTGAAGAGATCGGCGAGTTAATGCACAGTGGAGACTTGGAGCACTTTGATAAAGATAAAGAATCCAGTGGAGACTTGGAGCACTTTGATCGGCGAGTTAATGCACAGATAAAGAATCCATTGAAGTTCTCAGCTGGTATGAGTAAGGGATTTGTATTCTGCTTCACAAGAAGACCGAGAGATGGTGGTCTGCTTCTTACTCTTCCATGAAATGAGAGAATCACCAAGGTAAACACAGTAACTTGTTGTTGATCTTCGTGTGTCGATGCAAGCTACCCAGTCTGAGTCACTGAAGGCCTTTAGATGAAGGGAAGATGTTGCTAAGAAGAAGAGGCCACTTGATGTAGCTGCTTTGAGGTATTTTAGCATTCGGAGAACTGCTTTGTAATGATCTTGGCTGGGATTGAACATGAATTGGCTGGTGATCAAGACCCAACTCTCTCTCTATACTAGAGCTTTTCATTTTAGCTGGTTGTTGTGGTTTGAATGTGTTTTGTATTTGGATTATTAAAGAAAAATCTTTTGAACTAGTCATGGCTGATCACATCAGTTACCTCTATTTAAGAATTGAACATGAATCGTTTCATTTTCCTCCCTAAAAGAGGTTGTTGGAGTACTCTCGCCCATTTAATATCGAATTTCGCAATCGAAATATATTTGAACTTCTATTTAACGTCCTATATATTTAAACTCATGGCCCTAAACATTACATCTTTGTGGTTTATCAACGGTACATGAATAAGTCACCAAGCATATGTTATATTAGGGAACAAAATGGGCCCAATATATATTTCAAGCCCGTAATATTTGAGTGGACCCGAAAGAAGAAAAAAAAAGTAGGCAAAATATATGCCTACATAGCCAAAACCAATGCAGTCAAAATCTAGATTTTAAGTAAAATCGAAAACTGAGGTAGAATCGAAATCGTAGATTAAAATCGTAAAATCGTAAGATTTTAAGGTTCATATTAAAATAAATACTTAAAACACTAGATAGTAATAAAAATGCATTTCTTGAATAACATTCAACCACATAAAGCATAATTACTTTCCAAGATAAGTTTGTTTGCTAAACAAACACAACTAATCCATATATTTTTCTTGTACATAATAGAAACACACAAATAAGAAACCTGAAACATTATAGATATCACTGTTAATTAATTGTTAAGAGTAGAAATTCACATAAGATCGTTAGGATCAACATTAACATCACTTACACATCATCGTCATCATCCTCAACCTCCCCCTCACTCTCATCGTTTTTATTTGTTTAAGGACTAATATCATTACTCTTATGATCACTTGAAGTACTTTCACCATTAACCATATTTCCTTGATTACCATCATCTGGAAAAGATAACTCATTGATTGATGCATTCCCTTCTTAATTGATAAAAGGTCGGGTTAGTGGTGCTGAAGGATTGGGAGATGAACAAAAGCTTGCAATGTAATGGAGATTTGGATTATTGTGAGGGTGGTGGGAACAAACTACAAGCTAATTGGGAGGGTGGAAGATATCGTTGATGGAAGGAGTTGGGCGCCGACGTGCGAAAGAGGAAGATACGAGGAAGAGAATGAAAATAAATTGAGGGTTAACTATCAGGTTGGGGTTGTGTTGTTCATTATGTTGGGTTGGGGAAAGTAAATTTGACTCGATTCATGGGCATAACCCAACTTTACCGGCCTAATTTTGATCCAATTGATATGAACCTTGAAATCGTACAAAATCGTAGAAATCGTAGATTTTCTGGATTTTAAAGTTTTAAATCGGGATTTTATGGGATTTGAAGGTTCAAAGATTTTACAGTAAAATCAGGATCGGAACCCATAGGTAAGATCGTAAAATCGGGATTTTGACTACATTGGCCAAAACTTTAGCGTTTGTGCCAATAATAGCCAAATTTGGAGAAATACCACTTATAGCCACTTCCATCCAATTCTTTAACGGTGTTAGCGTTTAGTCTGACTGGATAAACGAAAGTGCTGACCTGGTGAGCACTTCCGTCCAATTTTGTCTGTCAAAATCCACGTGGATTTATTAAATTACATAAAAAAACAAAAACAAAATAAAGAGATTGAAATCGACAGCCTCCTCCCAAACCCCATCGTCGCCCTTCAAACTCTCCTCCTCCAACCCTTCCACTTCCGCCTCCAAAATGAAGGCTTCTCTGGCATGAAAAAAAACCCAGCCAAAGACAAGGCTCTTCTCCGCCCCTTCGAGCCTCCTCTCTTATCCTTGTTCTCGGATGAAAAAACCCAGCCAAAGACAAGGCTGAAATCGACCAGCCCAAAGCGTCCGACAACCAGTCGATCAACATTCCACAGTCGCAATTGACGGCGCTCCCTCCGGCTTTCTCGATGTCATCTTCTCCAGCGTTCCCTCAGTCGACATTCCCAGCTACAATCGACTCGAGAACTGCAAATGAAGCTTCGAATGGAGGAAGCATGCCGCGGGAGATCTCCAAATCTGTCCCCTTTGAAAAATTGAAGAATAGATCAATTGAGGGTGAGGATGGATGGAGGTTGAGAAGCGGTCGGATTATGAAGGGGAACGACTAATATTCCCCTTCTTTGTTGTTGTTGCCTTGTCCTGCGAGCTTGCCTCCTCGACCCTCTGTTTTCGTCGATTTGAACGAAACCACCCTGTTTTTCAGGGAATTTCACTCGTCGTCGATCGTCGACCTTCGCAATCCATCCATTCCTTCCAGATGCAAAACTCAGAACAACTCATTGCTGCTGGTGAAGAGATGGTTGGGAGAGGAGATGGAAAGGAGGAGGAAGAGAGGCGCAGTGGAGGAGGAAACAAAGAGAGAAGGATTTTCTGGATTGGATTAGAGATTTTTTTTGTTGGGGGTAGAAGGTGGTTAGACGAGAGAGACGGAGGAGGAGAGTGTTCTGACTCTATTTTTTTAATTTAAAGGGCAAATACAATATTATATCCATAACTATTATGTATCGGGGATTTATATCCACATTTATTAATATACAAAATATTATCCAATCGTTAATTGGCCGTTAATACCCCGTTAGAAGGTCTTTCTACAATGCTGACCTGGCAAAAAAAGCTGAGGTGGCATCCCAGGTGGAATTCATTATACTTAAAAACTTTAAAAATAAAGGAAACAAATATCCTCCCCTCCTCTCACATCCACTCACTCACTCACTCTTATCCTAAACCCCTTCTCTCATCTACCCCTTCCTCTGCCAAGACCCGAAGACGCCGACGAAGACACGAAGTCGTCGCGTTCACCGTCGGCGGGCTTGACGTCATCAACGCCATCGCCGGTCGCCGGTGCCTTCCTCCCGCAACCTCCCGGTAATCTGCATCGTCGGCGGCCCCAATTCGAACGACATACGGGACCAATCGCATCTCCCCCTTCGGCAGGTTCGACCGCGAGATCGACATCGGCGTCCCGGACGAAACCGGCCGGCTCGAGATCCTCCGCATCCACACCAAGAACATGAAACTCTCCGACGACGTCGACCTCGAGAAGGACCGGAGCTGCTGACGATGTGGTTCGGCGAGAGCGAGGCGAATGTTAGGGATTTGTTCGACAAGGCGCGGCAGAGCGCGCCGTGCGTGCTGTACTTTGACGAATTGGATTCCATCGCGGTTCAGCGAGGCGGGAGTCAGGGGGACGCCGGCGGGGCAGGGGATAGGGTTTTGAACCAGCTGCTGACTGAGATGGACGGGATGTCGGCGAAGAAGACTGTGTTTGTGATCGGGGGGACGCGACGACGGTGGCGGCGACCTTTCCTCACTTCGTCTCTATCGTGAGCCAACCCAACCCTAGGATTTTGGGGGAACATCTGAAATGAAAAGGGGCAAGAAAGTTAATAAAATTAGTAATTAATTGAAATCCTACGTGGAATCCTACGAGGCGGCTGACGTGTCCGGCACCGTTACAGTTAAACTCACGATAACGGGGTTCTATCCATTTAATTACGCGAAACAATAATTGTGGATAATATTTTGTATATTGATAGATGTGGATATAAATCCCCGATACATAATAGTTATGGATATAATATTGTATTTGCCCTAATTTAAAATATGATGTGTCCATAATTGCTTAGTTGGCGCTGACGTGTTCGATTTCTTCTCGCCTAATCAGCAAACCGTCTACTAATTTGACGGTGTTACTAACATCGTCAATGTATCTAACGGAAAATGCTATATTTGTCCAACAACATTTTCAAAAGGTGGCTATAAGTGGTATTTCGCCAGATGTGGCTATTATTGGCACAAACGTGAAAGTTTTGGCTATGAAATTGTATTTTGCCAAAAAAAACCAAAAATTGAAAACCCGCCTCACAACGCGCAGTAAGCTACGAGCTTTTCCCCCCTGAGAAGTCAGATGCCGGCGATTTGTAGGCAGAGGTCAGTAAATAAGAAGAAGGAAAGACGACGGGAATTTTTTTGAAGACGATGAGCGCCTCCGATCTACCGACGAAGGAAGCGAACGTGCTGAAAGGTCACGAGGGCGCCGTTCTGGCCGCGAGGTTCAACGCTGACGGCAACTATTGCCTGAGCTGCGGGAAGGACCGAACCATCCGCCTCTGGAATCCCCACCGCGGCATCCACATCAAGACCTACAAATCCCACGGCCGGGAAGTCCGCGACGTTCACGTCACGCCGTACGCTTCTCCCCTCGCCGATTTCTCTCCATTCTGATTCGATTTGTACCTTTAACTTGCTGAAATTTTGTTCGCGGCAGGGATAATTCCAAGCTGATTTCTTGCGGCGGCGATCGGCAGGTGTTCTATTGGGATGTATCCACCGGTAGAGTGATCAGAAAGTTCCGTGGGCACGAAAGCGAGGTAATGAAGTATTCGAATTTGAGCGATGCGATCAATTGGAGTTGCAATTTGGCTTAGCATGAGAATTAGTTGCCAAAAATTTAGGGTTTGGGGCGATTAGGTGAATGCTGTGAAGTTCAGTGAGTATTCATCTGTGGCGGTATCAGCTGGATATGATCAATCCTTGCGCACGTGGGATTGCCGGTCTCATAATACTGAGCCGATTCAGGTCCATTTTTCTGTTTCTCCATTTTCAAGTTCTATACATCCAGCATTGTTCATTTGCACGTGTTGATTTCTGTTTCTCACTTGGCAGATCATTGACACGTTCGCCGATAGTGTTATGTCGGTTTGCTTGACGAAAACCGAGATCATTGCTGGGAGTGTCGATGGTACGGTTAGAACGTTTGACATTCGAGTTGGGAGGTGAGTGGTGCTGAGAGAAGTGTAAAAAGACCTGCATTTTCCATTGCTCGAAATTTCTGATTTTGAAGTTTTGTTTCTTTTGTTGAATCTTATGAAATGTCTCAATACCATATTCAGTTTCTTTTGTCATGTAGAGAAATTTCGGACAATTTGGGGCAACCTGTTAACTGTATATCTTTGTCAAATGATGGTAACTGCATATTAGCTAGTTGCTTGGATTCCACCTTGCGCCTTTTGGACAGGCAAGTGTTACCAAAAGTGCTTGTTTGGGTTCACTTTGATCTTTTTCTTGTTCTTATGCTTTGGTTTGTGTTGTTTTAGAACGACGGGCGAGCTCTTGCAAGAATATAAAGGGCATACTTGTCGAGTAAGTGTGTTAAGTTAAGCTTCAGCCCTTTGTTACTCGAACTTTAGGAATTTATGCTGATTTCTCTCTGTTCTTTGAGTGTAGTCTTTCAAGTTAGACTGCTGCCTTACAAATACGGATGCCCACATAACTGGTGGATCGGAGGATGGGTATATATATTTCTGGGATCTTGTGGATGCGACTGTGGTTTCAAGGTTCAGAGCACATGCTTCAGTGGTATGATTATTCTGCTTAATTCTATTTGACTTCACTGCAACTGACATTTCAAGAAAGTGTCCTTGAATAGTTAAAAAACTGGACCTTTTCATCTCCAATTGCAACTTGCAAGTACTCTGGGGTGTTGTTGACTTCGTGTTGAATAGCATTTATGAGAGGTTAGGCCTTACTGTTTGATATTATGGACATTGCTATTTCGCTTTCTCCATTTTCCTGATAGTGTATGGTGAAAACGTGGGAGTCTATGCATAATAGGGTGGTCATAGTCCAATCCGATCCAAAATCGAAACGGGTTGTAAATAAAAGGGAAGACGAGGACTAGAATCAGAGCAGAAAATACATTTGATTCGTTTTGTTTCAAATTTCGTCTTTTCCTTTACATTTAAGAGAAACCATGGAGTTGGAAAGTCTTGAATAGAGAATCAAAATATACTTCAATGCAGTCCAAGTCTATCAATTGGTCTAGTGCTGACCCAATTTTGTCCAGGCGCTGCGTGCAAGTCCCAACTATGATCCTAGAGTGTTTTACATTTCGCAATGGTTCGTTCTTTTTGTTTGGGGCAGGTAACAAGTGTGAGTTACCATCCAAAGGACAGTTGCATGGTGACTGCATCCGTGGACAGCACAATCCGTGTATGGAAGACCTGAAGGACAAAATCGGAGCATAGAAGCAACCTTTGCTTGATGCCATCTATACCAGAAAGCCATCTCTGACCATTTTCCACCTAAAGGAAGGATCTTTAGAAGGATAGTCGAGCCTGCACGCGAGTCGAATTAGTTCACCAGGCTTCGTTCTCCCACATGCAAACCTTACTGAAGGAGCAGGGTGATACTTTTATCTGCGAAAGATAGATGGTTAGCATTGGTGGGAGGAAAGGAAAAGGTGAGATGCCTCAGGACCTGCATTTTCGATGTTGCCTGCACGTTCAGGTGCGGCACTAACTGTTTTCTCACAGACCCTATTCATACCGATCATAAGAACAACGACAACAACAACGTTAAGTTCTGCAATCTGGGATGCCTTGCTACTGCTCTCACTGCTCGCGATCCGTCGGGTAATCACAGGTTTCATTGTTTTTTTTATGTTAGGGTGATCAACTTTTGACGACCTTTGTTATTGAGGTATTTTTGATAAAGTAATGAATTAAACTGATTCAGTTGTTATGGTTTGTTGGCAGTTTTGGCGATTATGAGTGAAGGTGAAGCAGAGGAAGTGGCAGAGAGAATGGTGAATGGTTGCTCATCCACATGCTCCAAGAAGCTTTAGTTTTTGCATTGAGAAATTACTAGAGACATTGATGTGTGTTAAGTAAAATTTCAATCTGGATTCTTTGTAGCTATAGGAAAGACTTGGTGTAATTTGCTTCATTAGCCCTCTTTTCTGAAACTTTTTTAATATCACAGTTGATGAAGTTTCTATTTATTGATTATTATTAGCGAAAAAAATTACAGCGACTCGATTCTAGGTGTAACTTTGTTGATGGGGTATTGCGGCAATCTTATACACTAATTGTTGAGGCTAGCAGAAGCATTTTGGATATTCATTAGTCGTGTCAAGATAGTTTTATTGATATTCACGGAGAAGGGTTGAGAGATGATTGTTGGTATAACAAGTTATATAAAATCGATGCTCGTTGCAATTGATCGAGTCAATAAACCATGAATAATTATTTGGTACAATATATTAAAAGACCTACTTAATAGTTCAGTTGATTCCACACAAAAAAAAAAAAAAAATAGTTCGGTTGATCACTGTATTTCAACATCATTACACATTAGATTAATTCTTTAGGCTAACAATCGTCGTCCTTATAAAAATAAAATAAAAATTACATCAAAACCTCGAGTAATCGTATATAGGATATTGTATCCAAATGATTGATTAACATGTCAATATAAATTATAAACCTCAAGTTCTATATATACGAATGCGTGCATGATACATTTACTGATATCAGTCTTACCAAAACGGTTTGTAGCCAATTTTTACAACCACGTCAGTAAATTACAAATCAAACTTCAAATTATGTGTAGCAAATGTCCTAGTACTTTAGGATAGACAAAACCAGCCGAGTGGAATTTATAAATGTTACCATCTGTGGTAGAAAATATTCCAAGATCCCAAACAATAAGCTCTTGTAGTAACATCAACATGTGAAAAATCTTAAGAGATCCTAAATTGGTATACTTATTACTAAATATTCTGATGAGGAACAGAATAAAACAGTAATCTTATTTCCCTATATCTGCCTCTTTTTTTTCTTTTAATTTGTCTTTAAGTCCCACAAATCATATGACCATTTAAATTCATGCACTAAATACAACACGCAAGGTTGTCAAACCGGTTTATACCGTTGTACCGGTTTGGCAAATGGAATGGTACAACCGGTGGTATAACCAGTTTGTGCCGGTTTATGCCAGTTTAAAAAAATGTGAAAACAATTAATATCTCATGTATTTAATCATATATAAAACATATTTGTGGACAATTTAGTTATAATCCAACAAATATCATCAACTTTTAACTATTACATTCATAAAATGAATAATAAATTAATTTTTTTATTAATTAAACTCATAAAATGATATAATTTTACTTAGAATGCTTAAATCGATTTACCGGTGGTGTCATGTCGGTTTCATAACCGGCACAGGTTGAACCAGGTTCAACCCGGTGGCATGCCACCGGCGTGACAATCATGACAACACGTTACAAAGTGGGTATATATACTCTCCCTCTCATTGCAAGATGTACACACCAACAAAAAGTTTACCATGCCACCGGCGTGACAATCATGACAACACGTTACAAAGTGGGTATATATACTCTCCCTCTCATTGCAAGATGTACACACCAACAAAAAGTTTACAACAACAACATTTAGCAAAGGAGAAAATAGCATAGAAAAAGAAGTACAAAACATGGAGAGTGGAAGAGTGACAATGAGCTACAAGTCCATGTTTTTGGTGATAATGTTGGTGATGGGAGAGCAATGGTGGAACCATCAAGTGCAAAGCTACCAGCAATGCTTCGTGAGATGTTTGAGGACTTGTATTTTCGATATTGCCTGCACTTTTAGGTGCGGTAGCAATTGTTTTCTCACGGATCCTCCTGCTATTGAAACCGGCACCCTGAGTTCGAAGAGCGGAAACATCAACCTTAAGTTCTGCAATTTGGGTTGTGTTGCCGCTACTCTCACTACTCATGATCTGTCAGGTAATGATTAACGAATGTTGCTATTGTTGTTAGTGGATAAAGTTTTGACAATAATATTAGTTTTTGATTGATTTTTACTTATTGGTTTGGCAGCTCTTGCGATCATGAGTGAAGGTGAAGCAGAAAAAAGGGCAGAAAAGATTGTGGATGGTTGCTCATCTTCCTGTTCCAAGAACTTTGAGTTGCATTGAGCTAGAGCGGATTAAGATACTTAGATTTGTGTTAATCAAACTAATTCAGATTCTTTGTGGTAATAAAAGTCCCATTTTTATGTGTTCAAATAGTTAGTGGTAATTATGTGGATTAGCTACATATTGGAATTCTTTATACCTATATAGTATAGGTACAATAAAGAGGAGGAAAATGTGTAGTTCCTCAACTTCTTGTTTATGTTGCTAATTCTTTTATATTCTTAAAATTTCATATAATGTTTGTTCTAGTTATCCTCTTTCTTTGTCTTTCGATTAGTATAAAACTGTCTTTTTTGTTCAGATAACAAAAGAGTAGTAGTTCATGAGTGAAGAGAATGTAACTTTAATAAATTTTATTAGTATTGAAATAATTTTTGAAATTATAGAAGATAAAAAAATTTGAAACGATAAAACGATTACTATCATAATTTTCGTCAATTCAATCAACTTGTGACGATGTAACAAAGTAAATGAATCCAAACGTATGAAAAGAAGAATTTGGTGATCATAGGACAAATTTACCTCATATCCATGGACCATGACCGCAGCCCAAGTACCCGCCAGAAAATATGCCCTTAGCTTTCAGAACCGCCACATCGAGCGCTGTAACAAGAAGCTCCAGCCGCCAACTCGTTTCTTTCTTCCCCGATTCGATTCCTTTTTCTCCGATCAAGCATGGGTCACAATAAGCCGAGGCGTTTCAAAACCAACTATTCAGATCATCGAGTGGAGTCCCGCAGAACCAACATCCAGCCCGATAGGTGAAGTTTCAAAGAAAGCCCCTTTTCCGATTAGTTTCCCTCTTCCTTTTTGCTCCATTGCTCACTGGGTTTTGTTCATTCGTTGCAGGGAAGATGAGTCTCTTCCCCACGATCAAGGTAGTACATACTAGATACTACTCTGCGTGACTGATTTTTGTTCTACTGTTTATGGTCACTGGACGGTTGAGTACCAGGTGTTTGATGTATTGCCGCTAAGAATGACCTTGTTTCACTGTGTGCAGCTCCTGAAGAAGAAGCAGCGGCTCCCACAGTCCAACTTGCAATGTGGGTACGCAACATCTTCTCCAATTACGTGCTTTAGTTTCGGTTTTCATATTGGCTTGCAATGTTTGATTGGTAACACTTGTGTGGTTTGTTTGGTGGGTTTACGTTCTGTAGGATTTTGGTCAATGTGACGCTAAAAGGTGCACAGGGCGCAAGCTTGCAAGATTTGGCTTTTTGAAAGAGAGTATCTACTTCACTCCTTTTTACCATTTCGATTTCGTTCTTTTGTTTGGATAGTGTATCTGCTATATGTTAAACTGTATTATAGTCTAACGAGCTCGATGAAAGTGTGCATCTTGCAAGTGGATTTCAAATGCTGTTAACACTTGCTTTTGGACAACCTGATGCAGGAGCTACGTGTGAACAGTGGTTTCGGCGGCGTGGCTCTGAGGTAATAATGACGAATTGTGTTGCTTCTGATATAGTTGTTATAGTTTTCAACTTCGAGGCCTGGGAATTACTTCCACATTAACTTTTTTCGGAGATGTAGTTTACACCATGCAGCTGAGGATATCTGTATTGGTTGCTTTGAGATTCTGGTTGACTTTCGTGGGAATTTATTGATTGTGCCATTCTGCAGTTACTCTTTAACAAACTGTGATGATTTTTTTTGCATAGTTACTCAGAATGTGGTTATTCAATCTCTTGTTTATGTTTTTTCCCCTGCAGTCCTGTTGGGACTCAGTGTGTATCTAAGGAAGACCTTGAGTTAATTAAGAGGAAAGGACTGGCTGTTGTGGATTGCTCTTGGGCACGTTTGAGTGATGTACCCTTCGTGAAACTGCGATGCCCTGCTCCTCGCTTGTGTAGGTGCACCATTCTCTATATATTTACATATTTGTGTTGTATTTTCCATGAGATGGATAGTTGGATACTCGTTCCAGCATTTTGTTGGCTTTACTCCATATGGTATATATGGTTGTGGTAAGGAACTTGTTTGTCTCCTTTCATCTTCCAAAAGTATATGTATACGTGTATAGGCTCAATCTTTGCCGTGGCATTATATTTTTCATTTGAAACCACACCCCTGGATTATATCTTAATTGTAGACATTTGTGATCATACAGTGCCATGGCTAGTTGCAGCAAATCCAGTAAATTATGGACGACCTTGTCAACTATCTTGTGTAGAAGCACTAGCTGCAGCTTTAATAATATGGTAAGGCATGCATGGTTTCGTATTATCATTTCTGATCTACTCTTTAAGGGATACAAAACAATCAATGCCAAGTGCCAGCAACTTCAAAATTTGTAGCTTCTATGATATGAGTTTCCCTTACTTATCTTAGCTTGCGTGTGTTTATAGTGTGTTCCTGTGCTGGCTGATGATCTGATCCAAGGTGCAATAAAATATTCTATTTTTTTTCCTGTTTGTTCACACTGCTCTCGTTGATCTTGCCAGTGGGGAAATGGAATCAGGACACTTGTTGCTGGGCAAGTTCAAATGGGGTCATGCTTTTCTTTCTCTCAACAGGTACCTTAATATTGGTTATTAGTGTTCTCCTTTACAGGACTGGTTAATCCGATATATACGTTTCGTTTAGATGAAATGGAATGCTTCTACTGCTAATAGTATTAAATACTGCAACTTTGTGCAGTGAGCTTCTGAAGGCTTACTCTGGTTGCTCAACTGGTGCTGAAATGATTTCCGTTCAAAATGAGTGGCTTTCCGAACAGACTCGGGTTCCCAAAGCTGTCCCAGAAGTTGAAGGTACTTCGTTTATCTACTATGATGAATCATCCTACTACATGGTATATAAGATTGATGAAAGCAACAATCTGGTTAAGAAAACCCTGGCTTAGTTCGATAAAAGCAGCAAATTAATATCATGATGATGACGAGTGAGCACTGACTTTGTACTCTCTTACGAACCCACAGGAGCAGCAGGATCAAGCAAAGGACACCGGGAAGACGACGACGGCGACGAGGAAGATGATGAGGATGATGATGATGATGATGGGCTCCCACCACTTGAGAAGAACATGAATCACTTGAGCTTCAATGGAAGTGATGGAGAAAGTGATGAAGACTTGTAGACGAATCAAGTGCTTTGTGTTGGACAGTGGAAGTGTAACTTGAGTGAAAAGAAACTTCCTTTCTTCACTTATATATATATGCTTGGTTCCTTTCTTTTAAGTTACTCGTCAGTACTACTTGAAAGTGAGGACCCTCCAAGGAGTTAACTTGTCTGTATTAAGGAAGTTTTACTCTTTCAATGAAGTTCGGATTGAAACTGTAGAGCCTAAACTTTTCACATAATCGCATGTATTAGCTACGGTTTAGATGCTATTTTACATTGATCACCCTAAAGCATGGTGATTGATGATCAAAATAAGTTGCATTAATCTTCTGTAAAAAGGTGATTCAAAAGAACCTAATGGGATATAGCCACGTGTTAAGGTCGGTGCTACTAAACTGAGTTTTGAGCATCCATTAATATACAAGCAAAGGTTCATGACCCCAACCAATGAATCTTTGCCTAACATCTGCCTATTATGTATCTCCAAATGATGAAAAACATGTATCATCTTTGGCACAAAATCTTAATTTAAGAATAGTGTCATAGAAAATGAACTATTCAAATGTTAAACAAACATAAGGTAATGCATGATTATGTTCAAGCGTGTCGTGTATCAATTGTGGGTGTGATCGGTTCAATTTGAGACGATACATATTTTAAGAAAACGTAAATGATAAGATAGAATAATGATTATGAAAAAAATAATAAGGATAATATTGTCTAGTAGAAAAATGTATTCAAGTACATCTATTTTTCGCTAGTAAACAATATAAGATTTTTTATCTTGTGACTGAAATTATTTGGTTTGACTAGTTTTTTTACATAAGATCAAAGTTTTTAATTGATTGGTATTATGTTTGAATCATAATGACCTCCACTATCAACAGTTAAATTAAACATTTTGTAAGGTGAACTCGTGGAACTTAATCAATCAACTGATTTTTGTTGGTCAAGAGCTTGATGAACTTGGAAGTCACAAATTCGAATCCATTAAATATCACCTAAAAGCAAAAATAAACCTATCTCAATCTTATAAAAATATGATACAATCCTTCGACAACTCAAATTATTAAAAGCAATCGAAACCCTTGACAAAGCCTTATGCTTTACTCCTATTAATTTATTTATAGTGTTAGATTCGTTTTCGTTGCATTAAGCAAGTGATATTTTTGTTAGGCTTGTCCTAATCATGCCTTGTATTCATGTGCAATGCTAAGATGACACGAAGTCACATGAGGGGGTTTCTTATTCTTTAATTAAGTGGGTTCACGAAACAAAGGTCAGTTCAGGTGTGTACTTTTTTTCTTCTTCCTAACTAATTGATTATTAATATTATGGTAATCATGAAATCAACGAGAGATTGGATATTATTTCCAATACCTAATCCTAAGTGTGTAGCTATGTGAAATCAACCACCACTAACCCTCCAATATTTATAACAAAAAAAAAAAAAAAAAACTCCACCACTTAACCTAATAGATTACATTTGTCAGGATTGGATTGTTTAATCTTCACCCAACATGACAAAGCTTAAAAAAAGACCATTTCAACCAAATGATGAATCTTTGCCTAACATCTGCCTTTTGTGCATCTCCAAATTATGAAAAACATGTCATCATCGTTTGTGGAAAAATCTTTATTTAAGAACAGTGATTAGTGAGATAGAAAATGAACTATTTAAATGTTAAACAAACATAAGGGTAATGGATTTTGAAATTCATGGTTTCTTTAATGGACGTCGTGTATTGATTGTATGTGTGTTTGGTTCAAAGAATTGAAGATGATAGAGATTTTTACGAAAAGTAAATGCTAAGGTAAGATTGAGAAAATAACGAGGACACTATTGTCGAGTAGAAAAATGTATTTGAGAAGCACATGGCGGTTCAAGAATTGTGAAGTTCTTGTTCTGGAATTGAGATCTAATTATTATAAAATAAAAATGATCATAGTACCTTTATTTATACAATAATTTGAAATTAAATTATCTATTTTTTTTTTCAATTTTTGCATTCTGTAATAAATCATTTTCAATCATAATCATTGATAATTCATTAAAGATTTTTTTGTGTCATTTTACACCAAAAATAGAGCCTTTAGAACAGAAATATGACTTTAACAATGAATATACATGCCTCGTTGAGAATATTGTTAAATGACTAGAACTAGTATTAAATAATAATTAACAAACACATCTTCATAACCATAATCAATAAATCAAACACCATGAGTTTATCATATAATATAAGATTGTACAACTAACAAACCTACAGTAGAAGCTCCCTAATATTCGGCGACCCTATGTCGGAGGGCCTCCCGACAGACCCCATTTTGGTTGGCCCTGGAGAAATATACATATATTTTTGTATAAGATTTTTTTTTCAATAACTTGAAGTATTTGTATTGACTATTTTCTTACATGAGATCAAAGTTTTCAGTTGACTGGTCTTCTTTGATCCTAAGAACTTCCAATATCAAATGTTGAATTAAATATTTGGTAAGGTGAACTCGTGAAAACTTAAAATTAATTGACTGATTTTTTACTTGAAAGTGTGTATAGATAGGAAAACAATACATGATTCATTCTTTGATTTTTCGCCTAACAACTCGAGTAGTTAATTAGAGCCAAAACCCTCAGACAAACCCATATGTTGGTTTCTATTAATTGATTTATTATGTTAGATTCGTTTTCATTTCATTTGGCAAGTGATGTTGTTGTTAGGCTTGTCTTAATCATACCAAGTCACATGAGGGGGTTTCTATTCTTATTCTTTATTTGGGTGGGTTCACGAGACAAAGCCCAGCTGAGGTAGAATAGTGTGTACTTTTTTCCCCTTAACCAATTGATTATTTAGATTTTGGCAATCATGTAATCAATGAGAGAATGCATATTATTTCCTATACCTAACCTACTGGATACCATTTGTTAGGCTTGATTGGTTTAATCTTCACTCAACTTGAAAACAAAAAAATAAAATCCGCATTTTTATCAAACACTCCTATGGGAGTGATCAAAA
The DNA here is from genome assembly GCA_964030455.1 of Linum trigynum. NCBI lineage: Eukaryota > Viridiplantae > Streptophyta > Magnoliopsida > Malpighiales > Linaceae > Linum > Linum trigynum. Next base: position 1,572,666 of record OZ034817.1, read on the forward strand.
CAGAACGAAATAAAACTCATTTAAGCAGTATAATCCACCAGTAACTATCTAATCAAAAGAAGTTTCACGAGCAGTAAGCATATTGACATCACGATAATGAGGGTTTTTCTTGGATATGAGTTACAGTTTGTGAAGGAACAAACTGTTTGACAAGATAAACTATTAAGCCAAATGTTTGTTTATTTTATTATTGTATATTTCTTCAATCCAAAACGAAAAATTACTTCTTAATTTTTCATATTATTTCGATTGGAACGATAATCCGTCGTCATTGTTGCTCGATCAAGTTGGCCAACTCGAGTGAAACATCTATAACAATGAACAATATTTCATTAACTTGTAATTGCATCTCGATCAGACACGATCACATACAGATAAACCAAAAAAACAGATACGAAAAATCAATTGAGAAAACAATTTCTTTTCCTTACAATAGAGGAAGAAAAAAGTTACAGAAACTCGTTTTCTTTTCCTTTTTTTTCCCCCCACTAATGACATCCGACCACAGAATATGGATCTCTCTTTGCCAACACGGCATCCTTTAGATCATCGTCCTATTGCCCTCTCTCTCTCTCTCTCTCTCTAATCTATGACTCTGTTTTGTTTCTTGTCTGTCCGAATCTCTCTCTCTCTTCACACGCGGTTTCCTTTCCCTCTCTACTCTCTAGAAAGTGAAACCCTAGTTGGCAGCAGTAGCCATCAATCAAAATCAAAACAAAAAACCCAGAAGCACTTGTTATTTACTACTACCACAACGAATTAGAATCACCCTCCGCCGCTCACCCGCCGGCGGGGCGCGGCGGCAGACACGACAGATCAGCACCGCCACCGTCTTCTTCACCTGGGTCCCACCTCCACCCCTCAAATTTTCATTTCCCCCTCCATCTTTTCTTCATTTCCCTCCATTTGGCGAGCGATCAAAAAACAGAGTGATAAAGAAAAAGTTGTTTCCTTTTCCCTTTCTCTTCTTCTTCTGTGGGATGTAATTTGTTGTTTTGTTGTTTGTTTCTTCCTGTCTCTATCTCTCCATACCTCATTTGACTCTCTCTCTCTCCCTCTCTCACTATCCCAAATGATGTGTATTCTCCCACCAACCACCATTACTACTTCATTGCTTTGCATCACAGTGCAAAAGGCATAAACTTTGTTGGGTTGGGTTGTGCCTCGCTGAATCGATCTTTCTTTTCGTTTCTCCCCCATTTTGTTTTCCTTCTCCATTACGCCTATGACCTATCCTTGCCCCCATTTTTTTTCCACTGCCGATAAAAGTGGGGGAAACTGGCTTGTGAACTAATCTATCCCAGCTGCCTGTAAAAAGGAGAAAGGAGGGGGGAAAAAGGGAACAACTTTTGTGTACTCATTCTTGATTGCTACGCGGGTTTGCTTGTTTGTGGTGCAAAGTTTGGAGCTTTACAACGAGCTGAAATGACCCATTGGAGCTGGAGGAGATTGGTGCTTGTGGTTTTGAGATTAAAGTGAAGCAAATGGGCTTTTCTGGGTTCTTTCTGAGTTTTCTACGCCATGAATACTGGCGGAAGACTCATTGCTGGTTCTCACAACAGGAATGAGTTCATTCTCATCAATGCCGATGAGACTGCAAGAGTAAGAAATATGACCCATGTTCTCATCTTCGTTTTGACCTGGTTCCGCCCTCTACTGGTTTCTTTGGCTGTCTTTTGTTTTCCTTTGGTTGGGTTGTTAGAATGTTGATAGATTCTACTGATTTGGTGGTGTTAGGTTGAGAACAAGACTGACTATTTTGACTGGACTACGCTTTTGCTGCATTTTCAGACTCAATGGTTGGTTTGTGTCAAGTTAGTATAAGTTTGTGAAAGTGGCCACTTGCATTCTGGTTTTGGGTATTAGTACTGTTGACTTTTGATTTGAGTTGAACCTTCAACATCAGAAGGGAATAACTAAGTAGGTGTTGCGTCTATTCTGAGTGAAAATGGCAATGCACTTGGGTTTTCCGCATCCCGTTTGAGAAAGTTCTCGAGTGCAGTTCCCCCCCTTCAATTGAGCATCACGCGTACCACAGTGTGTTTATGCTTCTTGCTTGGTTGTATTCTAAGTAACTGAATTGCGGTTTTGTTTTGTCTAGAGCTTGGTGACTCGAACATATTGTAGAACACCTTTGGTTCTCACTTTGGATATAGTCTAGTTCCAACTGAACTGGTTTGTCTTAGTTCATTAACTATTCTCTTGTTCCCAATATATTACTGATGAAAGTTCAATTGGTTCCGGACATTATACAGATTCGATCAGTGCAAGAATTGAGTGGCCAAGTGTGCCAGATATGTGGTGATGAGATCGAGATCACAGTGGACGGAGAGATATTCGTTGCATGCAACGAATGTGCTTTTCCCGTGTGCAGACATTGTTACGAGTACGAGAGACGAGAGGGCAACCAGGCTTGTCCTCAGTGTAAAACCAGATATAAGCGTCTCAAAGGTCATCTCTCTTATCTTCTTTCCACAATTCTATCTGGAAAATTAGAATTTCGGTTTTCTCATAGTGTGATGCAACATTGCAGGTAGTCCTAGGGTCGATGGTGACGAGGAAGAAGATGGTGTCGATGATCTGGAGCACGAATTTGATTATGGGGGCTTTGACGGTTGGGGTCCAGAACAAGTTGCAGAAGCAATGTTTGCTGCAAGACTCAATACTGGTCGTGGGTCCCACCTTAACGATGCCTCTGGAGTTTCTGCACAATCAGAACTCGATGCTTCACCCCTAGACTCTACAATTCCTCTGCTCACCTATCGCAATGAGGTAATTTCTGGATTCACAACTCTTGTCTTTAGTCACTAATTGGTCTGCTATAATGAGCTCACTTTTTTCCTATTTTGTTTGCAGGATGTTTATATCACTCCTGATGATCATGCTCTTATTGTTTCCCCTCGGTCGAGTCATGGAAATAGAGTTCATCCGATGCCTTTTCCAGATCCATCAACACCACGTAAGTGGCGCCATAATGCCCTTGGCTAGCTGCTGCGCTGAGTTTCATGTTTTTTCCCCATGTCTATAGAGTTACTGTAACTTTTTTCATTTGGCATGCAGTGCAACCCAGACCTATGGTTCCACAGAAGGACATAGCTGTATATGGCTATGGAAGTGTCGCGTGGAAGGATAGAATGGAAGAGTGGAAGAGAAGGCAAAGCGACAGACTTCAGGTGGTCAAGCATGGGGGAGGAAATGTTGGTGGAAAACTTCAATAGTGATGAACTTGATGACCCTGATTTGCCCATGTGAGTTTCTTTCACTGCATTACCTACGAGCAAATTCTTACTCAGGTCGGAAGGATTATATGATGGCATTAGCTAGTTTCCTTCTTCTGGTTCTTATTATGTTCATGTGTCACCACATCGGAAACATAACAACAAAAGCTAAAAGAGGAAGCAAAAGTGCTTTGGTTGAGTTTTGGCTCTAGTTTTGTGTTTTAACTGTCTTGATACCAAATTTAGTGCTTAATGTGGTTCGTAAGCAATTTGAGAGACTAGATTGGCGTTTAGACCGGTCTTGGTCTAGGGAGAAGGAGTGTTAGGTATTGATTTGGTTAATGATCAGTTTTCTTGGTATATATTGTCAGGATGGACGAGGGCAGGCAGCCGCTTTCGAGGAAGTTACCTGTTCCTTCAAGCAAGATAAACCCATATAGACTTGTGATTATCATCCGTCTCGTGATCGTGGGGCTGTTCTTCCACTACAGAATTCTTCACCCCGTCAAAGATGCATTTGGATTGTGGCTAACATCGGTCATATGTGAAATATGGTTTGCCTTATCATGGATTCTTGACCAGTTCCCAAAAATGTACCCCATAGAACGAGAAACATACCTCGATCGACTGTCACTAAGGTAGCTTGGAACTGCTATTATCTCCTCCTACTTTCACATTTCTTCTTGAAAGATGTTGACTTCACCATTTCATTCTTTGCCAGGTATGAAAAAGAAGGCAAACCATCAGAGCTAGCTAGCATAGATGTATTTGTTAGCACGATGGACCCCATGAAAGAACCCCCATTAATAACTGCGAATACCGTTCTCTCTATTCTTGCTGTGGACTACCCTGTTGATAAGGTCTCTTGTTATGTCTCTGACGATGGTGCCGCTATGCTCACCTTTGAAGCTCTCTCGGAGACATCTGAATTCGCTAGGAAATGGGTTCCTTTCTGTAAGAAGTTCAATATAGAGCCCCGAGCACCTGAGTGGTACTTCTCCCAGAAGATTGATTACTTGAAGAATAAGGTCCATCCCTCATTCGTTAGGGAATGACGTGCTATGAAGGTTACTTAGTGTTACTTTTTCCTTTCAGCTATGTATGATCAAATGTAGTGTGCAAGTCTCATGGGTTATAACACTTTCTACTCCCTTTGCTGGAAAATGCAGAGGGATTACAAAGAGTTTAAAGTTAGGATCAATGGATTGGTTTCGACAGCACAAAAGGTTCCGGAAGATGGTTGGACAATGCAAGATGGAACTCCATGGCCTGGCAACAATGTGCGGGATCATCCTGGCATGATTCAGGTGAGTTGATTTTTTATTTTGGCCCGAGCCAATAGCTAAATGAAAACCTGACATCTAGCATCCTTATTCGGTCCTCTACTTTGGCTTGCTCTTGAGAAAATCTATTTTTTTTTCTTTTCTCATCTTCATGCACCAAATAGCCCCTTGGTTCATCCAAGCTCTGAGTTCCAAGGAACCAAACGAGAAAAAGGGTTTCAAAAGGTGCTATATCAACGGATTTCCGTGGCAGAGGAATTGATAAGCCCCTCCCGCGCATTTTGTTAATAGCATTTTTGCGAAGTCGCGCAATGGGGTCTCCTTTGCTACAAGCCAATGGCTGTCCTGTTTACAGATACTCATTTTGAGTCCAAGTTTTCGTGTTCAGGAAAAAAAGCTTCTTGCTTCTTGAAGAAGAGATTGTTTTTTATCTGAGAACTTTTTCATGTGGATATCATATTTCATATTGGTCTTTGAAGTTCTCTGATCTTGTTGCCGTTCCTTCATAGTTACAGTTTTTTTCTTTCTTATTTTTACAAGTAAAATCTGCATTTTCATTCTCGAACTGGAGCATTCCAGATTAGTTATAGCTTCAGAGAGGCTATCGTCTGGTATTTGGTCCCTACATTGGCTTATTCACTTTTAGCCTCTCCGTTGGAAGTTTCTTTCCTATTCATTACTAGTGATGTCTATCCATGCTTGGTAAGCACGGCCTCGATAACTCACTCGCTATCTTTGCTCCTCAATTTAGAAGCTCTAACATGACGGAAGCATCATAGATAACATAAAAAGAGACAGTGCAGGCTTTAGGAGGAGAATCGAGGTGGCCAAATTTTTTTCGAGCGTATAGGACAGTGCGAGCCAGCGTAGTGTATATGTGTTTGTTAAAAATCATTGAATAATATGAACTTGTTTTTGAACTGACATGCTTGGTAGTCGAGATTACTTTGGAACCACCCATTTTACTTCGTATCTGAAATGATGTTTTGCCATTACAGGTATTCCTTGGACAGAGTGGTGTCCGTGACGTTGAAGGAGATGAGTTGCCTCGTTTAGTTTACGTTTCTCGTGAGAAGAGACCAGGGTTTGACCATCACAAAAAGGCCGGGGCTATGAATGCACTGGTAAAATCTCAAACTTGTGTGGATTGGTGTTTTGTTACACCTTTGAATCAAATGATATCTGAATCATTATTCATTGTGATTGATGTAGATACGAGTTTCAGCAGTGCTGTCAAACGCTCCTTACATGCTCAACGTCGATTGTGATCATTACATCAATAACAGCAAGGCTCTTAGAGAAGCCATGTGTTTCATGATAGACCCAACTTCAGGGAAGAAAGTCTGCTACGTGCAGTTCCCTCAGAGATTCGATGGGATTGATCGACACGATAGATACTCTAATAGGAATGTCGTCTTTTTTGATGTATGTATCGCTTGAAAGCATTGTCTTTCTTCTTCTTTGCTTAATTCTTGTCATATCAAGTACCACAGCCGAAGAAGCTGACTCTCAAATCTGAAACAGATCAACATGAAAGGCCTGGATGGTTTACAAGGACCAATTTACGTCGGTATTGGCTGTGTCTTTCGGAGGCAAGCTCTTTACGGTTATGATGCACCCGTCAAGAAGAAGCCTCCAGGGAAGACCTGCAACTGCTGGCCTAGATGGTGCTGCCTGTGCTGTGGTCCGAGAAAGAACACGAAATCCAGTGCCAAGAAGAACAATAAGAAATCAAAGGGCAGGGAATCGTCGAATCAAGTCCATGCTCTTGAAAATATTGAAGGACAGAATGGTAATGGGATTCTTTTAATCTATTTCTGTACTACACTTGGTCATGATTTCTGTTCATGTTTCTCAGTATTTATCTAATCCCTGCAGAGTTGATTACCAAGAAGTCTTCGTAAAACGCTATTCAGGTGGGGTGGACCTCTATATCTTCAAGTGGACTTCCCTCCTCATCCCTCCAACGACACTGTTGATTATGAACATCGTTGGAGTCGTGGTCGGGATCTCTGATGCAATCAACAATGGCTACGACTCATGGGGTCCACTGTTCGGCAGGCTGTTCTTCGCTATATGGGTGATCGTCCCATCTTTACCCTTTCCTTAAGGGGTTGCTAGGGAAGCAGGACAGGATGCCGACGATCATTCTGGTGTGGTCGATTGACGATTCTCCTGTCGTCGATATTGACCTTGCTTTGGATGAGAGTCAACCCATTTGTGTCAAGAGACGGTCCTGTGTTGGAGGTCTGTGGGTTGAACTGTGACTGAATAAAGAACCACAACAATGGTGACTGGATGTTACCATGCCACAGTGTGTAGAAGATTGTTGCGAATGGGAATTTTTGGTATGTAGACATTTAGGGTTTTGGGGGGTGTAGATATTTGTAGGGCAAGAAGACATTGGTCGTTTCTTTTTCTTTTCTGGGTAGTTAATTCTTTAATTTAATTGTTAGCTTGGGAGAGGGTTGTGAGTATTGATTGAAGGATTTTTGTGAATCCTAAGAGTTGAATACACCCTTGTGGGAACATAAATTCAATACAAAAATGCCTGAGACTACAAATATTGGGTTCTTTTTGGAAACTATAACTAGCGATTCATCTTTATTTCTTTGTTCACAAATGTAAAATCTTTTGAGGTATTGAAGGGAATTGAATCTGTACAATGATTCGGTTCAATCTCGGTCGTTTTAGACTGATTTGGGTCACAGTCTAGATCGAATGGTTGCTCATGCTTAGCAATCTGTACAAGCAAGATTCAGTATCTGATATTTGTTGAAAGAATTACATGAAAGTCATGAGAAGCCAACCAGCAAAAAGGTCCAAATTTGTTAACTAGCTTCTGGAGGAGCTGACATTTGTTAATGCAGGTTTTCCAAGCTTGATCTGAAAAACAAACCATGACTAACTCAGCAGCTCCTCGGGCTTCAATGAATATAAAGTTGTTCAATCAAGCATCAAGCTTCAGCAAACATCAATGGTGGTTGATAAAGATAAACATAAAACAAGGAGTTGATATGTCAGGAATGGCTGCAACTGTACCTTTTCGGCTTCATAGATAAAGTAGTTCATCAAGTCTGTATGGCTATATGACCAAAGAAAGGCAGAGGGAAAAGCTTCAATCTATATCAAGGATTTATGATTTTTCGACTTTCGAGGTTGAACAAATTTGCATTCGTATAATCCCAATTTGCAGTGACTTGCATCATACTTTGCTGTTGCACCTCTGCCAGTCGGAACAATAAATCCAATGTAGGGCTTGAACAAGCATGAACAAATTACCCAGAGTGCCAACAAGATTTTGATCAGAGCTAGCTACACTCGTCAGCTCCACGTCCACGTGTTATACCTCCAAGGGTTCAACGATCCTATCAAACTCAAGGTGCGACTTATCTCCAGAAAGAAAAACACTTCCACCGTCGTTCATCTCAATCCAACTACACCCAGGTTGTTTCTTGACTCCATTTTTCTTCATTCGGGTCAAAACTCTCTCCACCTCGTTCAACCTTCCAACGCTAGCATATATCTCTGCCAAAATCATGTACGTGCCAGACCTATTTGGTTCAATCGCCAACACATTCTCAGCAGCAACTGCACCAACTTCAACATTTCTGTGAACTCTACAAGCTCCAAGTATAGCTCCCCAGACACTAACGGGAACTTCGAGCCCATCAGCTCTCATTTGGTCTATAAAACTCATAGCTTCATCAATCAGCCCAAACCTTCCAAATAGATCCACGATACAAGTGTAATGTCCGGCTGTTGGCTGCAGAAAGCACTCGTCTTTCATATAATCGAAGTAGTATTTACCTTTTTCCACCAATCCTGCATGGCTACAAGCAGACAGAACGGCAATAAAGGTTAACTCATTAGGCTTCACATCGCTAAATCTCATTTCTTCGAACATCTCAAGGGCTTGTGGTCCAAGACCATGGTGGGAAAATCCAGAGATGATCGAGTTCCAAGAAATGACGTTATGGGTAGGCATGGAGGAAAAGCAACGCAAAGCAGAGGTCATATTCCCACATCTGGCATACATAGTGATCATTGCATTGCATACCTCGATAGTGTGATTTAGTGCCGTCTTGATACTCTGTGCACATACTTGTTCGCCTAGGCATAAGGCTGGTAACTCTGAACAAATTGTCAAGATGCTAGTGAAAGTAGCCTTATCAGGTGATAACTCTGATTCTTTCATCATCATAAACAATTTGACGCCTTCTTCCTTAAGATCATTTTCTCCTAATCCACATATCATCACATTGCATAACGTTACATCTAGACTACGCATCGAGTAAAACAGGCTAACTGCAGCTCCTACTTCACCTGCCCTGAAGTATCCGACGATTATGTTAGTCCATGACACAATGTCGCCATATGGAAGCTTTTCGAGGAGGGCATGAACTGGTTTAGGTGCTCCATTTTCCATTAATTTCAGCAGCAGCAAGTTCCACGTAGTGTGACATTTCTCAGGTGCTTCCAAATAGAGGCTAAGAGCATCACGGAGTCTTCCAAAAGTGACTAACCCATTTATCAATTGCCTCCAAGAATCATAGTCTTTTTGTTCTGCCTTGTGAAACAAGTTTTCTGCCCGGCCCAGCTCCCCGATTCTGATATATGCAGCAATCATGGAATTGGAAGCATGAGAGTCTTTGAGCGGCATCTGCTCGTACAACTCATGAGCTTCAACAAGACGCCCTTCCTTAGCCAAGCCAGAAACCATAACTATCCAAGACACTGTGTCTCTCCCTCTCATCCCAGGCATTTCATGAAACAATTGCATCGCCTCGTCAACCATTCCTTTGTGAACATAACCGGCAATGATGGAGTTCCAGGTAACTACATCTCTAGAGTCCATCTTATCGAAGACCTTCCTAGCACCAAACAGATCACCGCTCTGGACCAGCCCGGAGATCATTGTGTTGTATGTATAGATATCAGGATTGGGAATGGAACCCAACAAACCGAAGGCTTTTTCCTTCTGTCCATTCTTGAAATAGCCGTTTATCATGGTGTTCCAAGTCACAACATTTCGATCAGGCATTTCGTCGAACAAATTCTCTGCTTCCTCGACCAGGCCACCTCTCATGAAGCCAGAGAGCTTCGAGTTGAGAAGCTTGAGATAAGGGAGGGCTGAAGACAGTTGGCATTGAGTGGATAATGTTTGAGTTGAGAAACAGTGCGAACTATTAAGGTTCAGAGAGACGGTTCGCGTGCGCTTGAGCAGGTGAACGCACCAAGAAGCAGTGAACATACTCTAATTTGTTCGTAAAAGTTTAGAATCTGCCAGCACGAGCAAGAACTGAAACCATCCCAAATACACGATAGTTCACCATATCATGGCTTAAGAACGCAGTGCGCAAATCATCAACCTTTCCCATTCCAGTCAGGACGCTCCATTCAGATTCACCATTTCAGCCAATTCCACGTACGAAAAAAGAAGCACGTAAAGCTGCTGCTCCGAAGAGAAAGCAATGAACTTGGCTGTGAATTTCTCCAGTTAGGCAAGATGAACCGCATACATGCGAAAAAACAGCCAAGATAAGCGAAAGAGGAATGGTGTTCCTGTAAACAGTGCAGAAACCCAATTGCAGATAGACAAAGCGCGCCCAAGGGAAACGTTGGATCAAAATTCGGAATCAACCATCAATTACACAAAGAACACCAGAGACGAGGAAACTTACCTCGCTTTTGACTGGCCCGCAGCTGAAGCACTAACGGGTAAAGAGCGTAAAAATCCCCAGAAGGCTAAATTTTGTTTCCCATTGGTCTTCAAAAGTTTTCCGGGTCTGGGGTGGAATTGATGAACTGGTGGCGGCTTGCTGGCGGAAGTCGGAAAGGAGCTTCGCGCCGGCGGCAATGGAGCGGCGGGATCGTTTTTTGCCCCCTTTTGATTGGCGATGGAATCGACCTTTTAGGGATTGAAAATTTGAAATTAGTAGTCTAGTATGCCGAAACGACGGCGTTTGGTTGCATTTTAAACAGAATGGTTCGTTCATTTACCCTTGGGAGTTATGAATTTACTGGTTTAGCTTCTAATTTTCCTAATGATTTTTTTTTTTACCATTAACAACTTAAAATACTACAGAAAACTAAGGAAAAATTTCATCAGAGCGACATGAACCTCAATAGGATCAAAAAGAAGAAACAAGAAGCACTTCTTGTTTGAACATAATAAGGCGATTAATGATATTGTTTTTTGTGTACAAACTAAAAAAAGAAAGATAAATATACTTATTATATTCGGGGCGAAAAATCTTGAGTATTTACCTAGATTTACAATAATCTATGCTAAAGTAGACCGATTTAAAGAAGTAAAATGATACATAACCAACTCTATTCTTCTCATAAATGTGGTCAAATAACACCAACCAATCAAGCAAAGCTAGAAAAGCCAGAATGATTTGCTGCAAGCACACAGCCACAGCCACAGGCAAAGGCAAAAGCAAACTTAAATACGTCAAACTTGCTTTGCTCTCTCGACTCTGAACAACATAATAACTTTCACAATCTTCCAACAATCACTGACTAGACAGTCAAGATGGCATCTACAACGTTTTCTGAAACTTCCTTAACGAAGAACATTCAAAGGAATGTGTAAACGATACTCCTACTTATTTCACAATGCTCAACCTATTCAAAAGCCATATAATGCTGCTGCAACACAGAATCTTGCCCAAAAATCATCTCAAAACCAACAACCATGGAGACCTCTTCCTTCCACTATACCCACATACTACCAGCAATAACGATCTTCTTCCTGACTTTTCTCAATGGACTCCCTTCCATTACTGCCCAGCAAGACTACGTCAACAACACTCAGCTCAACTGCAATTCTGGCGACTCCTCGCCTTCGATAGCCAAGGGGTACAGCTGCAATGGAATCAGGACTGGTCAGTGCCAGTACTTCACAACTTTCCAGTCCACCCCGCCTTACTACGAGACCGCGCTCTCGATCGCCCTCCTCCTGGGGTCGGAACCTTCCACCGTGGCTTCCATAAACAACATCTCATCCACCTCGGCCAAGATCCCCGCTGGGACTTGGATCATAGTCCCCGTGTCTTGTTCCTGTTCAGGCAGCATTTATCAGCACAACATTCCTTACACTGTAAGGACTCCGAACGAGAGTTACCTCACCATTGCCAACAAGACCTTCCAGGGCCTGACGACTTGTCATGCCCTGGCAGGGCAGAATTACTACGAGTTTGACCGGCTTGATGTTGGTTCGGAGCTGAATGTTCCGTTGAGGTGTGCTTGTCCAAGCAAGGAACAGGCTGCCGCTGGTGTGGTGTCCTTGTTGGGGTACATGGTGACGTGGGGTGATTCGATTTGGTTGATCGGTAAACGCTTTGGGGTAGATACTGCCACGATCATGCAGGCTAATAATTTGGGGAACAATACTCTCATCTTCCCATTTGGGCAGCTTTTGGTGCCTCTTGATAGCAAGAGTTGTGAAGCGAATCCCAGCGGTTTCTTCTGCGGCTGCAGCGTCAATCCTGGAATCTGCATTCCTGACAAGAAAAAGTTCCCCGTCAAGTTGGTTACACTACTAGGTAGGAATCTGTATATCTCTTGTAATTAGTGTTGGTTAGAACTTCTTAAAGTTTGATATAAGAAGGGCAAATTTAGATCCAACTCGTAAATTTTGGTCCTAATTCCGAATAGCAGCATTAGAGTGCATTTTTGGCTTTTCAAATCCAGATGGTCCATGAGGATCAGGTGATTATTAACCTATAATTTAAAAGGGTTAGCAATTCAGAGCCCTTGATCTAATTGAAAGTTCTATATCATTCATCAAGTTTCTGACAAGTTGTCCTGTCTCTCTCAGGAATTGGGATTGGAATTGGGCTATTGGCTACATTCCTGATCGTCTACAACCTTATTCAGTACCTCAAAAACAAAAGAAACAAAATCCACAAACAAAATATGTTCAAGCAAAATGGTGGGGTCTTGCTACAACAGAAGCTCAATTCATACCCAGGAAGTCATGAGAGCGCAAAGCTATTCACTGAAGAGGAGCTGAAAAGAGCTACTGACAACTACAACGATAGCCGGTTCCTTGGCCAAGGAGGTTTTGGGACAGTCTACAAAGGAATGCTCCCAGATGGAACCATAGTTGCTGTCAAGAGGTCAAGAACTATCGACAAGACTCAGATTCAACAATTCATAAATGAGGTTGTCATTCTGTCCCAGATCAACCACAGACACATTGTCAAACTTCTAGGTGGTTGCCTTGAAACTGAGTTCCCAGTGCTTGTCTACGAGTTTATCCCCAATGGTAGTCTCTCCAGTTACATCCATGGCCAGAAGCAGGATGGAGAAGAAGATTCTGTGTCTCTTCCATGGGATGACCGATTCAGAATTGCAAGGGAAGTTGCTGGAGCTGTGGCTTACATGCACTCTGCAGCTTCATTTCCAATCTTCCATCGCGACATCAAGTCTTCAAACATACTGTTGGATGCCAAGTTGAGTGCTAAAGTTGCGGATTTTGGCACTTCTAGATCGGTTCCTGACGACAAGACTCATCTTACCACCGGGGTAATTTCTATTGTCTAAGACTAAGATGCGTAATCGTGTTTGTTTGTTTGTGCTGTTTAGTCTTCAGACATAATAATAGATTGTTTTCAATTACAACATTTATACCTCCGCGGAATGGACATGAAACCTGTCCTAGCTATCAATTTCCAATATTTCCCGTTCTTACTTTTCCCCCTCTCAACAGGTACAAGGCACATTTGGGTACTTGGATCCAGAGTACTTCCACACGAGCCAGTTCACAGATAAGAGCGATGTATACAGCTTTGGGGTCGTTCTTGTAGAGCTTATGACTGGACAAAAGCCCATCTCATTCACCAGAGGTGAAGAGAGAAGTCTGGTCGCGCATTTCATTTCATCAATGAAGGAAAACCAGGATGGCCTGTCCAACATTTTGGATCCTGTGGTCAGTAGAGAAGCCAGGGAAGAAGATGTGGAAGCCATTGCAGAGCTGGCTGTGAGGTGTTTGAGATTGAATGGGAAGAAAAGGCCTACAATGAGTGAGGTGGCTATGGAGCTTGATGGGTTGAGGAACTCACAAAGGATCTCGCAACTTGACCAAGAAGAGTCTTTTGTGGATAGAAGATATGGTAATCAGCTTGATGCTGAAAGAGAAGAGTCCATGGAGGATAGCTTTGCTATCTCTGTAGAGCTTGAATCCGTCTAAAACTTTAGTACTTCAATTTGTTTTCTCATATTTGTTTGCATTCCACTTAGATAGCTTCACCATTCCTAAGGTTATGATAGCTTTTCCAGTTAGTTTTTTCTTTATATCAGTTATAGCAAAGACAGGATGTATGTAAACAAAGTACCTTCAGTTTCCGGGACCAGCCCTGTTCGAAAATTTAAAATGTGAACCTAATTTTTTCCCCATAAATTTATCAAAATTAAAAATTAGTAAATAATTATAAAAAAAATACTTAAGTTCAGAAAAAGATTACATCAGGAATAAACGATCTCGTTTCCAGTTTGATCAAGAAACCAAGACCGAATTCCCATCCCTAGTAGGGTGGAAAGTAAATCTGGAAGGAAGAGAAAATGGATATAGCGCAAAAATTGAATGGAGAAATGAAAATAGTCTAAATTGATCGAGAGGTGGGTGCAGGGTTGTCTACTAGATCGTGGAGGCCCTATTTCAAAATCTAGACGTGGTCCAAATCGGCCTTTAACTATAATAAAACTAAAATGATTATAATAACATTATTCAAAATGTAATATCTTTCTATATTGTTTAAATTAAAATTATCTATTATTTTTCAGATTTTCGTATTCTCCATGAGATCCTTTTCAATTGTTATTATAGCTAAAATTATCTATTAAACACATCATCATACATTCATACTCATAATCAATCAATCATACACTAAAAATACAACTTACAATATACGATCGGTAACTAACGAATCTAAGTAGAGACCCCTAATATTCTGAGGCCCTGTGCCGGAGGGCGGGCCAGCACACCCTCTTGGCCGGCCCTGTCCGGGACAGCTTTTGTGGCCCGAAATAGTAGGGAAAGCCACTCATTTTGAACCGAAATAATGTCAGCACCAGATCTGGATTCATTGTAAGCCTTTGAAGGCCTGGCCGAAATTTTGGACCCTGTGGTCAGTGGAGAAGCCAGGGAAGAAGATGTGGAAGTCATAGCAGAACTGGGTATGAGGTGTTTGAGATTGAATGGGAAGAAAAGGCCTACGATGAGAGAGGTGGCTTTGGAGCTTAATGGGTTGAGGATCTCGCAACTTGATCAAGAAGAGTCATTCGTGGATCAAACATATAGTGATCAGCTTGGTGCTGAAAGAGAAGAGTCCAAGGAAGAGCTTTGCTATCTCTGTAGAGCTTGAATCCGTATAAAACTTAGTACTTAGATAGTTTCACTGGTCTCAACAAAACGAAGGCTAAGATGGATTTTCCCTTTTTTGGCTTTTGACCAGTGTTTTAATTCAGTTCAAGTTGGATGAGATCACAAGACTACAATCTTTAAGTCACATCATCATAAGAGTATATTGTTACTTTCTTCAAATTAAACTCCCTCTTTCTCAAGACATTAGTATTTAGACCATGTAATAGGGCAATGCATCCAAAAGGGTTCATCCAGTTGTAGAAATGTCCTTACTTAACGAGATATAGTCTACAAAGTATAGCAGGAGATATGGAAACGAAGTACCTGAAGTTTCCGGGACAGTTTTTGCAGCCTGAGTCTATTGGTAAAGCCACTCATTTTGAACCGAAATAATCTCAGGAGATCGAAATGGCTGCATCCAGTGTAAGGCCTCAGAAGTTCACTGCACAAAATTGAAGCTCAGACAATTTAATGTCTAGTTAGCAATGTTAAACTCTTACCATGATACAGATACACATGCATGAGCGATTCAACGAATTCAGTATGATGCTTGACTCTTACCAGACCGAAGAGATTCCAATACCCACATTGCAAGCTGGATATTTGAGGCAGTTGCTTCTTTCTTCAGGAGCTAGTTATAGAAAAGACTGTCCTGAGCGGCAAAAGATCAAACACCTGGTGCTCAACCGCCAAGTGACATAACGGATATCCAAAATTAGTCACGCCGAGTACATAACAACTAATCTTATTTATGTTTGTGGAGACATGTCTAATTTTTTCTTTCTAGTTGTGTAGAATGAATTTGATGTTATCGAGTGGAGATTGAAAAACTTAATTGAAAGGTAGAAGCTTTCAATTAATCATGTTATTTATGGATAATTTGTAATTTGCTTCAATTTTCTTGAGTTTTCTAGATTGGTGTTGAACAATTTGTATAGTTAATTTGTGATTTGCTTGAATTTTCTAGAATGATGTTTTATATATGGCTAATTTGTATTGAGAGATTGATATTTGACGTTAGTTTTGATAGGAACTTGTTATTGTGAATTTTTTACAACAAAAACCCGTGGGTACCCATGAACCCGGGGATACCCAGCGGGTTGGGTTTGAGTTTTTCAAACCTAGTGGGTTTTACCCCGGGTTTTTTCACGGATAAACCCATTGGTTTGGGTTTGGCAAAACCCGAACCAACCCGACCCATTGCCATCCCTATTTCTGAGAGGACTGTTCTCGCTTCTGGCAGAAAATCGAAGCTACGATCGTCCGTTGGGGGTAAATCGATAGAATTTTATCTTTTCGTTTTAATTTAGATTTTTTTTTACACAAACGAAATGAATTAAGTTGTAACATACAAAATTATATTCATTTTCGATATATTTCGAGAACAGAAATTTCACATCATCAATTCATCACCATGGAAATGAAGTTACTCAGTTGATAGCATGAGATGGGAGAGTACTTAGCACCATGGAGGATATGTATTATGATGCAGTGAGTTTTACAAACAACTGCTTGGTGAGGAAGATAATCAAGTTGTTACTAGGGTTCCTGTTCCACTACTAATATCACTACCGGTTTACCATTTACCAGACACTCCAAGCGAGCTATGTTCCCTAGTTTGTTCCAAGGAAGTCAGGAAGGCTATTTTTGCTAAGAAAAGAAAGAAGTCACTTGAACCTGATGATTTCTTCAAAGATAATTGGGAAGTGGTTGGGTATGAACTATGAAGTAATAAATGGGGCGCAAGAATTCTCCAAGAAATGCCATATGCTAGCAGAGGTAAACTCCATCATTCTAACCCTAATACCTAAAGTTCCTAATGTTGATGCAATGACTAATTTTAGGCCCATATCATGTTGTTATGTGTATATAAATGTGTTTAAAAGATCCTTGCTAATAGAATTAGTACAATAAACCCCCACCCCAACCACCCCAACCTTATGAGTCCTAATCAGCCTGCTTTCATTAAGGATAGGCTGATTAGTGACAATATCCTCTTTACTCATGAAACTAGTTTTGTGCCTGCCCGATGGACGACGAGTGTCATTTGTTTGTACTTTTCCTTCTATTATATTTCATTTCCAATGGTATCAGATTCCTACTAATCCAGGTTTTAATCATGATCAACATTAATGTCAAACAATGTTGTAGCTTCATCGCCGCTTGGAAAATAGTATTCATGACCATCTTATCTTTGATTGACCAACAATTTTCAACTTCATAAAGTTGTACATGGTTTAACCTAGCGTACGCCACCTTACCATACTCATATCCAGTTTTGCTATATAGACCATTAATTTTATAACAATTCTCATCTTATCTTAGACATGATATTATACCATAGCCTCTAATGGGTGAACCCTAATGTCTAATTCTCTAATCCAAATCTTACGGCTCAGTTAATGCAAAAATAATAACCAACGATTCTTATTTGTCAAAATATATTAAAGTACAACTAATAGGTGTGAAAGAATGTGTATATTACACCTCGAATATACGCTAGCCTTTGCCACCATTACATTAAAGTATAACAAAACTATTATGCTTTGCTTCTATATTACCTTCAACATTTTATAAATGATATAAAAACAAAATGTTAGTTATAGAGACACTTTGTCTTCGCTTCATATTAGCAATCAATATTAAATATGTGACTGTAACTGAAATTATGTGATGACTTAATACAAACGTAAATGCGTCTTGTTTGCAATCAGTATAGTAGATGAATTTACAGGACATCGAACAGGGTATGATCCTGCGTTGGTTTTACAAGACACCGGTCCAGCTACATCCCGCACTGGTGGACAGGACATAGGTCAGTGTATGATCCCGCAGTGAATTTACAGGACACCAGTCTAGGTACGATCTGCGGTGGTATACAAGACATCTATTGTACTACCCAAGGAGTGTATGACTTGAGAAATTAATAAGTAAAAAGCACTGGATCAATCTAACCATGCATGTGATTGAATCCTTGTATAAATATTACTTATGATGTGGTTAAGTGATGCCTTCCTATGATGTGATGTACGAAATGTGCATGTTGATGATGATAGTTATGTGATGCTTTTCTATGTTGTTTTATACAATGATTTACCATGAGAAGGTGTGATGTTTTCCTATGTTGGGACAAGGTTACATGGTAGTGCCAGTATGATATGATACTTTATGCATACATGTTTATACAGTGAGTTATCAAGAGACTGAGTGATGGTCCTTATGTACATTATTTTTCTTGTAACTTCTTTTACCAATTGGTCATGGGTATATTTAAGACATATAAACATAATTCAATTTTGAAAATGCAAAATAATTTCAGTGACCATTGGTGATATTCCTAAATACATGAAACTGTCGTGTATCATTGTAGCATATGTCTAAACTATGTTGATATATTTCATTCATCTTAAAGTATAGTAACATGTGAATAAATTATTATGACTATGTTTTTGACTTAGCAATTCATCATTTTTTCTTCATGCTATTATCTATTAATAATTTAGTAAGTGCACACAAAAATTGTTATTTTTCTGATACATTGGAATAAGAGTGTATTAGTTCGAATATTTATAGTAGCTCTAAACTAACAAATTGCAACATGATTGTATTGGTTAACGTATTTATAGTAGCTCATACAAACACAATTTTAAATTCTTCGTGTTCTAGAATACAAAAGAATGTTATTCTTTGTTTTTTCATTTTTTCAATTTTAAAAAGAAAATCACATGTCAAATTATGTAAAATTTTAGAATTGTGTACTATACGAACTAAATTCATGATTTTTATATTTTTAATTATTTCAAATAATTTTAAAACATATTATAAACTTAAAATTAAAAATATATTATTTGTAGTTGTTAATGATTTCTATCATTGCTACAAAAATAGAAAAAAAAATTATCTATGATAGTTTTTGTTGTGTAATGTACAGAAGTCAACCATTAAATAAAAATAGAATGTTATGTGTTGTACATTTTTTTATAACATGATTATTAATTTTGTTGTAATTACTTGCATAAAAGAAATTTTATTCTATTGGTTAAACAATTGAAATGTTTACAGTTTGAGCTCCTAGGTTACATGATTAAATCTTAGTTATGGTGATTGATATATATATTTTGTTGTGATTAATAACATCAAATATATTTTATTTTATTGGTTGAACACTTGAAATGATGATAGTTTGAGCTCATAGGTCGTAGGTTCCAATCCCCATCCCCTTGCAAGCTTTTATTTTTCTCCCAAACCTTTAGTGTCACCATCCTCGACCTTCTTTCGATCAAGAAGGAATGCATCAGTCAATTAGTTGCATTTGCAAGATGATGTCGATCAAGGAAATATGGTTGGTGTTGAAATACTTCAAGTGATCCTCAGAATACTAATATCATTGCTCAACAAAATACAAGGATTATATGAGGATGAAAGTGAGGGTGATGGTGATTATAGGTGTCAATCGGGCGGGTTCGGGCTGGGTTCAATCGGGCTGCGGGTTAGTCGGGTTGCGGGTTCATCGGGTTGCGGGTTCGTCGGTTCGGGTTCAATCGGGTTCCGGTTTAATCGGGTTGCGGGTTAGTGAGGTTGCGGGTTGATCGGTTCGGGTTCAATTGGGTTACGGGCAAATCGGGTTCGGGTTCATCGGGTTTCGGACCGTGCGGGTTGCGGGCGGATTGGGTTGCGGGTTGTTCGGGTCAACGCATCGAGTTACATACTCGTTACCAACTTACACATTTTATTACACTAATTTAAAATATTTTTCACAGTTTTTAATCAATTTCTTTCTACCTTGTATATATACTTAATTAAGAAAAACTAGTCAAAATCACCACAATCGAAATTTGAAATCTCGCCTTCCCACCACAACTAAAATTGGGCCGCCCAAAATTTCATCATCACCCGCCCACTACAATTACATCAAAAACACAAAACCCTTCCCTCTGCTTGCAAAAAATTGGGCGCCCAAAATTTCATCACAACCGCCCAAAATTACTTCTTAGTTCTTACCCTGTCATCTTCTCCAATAATAAAGTTTATTATTACAGACAAAAGGTCTTAGTTATTATTTATTATAAATATTAGCATTGTGTTGATTTTATATTTACTTTTTTTTTTTAATTTGGTTAAAGAAATTCATGTCATAATTTTTGTAATTAAAAACCATAATTTTAAGTGAATTTCAGATTTTGAACTTTCTTACCTAAATGTGAATGATTTTACTTAGGTTGAGAATGAAAAACTTTATTTGAAAACAATATATTTATTTTAACCAATTTATTTCTACCTCATATATATATACTTAATTTTTTGGAAAAAAACTAGTCAAAATGTTAAATCAATTTGTATGACTTGCAAACTTGTTATGTAATTAATCGTAATTGGTAAAGTACACTAGCTAATAGTAATGGTGATATCAATATTTACAACCAAAAGATACCATTAATTATTTATTTAATATTTTAGTATTATTTCAGTAGTGTAATTGGATTAAAGTATCTCATTTAGTATAACCATGCAAATGTGATATTTGGCATGTGGTATTAGGCAAAAACAGAGTGATAAAAGAAGTTATTTCGAAATAACTCATTGCCCAAATAACTTCAGTAAACTATTGCCAAACGAGTTATTTGTAAAATTGTTCGAATTATCCTGAAAAATTGAACCATTAAAGATTAACTATCAAATCTAGTAAAATTATTGGGACTTCAATCATAACTTACTCAATAACATATATCCTATACACTTAGCCTAACCCTCAATCGACAATATTAAGTTAGTATATGTTGTTGATTGTATACCCTAAACCATCAATACATTATACACTAACCACATACTCTATACTCTGATTTTCAAAACATAGATAAAAAGTGATATTTGCTAATTGCTACACCCTAACCATATATCTTATACTCTACATCATATACCTTGTACCCTAACCACGTACCACAAACATAAATTAAAAAGGGATCTCCTGCCGTTAAAGACATCAAATGACTTCAAGTGAACATATGTTAATAAAAAACTTAGAACCGTCAAAACCATCAATATCTTATACCCTAACCATATACTCCCTAAACCATCTGTACCTTATACCATTTACCCTAACCAATATACTTTATACCCTAAACAACGAACCGTCAAAGATTACTTATCAAGTTTAGTATAATTGTTGTAACTAATGGTTAATTTATTTATTAGCCCATAAACAATTACATATATATATATATATATATATATATATATATTAGCCTTCAAAGCATATAAGAATAAATTTAACTAGTCATGCCCTCCATATAAAAATTAAAGATTCATATTTCAAAGGCTAAAATTTTGAAAAACCAAAAAGTTGAAAACACCAAATTTGTTTCATTCTTTCTTTTCACAAAAAAAAAAAAAAGATACTAAAATTTCCCTCCTTCTTTCTCCTTCCATAAATTATAAACACTCAATTTCCCTCCTCTTTCTCTTCCATAAAATTGAAAGAACCAAATTTCTCTCTTCCTTCCTTCCACAAAAAGTTGAAAACTCAAAATTTCCCTCCTTATTTCTCTTTCATAATCAAAAGAGCCAAACTTTCCCACTTCTTTCTATTCCCACAAATCAAAACCACCAAAATTTCCCTTGTTTCTTTTCTAAAAATTCAAAGAACCAAATTTCCCTCTTCTTTCTCTTCCCAAAAAGTTGAATACACCAAAATTTTCCTGTTCTTTTAAAAACATCAAATTACCAAATACATTAATTTATTTTATTTATATTTAATTGATAATTTTATTGAATAGTTGAATTAACCATAATTTTACTTTATATATTATATTAGTATTGTCCATGATCTCAATTATTAATTCTTCATTATTAATATTGACATTATGTTGATTTTATATTTACTTTTTTAATTTTGTTAAAGAACTTAGTGTTCAAGTGACCGTCATGTTTCAATTTTTGTAATTTTCTTAAAATACATAATATCAAGTGAGTTTCATATTTTTTAAATTCCCTATACAAAATGAAAAAAATAATTTTACCTAAGTTTAGAATGAAAAACTTTATTTTGAAAAACTATGTATTGTATATTATAATAATTATTTAAGTGGACTAAGTGAGGTTCGGGTTGAGTCGGTCGGGTTACGGATTAGTCGAGTTTGGGTCAATCGGGTTCGGGTTAATCGGGTTGCGGGTCATTTGGGTTGCGGGTCAATCTGGTTCGGCTTAATCGGGTTGCGGGTCAGTCGGGTTGCGGGTTAGTCGGGTTGCGGGTCAATCGGGTTGCGGGTCGGGCGGGTTACGGGTTGTTGACTTTTAGTCAATTCGAGTTGCGGTCGGGTTGTGGGTCGGGTTGATCGGGCGGGTATTCGGGTCGGACTATGTTTTGACACCTATAATGGTGATGATGAAGATTGAGGATTTAGATGTTAATGTTGATCCTAACGATCTTATATAATTTACTACTCTTAACTATTAACTAGATTAAGTGATTTCTATGTGGTTTTAGGTTGCGTTGTTTTTTTTGTTTACTCTATGTACAAGAACAAATCCAAGGTTTTATTTGTGTCTATTAAGGGGACAAACTTATCTTGAGAATAATTTAAGTGATATGTGGGTTGTTGTTATTTCGGATATGCATTATTAGTATTTTTTAATATTTAAGTGATAGTTTTAATATGAACCTTAATATCTTACGATTTTACGATTACGTAAAATCTCGATTTTGGCTGCATTGGATGCAGGTTACCTCTCTTATCGTCCACAATGTAAAAGAATAGGGCTTAGTCACTGGGCTTTTGCATACAATTTGTAATATTCTGTAAAGGCTCAAGGGTGGGTGTGCAAGAAATAGTTGTAGTATTTTATCAATTTTATAAAGTTCATGGGCCAAAATGTAGTCCAGATAAAGAGTTAAGTTTTATGTGTTGGGTTATCCGAGGAAGGAAGGCAAGCAATAATAGATCAGTCAGGTTTTAAAAAGGATACTAAGTTGTTAGATACCTTGGAATACCACTGATAGCTGCCAAACTCGGCTCTAAAAATTGTAAGGTTATGGTGGATAGGATCACAAAACGTATACATGATTGGAAAGAAAAAATGCTCTATATACAGGGAAGGTCCAGTTGGTTATCTCTGTGCTAGCTAGTATAGCTCAATTCTAGATTAGTATTTTCCAATTACCAGGGACAGTTGTCAAAGCATTGTAAAGATTATGTTCTGATTTTTTATGGTCATCACACAATTGAAACAAGAGAGCAAAGGTTGTTTGTAATCTGGCAACCTTACCAAAAGAAGAAGGACGACTTGGCTTTAATGATCCAAAGAGTTGGACTACAACCTATTTCATCAGACAACCTGGCATATCATAATTTCATGTGGAATGTCTAGGTTAAGGAATATAAGCTCAGAAATGTAACCTTGTGGCAGGTCAGCATTCTTGGATCATGGGCATGGAATAAGGATTTAAAGCTAGGTCTCATGTGGAGGGCACTGCAACAATCCATGGAAGGTGTTCTTTGGCAAGGAGAAGTTATGCCTAAATATTCTATCAAGAAGTGTGGGAGAATCCAAACACTAGACAATATACAATTTGATATAGGATGTTGATCTCACTTGTCCACTTTGCTTGACACTCCCAAAATCTCGAGACCATATATTCTTCAGTTGTATTTTTGTGTAGAAGGTGATACGTAAAATGTTTACTGGAACTTCATGGCACTACATGTGGGATGCAAAATGACAGGATGGTATGATGAATGCAGTGGCATGTTTCAAAGCATGTAAATTGTAAGGTGGGAAGATTGGTGTGGAATATGATGATTAGTGAAATTTGGAGGGAGAGGTGCAAAAGGTTGTATGGGGAAAGTCTCACATAGTAAGAGAACTGTTGGGGAAGATGTAGAGTGAGTTGGAATGGAGAATACTCGGGAGATAATAAGTTGGTTGCTGATGTGAATGTACAAGAGCTCTAGTTCCAGTCCTGAAATCTGGACTCCCCTATGTTTCTTTCTTATGCCTCTTTCTTTTGTCTGCGTTGGTAGTTAGATTGTAATGTTTTCAAGTGGTTAAGAACTATAGGAACTTGTACTCTGGTTGGGCAATTGTAGTTAATGCTATTTGATTAGGGCTTTTGGTGAAATAATTTTTTTGCTTATCATAAAAAAAATCTTAAATATCCTCAGACCCTTTATAAAAGTTGTAGTACTTGAAATGTATCATGTGTTGGTTCTGTGAGCATTAAGAATCGGGACAACCTCATTCATGACATCTTATTGGATATCTATTACAGGTCGGGATTTCTGCTGGTAGGGCGGTTGATATCGGTTTGGTTGATGGGCATGGCGGACCCCTTCGTCCAGCGGATTTGTTGCTATATTCCTGGGACAGGGGGCGAGATGTGTGGGTAGAACATGCAAAAATATAAATTAATAATATATCGTTCATTGATCTCATCTCGATTTTAGTGTGAGTTATTAATTGGATATTAGTATGAGTATGTTAAAAATTGTATGATTTACACATAATAATTTTCTATCGATTACGTTGTACTTTAACAATGTAGTTTTTTCGATTCTCGACCTCTCGACACTCAAATTGTGGCTCTGCCCCCTGCAATTAATGTTTTCCTTCTTGTTGTATCCTTTCCTCTCTAACAAAAACAAAGTACCCCCCTCATTCAATGGAGTCAGACCTCCAGCGTTTGCATACCACAAACTTATGACCAAGTAAGTTAGTTTCACAAATATGGCAAACAAAAACCTACGCGAGGAAAAGCTAGTGCAGTATGTCGTAGGTGGCTCAGAGCAGTGATCCTTAGCTCGTTTGTTCAGTTCATGACTAGTCCTTACTATTTAGCTCTTTCACAAGGTTTCTGGAGCAAGTTATCGTTTCCTAAAATTTGACCACAAAGACTTGGATCCAAAAGATCTGTTAGAGATGCCACCAGTACCATCCCCTCAATTGTTCTTCGCCAT
Source organism: Linum trigynum (assembly GCA_964030455.1). Classification (NCBI taxonomy): domain Eukaryota; kingdom Viridiplantae; phylum Streptophyta; class Magnoliopsida; order Malpighiales; family Linaceae; genus Linum; species Linum trigynum. The sequence goes on from OZ034817.1 coordinate 1,597,492, forward strand.
CTCTCGGATCCTTACTCCTTTTAACATCTCCTTGGTTCATCAGCTGGGTTGTTGTGTCTTATCGAACAAACCATCATATAGTTGCTATACACATTCACCTCTAAACTTTTCACTGTCTCAAGAGGTTTGCAACACCGGTATCAACAGTTTGCTAGGAGGCTGAATTCCATTAAGATAAATAGACATTGGACCTTGCTTGTGGATTTGGGGTATGATAATAAGGGGAAATCTCATAAGCTTGTTAGGATTGTCGAATTTTATGACCATGATCCTCCCCATTATAGGATGTGGAGATATACAACCTTTCGAAAGGTACATTCATGATGAAGCCACTTCATTGCATTTTGATATTGTTTTCACCCAAAATCTTGGGGTATATTACGACAATTACTTGTACTGGATCTTCGAGACTCTCCCTAGTGGTTATAGACCATTGCATCCTAATTATAGAACTCGTCCGACTCTTCGCACTATCTCTGATGAACTCATTGCCGACAGGGTTGTGTTTGAACTTAAGGTTGATCTTATCAAAGAATGGCCATGTCGGATCGTGTGAAGAGGGGGTTTCAGGTCACTTCTGTGTTTCTTGGAATAACATTATTCATTTGTGCAAAGAAAGACAACCAAAATTTTCTATTTTTGAGTAGTAGGAGTGGTAGTCCAGAAGATTCTAGGGTATTCTGAATGTTTGATTGATCACCTAAATGAAACAAAAGGAATAAAAAAAAGTAAACCAAACAATACCTTTGCAGGCTTGACTGCAGCCAAGCTAACACCCCCAAATTGAGCCTTGCCAGCTTTGCCCTGAGAAGAAGAAAGAACTACTATAAAAACACTAAAAACTAATAGAGAAAATGGAGAAGAAAAGTAGAGTACTTCCAATAAAAATGCAACTAAAATTCAAAGGCTGAACATAGTGTTATCAATCATAAGAGAAGAAAACTTAAAAATTCATGAGCAGGACAGTGTGATAACAGTCATAAGACAAGAAAAATTGTATAAAAGCAATATAAAATAGTAGTGAAATGGGGCCTCCATGTATTATACCTTAGAGTACGACTTGTAGTGAGCACAAATGTGTTGCACAAAATGAGCACAATCCATGGTTACACAGTACATAGTGCAGGTCAAGTTCATCATAAATAGGTTCCTGGACCTAGAGTTGCATGAAATCTCCATCTCTCGGTATTCTTGTAGTCAATTAACTTCCTTAGAAACAAAAAAGTGATTGGAATGTTACATGCAGGGGAAGAAACGCATAATGTGCACTTTCATATCAGCAAATAAGCAAACCCACACTTAGATTACAAATCGAGAAAATGGGCAGAATAAGGAAAACAAAATCTGCAAAGATTTATATGGCTCCATCTCAACACACACTTGATCTTAGAAGAAGCAAACCCTAAAGTCTAGGGAATAGACAGAATACCAAAATATTGTGAAGTCCCCAAACATTCATTAAGCAGTTCCATACTTTCTAACCAATGACATCAGGTTCATAATGTCTCAGATAGACACACACAAAAAAAGCTTTCTTGTTTTGTGTCTAGTAGTGGAAGACTTATTACTTCAAAATGATGCTCTTCGGGGTATTTCGAACCCTATATGGGCAACTTTCTCTTGCACTTGAAAGATAAATAAGTTTGTTAATTTGACTCTTTGATAGCTTCTTTGTATGAAGGATGAATTACAATAGTTTTTAGTAGCAGTTGTATTGGTGAAATTTTGTTTTGTATTCATAGTAAATAGGAAAATGAGGTTATGAGAAATGAAAAGATATTACTCGTTAATGGAAAATTCTTGTGTGTGCTCCCCCCCCCCCCCCCCCCCCCCCCCGAATTACGGAATGACAGAATGTGTTTATACGGTAAAAAACTTGAATGAACTAAAAATATATTTGAATCAAATCAAATCTTTATAGACTGATCTAGAGAAAGAGAAAAACTTGATCTTAGCCAAAATGTTTATAAAGGGAGAGATGGAGAAAAACAAGGTTGTCTGGAAGATAGGAAATCTGAAAGTGCGAATTTGAAGGTCTAACAAGCAGAAAGTAGCACTAGGTTATCATGTAACAAAATCTTGCAACTTAGGGATTTGATATTCAAATGGGAAGTACATAGATTACCATGACATTGTTTCCAACACACAGACAGTAGACTCAGCTGTCTTATAGGTAATATCCTTCCAAACCTGATCTCAACGCTACCGCTGGCTTGCTCAAAGTCTACATTCATATAGTAAAAATCATACTTACTTAATCACACTACTGTAAGTTTATTTTCATATATACCTTAATAAATTTTGTTGCTTTTTCTTTCGTTGTTGCTTAATTGTTATGTTACTAGAAAATAGACACTTAATATTTCTGTTCATAAGTGTTATGGTGCTACAAGTATATTTCTTCAATAGTTGGCTTTATTTTCACAAGTAAGTACATATAATACTAGGTTATTGTCATTAGAAGAATAGAGATAAAACATACTTAAATGTACTCCTCAAACTGTGATCCTCCCATAATTAACTGTGTTAGACGGAAATTTCAGTAGAAATGCACATTTAATAATGTGTCTGTAGTACAAGGACATGTTGGATGATAAGAGGGTCATAGTTGATAAAAAGAATAGTAGAAAGGTATGTTATACAAATAAGGTATTTATGCAAAAAAAAAATCTCACCTTTTTTCAATAGACACAAGAGATTGAACTCTTTCATTTCGACTGAAAGTATATAGAGACACCAAATTCAATGACAAAAAAACTCTATAGATACTTACCCCTTCCCTACAATCCTCGGTCTATCCTATCATTGGTATTAACAAAGCTCAATCAGCCCAATATCAGTAAATGACTCAAAGTCTGATTCCTTCAGTCATCCGAAGTAAGTATTTGACATTGTTATTTTTGTATTAATTTCTTTAATTATGTTGGCTTTTTACTTTTGATTTTAATTTATCACTGATCGACCTATACTCAGCTAGGCGAAAGCACGTGTTGTGATGAGAGGGGTTGATGATAAACACTCTTCCAAAAATGTTGTTCAAAAATGTTAAAATTAATTTGAGATCACTCGTTAAAGCAAGTTTACTCGTTGAATTGAGAAGGATAGACACATACATGGTGCAATAGAGCCAAAACCATTGGTTATCAAAAGTTATTTTAAAAGTATACTGAAAAGTTGAAAAATGTTTTGGATGATTTGGAATTGTTCTTTGATGTGAATTTAACTTAATCATCCACTTTAGCAAGTCAAAGTGTCATGTCTATGACTTTCCAAGTATTCTCATGGATAATCACATTGCTCTAAGTATATTTTCATAACTAACTTTATGAATTTAGTTGGTTATAATGCGAAGAGAAAGATAATGCAAATTTGCGACTGACAATAATGAAGTTGACTCAAACCGAACTCAAGAAATGGCCCAAAGATTCATTTCTTCACTTATCTGAAGTATGTAGGTTAGTATTTGTTGTTTTTCTTTTCTTATGGATATCACACACTTGTCATTGCTAGTTTGGGTTGGATATCAATTGATCTTTCTCGCCTTTATACCCTAACACATGAGAAAGATGTTAGTTATCTAATAATAACTTTTGGCACTTAAGTATAGTTTTTTGTGCACCTGCTGAACCATGTTGTAATCGTATTTATTTCTTTTAATTGTAGACGTGGTATCTCGACAATGGGACATCAGGTTCTATATTGGTGGATGACGTCATGGTGCAAGAAATGATGCAATTGTTTCCACGTTTCATACCAGACTTGATATATTATGCTTAAATTTTTTATTGTAATTTGAGGTATGACTCATTGATAATTGAATATTCTCTTTAAGTGTTTTGTCTAACGTTATTTCTCTCTCTTCCTTACGCTTTTAATATTATAAAGGCCATGTCCATCAGTCTCTCTTTTTTTATTTCTGAGTGATATCAATGAAAGAAAATAGTTAAACTTACAATTCTACCCAGGACCCCTAACAGAATCTAAAGAAGCCACCCCAAAAAATCAAAAGATTATAGCTCTACACGAGACAAAAGCTGTGCTTTACGCGCCACTCTATGGGCAGCACTGTTGGCGGATCTAGGTACCGCCCTAAACTCTATACTAACAGACAAAGAGCTAAGGATCTGAAGACACTCTCGTAGCACCGGACCTCCAATCGAGTCTTCAATGACGCCTTGACGGATATGGTTGACCACCACTTCGGAATCACCTTCGACTATCACTTGGGTCAAGGATCTTGAGGCTACGATGGAGATAGCGTCTCTAAAAGCTAGAAGCTCTGCCAGATAAGGATTGAATATTCCTTGATGCTGCAGTCTGAGCGCCAGCACCACATGCCCGTCTGACCCACGAATAACAAGCCCAGACGAACAACCGGTGGCACAAACAGCTGCGTCGACGTTGATCTTCAAAAAGTCTTCTGGTGGAGGGACCCAAGTGGCGGCAGGATGATTTGGGATAAGAGAGCTGCGGGGCGGAGGAGGAAGGAGAAGATTGGAAAATTCGAGGACCTGGTTGTAGAATTGTCTGGCTAGGGAACGGACATGAGGTTTGATAAATTCGAAGGTCACTTTATTTCTAGACTTCCAGATTCTCCAAAGTAAACAGATGCATTGGAGAATGTGGAATGGGGAGGTCTCGGAGACCATGACATGTCGCCACCATAGACTAAAGTTAACAGTCTGGGCGGTCTCAATAAAGTTGCTCAATCCCACTAAAGTCCACAATCTGATGGCTAGGGGGCATCTGAAGAATAAATGTTCAATGCTTTCTCGATGTCTCCAACAGACAGGGCATCGGTTGAGACAGTTGACTCCACGAGTTTGAAGGGCCACTACTGTGGGAAGAATGACTTTGATGCATTGTCATATGAAAATTTTGAGCTTAGGCGGGACTTGGATATTCCTAGTCTTTTTTCAAATGGGAATTTCGAGCAATCCATTGCTGGTCAATCTGTTCTAGTATCAAATTGTTGCATTAATTAGGGCCTTGAGAGCATATTTATTTGCGGAAGCCCTTTGAATACACCCCACTATGCTGGCAAAAGCAACAACCTTGAAAGGTTCTCTTTATTAGAGTTTTAAAACACTCTAGCTCGTCATTAAGGAGACGATTTAAAAGCATAATTAAGGCTTTTCCGGCGCTAGCCGTTTCTGGCCATAAAGCCTTGTAACCGACTTGAGAAAAAGTGGTTACCAAATCCAATAATTATTCTATTAAATGAGCATAAAGCTTTGTAACCGATTTGAGAAAAAATGGTTACTAAACCCAATAATTATTGTATTAAATGAGTTTTGCAAGAGTTGGCGGTTACCGGGACAGAAGATGGAATCCGGCGAGCCTCCGGTGAGCGATAAAAGACACTTGATGATTGGCGGTGAAAGGGACTTGAGAAAATTTACAAGAAAAGACGGTAAGAATACAAAATCGGGGAAGCTCCGGGGCTCTTTCTACGATGCTGTTGTTCGGGGATTTGTTCGGGGGCCTCGACCAAGGCGCCGGAATCGGAAGCGAACAGTCTCGACGAGGATGAAAGAGTCCGTCGACTGAATCGGGCTAGGGTTGAAGTGCGTCGTTGGTCTCTGTGATTCCTGAGAAAATTTACTTGCCCCCACTTCTATTCTCTGTGGATCATGTTTACCTTGATGTGTTATCATCACCTGCAATAGATGATAAAGATAAGTGATTCAAATGCATTGAGCTGAAAGCACTGGATAAATCAATTGAAGCTGCTAATACTCATGCTACTAGCCGGGATGGTTCAATTCAATCACATCAGGTTCAAGCTCCCGACGAAGTCAGTGTTGGAAGAATTAAGCACCTTACATAATTACATGTGATTCTTGCAAAATAACTATAATGCAAATAAAAAATTCTAGACTCTTCGTCGGGAGCTTGAACCAGGCGACGGCGCGAGAGATCCCGGAGGGCATAAATCTCACCAGCGTTACACCTCCGATATGTTGTAATAATCAATTGGAGGGATTGAATAACCTCTCACCAAATTGATTGGCCAAATTGAATAACCTCTCGCCAAATTAATGCAAATAAAAAATTCTAGACTCTTCTTCCTCCATCAGTCTCTCTTTATGCTCAAAAGAAGTTGACATTGTAAATTTTCTTAGCCAAAACATGGTGGACAAACCTTTCGATACACATCTAAAGTGAAGCGTGTCAAAACTTTGTCATTGACTCATTGTTGTGAACTATAATTGAGAAGGGTATACTATACATATTATTTTTTATGAGAAAAAAACATCTCACATCTTTACAATAGTCACAAGAAATTAAATTCTTTCCTAATTATTCAGATTAGAAAATCTACAAAGGCACCAAATTATACAACAAAAGAAACTCTACACACACACGTACCACATTGCCCACAACAATCTTGTCTCTCATTCTCTTTCATTCTCCCAACACAAGCTCTTCTCTTAGTTCATTGTTTAAGATGATGATTTTGAGACAACTCTCGTATTTTTCAAAGTAGTGAAACCATATTTTGGATCCTCGGGAGAGATAATGCAAATCTGTTACCAGTAATAACCAAGTTGACTCTGCTCAATCTTAAGAAATGGCCCCACGACCAATTAATTTATTTCTCTAGAGTAGTTGACATCATTAATATTTGAAGTGATATTATTTAAGTCATCCTTAATTCTTCCATTTCTGTTGCCTTCGGAGATTGGATAACACTTTATCAACCTAGACTCACCCAAGCGAAAACACATGTTGCAAGGAGAGGTGTTGGGGGTAAAACACTCACTTTTAGAGATGTTGTATGAAGATGTTGACGTTAACTTGAGATTACTTTTAAAGTAAGATTACTCATTGCGCCAAGAAGGATTGACACATGGTTCCGTAGACCCAAACACCATCGATGGCTGGCTTGTTTCTAACGTACTCAATTTTTGGAGGTTGGTTCCAACCAATTTTGGTATTTAGACTTAACAATAGCAACTGCCATGTTCAGTGAAGGGAATAAAAAAGGCTATATTGACCATGGTTTTGTTGTTGTTGTTGTTGTTATTATGTGTGAAAGGTTTGAGCTGTAGAAAGCAAGTTGAAAAGCTTACTTGAGTTTGAGAGAGTAGGGATGAAGTATATTTTCATATGTTGGGCATATTATTGTGTTGTTGTCAGTACTATAAAACTTATTTGGACAAGAAACTTAAGAGTGAGTCGATTAATATAGTTTTTGTTGCTTTAATTTGAATCAAAACATGGTTAGATCCTTGATGTTCTTCCTTGAAAGGGAAATTGCAACTCTGAGAGAAAATAAGGGTGATGTAATAGCTATTTACCTTGGTCGGGTGAATAGTTTATTTGTAATCCAAAATGTATACTATCTAACTTCACTACTATGTGAAAGATCTGTACATGATGGTTGTAAGAGTTCAAAGTTATACATATTAGTGAAGCTTCTCCATATTAAGAATGTTGGCAAGTGGAGTAATGCCTCATTCACTAGTGTGCTGCATCTTTTTTTTTTTTAAATAAATAAGTGTTGCATCTTAAAGTGGAGGAAATTTACTATTTTTTAAAGCATTGGTGCCTTAGTTTGGGGCTTGTTATTTGTCGCCAACCAAATTGCTATTTGCCGCAAAAAAAAAAACATATATGTACATCTTTGGTTAAGGAATTTCACAATCTACAACATATCCAACTTTCAAAAAACATATTGAATCAGAAAAAATCAACGCTCGCCGGAAAAGTCGCCGAAAAATCATCAGGAAAGCCGATCCTCGACGTAAAATGCGGACACGCATCCATGAATCATCACTAAGCAGGTGCGTCAATTTTTTGTAGTTTCGAACAATTTTTCCGACGATTTCCAACGAACAGACGACATGCCAAAATTTTCCGACGGCCGGAACTTGGACCCGTCGAAAATTTTCGGCGGCCGGAACCACGCCGGGTCGACGGAAATTTGTGGCCGGAGCCAGGCTGAGCCACAAAATGTTTTCGGCTCAGCCTGGCTCCGGCCACTGATTACCGTCGGCCCTGCCTGGTTCCGGCCGCCGGAAATTTTCGGCCCACAGTCTATGTTTGGAATTTTTCGAAAAATTTCGATTTTAGGAGTTGAATTTAGAGTTTAGGAGTTGAATTTAGTGTTTAAGAGTTGAATTTAGCGTTTAAGGCTTGAATTTAGAGTTTAGGAGTTGAATTTAGCGTGTAAGTATTGAATTTAGAGCTTAGGAGTTGAATTTAGAGTTTAGGAGTTGAATTTAGCGGTTAAGACTTGGAATTAGCGTTTAGGTTCACAGGAATATTGATGTGTTATATTGTAATTGTAGGAAAAATGTCAGAGTGGTTACCGGCCGATCATGATTACACATAGGAATTTGAGAATGGGATCTATTATGCAAGTGTGGAGTTAGCGGAGTTAGCTGCAAAAGCAATCACTCAGGAGTGTGGGTTCTTTATTATTAGAGGACCATGGAAACCGAATACTACAACACTACATCCTGTTGGTATCCAGTGAATGGGTTTGAACATCCGTCTGGTAAGGAAGAAAGAAGTTAACTGACGAAATTTATCTATTTGCGTAAGTGATCTAAGAACCAGTGCGCAGAGGTACGAACTGACTCCCCGACACTTCTTGGCCTTTGCCTACCGCTACATGTCGTTCGTCTACAACGCGTACCGCTCGATCAATACATAAATGTATAACTCCCAGAGATCCAAAAGCCAATCCCAGGGAAGAGTTAAGTTGAAATTGGTCTTGAAGGCGAACATCATTTCCAGAAAACAAAACTAGTTAGGTTGAACATACTGCCCTCTGTATGTTTTGCGACAGAAACAGTAGGATCGTTAAGTCTTATAAACCAGACCCTACGAAGGGGACGCGTGGGAATATTAGTTCGAATGGTACTGATTGCCAGTTTCAGATATGTATTAAGGAAGTATGACAAGAGAATGGTCAAAACACATCGGTCATAGTAGGAGTGACAAGTCGTGTAACCGGAGCTAATAGAGGGTTTCACAACCATGAAAAGGTGTTGTATCAAGAACATCACCGACACAACAATGCATAGTGTTGCAATGCTTTATTTGTATGTTGTTTTTCTAGTTGTATTTTAAATGACCCTAGTGTCATTATCAGAACATTTTGTTTATGTTCTTTCTTATCATCATGAACTTATGGATTTCATTATCTACCCTCGATGTTTTAATCATGAGTATGCAAACATCCAACCCAAACATAAGTAGTCAAACATATGATCTAAACATAAATATACAAACATGCAGTCTAAACATAAACATCCGATCTAAACATAAGTAGTCAAACATCCAATCTAAAAATAAATATGCAAACATGCAGTCTAAACATAAACATCCGATCTAAACATCAACATCTGATCTAAACACAAATAGTACAAATCATAAATGATCCAAACATCAAAACAACTAAAAATCCCCTGGAGGAGGGAGTCCATGAGAGACATAGTACTCATTCCACACATCCTGCACTCCGTGCAGTGCCCTGTAGGCTCGTCGATAATGCTCAAGAAACTCCTTCGCAGTCCCTGCTGCTGCTCGAGCCGCAGGTGCAAACGTGTAAAAAAGGTCGCGAGCACGCTGAACAAAAAAAAAAAAACAAGAACAATTGTTAGTTTCATGTTAAGTATATTTATAATAGACTAATGATCTTGTGGTCAAATCTTATCGCTGCGGAGTCAACTAGTCGATCAGCATCTCCATCATCCTGCAGGACTCTACAATGAGAGTGCGCCACGAACCAATCAAGATAGTCGATCTTAGTCTCATATGGATACGTCGTCCAGGGCTGAGAGTACATGTATATATGAACCATGTGGGATAGCAGAGCATCCCATGCAGCATCAAAACTCTCAGGAGTCCGAATGACATATCCACCAAGTGCCTTTGGTCAGTCTGCTCGCTGAGGCCGTGAAGGGGCAGGCGGTACCATCTGTCGGTATCCAAACTGTCGGAGGCAACGGGCTAGATCATAGAACTCTCCTATATCAGCGAACCAGATCACTCTAGTGTACAAAGAGCGACGAACTGCCTGATGAGACCTCTGATGGAAATGTGTCCAAAACACATCAGAAGGGGGTCAAGCTGTCAAGAGCTCGACGGTAGAACGTCAACCTCACACTGAGATCAGCCACAGAATCAAGTGTCGGCTGCCTAATCCATCGTGAAGCCCAAGCCTCATTAAGTCTAACAACGGGTGGCTCGAAGTGAGATGGCGTAAAACCCGAAAAGTACTAGACAACCAGCCACCCTCTGGCACCAGCACGAGACGTTTGACCAAGGTATCTGTACAACCAAGCAAGTGTACCTGACGTCCAAATGTACTGATCTACCTCCTCCAACTCGTACAAAAATAGGTTCACTACCGGCCAAACCCCGTCTCTGCTCTTGCCCACAAACAAAGTGGACCCCAACAGCAACAACAAGTACGACTGCGCCTCTGTCACATGTGTCCCGCCTGCAAGTGTCTGGACATCATCTCCGCAAGAAAACCACCCATGTCGTACCACTTACCCTTACTAACATATCCAGGGGCCTCCAACCGACCACTCAGCTGATCCGAGTTCATCCCAAGAAGCGCACACAAACCCACCTCCGGATGGTCACTCTGCGCAGAAGTCCTACTCATCAGTCGTCCCTCAATAAGAATTTGCAATAACTACTGAACATCGTGGAGGATCGTCATCTCTCTAAAAGGCAAGTGGAAAGTGTTCGTGTCTGGATGCCACCTCTTTACAAAAGCTGAGATTAAAGCCTCGTCAATCGCTATCTTGCGGAACATAGAGTAGATCAAGTGCTGGAGACCTGATTGCTGAACCAGATTCTCCGCACGAACATGTGTAAACACGTAGCTACCCAGATACTCAACCGCCTATGTACGACTGTAGCATTTTTTTTTTTTTTTTACAATGAACGACTGTAGCAATTGATGACCTCTCAATCTGTAATCCCCATCCAAAGCGCATAGACATCGTGGTCACAGAAGCTCCTAATGAGACTAGGATCCATAAGTCCACCAGAACACTCACCAATAAGCTCCCACGATGGAGGACCACTCGAAAATAACCATTATCCACCTCATCATAACAACCCACCCTAAACCAAAAAATAACAAGATCACGAGCTGTCATATAAACCGAATAATAAGAACTCCCCTATCTGAAATTGAAATCTAGTTAGATATAGACTACCTAGCATTTGGCAATAATAACGACAAAAGAAAATAATTACAGGTACCAAAAGTGTAATTAAACCAGCGGTTTCCTTGCTAATCTCCTCCTCCCTCTATATATAAAGAACACGGGAGCGTCGAATTATATTAAAAGAAAAAAAAAACAGACAGCAATGGCTATCAACGAATCATTGCTACCCACAATGGAAGAAGAAGAAGAAGAATATTCCCCCGAAACCAGTTCTCAGTCCAAAGCTAAGCTTTACGTCAAAGTAAAACACAGCATAACTAGAGTCACCCATAACTTAAAGCTACTTACAAACACATCCACCGACTTAAACACCCGCACATCAGTTAACCTAGAGACTGGTCAGTTCATACCTAGATTATTGAAAGCACAGATCTTCTAACACTTCAAACTCCTAAGTTACACCCTGGTAGGAATCCTTCTTTCCTTCAAGCCAGAGAAGCCGAAACCTTGCACCTGTACATAATCAAAATGACAAAACAAAAGGGTATATTTATATTCCTAGTCAAGATTGCTGGCTGGGAACATCGAAAACACGAAGGTAAAAAACAACGGATGGTCACCTGCTGACTTGTAGTGCCTGAAGACTGGGGCTGCTGCTGCTGGTGGGGAGGGGGTTTCTCCCTGAAATTGGTGGTCTCTACCATCTTCCCCATAAAATTACAATAAACCTCTGCTTGGTACACCTTGATTTCCCTAGTTGGCCAAGTCTCGGCGGAGAACGTGATGTAGTAGTTGTACCCATTTACCAAATGCGAGCTAGCCTTCTCAATCCTAACCAATTTCAGCTGTTCAAGGCATCGGCATTCATTTACTTTCTACAAAACAAGAACCATAGCTGAAATGGGAGCCGGGGGCAGGGAAAGAGCTTGACACACACACACACCTTATTCCCCATTTTGTACTGTCCATGGATCACAAACTTGGCAGATTTCCACATTCCTCACATGATACGCTTCTTCTTCAGCGTCCTCAAGGTCCATGTGACGAAACCCATGGTCAGGGAATCGACACTCGGCACCCTGGGAAAAACAATTTGAACAAACACAGCCAATCGCTCAATGAACCGGGGGGAAAATGAACCAGAGAACCCTATATGATAATGGCACTCAGCCAACCAAGAGACAAACCATTCAACCCAAAACAAATGAAGCAGAGAAACACTATACGAGCAGTAGCGATCTCACCTCAGTGTCGAGAACTGACACGTAGAAATCGAAACACGAAGCGAAATCATAGCCATCATCACTGTCATCTTCTTCTGCTTCTTCAATCTTGACGTCCTCAGGGTGGTCGCATTCCTCGACCTTCTGCCTCTTCGAATCGGACCCAAGCTGCGATTCGTCGGAGGATGAACCTTCGTCGGGCATGCGAGGGAGGGAAGCTGTATCCATCGCTCTATGAATGAGCGAAAGAATGGCGAGCGAGAAGCAGAAATCAATTCACAATTACCGCGGAAGAAGAAGAAAAAAATTGAGCAGAGAAGAAACCCTAGGTCCGCCAAAATTGGGGGGGAGTACTTCAGTTTGCGATGCTTCATATAATAAATAATATATGATAAAGTTCAATACCGGTCATCAACTTTTTTTATATTATCATTTCAGGACATCAACCAAAAAATTTGTTCTTCTCACCAAGTAATAAAAGACTGGAACAAAATTGAGATGCCCACCACCAACCATAAACGAACTATAAAAATTTATCTTGACCAAATCGAAACTAACTATTATTCACTTCGTCGTAACAAATCAACTTCTATCCAAAAACAACATGATCACGAATTATCGCGTGTAAACCGAATAATCATTAACTCATCTCTGTCTGAAATTAAAAAAATCTAGTTAGATAGACTAAACTAGCATCGCATTTGCAACAATAACAACAACAAAGGGAATACAAATATTACAGGTACCAAATGTGTAATTAAACCAGCTGTTTCCTTAATTATGACGGTGTAACGTTTTTATCCGCCGACATACTAATCTCCTCCCTCTATAAATAAAGGAGCGTCGAATTACATTTTTTTTTAAAAACCAGACAGCAATGGCTATCAACGGATCATTACTACCCACAATGGAAGAAGAATATTCCCCCGCCGCCGCCGCTGCCAAGATCACGGACTCCGACATCCAGGCGGCGGAGCAGTTAATGGAACTCAGTAATAGCACGGCCAATAGCGACGGCGGGACTACTTTTGTCCTCCCCGGTGACGAGAGTTCCTCCGCCGGTAGCGTCAACATCCCGGGGAACGATAACAAGAGGAATAATACGGCGGAGGAAAGGGTGGCCACGGCGGAGGAGGAGATGGTCAGCCGGCGGCGGAAGAAGACGAGGAAGTGGCGGTCGTTGGAGAGCATTTACAGCGCCACCGTCCGGATCAATTAACTATTTTATTTAATTATTACATTTTGTATCTCGATAGCTTCTCCGGCTTAATATTAGTTTTGTTTTAATCTTCTATTTGTACAGTAAACTTTGTGTATAAACGTTTTTTTGGCATGATATCGAGTTTTTTTTTTATGATAGGTAAATTTTGTGTTTGAATCTTAACGATTTTATATGTTAAGAGTAATTTCTTGTCTATATCTCCCAATCAACGATCATAAAATCATATTGGAGAGTTTATTAAAATAGTTTGAAGTAGAAAATTTTATATTGAAATCATGATTTAATCGTATAGTTCAATCATTTTGTACTATCTAAAAATCGTCTATTGATTTAGCATTTGATAAGAGATTTTTTTTATTATTGGACCACCAGTATAGTACAAATTAAAAACACGGTTCTCAACAACTCGAATTATTTAAATCAACTAGTTTTTTGACAAACTGATTTGATCTTTTGCTTCCACGTAGGCTTGACTATATTGATGAAAAAAATGTATAATATAATATATTACGTTGAGGGGTTTAAGTACGGGTTACGGAAGTATTATTCCTTAAACCTCACGGCAAGACCACGAGTAGAAAACGTGTGCCCTCCACTGTTGGGCCTCGTGTTCTCCAAGCTGTTATAGTCCGAGAAGGATCTAGGTTCAACCTGAGTCCTTGAGAACATCCTATCTAGTATGGCTGCAAATAAGCTAAACTGTGTTTACGAGGGATTCGGCGTTCGGATCGAGAAAAGCTCATTCGATATTCAGCTCGTTGATTAATTAATCGAGGTTGAGCTAAATCTTGTTCGGCTTGTAAGGTTCGTGAGTCGACTCTTCTCGGTGGCTTCTTAAACGCAACTTGTGAGCTATCTTGTTTTGAACTATGAGTTGGTTCGACGCGGTATGGCTAGTAGCAACTTATAAGTGAATCGATTAATAGTTTATCATTGGCTTGTTGATAATTCATAAGTTTGTTAGATTATATATCTCACCACATATTACTGTTTAAGAATTTGAGCACGTTGTCGAATATGTCTCATTTGTATTTAAAAGAGAAACTATATCGTAGATTGACCGTACACTAATTACCGTTATATAACACAAAGATGAACTCGTTTACTAACTAGCTGAGTTCAACCTATGTCAAAACTTGGGTCGACTTGGCTCATTTGACCCTGAACTGTGTAGTCTGTTATCATAATGTGATGATTGGGCGCCTCGTTTTCTCAAGAACAAAATCGTGTATGTTCAGTACGCAAGAGAGAGGGGCAAAATCAGCATGCACTCGCCATAGTTGCTTGAACAACAAGTTTCCCCTGTTCTTGAAAGAATTAATGATATACCAACTGCTCTATCTATTATTCTTAATGAAATTTTCCACAAAAATGGTAAGGAAGATGAAAAATGGGAAGATAATGATGTACAAGTTTCCTCTGTCTGCTGCCTTGCTCTAAAAGAAAGAAAAAAACCAGAGGCAAAAATTGCAAGCACCACTGTAGCCCAAAAAGAAACCAGTACTTCGATGCTACTCAGGGTACCCAAAAGAGATAGACCATTATAAAAGGGGAGACATTTGCTAGCCCATAAGAACATCATCCCCATGGAAGATGCTGTATAGTAGAGAGCAGGGCATCCACCAAACTACTGCATTGGCGAACTGGTTACCGTGTCTACCTCAGGCTGCTGGTGCTTGGACTGGACCATCGAGTCTTTCGTAGCTACTACGACCACCACCACGTCCACGTCCCCTCCCCCTTCCACGTCCACGCGCTGCAAAAATCCAAGTGAACATAGACACAAGTGGAGGCAACAGATTAACACCCGAAGTGATTGCATACTCGTTGTCTGTGTAACTCCATTTCTAATGGGGCGAATTCCCTTGCTAAGCCTTGCAATATCCCACATTGTGAATGAAAGCATCATAACATATATACAAAGCTTTGAAAATACTTAAACTGGCACGAGGTACTAAACTAGATTGTATCTAGAGATAAGCTGCATCGCCATAGATAAAGAAACTAACTAGGGGGAGAAAAGAGTGGCCAACTTCTAGGGGGAACTCTTGAGCAAAACAATATTCAACCAGCCCAAGAAAATAAGTGAATCTGAGAACGCTATGATCCATGAATGATAAGCTTTGTTGGAGTTCAGTGTTTCTGCTCGTCAAAACTTACCACGAACTTGGGGCACATAGGTTTCAGGTTCACCATAGTTGTCATAGTACCCTCCTCCTTGCTGACCACCACCGTAGCCTCTCCCTCTTCCTCTACCCCGCCCTCGCCCTCGGAAGAAACGACCACCTCTTGGGCGGCCTCGCCCTCTTCCTCCATAATCGTGCTCATCATCCCAACTATCACCGCCATTATAGTCACCTACACTGTTGTAATTGACTACAAACACAATAATCGAATGGAATCATCGCACAGTCGGCACTTCAGCAAATGCTACATAAAACACACAGTTGAAAATCTTTGGTATTTGTTTCCTGTAATCTCATTCATGAGTGAAGTGGATTAAATCGAAGTCCATAAGTGAATACCTCGACCTCGGCCTCTTCCTCTCCCTCTACCACGCCCCCTACCTCGCATCATTGGTGATCCTTCTGAATTACAGGAGAAATATTAAGGCATAGGAACCCCACACATTTCCATACAAGTGCAAAAAGCTTCAAAAGAAGAAAAGGTGAATCCATGTCATTATTACCTCCATCATCTGCGATTTCATTAATTGGTTTCACTTGTTCAATTGGGATAGGAGGTTGATACCTGCAAGTATGACAAAATCACAAGAACTCAGGAAGATTTTTCCAGAATCATTCAACTTCCACACTCCAAATGCAGATTCATCAGTCATTCAGAAAAAGCGAACCTTCAACAAGAAACGCAAACTAAAGTACCGAGTTCACTGACAGACATCATCAATCATCCCATCCACAGAATCCCCACAGAAATTACTTGAATGAAGAAATTTTATATTGTGGTTTAAGGTTAGAGTTTACCCTGGGGAGGATGTATCGAGCTCCTTCTTCGACAACGTGATTGTGATCATCGAAACATGCCGCGTAGTCTCCAGACTATTAATCAATGACAACACACAAGCTATTAACATACATTGCAAGATGATTTCCATTGAGGAACAAGAATTAACAAAAACTTCCACATACGGAAGAAGGCCTTCTTCTAGTGGCTCCCACGAATCAGTTATATCAGTTGATCCAATACAAGTGTTCTGATGTAGACCAACAATCCTCCTCTAATTAAGAAACAAAACATCTCCATGAGCAAACAATGAAATCAAAGCGGGGAAAGTGAAGAAACAAAAGATTGGAGAGGGGGAGGGAAAATGATTCAAGTAAGGACCTTGATTAACTCAGCGATCATCACAGTCTTATTGATAGCTCTGCCCATTGCTTTAAGCACAATCTCACTCGAACCTTTCTCCTGGAAACAACATAAAAAAGCTCAAACCTTTATCAAACCAACCAAGGAAAGCACGAAACCCCACGTAATAATCAAATGAATGAAGAAAAGGGTAGGCGGAAAAAACCTGGAGAAGAGCGGTGGCATAGCTGATGTAATTCCGCATGCGGCCTTGAGTAGTGATTCGAATCTCGTTCTCGTTTATTGGGGTCTCAGCCTTGGGCTTCTCCACCCTCTGGTACCTATCCATCTTTCCTCAAACCATAACTTTCAATCAGAACCCTGAAGTGGGGGGAATTGATCAGAACCCAGAAAGGAAAATGGAGCTTAGGGATATACCTGAGGGGGCGAGGGCGAGTTCCCGGGCAAATATTGGGGGGAGGGGGTTTCCTCTGTTTTCTTCTTCTTTCTGGTCTAGTAATTTACAGGTTGGTGATGATGAAAGGGGAGAAGGGATTGAAGGGAGTTTTTGTATGCGATGAGAAAAATGGAGTGTGTGGATAGAGAGAGAGAGAAAGAGAGAGAGAGAGAGAGAGTTGCGAAGAGTGGGGAGTGACTGAGTGAGAGTCAGCGGGAAACGGTAACTGTGAGGAGCGAAGAAGGCGAGGGAAATTTGGTGGTAAGGAGAATGGAGTGGCAACGGAAAGGAACAACACTGAGATAACTGATAGTCTAAATATGTCGCTACCATGGTTGTCACACCGGCCGGTGTGCCACTGGTTGAACCTGATTCAACCTGTACCGATCATAAAACCGGTATGACACCACCGGTATGACTGGCATGACCGATATACGAATCTCCAAGTAAAAAGATCTTATCTTAGTGAATTTAATTGATAAAAAGTAATTTATTATTTATTTTATGTGTTAAAAAGTTAAATGTTGATGTTATTTGTTGGATTCAAGTACAAATATTTAGGTATTGACGTTAAATGTCGTGTTAAAAATATGAGTATTTGTAAATTATTTGTAATTTTAACCGGCATGAACCGACATCAACCGGTATGTACCACCGGTCGAATCATTTCACTTGCTAAACCTGCACACTGGCACAAACCGATTTGACAACCTTGGTCGCTACACTACACTGCTCTTTGTAGTTGAGTGTCTTAGTTTACAAATTGTAACAATTTCCTTATCAAGTTGTGTTTTTTGGAACTTTAAATTGCACATATTGGCCTAATCATTTGATTGTTGCATTTCCATCTTTGGCCATCCATCCCTAATCTCCCTTCTTGTTTCTTCCCCCAATTCCTAATTCCATTTCTTGATCTTCCCATTTCTAATCCCTTGAAGAGATCAATCTCTAATTGATCTCACCATTTCTAATCCTAACAACAATTTGGGATATTGTGATCCGGATTTCTATCGGTCCACAAGAAAACAATCCTCTATTGCACTTTCTACATCAGCGGTGGAATAATTAGCCTATGGTCGTTGTTACATCGTCAAGTTCTTGGAATAATCAGTTTCTATATTAACATACATCATCATTCATTAAAAAAAATAATGGCTATTTTTTATCCAAATATTTTTCAGATTCTTTTATATTATTAAAACCTATCGAAATATTAAGAATTAGCCAAATGTTAATTTCCAATTAGCAATTTTGTTAGTAATATTGACTTGGCAACATGATACTGATTTGGAAGAGACACATGAAGGTCGACATTCCAAAATTTTAGTATTTTAGCTAAGAAAAGAGTTACAACATTATTAACGTTAACGTAAAAATGGCTAATATTTTGATGCATTATGATAGATTTGGCTAATTAATAGAATTTTGATAGATTTGGATAATATAAACGAATCTGAAAAAGGTTTGGATAAAAAATAGAAATACTTTTTTAGTTTTTTTAACCACGTCTCAAGTTTGAGGTTTTTACTCTATCTTTGGTAGGTCCTTGATAGCGTGGTCCAATGAATTATGAAGACCATGTTTCAGAATTTAGATGTTGTTAAAATGGGCTTAAATGAAATTATCATAGCATTGATGTTTAATATGTAATATTTTGTATAAAATAAATTAATCTATTAACTCTAATTTTCGCACTTTTCACGAAATCATTTTCAATCGTTATCATAACTAGTTCATTAAGACATTTTTTTTTGACGAATTAGTTCATTAAGACTTGCTGTGTCATTATTTAACATAAATAGTACTTTCGACACACAAGAAGCATTGCATCAACCATCATTATACATGTCTCGTGTCTAAACTACATATAAAACTTTATAATAGGAGAGAGGATCAGGTTATTAAGGAGGTTGACTAAGCACCCACATCACTTATGTTGGGCCGCATAGTTGAGCGTGTTTGGGCCTCGGGCCCAAGAGAAGCGAGTCGGAGTTAAAGGCCCAATGAGGAGGCCAGGCCCGATCGAAAGACCGAGTCAGCGGGCGGTCCATGATCGACTGCGAACCCGAGGAATAAGATAAGGGCGCCTGACATAAAGCAACTGATCAGCGTAGAGGGGCAGAGAGTCGTTGAAGATGCGTATCTGGTGTCAGGCAAGACTGAGCATTTATTGCCAGCCACAGGCGGCCTGCAGAAAGGCTGAAAGCCTGCCCAAGACGCCCGACATTCCCCAAAAAGCCTGAACGGGCGCCCGACACAGCATTTAATGCCCCAACCACCCTTTAACCAGGTATAAATAGAGGGTGAGTGCATTAATGGTAAGGCCAACTACTATTCATCTCTCTACATAAATTCTGATCTTCCCACTTCTCTCTCTAACTTAAGCTTCGGAGAGTGTCCCGGGTGAACCGCCCCGGACCGCTGTTTTGCAGAGTATCAGGAGTGCTCCCCGACATCCAAGATCAGGCGCCTCGCCCCAGCTCCACAAACCGCCTAGTATCTACTAGGCACAAACAATTTGGCGCCCACCGTGGGGCAGGAGCGGAGCGCTTAAATAGAAAGATGGAAGGGAACTTCAGAACTCCAGTGAAGGACGTCATCGGAGGGGAGAGTATCAGAGGTTTGGAAATGCCGACGGTTGAGGAAGAAAAGGATATGGAAGAGCGTGTGAGAGACCAGGGGCAGCAGATCACCAGTATGCAAGAGAGTTTGAGCCAGATCCTCACCATGCTCAAAACAAGAGACGAGCCCGAAAGTTCTAAGATGCGAGGTGGCAAGGGCAAAGGGGTGGACGGAGAAAGGCCTCCCAGCCCCCCTCGCACAGAAGACGGAGAGTCCGACAGGGAGGAAGATGCTGATGGCGTCCACCTTGACCTCCTCGAAGAGCACCTACGCCCCTGCTACGGGAAGCCTAAAGGCTACAACGTGCTGCACAACCCCTTGGCGAAGAGCCTTTTCAAAACCCAGGTGCCATCAAACTTCTCATCGCTCGGTCTCCCTGCCTACACGGGAAACTCAGATCCGTCGGATCACTTGAGCGCCTTCATGCTCAAGATGCAGCTGATTAACGCCTCAGACGCTGATCTGTGCAAGGCGTTTCCAGTCACTTTCGGGGGGCAGTGCCGAAGCTGGTACGCGTCCCTACCGGCCTGGATAATCGAGAACTTCGAACAGTTCGCCACCCTTTTCTCTTTGAAGTTTGCGTCTCAGCGCAGGAGGCAGCTCACGGTCTCCACCCTCATCAACTGCAAGCAAGGAGAAGAGGAAACCTTGGCCGACTTCTACGACCGATGGAATACAATAGCTTGCGAGGTCCAAGATGTCTCAACCAGCGTGGCCGCCGGGAACCTGAGAATGTCGACGCACAGCCGGGAACTAAAGAGGTCTCTCATCAAGAAGGAGCACAACATCAAGTCTTGGCAAGATCTAGACCGCCTGGTACGAAAGGCTATCTTCTTGGAAGAGGAGCTCAACGCCGAAGAGGGCGCGAAGGGGGGCCCAACGCTATCGAGCAAAGTGGAAAAAGGAAGGAACGGGTCGCCAAAGCGAAGGGGGCGCACGCCCGAGCGACGAAACTACAAGCTCAGGTTCAGCAACAGGGACGGAAGGCGTGAAGTGTTCGCGTCAGAGAAAGAGGACGACGGACGCCGCGATGGGAACAAAGCCCGGGAGGCGCGTCCCCGCCAAAGGAGGGACGACGACCAAAAGTGGTGCGACTGGCACCAGCTACCGACTCACGACACCACTGAGTGCCGTGAGTTCAAGGCCAGCCTCAAATACCTGGCGCCGGGAGACCTGAAAAGCCGCCTGGACACACGGGGGCATCCCAGGGAGAGAACGGAAGAAAGGGACAGGTCGCCCAGCCCAAGGAGAAGGTCCCGCACGCCCAGACGTCGGAGATCCAGGTCGCCGAGAAGGGAGCGAACGTCCCGCAAGGAGCGCTTACCTCCGCCGCCGCCAAGGCACGCCCCTCCTCATCGACACCCGCCTCGAGAAGAGGAAGAGGGAGTCGAAATAATCACCATCGCTGGAGGACACAAGCGCCATCGGACAGCAGGGGACCGCTTGGTGCAATGCATGAACGTGAACAGGAAAGAACAAGTCGAGATCAGTTTCGCACCCTCAGAACTGGCTCCCGAGGAATGTGGAGAAGACCCGTTGGTCATCTCTTTCCGCACGAAGAAGTTCAAAGTCACCCGAGCCTTGGTCGACAACGGAAGTTCAACAGACATCCTGTTCTACTCCACGCTCAAGAGCATGAAAAAAGGGTTACAGGACCTCAAACCATCCACGACCAGTCTGGTTGGATTCTCCGGATCCAAAGTCAGGGTTCTGGGTTCCATCACTCTCCAGGTGACGATCGGGGGCCGGAGGTGACGAAGACGCGCCTCATGGACTTCCACGTAGCGGATTGCCCCTCCGCCTACAACGCCATATTGGGGCGCGGTTTCCTGTCAGCCTTCTCGGCGGTCCCCTCTACCTGCCATCAGATGCTTAAGTTTCCCGCCAAGGGCAGGATAGGACGCGTCCTTGGTGACTCCCAACAGGCCAAAGAATGCTACCAAGCCACCATCAGGAACTTGGAGGTTGATCAAGTGGACACAAGAGGAAGTCATCCACGCCCCGAAGCGGCCGAGGAAGACGTCGCGGTCGTGTTAGACAACTACGAGCCAGAGAAGAAGGTTAGAATCGCAGCTCACTTGGCGGAGGAGCAGGCGCGAGAGCTCTTGTCCCTCCTAAAAGAATTCAAAGATTTATTTGCGTGGACGTTGGAGGACATGCCGGGCGTCCCGCGGGAGCTGGCCGAACACTCCCTGTCAATCAAAAGCAAGGCGCGGCCAGTGCAGCAAAGGAGGAGGAACGCCTCCCTCGAAAAGCAGATGGCATTAGAAGAAGAGGTGAAGCGCTTGCTGAAGGCAGGATTCATCAGGGAAGTAAAATACCCAACGTGGCTGGCCAACCCTGTCTTCGTGCGAAAGGCGTCCGGCCTTTGGCGAATGTGCATCGATTTCACAAGCCTCAACGCGGCCTGTCCTAAGGACACATATCCCCTCCCCAGGATTGACCAGCTGATCGATGCGACTGCAAATCATGAGACGCTAAGTTTCCTGGACATGTTCTCGGGCTACCACCAGATACGCCTGTCGGAAGAGGACCAAGAGAAGACCGCGTTCATGACGCACATGGGCAATTTCTGCTACACGGTCATGCCTTTTGGTCTGAAGAACGCAGGTGCGACGTACCAAAGGATGATCGATACAGTGTTCCAGAAGTAGTTGGGCCGAAACGTGGAAGCCTACGTTGACGACGTCCTAGTCAAAAGCAAGAGAGGGGCCGATCACTTGGCCGATCTAAGGGAAACATTCGAAACGCTTCGAAGAGAGCGCCTCCGACTCAATCCGTTGAAATGTGTGTTCGGAGCAAAAGCGGGAAAGTTTTTAGGATTCATGATCACTAACAGGGGCATAGAGGCAAACCCAAAGCAGATTGAAGCAATACTCAGCCTGAAACCGCCTCGCACGGTGAAAGAAATCCAGGCGTTCAATGGAAAAATAGCCGCCCTGAGCCGCTTCATCCCGCGGTCGGCAGACAAATGTTCACCTTTTTTCCAAATGCTGAAGAAATCCGCGTCTCGCCTACAATGGGGACCTGAATGCGACAAAGCCTTTTTCCAGCTGACGGAACAGCTGGCCTCCCCTCCCGTTCTTAGCGCCCCCCTACAGGCCGAGCCCCTATATCTGTACCTGGCGGTCTCGGATCAAGCGGTCAGCTCAGCCCTGGTAAGGAGGGACGCCGATGGCACAGACCATCCCGTATACTATGTCAGCAAGGCCCTCCTTCCAGCAGAAAGGCGATATATGCCGATTGAAAGGGCGGTCCTAGCGGTCATATCCGCGGCGAGAAAACTACACCCTTACTTCCAGGGGCATCCAATCACTGTCCTGTCCAACCTACCCTTGAAAAAGATACTCAGAAGTTTGGACGCCTCGGGAAGGATGACTAAGTGGGCGGTCGAGCTCAGCGAGTACGACATCACGTACGCGCCACGTCCCTCCATAAAAGGGCAGGTGCTGGCGGATTTCGTGGCAGAAGGTTTTAGCCTCGACGCTGCCGAGGCAGAGGGAGAAGTTGAAGTGTGGCGCCTGTTCGTGGACGGAGCTGCCGGAAAAGGTGGAGGAGGTGCTGGAATCGTGCTCGAATCGCCCCGAGGAGTCATACACAAATTCTCCCACAGATTCCAGGAGCTGAAGACCAGCAACGTAGCGGAATACGAGGCCCTCTTGAGCGGTCTCAGAATCGCCATGGGAATGGGCGCTACCCGCCTCCACATCTGCTCCGACTCTCTGTTGGTAGTCAACCAAGTCTTAGAAAACTACGAAGCTAAGGAAGAAGCTCTCGCAAAGTTAGCCGACGAAGTCAGAGGCGTCCTCTCACAGTTGGAAGAATGAAAGCTAGAGCATGTCAAGCGAGAGGACAACCATCATGCGGATGCCTTGTCCAAGCTGGCCACGGCTATGGACTTCGAAGGCGATCGTCAAGTCACCATTACCAAAGAAGCCCCGCCTAACGAGGGGGTCATGGCCATCGAAGAGGGAGCGGCCGACTGGCGCTCCCCTATCGTCGAATATTTGCAGACAGACTCTCTGCCAAGTGATGAATCCCAAGCGAAGCTGATCAAGCGGAAGGCCGCCCATTACAGCATGGTGGGAGGGCAGTTGCACAAGAGGTCCTTCTCAGGCGTTTACCTGAAGTGCTTAAGCCCCAGAGGCGGAATGGATTATCAAGGAGATACACCAAGGCACATGCGCTTCTCATGCAGGCCCGAGAGGCCTCGAAAAGACAATCCTGTTACAAGGCCATTACTGGCCAACGGTAAAAAAGGATGCTGAGAAGGCGGTCCGTGCGTGTCATGAATGCCAAATTCACGCCAGCAAGCAACACCTGCCCAGCGCGGAGCTGAAGAGCATAACAAGCCCGTGGCCGTTCGCACAATGGGGGCTGGACCTGCTGGGTCCCTTTCCAACCGCCCCCTTGGGCAAGAAATATCTGGTGGTGGCGGTTGACTACTTCACAAAATGGATAGAGGCCGAGCCGCTGGACACAATCACTAGCGCCAAGATCCAGAAATTCCTCTTCAACAACATAATGATCAGGTTTGGTACTCCCCACACAATCATCACTGACCACGGGACACAGTTCGATTGCAGGCCGTTCGAAAATTTCTGCGCCAGGAACCGCATTACATGCAGAATGGCCTCAGTCGCTTTCCCGCAAGCCAACGGGCAGGTGGAGTCGTCCAACAAACTCATCCTCAGGGGTCTGAAAAGGAGGCTCAAGGAAGCCAAAGGGGGGTGGACCGCCGAGTTGCCACACGTGCTCTGGGCGCATTGTACAAACTACAAGAGAGCAACCGGAGAAACTCCATTCGCCCTGACGTATGGCTCCGAGGCGGTTGCTCCCACCGAGGTTGTTCTGCCCTCGCTAAGGGTCCAGACATACGACCCAGAGGAAAACCACAAGAAGCTGCTCCACCAACTGGACATGGTAGAGGCAAGGAGAGACGCGGCCCTGGTGAGAACCATACAGGAAAAGCTCAAGGTTGCCAAAATCTACAACAAGAAGGTGAAGCCTCGCCCGCTTGAGGAAGGAGATATGGTGCTCAAGAGGAATTTCGAGCAAAAAGAGGGGCACGGCAAGCTGGCCACCATATGGTAAGGACCGTTCCTAGTAGCGGAGAAGATAGGGACCTTCACATACGTGCTAGCTACCATGGAGGGGCAACCAGTAGCCAAGACTTGGAATGCTATTCACCTAAGGAAATACCATAGCGAGTAAGGAGGTGTAAGCCGTAGGAATTTTGTAAGAGGTCAACGCCGTGGTCAAAGGCGCTTTTGTTGGAGTGGTAGTCAACACTCCTGTAAATGACTTCAGTAATTCAAGTCGCCACTGATCGATATGTTTTCATGATTACTAATCTAAGTTATTCTCATAACTCTCAACCGCTTAACATAGCCGCGAACCACTCGCATGCAACCGCCTACAACGCCATACTAGGGGCTAAACCGCCCCAGAGCGATATCAACGTGCCCAAGTTCCTAACTCGAACAATAAGTCACTACCTAAACCGCCATATTGGGGCAGAACCACCCCAGAGCAATAACTACGCGTCCAATTAAGTTCCTAACTTGAACAATAAGGGGCCATGCCCCCCCAACCCGGACAGGAACTATGTCGCCGAGTAGAGGGAATAACATAACATTTTACAAAGTTTCACAAGTAAAATCCCACCTCACAAGCCTGTAAGCCGCTTTCGAACGGCAGGGAGCGCTTACCTCGAAGAGGACGTTTCTTCCGCCCCCGAACCCCCCCCCCCCAACAAAGGAGAAGAAGTGGAAGCTAAGGCAATCGAAACCGCAAGTAAAAGTTCCAAACATCTAGAGATTGAGAAGAAATAGCGTAAGCATCATCCAAAACAAAATATTACAAAACCTCGCCCGAAGGCGGAATGTATCAAACGCCCCAAAAGGGAGAAAGCGATAAGAACAGAACACTTGGTTAAATTGCTGATTAAACTAGGAGGAGCCGCCCTCGGTGGACGCTGGCTAGTTGACTTCTTCCCCGGTGGTGGTCGCGGTGGCCACGGGCTGGTCTCCCACTTCGGAGTTGACATCATTGTCACTCCAAAACTCCACCGCATCCCAGACCGCATTCCGATCCCACAACATGTACGGGTGATCGCGGCGGAACAGGTGGCGGATAGAAGCTACCGTATCTCGCAGTAACTTCTGGTACTTAGCTTCATCCACCGCCTTGAATTCGTCCGATTCAAAGAAGGTTGCGCGAGCACCCTCCCTAGCCTCGCTAAGCTCACGTTCCCGCCGCGCTTCCAAATCAGCCACCCGGGCCTCCAACTCTCCCACCTTGCTCTGCAACCCTTTTTTCCGCTCGGCCGCCTCCCGCACCTTCTGTTGGGCCCCATCCAGCTCCTGGGCCGACTTCGACAGATCCCCCCTGGCGGTCTGCAACTCGTCGTCCTTCGCCTTTAAGGCCGCCTCCTGCTCCTTGAGGATCTCATCTCGCAGCTCCCGGCGGAAGCCTTCGCGCCCCTCCTTCACCTGCTCCTCGAGCGTGAGGATTTTGGTCTCGCGCTCACCCAAGTCATCGAGCAGGCGCTCGTTGGCCAAGATAAGTTGGCTTATCCCGAATTGAGCCTACGCCCGCAAAGCCAGTCAGTGCCACATACATATCGAATAGCAGAGATGAAAATAAGTCAAGTCACTCACCGCAAAGAAGCACCGAGCGGTCGTTCCAGCCAGATGACGGGTGTCAGAGGTTGTGGGGATGGTACCCGCAACGCGCATGTACTCACTCGGAACGGCGAACCCCTCGGCAATGGCATGGAGGGCGCGGCGAGCTGGCTCAGCCGAAGAAGTCACATGCGAGGAATACGCCGCGCTGGAAGTAAGGGTGGTGGTCTTCTTCTTTTTCTGACTGACCGGCGGCTCGGAGCGCTGGTCAACAAGGATCCCTTTCAGCTTTGGCTGATTCCCCGCAGACGGCTCATCCTGGACTTCCACCACTTCTAGTGGCCGCTTGTTCGCGGAACGGGTCACTCCCTGACCGCTGGGGACGGTTAGTTTAAGGGTCCCCGTGCGTCCCAGCGCCAGCTGCGACTGGGTGGAGTCGCCCCCGGTCCGCGGGCCCTCCGAAGCAGTTGGACCGGAGATAACAGCCGTGGGGGACCCGCTCGTTGCCACCTTAGGCGGCCTCGCTGAGGACGCATAACGCCGGATACCTGAAAAATGAATACATAAGTAAAGGCATGAGCAAGCTACATCCCATCAAAGTCTAGGAGAACTAACTAACCGTGAAAACGCTGCACAATCTCAAGAGCGTTATCATGCCCATGCGGGGGCAACCAAAACTGGACAGTCGAGATGATGCGGTCGACGTGCGGTCTCAGATGCTGCAGCTGCTTGACCCCTTCGTCCCAGTCATCTGTCTGCCCGAAGGAGAACGCGGTCAATGGCTCCACGTCCCCAGAGTACCATTTCCCGGCCGGGCGAGCAAAGAAGTACTCACTATACCACGGGGAATCCAGCTTTGGGGATCAATAGACGAACCCGATATTCTTCGACCGCCTTCGGGGTGACCAGCAGTTCTTTGAGCCGGTCATGGCATACAGCAGCCGAAAGGCGTCAAGGGACGGCTTCTCCTTTAAGCGGTCGCAAGCCGCGCGATAGCAGATAGAATGGAATACTATGGAGGGAGAAAGGCGGCTCAAGGAACAGTTAAGATGCAAGAGCACCCCAGTGAGAAGCGGGTCCAGCGGGAACTCCAACCCTAGCCGCATGTGCTCCGTAAAAATGGTGATCCACCCGACGGGGCAAGAGCCGCAACGACCTTCGGGGGATGGAGCCGCATACTCCCAGTCAGTGGGAAGCTGGTGCCTATGAAGCTGGCGGAGCACTTGGGTAGGAGAGTAAGCGGGTTTGTACTTAGGTCCGTATGAATAAACCGCATCAGGAACCTCGCTCCCCTCCCACATATCCGCATGCAAGCGCACTCGGTACTCACGATCAGCAACCGCCTGAAACGGATAAATCATAGGCGTTTCCGACAGAACTAACGAAGGAGAATCTGCGACCGAGTCCTCCCTGTCTGAGTCGCGAGGTGTGTGTACTGGCACGTTTTCCAAGGATAACTCCACCAGGTTGTCCCCAACCCGGGAGGTCGCTCCGCGTTCAACCAGAGACGTAGCCGTGTCGGTTAGCACGCCCACTCCTAACCCTAAAATGCAACCGTCAGGTCTATCTACACGCTCGCTCGCGACAACCGCATTACCACCCCCACACAGCAATTCAATACCCTCTGAGTCCCATTCTATGCCGGATAAACTTAAAGAGTGGGAGAAAGCGGGCATACCTGCTCCAGGGGCAGGACCGCCCACGCTGGCGGTTTTAGCGGAGGTACGTGCGGCCCCAGCGCTGACTCGAGGAGCGGCGACGTTGCCGGCGGCAGTGGCCGCCGCCGTGTCGGACGCGGTGGTCGTCGCCGCAGCGGAAGGAGTGTTGGTGGCAACGTCGGAGGCAGACGGCGGCGCTGAGTCACCGAAAAGGCCGCGGTTCTGGCTATCAGAGGGAGTAGTTGCTTGAGAAACCATCGCGGACAATTGTTTCCTCTTATTCTTCTTGTCTCGTTTCTGGGATCTTCTCAGGGAAGATAGAAATCGATGTCGTTCCACAGGGATTGAAGGATGAGTCTCCAGATAACGAGAGAGGGAGAACTTAGAGCACCGCGCAATTTTGAAATAAGGAGCAAGAAACGGAGAATGCGAAGATTCTTCTCAATAGAAACACTCGGGGTAATATAGCAGCAAAAGAGACTGATGTGACGGTTGAGTGCCCGAGGGAAAGCTTTAGGCCGCAAAATTCAAAAAGCGGGCAGGTGAAAGGACATTTTGCCTGCCCGGTGTCAGAGCACGGTAACCAACGCACAGTGATAGACCGTCATTTACACATGTTTTTACCCCCATTCTTACACCGTTTGAGGTGTTGATTCTCGTGTTTTAGGCCGATTTCACGCTAGGTTGTGCTTGTTTGTGATGTTTCAGGTCCTAGTTACGTGAATGAAGGCTTAGGAGCGAGTCTGGGGTCGATTGGACGAAGAACGGACGAATGGCGAGGTTTTTGGGGAGCTGCACGGGCAGACCAGGGAGGCTGCACGGCCGTGCACGTGAGCAATATGGCCGTGCGCCTTATGCCGAGGACACGCACGGGCAACCCCTGAAGCTCGCACGGTCGTGCACCCTGGCCGTGCGAGAGGGCTGAAGTTCGACTAAATGACACGCGGCGTTTTGAGTTGCACGGCCAGAATGGTGATATGCACGGCCGTGCACCCTGGCCGTGCGAGTCGGGATTTCCTGGTTTTAAGCCAAATTCCGAACCAAAGAAGCGGGAGAGCTGGGTTTTTGGATCCCAAACACCCAAGGGACGAACCCTAGAGAGAGAGAGCGACTTGGGAACATTCTTGGAGCTATTTTGGAGGATTTCTTCGCCATTGGAGCTCGGGAATCAAGCTTGGAGATGGAGATTGAAGATCTAGATCAGATTTCTGCAGTCTCTCTCTTCTCTATGGAGTAACTTCCCTTCACTTAGGTTTTGAGGAACCCTAGCTATGTTTGTTTGATTGGATGATTGTATGAGTACTCTCGCTTGATAATCTTGAGTTCATATTCAATCTATGCATGTTTTCATGATTCAATTCTGCTTTAGTCGAGATTATTGATTCTGCTTTGATTCTATGAGAGGGAATACCTGATTAGGTCAATAGAGCACCATAGATTGATAGTAGTGGATCGATTGCTTTAGTCGAGGGTTGATTCACTGCTTTGTATCGATTGAGAACCTCTTTCGATAGAGGGAGTCTAGTTCAGAACGCCTTGATCAGTTGTTCTAGAGAAGGATACGTCCCTCTAGGCAATTGACTCAAGAGGGCCTTGTTCCTTTAGTCGAGACTCAAGGTCTAGTCAAGGATTCTCCGCATTGTGAATGAAAGTGAAACAAGTTGGAAATCATCAATTGTTTGTCTGGCTAGTGGCTAGGGGGAATCATACCTAAGTGAGTTCCCAACCTGTAATTAGATTAACTTTAACTGTAGTTTGCTAGAGTAGTTTTAGTTCTTTCGTCTTGATCTGATTTGCTAAATAATAAACTGAAGCTGAGTAATAGTAACTCTAGAGACCCGTGGATTCGATATTTATCACTTGAGCCACTATACTGCAGTCTCATTCTGCGATTACACTTGGTCGCAGTGTGGTGTTGTGTCGTAGCGAGTCAAGTTTTTGGCGCCGTTGCCGGGGACTTTCTAGAGTATTAGGAAAGGCAGAAGTTTGTTACTTTAGCGTTTTTCGTTTCTTTTCTTTTCCACCCTTGCTTTTCACTTGGGTGTTTTTGTTTTTGTTGGTGCAGATCTGAATCATGGATCCTAATGGCTTCTCCAATCATTGGGAGTATCCACCACCATCTGGGTGGTATTACCCCGAGACTCCGTGGAGCAATCAAGGCGGAGAAGACTATGGATTCGGGTTCCAGTACCAACCCCCTTACTACGGAGAACAACTGGACCCCTGGGCATATCAAGAACAACCTCATTACCAAGAAGAATTTCTCCCACAACCAGAAGGGCCATTGGAGCTGGAGTTACCCATGGCGGCCTTCACGGGCCATTCTGCAGAGCCATGCTACACTCCACAGCCAGATCCACACTATGATTTGAGGCTTCTCATGGAGAGATCATGCTCCAGTATGGATCATTGTGTCCAGGCCTATCGTGAAACAGAGGGGATCCTCCTGAGCCTTAAGAAGAGCGTCGATGATCTTGAGCGATCTTGGGCGCAACCTGCTCCAGATCACCCTTCTGCTACCATACAAGAAGATGAGGAGGAAGAAGAAGGCTACAAGGACATTGTGGAGCACACTGAAGTTGTCACGGAGAGCTCCCGTGATGATCATGATCAGGAGTGTCATGTCGTAGCCGACCACACCTTCCCACACCCCAAACTGAGCTTTGAAGAGGCGGGCATGAGTTCGGAGATGCAAGAAGATCTCATGAAAGAAATTGCTTGGCAACTTGCTCTCCAATCCGTGCTAGAAGAAGAAGAGCAAGAAAGGGTGCAGAAAGAAGTTGTGGAGGATGGCGAAAGTGAAGCTGGAGAAGTTCTTGATCATTTCCCAGGGGTGATACCACATGAAGAAGGAAGGGAGGTTGAAGAAGCAATTGGCGTCCAGACTGAGGACGAAGTTGAGGTGGAAGAGGCTTGCACCGGCCATGAGTTACATGTGATATCTCCACCAAACTTCGAGGAACTGCTTAGCAAGGACCCATTTGCAGTGTCTCTTTGCCAGACCAAGGCCACATCGACATCGGTCCCTCTTGGTGGACGCGATGGTGGTCAATCGATGCTGTCATATCTGGTTTGGGGCAATGAGACGAGAGAAAAGAAGAAGAGGTCTCGAGGGTGGAGACGTTATCTGCATCAAGTGCACGAGCTTCCATCACCTGTCATACCACATGCTCGTGACTTGAGACTCCACCTCATCGACGAGAACCTCAACTTCAAGGAGGTTTTGGGGTGGACCGAAACTTAGGAGCCATCGTCCGGCTCACGACGTGAAAGAAGCGCTTGTTGGGAGGCAACCCAACCAGTCGGTTTGCATTTCTTTCTCTATTTCTCTTCGGTTGAGTCAGTTTTGTTCTTTGATTTCAGAGTCAATAATTCAACCTTTGTGAGATTTTGTGTGGTGTTTGTGTTTCGACTACTTTGTCCTCCTGGAATGCACCGCCTTCCCCGTCCACAATCATTCACCGTTGATATGGTAACTTCGTTCTACCCTCCTTATCTTTCCTCCATTGAGGACAATGTCGTGCTTAAGTGTGGGGGGATGTTCGATTATGTATGTGTGTGAATGTTTGACTGTTTGTGTCTTGGAGCCTAGTCCACTGTCCAAATTTCGATTTGAGGGCTCCAAGTACGTGTTCCATGCAATTGCCTGCTCAGTATGCTTTGAATTGACAGTCTTTATAGTAATATGCAACCTAGGGAGGTAGTGTAGCACTATGGAGGATGTTGATGCATTTAAGATGTCTCATTTCTTCTTCATATTGTGTTGGTTGATTGAGTGAATTAGTGATCTTAGGACCCCTGAATTGTGTGGTGTTGTGGACTCTCTACCTGTCATGGACTCTTGTTTCATGTTTTGAGTTTAACAGGTGCTCGAAAAATGTGCTTTAAAATAACGTCTCCCGTGCGAATAGAGCGAAAGTGTGTAAGGGGAGACGAGAATTCGTTCCCAATTTTCACCTACTACCTCCAGCCCCCTTACATGTCTTTCCCCCGCACGAGGCTCGAGACACCCGCTCCTGGCATGGCCGGTAAGAGCCGGGCTCCCGCAAAACCTCTGCTAGGTGGGAGCCCCCATTTTCTGAAAAGCAGGTTGGGACCCTTGAAAAAAAAAAAAACAGAAAACAAGCAAAACAGAAAGAAAAGGGGTTCCAACCGTCTTCAAAAAGAAAATAAGAGCACCTTGAAAAATGTGAGTCCATGATCTTTTGTTTTTGAGAATCTCTTCATCCACAATTCATTTGTCCTCTGTTCACTATTTGCCGTGATGCCGACTCGCCGAAGAAGTTATGAGATGACTTGTGCGTCGGTTGACCTCGTAAGTTGCTAAATGATCTAGGAAGTCATCTACCTACGATCTGGGTTGTTTGTTGCTATAGAGGTCTGGAGAGTTGCATTGGTTTGAGTTAGGTTTGCTTGGGGACAAGCAAACGGTTAAGTGTGGGGGAGTTTGATAGACCGTCATTTACACATGTTTTTACCCCCATTCTTACACCGTTTGAGGTGTTGATTCTCGTGTTTTAGGCCGATTTCACGCTAGGTTGTGCTTGTTTGTGATGTTTCAGGTCCTAGTTACGTGAATGAAGGCTTAGGAGCGAGTCTGGGGTCGATTGGACGAAGAACGGACGAATGGCGAGGTTTTTGGGGAGCTGCACGGGCAGACCAGGGAGGCTGCACGGCCGTGCACGTGAGCAATATGGCCGTGCGCCTTATGCCGAGGACACGCACGGGAAACCCCTGAAGCTCGCACGGCCGTGCACCCTGGCCGTGCGAGAGGGCTGAAGTTCGACTAAATGACACGCGGCGTTTTGAGTTGCACGGCCAGAATGGTGATATGCACGGCCGTGCACCCTGGCCGTGCGAGTCGGGATTTCCTGGTTTTAAGCCAAATTCCGAACCAAAGAAGCGGGAGAGCTGGGTTTTTGGATCCCAAACACCCAAGGGACGAACCCTAGAGAGAGAGCGACTTGGGAACATTCTTGGAGCTATTTTGGAGGATTTCTTCGCCATTGGAGCTCGGGAATCAAGCTTGGAGATGGAGATTGAAGATCTAGATCAGATTTCTGCAGTCTCTCTCTTCTCTATGGAGTAACTTCCCTTCACTTAGGTTTTGAGGAACCCTAGCTATGTTTGTTTGATTGGATGATTGTATGAGTACTCTCGCTTGATAATCTTGAGTTCATATTCAATCTATGCATGTTTTCATGATTCAATTCTGCTTTAGTCGAGATTATTGATTCTGCTTTGATTCTATGAGAGGGAATACCTGATTAGGTCAATAGAGCACCATAGATTGATAGTAGTGGATCGATTGCTTTAGTCGAGGGTTGATTCACTGCTTTGTATCGATTGAGAACCTCTTTCGATAGAGGGAGTCTAGTTCAGAACGCCTTGATCAGTTGTTCTAGAGAAGGATACGTCCCTCTAGGCAATTGACTCAAGAGGGCCTTGTTCCTTTAGTCGAGACTCAAGGTCTAGTCAAGGATTCTCCGCATTGTGAATGAAAGTGAAACAAGTTGGAAATCATCAATTGTTTGTCTGGCTAGTGGCTAGGGGGAATCATACCTAAGTGAGTTCCCAACCTGTAATTAGATTAACTTTAACTGTAGTTTGCTAGAGTAGTTTTAGTTCTTTCGTCTTGATCTGATTTGCTAAATAATAAACTGAAGCTGAGTAATAGTAACTCTAGAGACCCGTGGATTCGATATTTATCACTTGAGCCACTATACTGCAGTCTCATTCTGCGATTACACTTGGTCGCAGTGTGGTGTTGTGTCGTAGCGAGTCACACAGCCACGTGTATAAAGTGTTTCCACCAGGAAAACCCGTAAGGCGGTCGGACCGCTGCTTAGGCAGAAGCAACCCTAGGTCTCTGGCGACCAGGGGCAGAATAGGACAAGGAGGAGAAGCAAACCGCTCAACTAGCTGAGAGCATTATAGGTAGCCGCCAAAACCCTAGACTTTTCCCGCCTAAGGGGCAATTGTTGGGCCGCATAGTTGAGCGTGTTTGGGCCTCGGGCCCAAGAGAAGCGAGTCGGAGTTAAAGGCCCAATGAGGAGGCCAGGCCCGATCGAAAGACCGAGTCAGCGGGCGGTCCATGATCGACTGCGAACCCGAGGAATAAGATAAGGGCGCCTGACATAAAGCAACTGAGTAGCGCAGAGGGGCAGAGAGCCGTTGAAGATGCGTATCTGGTGTCAGGCAAGACTGAGCATTTATTGCCAGCCACAGGCGGCCTGCAGAAAGGCTGAAAGCCTGCCCAAGACGCCTGACATTCCCCAAAAAGCCTGAACGGGCGCCCGACCAGGTCTGGGGCGCCCGACACAGCATTTAATGCCCCAACCACCCTTTAACCAGGTATAAATAGAGGGTGAGTGCATTAATGGTAAGGCCAACTACTATTCATCTCTCTACATAAATTCTGATCTTCCCACTTCTCTCTCTAACTTAAGCTTCGGAGAGTGTCCCGGGCGAACCGCCCCGGACCGCTGTTTTGCAGAGTATCAGGAGTGCTCCCCGACATCCAAGATCAGGCTCCTCGCCCCAGCTCCACAAACCGCCTAGTATCTACTAGGCACAAACAACTTAGATCTGGCACATCAATACAACATTTAATAAATGAGGACTTTTTTAATTACTGACAGGGGTAGATTGGGTATTATGAAAAATTATAAACAATACAAACCATACAAAGTACAAACTATAACGACAAAACGTACAAACAAACATACAAATAATACAAACTATACAAACAATACAAAATATAAAAAGTGGAGAAACAACTAGGTTGACTTTGGATGCTCCATCCCTATATAGAGGGGCACCGTCCGAAAGCCAACCCGGTTGTATTTTAGACATACAAACATGGTTGACAAAAATGACAAACTAGATCGGCAAATCATACAAAATAGAAAAACACTCGGGTTGACCATCTCTATGTAGAGGGGTTACGTAAAAAAGTCAGCCAGGTTGTTTTTTCTAAATAAAAAACATTACAAACATGGTTGCCAAAAGTAACAAAGCTTACACACGTTACAAAAGAAACCGACAAACATTACAAAATAAAAAATCTTACAAACATTACAAAATAAACTGACAAATATTACATATTATACTAACAATACAAAAAAAAACACTACTTACAATATAAATCGATAAAATTATATTACAAATCAATGAATACAAAGTATACAAATTATAAAATAAATTATACAAATTAGACAAACAAATATTACAAATTACAATGTGTACAAATTCTTCATATAACATTACAAACATAATAGATAAAAATGACAAACTAAAATAATAAATGATACAAACCAAATAATAAACAATACAAACGCTGTCTTTAAGGGCTGAGATCGACTTAGACGATTTAGACAACTAAGACAAGTGAACAAGGGACCTCTCACAATAGCAAGGAGATAGACTCTAAAACAACCTGCAAGACAGAGAAAGAACATGATGAAGGATCATATATCAATCTACACATAATATAATACGCCGAATGGAAAAACGGGAGCCCCATTTCAAATTTCCTGCAACGAGAGTGAATGTAGGAAAGACATTTTGGTCTTCACAATTACTTTTTTTTATTCATTAATAAGACACGTACTGGGATACGAACCATGACCATTTTAAAGAAAAACAAGGATCATAACCAATCACACTAAGTACATTTGTTGTATCTTTTTAAATTAAAAACATATAATAGCAGGGAGTAAAAAACCGTTCCCCCATTTCAAATTCCCTGCTCCATGAGCGCTTGTAGGAAGGGTAGAATAGAGAGTGTCAATTTTTTTCTCTTTCCTCTGTGGAACGGGCCAACTTACCGTACACATGCAGATTTAAACGGGTCCAGGAGTGTCAATTTTTTTCTTTAAGCCCTTTTATTTCTCCGTGGTGATAAAATATATATGAAAAGGCAAAAACAATACTTCTTTTTATTGCTAAAAAAAAATTTAACAATAAACTAATGCATCATATTTAATGGGCTAACCGCTAACCATAAAATAAAAGAGTTGAATGAGCCTGACCTACACAGAATTTGGCCATCAAGTAGAACAAATGAACATCATTGGTTTGACATTCTAAAACAAGCTATTTTCTCTGGCATAATATATATTATGCTATTATTTTATATCTTAGTGGCTAAAATATAATGTATTTTAAAGTTATTCAATGGTTCAACCTCGACCAACCCAATTAGTCCAATTTTTATCATTTCAAATATATATTATATACTTATTTGATATCATAATTATCAAATTATAGTGTATTTTATAGGGAATCGTTTGGTATTTGTTAGTAAAAAAACTAAACAGAAAGATCTATTTGGTTATTTTAAACATTAAAACGATCCTAAACATTTACAGTTCCTTTTGAATTTCTATGGTTTTATTCCCGAATAAGTATTGTGCAAATGGCGAATTGTAGTCATCTCTTTTCTTTCACTATTTTTTATTTTCAAATAGAAAGTTTAAAAGTAAAGAATAATTAGAATTTGGCATGAGTCGGTCAAACATGCTGAATTTCAAGTTTTGGCCCGTTTTGATCAAGTCTAATTTATAATTACATGGTTCCATGATACCCGATAAAAATCTCAATCTAAACCAGTTTGGCAGGTGAGTCCGTGTTTACCACCATTTTTTAGGGATACGACAATAGTGGTTCCTATCCCAAATCGTGTTGTTCGTTCTTGATTTCCTTAGATTTTATCATGGTCTGACAAAAACCAGAAAGCACAATGACGAAAAGATGAAAGTTTTATAAAGCAAATTAATCGGCCAACGAGCCGAGTAAAAGCTAGCAACGATTGTGAGATGCTCATTTCTCGAAAACCGATGGGATAGGCAATTTTTTATTCGATTTTCTGGAATTCGGTTTCTATAAAACTTACTCCACCTCATCATATTACCAGAAATAATATTGTTTCACAAGGGCACAGATACTTGATTTTGGTTCATAAGGCCGATTTTTGATTCGTTGCATCATTCATGTCTCTTTTCTGCTAAAATTCACTATTTTTATCACGTGTTTCCTAAAAAAAAATTATACAACAATAAGTGTTGGGTATGGATTAATATGCCTACACGACTATAAACGGGCCCAAGCCCACCGCAAGGCGTCCTGGGCCCAAGCCCACTCAAGGAAGCCCAAACCCTATATAAGGAGGCCTAACTCTCCGAACTAAAGGATCCTCTCTTCCCTTCCCACACTCTTACTCTTAGGTCTCTCTCTAAACTCTCTCTCTCTCTCTATACTATAAACCGCATACTATATCGTACTAACTTGGGCGTCGGAGCGTAGATCCCGGGGGCCGCCCCCCGCCTCACAGGTTCTTCCACTCCCGAGGAGATCAGACGAGAGAGTCCAGATCAGAGCCCCATAACCGCCTAGTACATTCTAGGCTCAAACAATTTGGCGCCCACCGTGGGGCATCGATCTGGAACTCTAATGTTTGGTTTCTGAAAGAGGGAAGGAAACAACTCCTCCACCAATTACCAGCGCCAGCTACAACGGCCAAAACCGCCCAGAGCTGCCGGAGCAAAACAAAAATAGAAGGAAAGGAGCTTTATGTTGGAGAAAAGAGGGGTGAATAAAGCAAGCAGAAGCTTGGGACAAAATGGAAGAAATCATATCATCCCCACAAAGTTCAAGGGACGGAAACAACTAGTAGCTAGATCTTCATTATTGCCAGGGGCTTTCTCTTCGTCTCGCCCCAAAGAGAAGAAAACAAAATCGGCGGTCGCCACCACCACCACCGGCGGTACAACCGGTCACTCGGTGTCGCCAGTACAACTTGTCGCCATCAACGATCGTTGTCTCCTTGCTCATACCTGCCAGCATTGACATCACCTCTGATCATCTCGGATCTGCGAAAATGGAAAGAGGAAAAAGAAGAGCTCAAGGAAGAAAAGCCTGTTTCATCTCCGCCGTGCAGCGCGTCGTCTTCACCGGTCGTCGCCCAGCCACTCACCTCCGCCGGCAAAGCTCGATGCAGCCGCCAGTTGCCGCGCCATTGCTAGTCCTCGCCGTAGTCACCAGTAGCCGCCCAGCTGCTCGTTAACGCCAGCGCCGACGTTTTCTTCCCTCTGTGTTCATCACCATCACCAACCAGCCAGAAAACAACGAGGCAGCAAGCCAACAATTCAGATTCTGGTCACCGGGGTTGCAAGCACCACCGACGTTCGACGGAAAAAGAAGAGGTCTTGTCGTGGTCACCATCATGGTTTTTCCCAATGACGCCGAAAGTAGAGAAAGTTCCTTTGCTCTTTGTCAGAAAAAGCAGACAGACACAGATATTGAGGAGAACAGTTATCGAGGCAGAATGGATGGGAAACGCTCAAGAAGAAGGGACTCAGCGTCCAAAAAGGGTCAGCCGACATTCTCCACGCTGAATCACTACCCTAGCCCGCTAAGGAGGACCAAACCGCCAAGGCCCACATCCTACATGACAGACCGCCAACAAAGCTTCAGGATGGGCCCGCCAAGTAACAACCGCGTCCCACCTCAAGTTTCTCAACGCTGGCCCAACTTCAACGCAGTGCCACCCCCACAAGTGGACCGCCCCGCTTTGCAACTAGCCAGATCCGGCCCCCAGCACGACCCAGCCACATCATGACCACCACAGTGTCGGACCTGCTTCATATTTAGTTGCATAAAGCGGTCCCTCCTCACGTCGAGTGGGCCGCCGCCATTGGGCCAGGTCTGCTTCCATTCAGCTTCGTCAGCCCTTAAGCAAAAACAACTTCCAATGAGATTCGAACTCGCACCACGCTTCAAACAAGGAAGAATGCAAACCATCGAGCTACACAACCGCTTGATGCTACAAAAACGACTGCCCAATATTTATATCAAGCCAAGATTCAACATCTTCAAGTAAAGCCCAACGCCTTCTTCACGCGGACCGCTTTCGTCCAGCCCATCGCCCGCCTACCACTAGACCAGTCCACGAACCGGCCCGCTCAAGCCCAATGCGGCCCGCCTCTAGCCCAAAGAGCATCTCCCACTTTGGCGGCCCAGACTCCAGCGGCCCGCGCCTCCTCTCTCCACATCTGGACCGCTCAAAGAAAGACGAGACACGTTCAGCAAAAAAAGTAGAGAACTGCCTCTGCCAAGCTTCGAACCAATGACCACAACCAAGAAAGTACAAGGCGCTCACCAGCATACCAGGATGATTAATCATGATTCAATTCGGTACGCTATGTATTTATCATGATGCAAGCCCATCTCAGGCTGACCACCTTCCAATCGACTCACTCTGCCTCCACCACAAACATCTCCAACGATTTGGGCCGCCTACCATTAGCCTGCACGAACCGCCTCCCATTTCAGTCCAGTCCACCGCGCAAGCCCATCTCCAATTGTGCAACGCGGGCCCGTCTCCAACTTGCGGCCCGCGTCTCGTCATTGAAGCCCAAGTGAGCCGCAGACAGCCCATCAGGACTAGCACGCTCCATCTCCTTCAGTTGTGCAACGCGGGCCCGTCTCCAACTCCGGCCCGCGTCTCGTCATTGAAGCCCAAGTGGACCGCAGACAGCCCATCAGGACTCCAATTAAAAAAGAAATAGGAACGCCTCCACCAACCTTTGAACAACCGACCTTTAATTAATTAGCAGAAGCGCCAACCACTACACTACAAGGAAGGAATGCTAATCAACAAAGGCGGTCAATACTTAACCGCCCTCCAACTTATCCAAAGCTAAGTTACTTTTAGAGATATATATCTTATGCAAAGCGGTTCATTACTATTATGCTAGGCGCTCTCTATGCTATGTTCAAACATTAAATATATTGCACCCTAGACACTTGCATCTTTCTTGGATACTCAAAGACTCACGCCTCCGACCTCCGGGTTAGGCTCGAAGACTCCGCCTCTGAGCGATGCTCCCTCCGGGGAATGCTTCCCGCCTCCGAGCGGTCCCCCCTCTGGGGAATGACTCACGCCTCCGACCTCCGGGTTAGGCTCGAAGACTCCGCCTCCGAGCGATGCTCCCTCCAGGGAATGCTTCCCCGCCTCCGAGCGGTCCTCCCTCTGGGGAACGATTCATGCCTCCGACCTCCGGGTTAGACTCAAAAACCGCCTCCGAGCGATACTCCCTCTTGGGAATGTTTTTCGCCACCGAGTGATGCTCCCTCTAGGGAATGCTTCCCGCCTCCGAGCGGTCCTCCCTCTGGGGAATGATTCACGCCTTCCGCCTCTGGACAAGGCTCGAGCATCGCTCCGCGGGCTAGAGACGGAGTGTCTACCATCAAGCAAGAAGGCGGAGCGCCTCTCATAGGATGAAAGACTAAGGCGCTTCCCAGGAATCCGAGGAGCGATGCGCTTCCCAAGAAGCCAAGGGAGCAACGCCCTTCCCAGGAAACCGAAGAAGCGATGCGCTTCCCCGGAAGCCGAAGGAGCAACGGGCTTCCCAAGAAGCGAAGGAGCAATGCGCTTCCCAGGAAGCCAAGGGAGCAACGCGCTTCCCAGGAAGCCGAAGGCGCGAGGCGCTTTCCAGGAAGTCGAGGAGCGATGCGCTTCCCAGGAAGCCTAAGGAGCAAAGCGCTTCCCAGAAAGCCTAAGGAGCAAAGTGCTTCCCAGGAAGCGAAGGAGCAAGACGCAAGCGGAGGAGCGATACGCTTCTCAGGAAGCCGAGGGAGCGATGCGCTTCTCAGGAAGCAAAGGAGCGATGGGCTTCCCAAGAAGCCGAAGGCGCGTGGCGCTTCCCAGGAAGCCGAAGGAGAAGCACACCCCAGGAAGCTGAAGAAGGACTAAGCTTTCCAGAAAGCTGAAAGACTAATGAGCTTCTCAAAAGGCGAAGTACTAAGCTTCCTAGAAGAGAACAGTTGATCTTGCCTCACACAAGACATTAACAAGACACATGAATTCCCGACAACATGGACACGACATTGCTGAGACACGAAACAAGAGCGTCTTGAGTTAAAACTCTCAAGCCATGGGGGCCACCCTACCTAGGTCGCAATTATGGTCTACTAGCGCTAACAACAATGGACTAGCGAAGGAACTCTTAACAACTTGAGAGCTTTAGTTCAAGACATCGAAAGATAAGCAAGGGGCAGAAGAAATGATCACGCAACTCGCAAAAGGGGCAAACCGCATCATACGGATTCGCAAGTAAGGCAAATTAATACACGATTAACGCATTATATTACTCCTTCCATTCTTACAGAATACAAGAAGTAAATGGGCAATTGTTGGGTATGGATTAATATGCCTACACGACTATAAACGGGCCCAAGCCCACCGCAAGGCGTCCTGGGCCCAAGCCCACTCAAGGAAGCCCAAACCCTATATAAGGAGGCCTAACTCTCCAAACTAAAGGATCCTCTCTTCCCTTCCCACACTCTTACTCTTAGGTCTCTCTCTATACTATAAACCGCATACTATATCGTACTAACTTGGGCGTCAGAGCGTAGATCCCGGGGGCCGCCCCCCGCCTCACAGGTTCTTCCACTCCCGAGGAGATCAGACGAGAGAGTCCAGATCAGAGCCCCATAACCGCCTAGTACATTCTAGGCTCAAACAATAAGCTATACACCACATTACATTATCAAATTTCATACCTCACCTTCCTCCGGCCAAGTGGCGGGGCCACACTAGTTAGTGATGAGATTTGATAATGGATTCCACAGTTACAATTCCGGAGCACCCGCTCCCCTGCGCCTACGACGACCGCTGGGCCGCGCTCAAATGGGCCGCGGCCCACGCCGCGGGATCCGG
Organism: Linum trigynum; assembly: GCA_964030455.1. Classification (NCBI taxonomy): domain Eukaryota; kingdom Viridiplantae; phylum Streptophyta; class Magnoliopsida; order Malpighiales; family Linaceae; genus Linum; species Linum trigynum. The sequence goes on from OZ034817.1 coordinate 1,639,473, forward strand.
CCTGGAGGAGTGGCTGAACTCGGGCGTCGATTTCGGAAGGGTTTTCGTGGCCGGGGACAGCGTCGGCGCCAACATCGCCCACCGCGTCGCCATGAGGAACGCTGGGGAGAATCTGATTGAGCTGCTCGGGGCTGTGCTTGTGGATCCGTTCTTTTGGGGTAGGACCCGATCGGGGATGAAGCGGGTCGGGCCCTGCCTGTCAGGTTGTGGCGGCTGGCGAATCCGGGTTCGGAGAAGAGCGGGTTGGATAACCCGGAGATAAACCCCGCCGACGACCCGAAGCTGTCGGGTCTGGGTTGACGGCGGGTGCTGGTTCTGGTGGCGGAGAAGGACACTATATGAAGGACAGAGGGAAGCTTTACTGCAAGACGCTGGGGAAGAACGGGTGGCCAGGCAAGGCGGAAAAGATGCGGAGAGGATGAACCGCATCGTTTCCTTTTTGAATCGGTTAGGTAGCGGCTCTTTATAAAACAAGGTTCAGAAAACCGTACCGAAGTTTATACCGAAAAATTGCGGTAGGGTATTTCGTACTACAATCGTAATTTAACCGTGATTAAACCGTATCCTATCGCTAAAAGTGCTTACCATTTTGCATCTGGTATCCTCGCGAACAGCAGTGGGTAAGAACTTGAGATACCTCAACGTCTTTAGGAAACAGTTAGACATGAGATCGTAAGGATGACTAGACTTTAGAATCTTTATCGCGTAGCAATGTAAAACCCCATAGCTCTCCCGCCAAAAAAAAACCTTTAAATCCTATCCACGACTACGAGAGCCCCAAACTTTGATATTCAAGATAGGCAAGGTAAGCAAAACATGACTTGCACATCAGTCTTCGCCGGTACCAATACCATGGCAATGAATGGGAGAGAGATAAATAACTTGATTCGCTTTCTACAGTACAAAACTACTATATGTCACTAGTATTGTATTAGGGTACAAACTCAGCATCAGTCTCCATAGTACATCCGAGGCCGAGAAGCAAGCAATTCTCCCCCGGGGGTTTGCGATGCTTCAGCTTCGAAGAACCGCCAAGATAGAGAGAGCACTTCATTCTCCTAGTGGCTGTTGGGGAACTTGGCTTCATATTCATGGGGAGGCTGCAAATTCGCATCGAGCAAAAATACAAACGAATAGGACTAAGGCATCTTAACCCTGAATATGTAAATGAGGATAAACAACTATGGATTACCATGAAAGTTGCTGAGATTGATCGTCGAGCAAACCACCTCATATGCATTGCAGCCTGAGCTCTGGCGGCTGCTTCCACGGTATCGAACCGTAAATACACAAACCCTGCACTATTCCTGTAAAAAAAAAGGCAGATAATAAATGAGACTAACAAGTTTTCACACAAGCTGACACTGAGGGGAAAGTAGAGACAGAATCATATAGCACACTTCTTTCCTTCTGTAGCAAATATTTTAGGGACTTGATCGAAACTTAATGCTAATCCACCACCATAGATGTCAATACGGTCGATGAATCATAATTAAGCTCGGAATTCATAGTATTTTCCTTCTTAATTGGTTAATTAGACACTGCCATCTTTAAGCACCCAAACCAATTAGTCAATAAAGAAATATCTCATTCAATCTCGCGTAACCCAACATGGTAGTTTCTAAGATAATCATCTCATACCTTTTAAAATTGCAGTTTTCAACATAAAGCATTCATTGAACATTGAAAGTGAGGCACCTAAGAAGTTTGCTTTGCTTACTTCTCAACATATATATGTTTCACGTGACCATATTTTGAACATTCTTCTTCAACATCGTCCTTTATGTCCACATCAAAATCTGGTTCAGTCTGTGAAGAGATATTAGCAGATATATTAGGGTTCACCCAGCTATAAGTTTTGTATAAAATTGAAGGAGAAGAGAAGAAAAGAATCCACATACCTCGGTGGAAGGATCAAACATGTTTTTCAACAGTAAGCACTCACTGGGGTTTCCAATAGATTCATAGGCTGGAGAAGGTAGGACATGCACTGGAAGAGCTCCTCCAAGTGCGGGATGACCGTTCACTTGCAAGGCCATGGTTTGTGAATTTTGAGCAGAGCCATTAAGCATAGTCACCCCAAGGGAGCCAGAGATACTGGAGAAAGAAAGATAATATTTTAGTGCTTAAATAATACTCACAAAAAGCGAGTAAGCCATATATATTAAGGATGGTAAAGAGACCTTGTGGCAATGCCAGAGCGATCCAGCTTCTGCATGAGCATTGCTCTCGATTGAGCATTTAAGGACTGCAAGATAAAACTAATACGAATTAGTCGCAAGACACTTGTTGAAGTTCCACACCCAGATGATAGAAGTAACTATTAATACCAATCAGAAAATATGTGAAATTCTCAGCCATAGAAAACATATGGACAGTCAACGCATGACTTATACAACAGGGAAAAGGTAAAGAGAGGACTCAGCTTTGCAATAACTGAGGTTACAGGTGAAACTTTAACCATAACTAATTCAGTCAGGTGTAAAGTATAACAAGGACCACGTCCGACTTTGTTTGTGTTTTGCTATGATATAGTATGCTTTGTGTCTATGAATTGAGAAGATAATACATGTATATTTATTTCAAGGGTAAAGCAAAATAAACTGACCAAACCACCACCATCATCGTCATCAAAGTCAGCAGATTTAGCCCCAGGATCTTGCTGCCCTCCATGTTCTGTGACAGAGGAAACCTGGCATATACAACAGTAAGAGAGGAACTTGTTAAAGGCTTATAAACAAAATCTTCCTATAAATTGGTCGAATTCATAAATTATCTGCAAAGTGGTGTATATCCTAAGGTTTAAGCCAACCTTCAAGGTCCGACCAGCAATCTCCAACTTCCCATTTAAATGTGTCTGTGCTTCCTTTGCACTTTCAACTTGAGCAAACTGCAGGATAAAAACCATTACGATAATGCCAACTGGGATGAACCAACCATCGAACAAATTAGAGGCTTTCACTCACTTGAACAAACCCAAATCCTTTGCACTGTCCTGTTTCAAGGTCAAGGGGCAGCTGAACAAGCTCCACAGTTCCGAATGGCTCAAAAAGCTGACAAATTACCATCCAAGAAAGATGAGGCGTTACCAGATGATGAAAGGTAGCAGCTCTTACTAAATACGAGGCATAATTAGCACTAACGAAATCAAACTATATATATTCAACCATTACCTGTCTCAGCTGCATTTCTGTCATGTTGAAGTGCAAATTGCCGACATATAGTTTCCTGTCCACAGGTCCATAGGGGCCAGTAGCTGCACCTGTAGCATTTGACTGAACAAGATTCTTTTCAGCCTCAGAAGGTTTCACCATCACAGGTTGTCCAAAAAGTGGCTGGCCAGAAAGAGCTATTGCCATTGGAACAGACATCACGTCATAGAACTCGATATACCTGCAGGTACCACATATAGTCACTAAATTGTTAGAACAAAATCAAATAAACAAATCTGAAGTAGAACTTACAGAGCATCTAGTAAAGAGATGAATAGAAACTAAAACCGAGTGCAGAAAGCTCATTGCTGATTTTCTTTCTGCAAATCTGATTTCCATATAATAGAATTTGTTAGCCAATACAGGAAAAAGTAACGTAATCACTAACCAAAATAAAGCAAAATAAAAAGTTGTAACCTGACATAAACAAGAAAGATAAGTGATGTAAAAATAAAGGCCTTTTCCAGTTTAACAAGTGCAGAGGAAATTGCTGAGAAAAGAGTGAAGGAGCTCCAGTGCAAGCTATCCTCACAGACCAGAAATAAGTGTTGAAGATACCATTCACATCATAAGAGGCATGATTTAAAAAGAAAAGGTGGAAAAAGAGGTTTCAGAGGTGTTCTTGTCCCACTTCTATTACAATTTCTCTCAGCAGATGAGAAACCAAAAACTTAGCAGGGAGACAAAAACAGAGAGTAGAGAGCTCGTATGAAATTGTTTCTAGGAGGACCAAGAATCTATGACAGCAAATTTATTGTCTTCACCTGGAAACACTCATCAAGGAATAAAAAAAAAGAAACAACAAACTTAAGTGTATGTCATCTACCTTGAGTGCGCAGCATGAATTGATTAAACATGAGTGCAAGGTATTCCCATCATCCATCATCATTATCGCATTGCTAGTGCATTTAAGAATACAGTTAAACTTGATTCTTGTAAGCAATATGCTGATAGTTTATTAGAGCATAATAGGACTTATGAATTTAGAATTTACATACCCAACTCCTTTTGATCTCCTTGAGTTCCTGTCCATTATCAACCTAACATCCCTCACCTGAAAATTTAAGGATATAAACGGTTGGTGATGATGAAGATACAATGAGCACCATAATGGCAAAACACTTCAAAGGCATCCAAGATATTGCTGCAACCAATTTCTGGATGGTCCATAAATTTAACAAAAAGTTAACTCAATTGCAAGGATCTTAAACTCAACTACACATCTAGGATCATGATATACAATAAAGTCCTCAACAGATGACAAAGAACCGAAGTGGCGGAGTTAAAAACCACTATGACATAACAACACAGCTGACAGTGACCAAAGAAGGTTTTCCAAATGGCAACTGTCAATACCTGCACCCAAGCAGCAATTGAATAAACAGCTCAATGCATAAGAAAGAAGATATGACACAAAAACAACCACAAACTCACAGCCTATGAGATATTGGCAGAAGCAAGTATGATCAGCAAATTAACCGAAAAAAGTTCACTAACCTTGCCTGCCTTGGAGAAGAACTCATACACATCTCTCTCCGTAGCCTTCAAAGGCATCTTCAAGATATTCCAAAACAAAATAAGTTCTAGTATTTTGGACGAGAATGTCATTCTGCAATGTGATTCTACAGAAGGAAGTCTGATCATATATCCCTACCTGATAGGCAAATACAGTTCTCTGATCCCTCTCAGGGTCAGCTTCAGGCTCCACAACTTCTTTCTTGTCTTTAACCCTCCTGTCACCAAAAGAAAAAAATACAGCTCCAAGGAATAATAAGAATACAGCCACAGTAGCAAACGACCATAAGCAGCATTAGTTGAGCCTGCATAGGCACAATAAAATAGCCATAGCCAGCCGATAACCATTGCCGACACAGCTGCAGAATGTGAAACATCTATTTGGGTCTACACTTTCTTAAATGGAGACCCAAGTTTAAGCAGTCAAGTCAGGTAACCTCATAGTTCCCAAAGTACGTGTAAGCCTATGGTGACAGAGAGAAACCTACAAGTTGTACAATCAACCATTACAATCTTCGACAAGTTCAGAACTTTTCACATAAGAAGTAAAATACCCAAATTGAAAGCCACCAAGGCGGCAATTCAAGACCTCACAGCAGGATTCCAAATCACAAACCAATAATAACGAACAGAGAAATCAAATAAAAATGGGCAGGCACCTGCTACCGCTGTCTCGCAGCTCAACTTCCCTTTCTCTCTCCCGCACTTCCTTCTCCCGATCACTGTACCGACTCCTGCTTCTTTCCCTCCTTGACTTGCTCCTGCTTCGGCTTCTGTCCCTCCTGCTCTTGCTCTCGCTTCTACTCCTCTCCCTCTTGTCCCTTCCTTCCTCTCGCTCCTTATCCATCCTTTCCCTCCTCTCCTTCTCCTTCTCTCTGTCTCTCCTCTCCTTCTCCTTATCTCTGTCCTTCTCTCTATCTCTGTCCCTGTCGCGGCGGTGTCGATCCTTCTCCCTCCCGTTCTCCTCATCGTCGCCGCCTCTCGATCTCTTCCGGCTCGCCGTCGCGTCCTCGTCGGCTGTATCCCGCTTTCTGTAACTCCGCTCGGTCTTCTCCGCGCCTTCGCGCTTGCTCTTCTTGGCGCTCCCGTCTCCACCCTCCGCTTCTTCGACGGTCTTCTCCAGATACTCGATCTCGTCAAAATCCATGGTTGTTTGTTTCTCTGACGGAGCAAATGGCTTTCTCGGAGAATCTTCGGTGAACCGATAAGAAAAAAAAAGGGTCGGGTTAATTGGGGGAATTGGAGATTTTTTCTTTTAATTTTAGGGTTTTGGCGAGGGTTTGTTTGTACTTTGTAGAGGGCCTTTTCCAGCAATACTTTGTAGTTTTGGATAAATTACAAAGCTGATCACCATAATAATACGTTCTTTCATATTTATCACTAGAAAAAAATAAATAACACGACTGCCACTATACTCATGAATAGTTACACTTTTAACCATGGATAAATGTCAAGTTTGGTCACTGGATTTACTAAAATGTGTCATGTTTAGTCACTGGAAAGAATTAATTTCAATAATGGTCATTGAATATAGTAAAACATGTCATGTTTGATCACTCTTCGTTAGTCTCCATCCAACTCCGTTAATGAAGTCCGTTAAGTGCTCACGTGCCAAACAGAATTGTTTAATCGGCCAGATTTAACCCGGAAAACACTTAACCCGACCCGCCACATCATCACAACCGGCCATGTCATTAAAAGACGAACCCATGACACACACAATTTGTTGGAGCCTCTTACTGTGCAACTCATTGTATCTGGCTGAGAAGGATCCATGACCAGATTGGATGGAAGGGCAGTGTTGAGAAGGCTACTAAGATCATGTGTGATAATAGCTCTACTATCAAGCTTTCCAAAAATCTCGTGCTTCATGGCAAGAGCAACACATATAAATGTTTGTTTCCATTTTTCTTAAAGAATTGGCAAGTGATGGAGTGGTGGAACTAGAGCATTGCAGAACTCATGAGCAGGTTGTTGATTTTACAATAAGGCCCTAAATTAGGAATCCTTTTAAGTGTTGAGAAGCAGTTGGTGAATGGTGGACCTAACAGAGATTGAAGCAGCTTGAAGTGGTATGAACTGACTTCAATTCAAGGGAGCACTACAATAAAATCGGCCTATTAGGACAAAAAATTTATTTCGTCATTTTCTGTTTGTCACAATAGGTACGGTGATATGACAAAAATAATATATGTCCTATTTGGTATGCCTAATGTGACAAAAAAAAATTGTTGTCAGAATAAGTCGTCATTTAAAGTGAGTAATGTGACAAATAATTCGTGTCCCAATTAATTTTGTCAAAATAGGAATCCCATATCGGGATATAAGAGACACGAATGTGACAAATTATATTGTCATAGTAGTTTTGTCATATTATGTCTTCCTGAATTGTTTAAATGACAAAGTATTTTGTCACAATAAATAACAATAATCCCACGGCGAGCTGACAAAGAGCATGTTCGTCATAATATAATGGTTTTGGCTTTGACAAAATGCATGTTCGTCATAATATAGTGGTTTAATTTTTGACAAAAGACATTTTCGTCAAATTTGCTTGTTTTAAATTGAAATTTCGTGTTAGATTGAACCAATCAGCGTCGACACATTTTTTCCCCACCAAAATTTCAGTCCCGCCCAATTTTTTAAGTGTCCACTTTTCAATCTCTCCCAATTTTTAGACCCCAATTCCAGCCCTCCCAAAACTTAAAATTCTCTCTTCCCCAACAAATTTTTCATTTACCGTAAGCTCTCACTCCTTTTCCTCCTCTTCTCTTCTTTTCATTTACCCTAGGACCCAGTACGTTTCCCGACCGATCTCACTCCTTCCCCTTTTAATCTCTTTTCTTTGCCTCTTAATTTTTTTTTGTTTTTCTTTTCTTCTCTCTACCTTGGCTCTGCTCGTCTTACGGCGACTAGAGCAATGGTCGGCGGCGATGAGTGATAGGCGAGAGGGCAGAGCAGGACACGGCGGCGGAGATGGAGGCGGCGACGAAGCAGTGGTGGACGTTGAGTCTGTGAGATCGACTGGGCGCTGTGATTGTTGATGGCGATAGCAGGGTGATGTAGATCTGTCTTTCTGGCAGCGAGAGAAGAGGATGGCGATGATGGCGGCAGCTCGGGTCTTAGCACCCGAAGATGTGAGAAGCCGTTGAATCGGGGAGTCTCGTCGACCTGGAGCTGGAGGTACCGGAGGTGGCGAGGTTTGGCGACTGGCGACGAGCCGACGGTTGGTCTCTTGGCTTCTCCATTCGATTGAAGGTGAAAATCAGAAGGTCGGATTGGAGATCGACTCTACTGGCGGCTGCGGCCGTGATTGAGTTGTAAGACTATTATGTTTGTTCTATGTTCTTGTTATGTACATCTTCTTCTTGCTGCTTTTCTGTTTGTTTTTCCAGCTTGTGCTCGCCAGAATTTGCAGGTAAAGCAAATCTTGTTTCTGGGTTTTGTTCGGTTTGATTGCCATGGGAAAGGGTTTTGAATCTGTAATAGATTCGAGCTTCTTATGATTTTGAATCTCTCTTGTCTAAGGGATTCTAAACGATTCAGTTGATTTATAAGTGTAGCACTATCTACAATCAATTTAGCTGTTTTAGTTAGCTCAAGCCCTTGAGACAATGAAGATTTAATGGGCTCATGTTCGAATTAACCTTGGATATGGTCTTTAACAGGTCCAAATCGTTGCTGCTCAAGCCCTTACAACAATGGCAATCAGGTCTGGCGAGCCTTATAGGCTGCAAATTTATGAATTCTTGAATGTATTAGCACATGGTGGTGAGCAGTCTAAATTGTCAGAAATGCATCTGAGTAATGGGGAAGATCAAGGTGCCAGTGGTACTAGTCTTGGGGTGTTGATTAGTCCCATGATAAAGGTTATTTATGAGATGTGCAGGGCACAAGATGAACTAATCAAGAGCGTCAGTAATAATAATGTGTTTGTCAAATAAGTTGTTATCTTGATATAATTTGATTTTCTGTTGTTGGAGGGATATACACAACCATGATAATACGAATAAAGAACGGATCGATGAAGAATTGAAGAAACTTTATGAAACCAATGAGAAGCTGCTAGACATTGTTTCACTCATCTGCTATGTTCCCAGAGCGAAGTATCTACCCCTGGGACCAATAAGGTTGGAGATCCTTGCACCCTTTTAAGCCAGTTATGCTAACAATGACCTCCTCATTTGTAGTGTACTACTGTGTATGTACGGAAACCTTCTAGTTTTGGGGTTATAGTAGTCCGCTGCTTGTTATAATTTTTGTTTTCCATCGTATGAATGAGTTATCTTCCTGTCAATATAGTAACTGTGAATTAATTTTGAGATATAGTAAAGGTTGTACAAAGACAACTTCAAATTGAAAGCACCTACTATTTGTAGTGTTTGCTGGTATGTTTGTATTATTGATGAGGCTTTAGAAACTTCCATTGTTCTGTTTTATTTCCTGAATATGTAATGGGCATAAGGCACTGTAAATGGTTGAATCACTGCTTATACTAATTTTATATCGATAGGGAAGTAAAGTATTTTTTTTTCTTCTGCAGATAATCTGTTGCTACAGTAGATCTGAAGTCTGTGAAGCTCGCAGATTTTGGGCTGGCAAGGGAAGAAACTGTGGCTGAGATGATGACTGCAGAGACAGGGCCTATTATTGGATGGTTGCTGAGGTTAGTGCATACATTTCTTAGCATACAGTGTAATTTTGAATGTCTGGAAAGAGTCTCACTTTTTGGAAAAGGACAGTGCAAAGTTTGTAGACTTTTGTTAGAGTGAGAAGGAAAGTCATGTGCTAATTCAAGTTATTTTGGTTTATAATGGTTTGTTATAGTACCTTTAATATACTTTGAACAGTTAGTTTCATTAGTTTAATATCTAGTTTTCAGTTTTCACAACCCATGGAGAAAGACTTGAACGCAAGTATACTTTGAAAATTTCTCATTGAAATTGTTTAACTTGTTGCAGTCTGCAGATTTTTTTATTATTGTTGCAGTTTTGTAGATTTATTTTGTTTGCTTATGTGTTGTTGCAGTTTGTCAGTCCAATTTGAAGAATTTCAGTTTATGTTGCTGTTTTTCTAGAGGAGGTGCTTAAGTCACTAATTTATAGAATTTCTGCTGCAGGGGTTGGTTGCTCTGATTTTGCTTAAAGCCATGTGCGAAAGCTGCAGCAGCTACTTGCAGGTACTAGCGTTTGAGGCCTCAACCACTGATTTAGTCTATTAGTAGGTAGATTTGTGCTCATCTCAGAATAGTTTCATCTTGATCTTGTACTTCTATGTATCTCTATAGCAAACCTATAGGTTTTCTCCACAGATTGTATGAACATATAAGCGGCAGCAACAGTGACAACAATAGGCCACCGTTGTCGAGGGATTCAGAATTCTCATATTAGTTTGTTTAGGACACCAGAAATAGTTAGATGTGTAACTAGTATTTGTTTGATCGGTGTTTCATGCTACAAGAATATTAATTTTTTCAAATATCTGTTATTTAGTACATTGATGAATAAATCATATTGTTCACATTATACAGTTATGACAAAATACGTTTGTCCTAATATTAAGTTATGACAATATATGTTCATCATATTATGCAGTTATGACAAAATATATTCGTCATACTATGTGTTTATGACAAACTTTGTTCGTCACAATTATGTGATGTCAAAATATACTGGTGTAATATGACAAACAATTCTATCAAAATAAGCAAATTATGACAAAATTTGTCGTCATAACATCCCTGTTTGTCACAATAGATAACCCAGAACCGCAGCTATACTGAAAGCAAATGTGACATCCTTGTTTTAAACTTTTGTCACATTTGACCTATCTTGACGGCGATAAAATGACAAACTTTTATGACAACATATTTTGTCATATTATACATAATATGACAAAATGAGTATCTAATATGACAAAATTGTCTCGTCATAATAGACCGAATTTGTTGTTATGATTTGATGATGTTTACGCTTAGTTAACTATGTGCATTCTTAAGTTCATGTGTATGTGTAGCATCAATCTCACTACAGAGAAATTATATGAATGTGAATAATTATAAGTTTAGATCTCCTTCTTGTGGATGAGATCGTCCTTGACAAACTTATGTTGTCAAGCAAGTAAGCGAGTATATGTTGAATTACATCTCTCCATGGTGTGAGAGATGGATTCAGACAAGTAGGGGTGATAATCTGTCGGTAACTGGTAAACCGGTTACCAAATTTACTGGTAAATGGTATACCGAGTGTGAGCAAGATACGATCGATTATCGGTACCAGTTTGTAACCGGTTTACCGTTACCGAATTATTGGTAAACGGTTACAAACTGGTTTTACCGAATTACCGTAAGGAGTAGATGCAGACGATTTTTTTGGTTTGGTTTACCGGAGAATTTCCGAACCGAATTCTGGGCAGTGGGGGCAGGTTGTAATATTTTGATTTTATGAGTTTTTTTTATTTTTGTAATTAATAATTTATTATTAACTCTTATTTATAATATTTTTTAGGCCTATACTTACTTACTTCCATTCATGTATGTAATATTTGTGAATAATGAAGTATATGTTATATGTTAATGCCTCAACTTAATATTTGGCAAACTCAAAGTTGCTATCTATTAATCTATTTTATTTAACATAAGTTCAAAGGGTCAACAATCATGATTCATGAAAACTCTCATCAAGCATCATCATTTATCAAATATTCAAATTCATCAAACGACAATTCGACAAACATCGTCAAATTCAAAGGGATGACAAGTCAACAATCAACATAAATACATAATCGTCATTTGTCAATCGACTAAAGTGCTCAATGATAATGTCTAAATTCAACACAAGTTCAAAGTCCAAACTTAAAAAATAAAATAGACAACCAAATAACCAATACATCATGCTTCTCCTTCTCTGGTAGAACTTGTAGCACCACCAACATTTGCACAACCTTGCTGCTTCAAACTCCTGAGAAGAGTATCATCGGGATCATCATCGGCATCTTGGTTCATGTATTCGTCGGACTCGGTGGATTCTTCATCATCACCCTCCTCCTCCTCCTCCTCCTCCTCCTCATCAACCCTAACAGGTAAGCTATGTGCTCCACTTGGGATGTCACTTGCAGTTTCCACTCGAGATTGGAAAGTATTAGTAACTAGTGCAAATAAAATACACAAATGTTAGTATGTTACTAATGGAATGGTTTAAAATTTAAATAGTAAAGAGTATAGACAAATTAAAATTATAGGACCAATCATATATAACATGTAATATTTTATCCCTAAGAACTCTTTTAAGACCTTTTTTAGCAAACGAATTAAAGAAGTTCAAATTTTGAAATGATGAATAAACAGGAATAAATTGAATTCTTACCACTTTCATAATCGATTGTCTCTTGATCTTCTTCCTTATCATTAAGTTCATCTGCAGTCTTTCCACTTTCATATTTTATCCAATCTTCAGCACAAATCAATGCCTCTACAATGTTTGGGCTTAAAGAAGACCCGAAAGGACTAAGAACTCGACCTCCACAACTGAAAGTGGACTCCGATGCAACAGAGGAGATTGTAACTGCTAATATATCCCTAACCATCTTTGAAAGAATGGGATATCTAACATTGTTTCGAGCCCACTACTTCAGAATGTCAAACTTCCGATCATCAATCTCCTCATTAATAGCATCACCAACATCTCTCAAATATGACTCCAACTCACCAGAACCTCGACCCCCCCCCCCCCTCAATTTGCTCCTTTCTCTTCTGCTGGAACCGAGCTTCAAATGATCCTTCCATATCAACAAAAGATCCATCACTAGTCTCAATAGGAGTAGAAGTCTAGGTAGTAGACCTCGTATAATGCAATCATCTCCTTCTTTACTTCATCTGCCAAAACTCCCCCTTTTGAGATCCCATACATTTCTTCCAACATCATAGTCAAATAGTCTAGCTTATGCCTGAGATCTAGCACACAAGCTAGGTAAACTATCCTATTTATCCTAAGGTTGTCCTCCTCATCATCCTCAAACCAATACTTTCTCACCTTTGCCTCTATTCTTTCTGCCATTCTTTGTATCTATCCATCTGCATCTTTCTTCAATGTTGCCATCACTTCATGAATATCCATAATGGATTTGCAGAAAGTATGTGCAGTGACATATGATGTTCCTGATACAAAGTAAAATTTACCGAACATTAGTATAAATAATATAACTCATAACTCATAATCATTCAATTTAATTTTAAAATCTGACAGTTATCACTTCATATACCTGATACACGAAGAGTAAGCTCATAAAAGAACTTCAGGTACTTCATGAGCCGCCTAATACTGCTCCAATCATCTTCAGTTGGAACTTCTTTGAATCCATATAGTCTCGTAAGGAAGAATCAGTAGGACTAGTATACATGAACTTAAAAACCTGCTCAAACCTCTCTACAGAATACAACATCGGATAGGTGGAATTCCACCTAGTCAGAACATCCAAAGACAACAGTCTTTTCCCATCCATATCTAGATAGCTTATGCCTTTCTTGAACTTTGCACTCCGAGCTGGGGATGACTTCACCCATTTCACACAATCCCTTACCCTCTTCACAGCAACTTCAACCTCCTTCAATCCATCAGAAATAACCATATTGATGATATGTGCCACACATCTATACTGTAAATACTTTCCATCTAGCAAAGTCGTTCCCCACCCCTTCAATTTTGTTTTCATGCACTCAACAAGAACATCATTGGAACTGGCATTATCCATTATCATGCAAAACAAACTCTTCACTTTCCATTCTTGTAGACACTTCTCCAAAGTAACTGCAATATCCTTCTCTGTGTGACTATTAATGGGAACAAAGCAAATAATCCTTTTCTGTAACTTCCAATCATCTCCAATAAAATGTGCAGTCACACACATAAAATTTTGGTTGTTATCACTAGTCCATGTATCTGTAGTGATAGATGTTCTTCCTTTGCACTTTGAGTTAAAAAAACTCAATCAATATTTCTTTCTTCTCTAGAAAAATGACATAACAATAAGAGCTTATTGTTTGCCTACCAGGTATCACAAACAAAGGCTGAGTTGTTGCCATAAATCTCCTAAACCCCTCCCGCTCAACAAATCTAAACGGAAGCTCATCCAAGATTATCATCATAGCTAATGCATGTCTGGATTTCTTCTGATCAAACTTCTATGGAGTAAGAGAGCCTACCTCACCATCTCCACTTCCAGGTTGATAGTTCAATATCGACTGACCACTAGCTTCCTTCGCCCTCCTCTCGCACGTTAGGTGATGGCTCTTCAAACCACTAGTCCCATTCCAGGTTGAATGAGCTTTGAGCAGCGTCCCACACCGTTTGCATTTGCCGTATGGGTAGTCATCAACTAACTCACGGGTGTAAGGAATCCACCACTTAGATTTTGACTTCCTCCCCTTCCCCTTGTCAATTTTCTTCTATACACCAGGTACCTTAGCAGATGGAGGAGGATTTGTTGTAGATGGAGGAGGATTTGCCTCAGGAGGTGGATTTGCTACAGCTGCAGGTGGAGGAGGATTTGCATTAGTGGAAGAAGGTGTGCTGTCAAAGCCTTCCCTTTTTTTGAAGAGCTTCGAGGAGGTAAAGAACTAGCTTTCTTCTTACTACCTCCTCCACGGCTGCCAGCAGAAGGTTTCGTCCTACAAAAAAAAACAACCTCAATTCACTTCCAACTGGTACTCAGAATGCATAGAACCATGCACCAAAAGTAAAAACACAAGAAAAAACAACTCTACTAAAATGCAGCAGAGAAACACACTAAGATGGTGCAAAAAACCAGCAAAAAAGCCAAAATCAACAACAACAAAGGCATGTAAACACAACAAAGAAACCCTGATCATCATGGTGGTTTAACTATATGTAGCCATTTCCTGAAACCATCATTGGTAATCTTATGATTAGCATGTAACCAAGACCTAGAGAAATAAGACACCTTGTTGATGGAAGTATGAGGAAAATGAAGTGGAGAAAATCATAAGGAAATGTACTCGTGATTGTGGTGATCAAAATGGCAACTATCCTTTATCAACCTTCTTTCATAAGACAGGACGAAGAAACCTATTTTAACATAACTTAGATAAATGATAAACACAAGGAAGGGAATGGGCATTATAAAGTTTGGAAAGAAAAGCTAGGTCTTTCAATGCCAACCCAATCAAAGAAGTCTCAATTTTCTAAGCATTACTCTGTATGTATTACCCAACTGAGATGTAATGAGCTCAAACATCTACTTCCCATGACTACGATCAGTAGCACACCAAACACAATCTCAATTCACCACTGTTCAATAGCAAATCCAATTATCAATTCAGTATTTCAATTAACATACATTTGATTTTGTTGGGCTCAATGCCAATGGCCTATTGGTTGTTGCTGCCTCGGCACTCGGCAGCCTACTGCTGTCCAAAATCGAGTCTGGAGATGGACCTTCAAGGGAACTGGGGAAGGGTCAAAGGGAGACTGGGAGAGACAACTGGAGGAGACGAGGAGGTGGGTAGGTGGCAGCCCGGCGGAGGAGGACTGGCGAAGGAAGGTGGCGGTCAGGCGGAGCCACGGAGAAGGACTGGGTCTGGTCGTCTGGGAGGCTGGCGTCGGCGAGGGAAGGAGGAAGTCGGAAGGGACATGGGAGAGTCAGGGCCTCAGGGGAATCGCACTTTGCCGTCACTCCTTACTCGTCGCCGTCTGGGTTTCGAAGAGGGGTGATGCGGCGTCGGCGATGAGAAGTAGAGAGGAGGAGAGGCGGCGGGCAAAGACGAAGACCTCCTCCACATTCTGCGTCTGTGAAGGGCGAAGGGGTCGTTTTAGCTTTTTAGGGTTTCTAGGCTGACCCTCAAAACGCAGCATCCCGGTTTTGGTATTACCGACTTACCGTCGGTATTTACCGAGACGGGGGGCGTTAAATTGGATTACCTCAAGTAACCATCAGATACCGATACCGCCGGTAATCGGTTTACCGTTTACCGCCGGTTACCGGTTCGGTAAAACGGTAAACCAATTACCTGGTTACCGTTTGTCAGCCCTACGGACAAGCAAGTAACACCAAGATAATAAGTAAGAACGAGTAAGAACATGTTTAATCCTCACTTAGCTAGCTATGCACGCGGTACAGGATCCCCATTGTGTGGGTGTTTCGCCTTAGATAGGTGCATGATCCCCATTGTGTGGGTGTTTTGCCTCAAATAGGCGCAGGATCCCATTGTGTGGGTGCTTTTGCCTAAGATAGGCACATTTTACACGTTCATGTTTCCCCATTGTGAGGGTAGTCATGTAAGAAAATATGTTATGACAAGTTTATCGGACGGTTGCGCTAGGTAAGTGGAGGGCGGGGCCCCATTTAAGATAAAATATGCAAGACATGTATAAAGTAAACAAGAATAGTAAGTCCAATCAGTGTGATTAGAGTTTAATGGGGTCACATTTACAAAAAAATCTTATAACATTGTATTCAATTATCAATTAAATTTTCTTAAAAATATTCAGTCAAGTAGTCATTCATCAAACCATTAGTTATTAGATTTGTACCTTACATTTTTTGTAACTCATTATTGAAAAGTGACATTTCAATAACTAGCTAAAATAAATAGTTCCCAAGCAAAATCTACTACACACGTTTTATAAAAACATATTTGATGACAAAGAAATTGTATATTGATAGGAAAAATTTGTTGAACTAAGAGCTTTTTAGATATAGCTGGAGGTTTTTGTATACATATTTAGTAGAATTAGAAATTTTTAGAATAAGGACCATAAAATTGGGTATTTTCATTGATATATGACCAATATAGTCTCATTTATTTGTGTGTTTCATAATACTAGGACAATTAAATTCCATATGAATGGGGTCCTGAATTCTAAATCTACCCAAATTAAACAAGTATGTACATACATATAACCATTTTAATTTATCCAAGTGGGGTCCTAGGACCCCACTCCCTTCCACCTTCTCTGCCACTGAGTCCAATAACTTCTACTAATGTACCAATAACGTATCGTAAGTATTGCATGTGCATGGCTGTCTGTTTATGTATGAGGGATGGAATTAGGATTAGGACTGACTCCATCGCCCGCACTCAGGAGTTGCAAGGAAGCGGGAGAAATTGGATCACTTGTCAGGGGGAAGTTGCTGCTCGAGATGTCATCTTCACAAGGATTAGTGATTGCAGAAGATCCTAAATTGAACTCCTTCACTTATGTGTTGTTGTTAGTAGGCTTGAGACGGATGCTTATTTATGAATTGTTAAGAGTGATCTCCTGCGAGTGAGCAAGTGGGAAAACAGGGAGAGCAAAGTCAACTTACTACAACAACATCTAGATTTCCAACTTGACAATGAGCAAAATATTTGGATAAACTAAGAAGGTCTTTGAGCTTCACAATTTAATAATTGAAAACACTTTGGATCCATCCGGCGGAAAACCCATTTCAGGCGAATGATCATTTTGCCACTCCAACCTCAAGTGATAACGTAAAAAATCGAGAGAAGGATAGTTCATCAAGCAAAGAAATGCTTACCGTGGACTGACAATTGGTCAATTGCTGAATCCTTAATATATTCAACTGGGTTTGATCATCGCTTTCCTTCCCTTCCCTAGTAGCTTCTCAAGTTCCAGACTTTGAGTAAGGAAACAGAGAGACAGAGAGATGGACGAGCGACCCTTAATCGCCGCCGGCGACCGAATATCAGCACTGCCGGACGAAATCTTACACAACATCCTCTACCGTCTTGACGACCCGGGACAAGTGGCGAGAACCAGCTCGCTGTCCCGAAGATGGCTCCATCTCTGGCGAACTTACCCGGTGCTGGAGGTCGACTACCAATCCTACACGAAGTTCGCCGGATTCTCCGCCGCCTCGGCCCGAAGGATTACTCTGTACTACGAGAACTGCAAGGCGCCGCTGGATTCATTGAGGCTCTCACTGGAAATTCTCCACCCCTCAATTCTCCGGTTCACGAGTAAAGACGACGTCCGCACGCTGCTAGCTGCGGCGTTGGGCGGCGGCTACGGATCCCCGCTCGATATCGCGATCAGATTCGGAATCGACTGCTCCTACAGTTTCCCGGCGGGGTCCTTCTCCAATTGCGGCCGCACGAAAACTCTCAAGCTCAGAGGTTGCGACTTGAGCGGAGTGGGGACGGTCTCTCTGCTTTCTCTCCGTGTCCTCGATCTCGAATACGTCGATCTCACCCAACAATTTCTCCACAATGTCGTCGTCGACAATGCTCCCAATCTCGAGTCCCTGACCCTGACGCGATGTCCGGGATTGAAGAGGCTGGAGGTCGCAGTTCGCAACTTCCCCAAATTGCAAACCCTTCACATCGATTCGGGTTCAAGATGGGAACTCCAGCTTACTGCAGCGCCATTCTTACAGAGTTTGGTCATCCACGTGGACAAATCGTTTAAGCTGAAAGCAGCATCGTCAGCTTCGGCACCGAATCTCAGATGTCTGGTGATCAGCAGCCTCTTCAAGCAATTTGCGAGGCCGGATCACGAGGAATTCATCTCTAAGCTGCCATCTCTGGAGATTCTAAAGCTGTCGGGTGTGTGCCTTAGCGACGAGTATCTCCGTAGCCTCATGGACAAAGCTCCTCTGCTCCGGACAGTGAGATGTAAGCATCTCCCTCTGAAGGAAATGGTGGAGATATCTGGTCACGGTAATCTTTCTGAGTTGGGAAAATCGTGAAAGATCCCAAATGGAACGTTAACTCCACCTTACTTGTGATATTTTTTTTTTTTTTACCGTTTTGTAGAGTCAGTGGAAGACGACGACAACGACGACGAGGAAGTGTCGTATATTTTCCGTATGGTGCTCTAAGAATCTGATGAAGAGCCATAACTCGAAGAAACTGAGGATGAGAAGTTGGTAATGTTGAAGGACATCAAATGGTGGTGATAAGATACTTCAGGCGATAATGGTGGTGGTGATGATGCACAACATGGTAATGAGTAATGACAATGGTTTTACATGGTGGTGATGATGATAATGATGCAAGTTAGGTGGTTTTCTACTCTTTAGGGTTGGAATCTTGAATATGTTGTTGTTAAGTTTTGCACTTTCATGTTTGTTACGGTCTTGTTATATTTGTTAAAAATTTGCGAGTTTTCGAGATTAATTGTAGGACACTAATTAAGTAATTTATTTAAAACTTCATCAATTTATTTAATAACTTGATTGAAATTACAAAATTTGAATTAGAAATCGGCTAAAATTACACGTTTTGTCACTCAAATTATACAAACCTTTCACGTTTACCACTCGAATTAATTTTCTTTCTTATGTGCCACTAACTTTACGAATCGTTTCACCGTTAGTCACCGGCCGTTACACTCCGTTAAATTTGTTCTACGTGGCAGTCAACTATAAAATTTGACCGTTAAATAGATGACATGGAAACTAAATTTTTTTTAAAAATAAAATAGTAATTAGAGAAAAAATAAAAAAAAACTCGGTACCTTTAGTTGTTTCTCCGTTCTGTAGATGATCGGTGACGAGCATCCTAATTTCTTTGGCGCCCTGATCAGACTCAGTCGACCGCCGAGAACGTGGAGACTGCCGGGCGCCGGCGCCGCCTCCACCACTATCGGCTTCCGACACCAGAGAATTGCTCGAGCTCCAGACGAACATATGAAGCTTCGTGGCGTCATGATTCGATTTTCCACCGTCACCGTCGTTACTACTCGGTTGTAATGTCATCACTACGGCCTGCTCCAGCCACCAGAGGATTGCTCTTCGCCCCTTTCGCCAGCGATGCTGCGGCGGCGACGGAACCAATTTCCTGGTTCGGAGCAGGGTAGTACTCGTACCTTGGAGACACGCCTATAGCCATATTGGCGCAATTCTCCTCGAAATTAGACGACCTGGGAGTCGGCCCGCGGGAGGACTCAACAGAGTACACATCCTCTGCCCCGAAATTCAAAACCCTCGGACCCTACCCCGACCCGAACCCCTGGACTCCCAAGTGCCATCATCGAGTAGAAATCCGCCGAATTGAATTCCAACCCTTGGGAGTTGGATTCTGCGACGAGCTCAGACTGTAGATTTCGGCGCCGGTCAAATTTGACGGGCAAGGGGTCAACCTGGAAAACAACCCGACTTCACCATTCCCGTCGAGCCCCAACCCGGAAACTGACTGCCTCGAAACATTCGACTTCCTCGCCTTGACGTGAAGCTCCTCATCGTCCCCAATCTCAGATCAGTCTCCAGCAACTCCCTCCCATCGAGCAAAACGATGTCGGAGTCGACCTTAAACAACACAATCGACGCCGCTGATTCGGGGGAGTTGCTCCATGATCAAAATGTTGCCCCCGTACTCGAACAGGAACAAAAGCAGAGTGTACCAAATGATACATTGCAAGACGATGACCTGGACCATCAAGCTCCCCGCGTAAGGCCCGTACATGGCGATTAGCAGAGGGATTCCCATCACCAAGGTGTTGGGTAAAGTGGAGAGGGAGAAAATGATAAATTGATAATCAACCTCTCGAGGCTGCCAGATTTGGTAACGGTGGTCCAGATTCCGAGGGCGACGAGCATGATGATTTTTTGGAGAGTGTAGATGAGACGAAAGTTCACTGCGTAAGGATCTTTGGTGGAGATGATGAGGTGGAAAAATAAATGAATTTATTATTATTTTTTTAATTTCCATGTCATCTAGTTAACGGTCAAACTTTATAGGGGACTGCCAAGTAGGATAAATTTAACGGAGTGTAACACTTGGTGACTAACGATGAAATGATTCGTAAAGTTAGTGGCAAATAAGAAAGAAAAGTAATTCGGGTGGCAAACGTGAAAGATTTGTATAATTTGAGTGACCAAACGTGTAATTTAGCCATTAGAAATCACTGTAAAGTGTAAACTGTACATAGTACCTTAGTTATTATGAAGGGATATATATAATATGCCTCTTTACTATGCAGTTTTATCAAATATGCCCTTTACTATTTTTTACATCAAACATGCTCATTTACTTTGAAAAATGATCAAACATGCCCTTCTGTTAAAATTTTCATTCATAAACCATTAACCACGGTCGAACTTTGATTTGAGTGACACAAATGTCTAAAGTATCCCTAATAATTTCACTTTAGAATTTTTTGGCTTCTTTTGTATAGCCAAATACCTCTAATCATATCATTTTAACGAGACCTAGAGAAATAAATCGGGGGACAAAACTGACATTTTCCCTCCCATTTGTAGATGTCGGGTCGTCTAAATCTCGGTTCAATCGTGGTTGACGATTTTTTAATAGAAATTTTAACATAAGGGCATGTTTAATCATTTTTCCAAAGTACAGGGACATGATTGATGTAAAAATAGTAAAGAGGCATATTATACCTACAACGAAATGGGTTAGGGTGATTACTTGTTTTTTAGTAATCACGGTGGCAACCTCTTTATATACCATTAGATTTCACATTTTCCCTTCTTTTTTAATCTTACGGTCAAGATTCTTTTAGGGTAATTATGGAAATGAAAAAGTGACCACACCCGATTATTCTATATAATCTACCCAAACCCTAGTCCTACCCTTTCTCCAGCCAAAACCGCCGCAACCGCCTCCACCACTCCGTCGCACTAATCCCGCCGGTCGCCTACACCAGCCCCTCCCCTCGGCCACCCTCGACAACCACCCTCGACAACGACGAAGCCTACAGCCGACCACCCTCCCCTCGGTCACCCCGACGACTACCCCTAACCACCTGCTGCTCGACGACGACAACGCCTACAGCCGGCCACCCTCGACGATGACGCCGCCTACAGCCAGACCCTCCTCTCCGGTTACCCCCGGCCACCTCTCTCTCTCTCTCTCTCTCTCTCTCTCTCTGAGATGCATGTGGTGTAGGGGTGAGAGTGAGACGGAGGGGTAGAGGGCACCATAGGTTATATATATATATATATATATATATATATATATATATATATATATATATATATATATATATATATACACATACATGGAAGGTAATAAGAGCGAGAAGCAAAGTAGAGGCGGAAGACAAAACCAAAAAGCAAAGAAATTGATCTTTGTATGCAATGGTAGGGATCTACCATTTTTGTAGTTATCTGCACACATTGACAGTGATCTTTCAATGGTAGTGATCTTTTGGTGGATTGGTATGTTATTTGATCTTGTAATGGTAGTGATCAAGATGAGTTGCACTATTTTTTTTTTTATATTGCAATGGTATGTGTGTACGATTTTGTTAAGACTGGTATGCATTGGTAGTGATCTACGGCATGAAAGTGTTCATTGTTATACGTGCAATGGTATTGTTCGATTTAATTTTATGGAATGGTATTGGTTGCAGTTCTTCATTGGAGGGAGCTAGAAGTGTTTAAGTTGTTTAATTCTGTTTTATTGCTTCTGGGTTTTCTTTGTTGAACCTATTGATTATATTGGCAAGATACTTGTGTTGTGATTTGGGAGGAAGAAGATTGATTGAAGATTTGACCTGAAGAGAGTAGAAGGATTGGTTTGTATTCTTTGAAATGGTAGTGTTTTTTTTTTGTAGTGGTAGTGTTTTTCGCATTGGTATTATTTTTCTGTATTGGTATTATCATGTAACGGTATTGATTTGCATGTATTGATATTGATTAAATCTGCAATGATATTGGTGTTTTCTGAAATTATAGTGTTTTTAGTTATCGAATGGTGTATGTGTTTTGTGCAATGATAGTGCTTTTCTAATGGATTGGTATTGATTTATTGTTTGTTGTTGCAACGGTATTAGTTCGGCTAAACAATGTATGACCACACCAATACCTATCAAACCAAACATATATACCGATAAAGATATGTATAAATCATACTCCTATGACGTCTGATTAAAACCGACATCAACAATATGTCTACCAACACATAACTACAGACAATAATACTATTAAAACACAGGGGCAAGCAAAACAATTCATTTTAATGGTACTGATACTCAACCAATATCAAAGCATGCACATCCTACAACCATTATGCAGACATTCCGCATCCAATTCAATTTCAATATTAAATACCAATCCATCAAGACACTCCAGATTCCGGACATATGGGATGGAACACTTCCCCTAAGGGGATGTGAGTTTCCCATCCAAGTGTAATTTGGGTATGAAAAAAAAATTATTAAAAAAATTGTATTAATTATACAATGGAAATTAAAAACCATATTAAATACATGTTTTAAAAAACTTTAAATCCTACAATTAATACACTTATAAGTTATATCTCTCTCTTCCTTTTCCAGCAGCCGCTTCGCTTGGAATGGAATAACGTCACTTCCCCTAAGGGGATGTGAGTTTCACATCTAAGGGAAATTTGGGTATGACAAAAAACATATAATTTATTAAATTTTTTTGCATTAATTACACAATGAGAATTAAAAACCCATATTAAATACATGTTTTTTTAAATTTAAATCCTACAATTTTCCAGCAGCCTCTTCGCTCCGATCGTCAAGCTTTCTCCAACCGGCATACATTTTCCCGGTGAAATCCTCCAATCGGACTCGCTCCGACGATCTGCAAAAAAATCACTCTGTCACTGCGCTAGTGGTACTGATTTTCGTGTAGTGGTACGCTACCACTACCACTAGTAGCGATACCAGTGGTAGTGGTAGCGTGATACTGCTACTAGTGAGTAGTGGTACGCTACCAGTACCACTGGTACTGCTACCAGTGAGTACCGGTACGCTCCCACTACCACTAGTAGTATACACTAGACAAAAATTAGTACCACTAGAGATTAACATAAAAAAATCAGATATGAAATCTGAAAAATCCTAAATCTGAAAAAAAAAATTAAGGGATGAGGAAAGGAGAAGGCATGTGAGAGGTCGTTACATCTGCGGAGGCGGCGACAGTGGATGAGGGCGGCAGCAGAGGAGGACAACGGGAGAGAGATGGCAGCGACAGGGCTGCAACAGGGAGAGCGTGATAGTGAGGCAGTGGTGGGAGACGAAGGGCGTGACGGCTGCGGCAGGAGGGAGAGATGGAGGCGGCGGCGACATTGAAAGACGGAGGAGGAGGCGGCGGCTAGGGTTTTGGGGAGAGGGAAGAGAGAGGGAAGAGAGGAGAGAGAGGACGTGTGTGAGGGGGATGAGTTTTTTAATAATGAAAATAGATTATATAGAAAATGAGAAATGATCTTGTGTGGTAATATTTTTTTCATACTGAAAATACCCTTCTTTTAATCCTAACCATCAATTTGGGAAAAAAGACATGAGAGAGAACGTATCTAATGGCTAGTAAGACCATCCCCAACTGCTTCCATTCACCTATTTCATGCGATATGTCATGGATGTGAGAGCTATTTCAGGAAGTGGGATCTTCCACTTTGTTGAGTGGCATCCAGGCCCTCTCTCTCGATCGCCTGTCGGATTGCTCTGTCAATGTAGTCAAAATCACGCTTTAAAACGAAATAATTTACGTTTTTATGAATGTAGCTCACCAAAACGCTTCTACGCATAATCACCGTTTTTATAATTAATGTAGTTAAAACTGCGTATTAAAACTTAAAAACTTACAATTTTACACTTTCATATCTCAAAATGCTCTCTACTTAGAAACACGCTTTTAACTACATTGTGCTCTGCTTGTCATTGTCATTTTCAGCTTGAGTGGCATCTTTCTCCTGCGGCTAACACCGGGACAAGCTCAGACTCCTCTGCCGTGGATTTTTCTAAGACCCCGCCATTGACCACAACGAGGACCATGACATCTCGCTAGTGGATATTCATTTTTTCTTGCAAGCTGTATTGTTTCTCGGGCTTAAAAGAATCAACATGTAGTTAACCTTTCAACCAAAGAAGCATAATTTGTTGGAACCTCTTACTGTGCAGCTCGGTGTATCTGGCTGAGAAGGACCCATGAACATATTGGATGGAAGGACAGTGTTGAGAAGGCTACTAAGATCACAGCTCTGCTATCAAGCTTTTCCAAAAATCTGTGCATCATAGCAAGAGCAACACACATGAATGCATCTTTCCATTTTCTTAAAGAACTGGAAATGATGGAGTGGTGGAACTAGAGCATTGCAGACTTCATGAGGAGGTTGTTGATGTTATGACAACGACTCTAAAATAGGAATCCTTTCTAGTGTTGAGAAGCAGTCTGAAAAATGGTGGACCTATCACAGATTGAAGCAGCTTGAAGTGGTGTATACTGGCTTCAATTGAGGGGAGGAAATCTTGTATATGAACCCACATCGATTCGATCGAAGAATAAAAATTCAAAGGAGTTGGCGCGGCAAATAGTATTTAATTGAGTTTGTCAAAGCTGAATCGTTTTGGTTTATTTCATTTTAGTCCCTAAAGTTATTATATATACTTCTTTGTCAGTACGTTATCTTACATTGTTGGAAATGAATAGCTTTGAAAGTATAGTGAAGTCTTAAACTCAAATACCACATTGGTGAGCTAGACCTTGCAAAAGGTATATAACAATAGTTTTCTCTATCGCGGGTATATACCTCTTGGGGTGACCAATTTTTGTGAGTGAGGGAGGACCTAAAGGACCTCGATGTCAGACGCGCGAGCGGCGCTCCACCGATTGGTCGAGCGAGCGAGCAAGGGGTGGGTTGGGTTGGTCGGTTTGAAACTATAATTTTTTATTTTTGTAGAAATTGCAAACTGATTATCTTATTCCTTTTCTTATACGAGAATGAAAATTAATAATGAATGCTAATTATTAAAAGGAATATTTGGGATTCTCTGCTACTATAAATAGTGGACTCCCCGGACTCTCTATTCACACATTAGGAGAGAAGAAACACGAAAGAGTGAGATTCAAAGAGCTTCTATTTCGCACGAGCCGAGAGTAACTAAGAGTAGTTATTCTATCCTCAATCCAAGAGCAGCAACTAGTGGTTGTTTTATCCTAGAGACGACCGAATAATAGTCAGTTGTACTCAAAAGAGACGATGCAACAAGCGTTGAAAGAGATCGACCTAGTCCGCCATTCAACCTAATTATTATGTAACCCTAGTTTCTCGTTCTTCTGTTTCTGGCATGTTTACATGCACTAAATCTTAATATTTAAGATTCACAGACCATGTTTTTTGTTTTTTCGTCTTTCTTACATGAAACAAAGAACAACTCACTTTTATTCATCGTTACGTTCTATGGTACGTACGTATGCTTCTTTATACACAAAAGTATCATGCACCCATATGCAACGAAATTCGTGTTTGTTAAAACATACCGTATCGACAATTTGACTAAATAAACCTCATACATCGGCATTCAAGACGATATATATATATATATTATAGTTGGGTGCAAGGTTGTCTCGAGTCTACAAGTTTTACTGTGTGTATAAATGGAGGACTTATAGGGCAGTTTCAAGCGAAGAAAGGGTTGAGGCAGGGGTGCCCTTTATCCCATATTTGTTTGCTATTGGCATGGAAGTACTAAGCTGTATGCTAAATAGGGCAGCAGATCGTAAAATCTTGCATTATCACCCTCAGTGCAGTCGTATTAGCCTCACACATTTGTGTTTCGCTGACGATCTTCTGTATTCACAAAGGGATTAGTAGAGAGAGTAACAGTTGTAGCTGATATTCTTCAGAAGTTCTATCTAGTTTCAGGATTAAAATGTAATCCGAGCAAAAGCGAAATCTTCAGTGCAGGGGTATCAAAAGGGTTGAAGGAAGAGTTAGTGAGAAACTCGGGATTCAAGGAGGGGCATCTGCCTGTGAGATATCTAGGTCTGCCATTAAACGCAGGGAAGCTATCGTCAGAAGATTGCAAAGTGCTTATTGGAAAAATTGCAGGGAGGAGCGGGGAAGTTAAAGCTAGTTGTATCAGTCTTGGCTAGTATGACCCAGTATTGGATGAACGTCATATTACGAAAGTCATAAAAGAAATTGAAAAACTCTGTTCCTAGTTCCTTTGGAGTGATTTTGAGAAGAAGAAGAGGGCAAAGGTACAATGGAAGATAGTTGCTCTGCCTCGTGTAGAAGGGGGTATGGGGTTTAAAGATTTGCATTCCTGGAATAAAGCTTGTTTGGCCAGGCACCTTTGGGGTCTACTTTCTTATAAGGAAACGCTTTGGATTGCTTGGGTAAAGGAATATAGGCTCCGCAATCTGAGCATTTGGGAAGTTAAAACAAAAGGGTCATGGGTATGGAATAACATCCTTAAGTTGCGAGATAGTTTTGTGGGGAAGCTATGTAAAACAAACAGAAGAGTGGAATGGAAGGGAGACCTGATGACTAGGTTCCAGACCAGTAAAATTTGGCAGAGTATTAGACCTCGAGGTTCTTCTTTCCCAGTAGCTTGGCAGGTTCCCTTACATGTTACCTTGCAGCAGGCTGTTGATTTTGCGACTCAGAAACTACAAAAGAGTCTAGCGGGAAGAATCTTATGGTGTCTAGTGCTAAGTGAATTATGGAGGGAGAAATGTCACAGGTTGTATGGAGGTAAAACAACTGTCAGCTGCTGGTTTGATTTCTAAGTTGCGGGACGTTACAAGAGTGAAGGCGGCTGGCCGGTGACACAAAGTTCGCTGAGTCCCTGGGGTGCCCAGCATTTGCTTTAGCAAGGAGGAGTTCTAAGTACCTTTGTAGGATGGCAGTTGTAGGATCTGGGCTTTTGTACTTTGGATTTCGTTAAAGTCTGTATAGTTAACTTTCTGTGCCTATAGTCGCTGATTGCACAGATTGTATTGATGAAATAAAGCCACCCATTCATTTTTTTTTATTATTATTATCACCAGCTTATCTGATACATTCCTCTCACCTTAATTATCTTTAATACTTTATTAGCACATACAATAGACTTCATAATATAACCGTAACTTATTCAATACTCCAGTCTCCAAACCACACCGTAAGTGTGGCTTCACAGCACTCTGTAGATAAATTCACTTCCCCCACTTGTCTGCATAGATTATATTCACACACAGCAAACTATATATAGTAAATAAAACATATGGAAACAGTACTAATTAACAATGGTGTTTTCTACAAACGACCTACACGTACCTAGCTTTCATGAAGACGACAACGCTGCTGCTGCTGCATGCTATAGACAACAGTCGGTGCACCATAGCCATATAATATCGAACCCACAGCATTTTATAACATCTCCGCAGTCACCTTCAAGGCGCCTCCGGCTGTTCCCTTCCACTGCATGACAGATACACACTATAACAACGAGAAAGTCGACAACGCATGAAAGTAAAAAAAAAAAAAAAACATATAGACTTTACGTGGTTTGCTAATACGATGTGGGTTAGCTAATCCACAAAGGGTAGAGGAAACAAGTTTCATTATACTCGAGAAGATGTAAATTACAGAGAAATGAGAATATATATATATATGTATACATATATAATGTCTTCTATTCGTAGTTTAGGTAAAATCTATGTTACAATAAACCCTTAGTAAGAAAAGAAGAAAAAAACTATTTAGACTTCGAATTAACCTAATTTTAGGGCATGATACTATACCCTAGCGCTTGACGAGTGAACCCTAGGTCTTAATTATCTAAATCATAGACCCTAAACCCTAAGATTGTGCATGTAATTTGTTTCATATATTTCGACGAATCATGACCATCGAGATTATTGTTTCCAATGATTTATAGAATTCCGACCTAGATTTTAATTTTAGAAAACCAGTTATACAAAGAAATCGCGAGATAGGATCAAACCTTTGAAGGTCCTTGATGCCATGGCTCCAGAGGAGCTGTTCAGAATAAGAAGAACGACGAGGAGCGCAGTGAAAACAATGAAGCCACTGTGAACCAGTTTGATCATACTGATCTTCATTCTTCTGGTAAATTTCCAGCAGTGTGTTGATTTATTATAGATCATGTGTTTGTTGGAGCTGAGGTTTTATAAGCCATGCAATGTACAAAGTTTCATTTGATATAATCGCCAATTTAAATTCATTCCTACAAACGTACGTAACCAATTGAATTAACCTGTTATATATTTTTTCAATGCGCGATGCCCCAATCCAAAACAGAACAAAAAGGTAAAAAACAGAGATTCGAGTCTTATAAATACCATTATTGAAAACATCAAGCATATCCGGCCCGTTGGTATAAATCACACAACCAAACATCAATCAAAAGATTACAAATTTTCTACCAATAAAAAAATTAGAAAATTAATAAATGTCATATCCCGTTGGCGGATGGCAGTGGGCACAGTGGCGTAGCGAGGATTTTGGGTTAGGGGGTGCCAAAGAGAAAGAGGAAAGAAGGAAGACGAAGAGTCAAGGGTGAGATTGGGAGAAGCTTGCTTGTTAGGGCTAAAGTTTCGATTACTGCTTGAATAAGCATGTAATTATGAGTTTTTTTTAATTTAATTTACTTATTATTTCTAAACATTAAATTATATATATGCAATAAAACGTATAAGTGTATCACATAAGTAATTGTGGTTTAGTGGAATACATCAAAATTTGAATTTAATTGGTAACATTAGTCTAATATATAAAAGATGATATAGCATAGTATCATTATCATAACTAATCAATGCATTACTCTAAACCATAAACTTTCAATTTTGAACCCCAATCCTAAACTTCAAATTGTAAACTCTAACTCTAAATGTCTAAAACGAAAGCTTACAAATCAAAGTAAATCTAGCATGGTTTTTGTTCAGGATTCAAATGTTCTCTTGTCCATCATATCAAAAGATATCGTTTTGACATGAATTGCCTATTTAGAATAATGTTTATGAGGCGATTCATATGGCATGAATTGGATGCAACTCTGAGGTTATATACATTACTAATATATTAAATAAATGTCAGTGCTTAAAATTTAAAACTTTGATTAATTAATAGAGTTCAAATTTGAGCTAAAATGTGTAATATACTGAAAAACAAAATCAAGGGTATATGAGTTCGAAAAAGTTAATCTGCTAACTTGAAAATTCGTTAGGAGATACTAATTCATATCCAAAATATATGAACTAGTATCCAAGTACTAAAATATCTAGAGAGCACAGACTAGTATTCAAGGTTTGCTAACTGATATCTACTATGAATCAACTATTATCCCAAATTCACAAACTAATATCTAGACAATACAGAATAGTATCTATACAACACATAATTAATTTCCAGATAACAGATAAAAGTATCCTGATAACACATAAGAGTATTCGTATTGAATACTAGTTGGTTGATTGTGGATTTAGTTGGTATCTGCTATCTGGATACTAGTTTGTGATGTTTTGAATACTAATTTGTGCTATCTAGATACTTTAGTAAAATCAGAAGACTTGGATACTAGTTCATACATTTTGAATATTAGTTAGTATATACTAACAGCTTATGCAGTTAGCAGAATAACTAGGCTACCGCTGGGCCCCGGACCATATTCCTGATACACAATCAAACGAGCCACGTTAGGCGGAGAAGAGCTATCAAGTCAAACAACTTGTTCGGTGATGTCATATTTAATTAGTGATGATTTTTTTTACTCAAATTAAAAAAATTATATCGAAATGTTTGTGTTAATTAATTATTATTATTTATGTAAAAAATAATGATCAAATTATCAAAATAGAGTGACGAGATCAACTCTAAATTTTTTTATAAAAAATAACATACAAAATATCATATTTACCCTCCCCAATTGTGGGATTTTTTTATAGAAATAACACTGTTTAAAAAAATACAAAAATAGCACTCAACCTGGAAAAATTCTAAAAATATCACCCTTTTCCAAAAACCGCCACCCCAGCCATCAGTTTACACGAAAACGGCAGGGTGGGGGGGCGGTTTTTCAATGAAAACCACACGGGTAGTGGGCAATTTTCATGACCGCCTGGGGTCGGATCGGTTTGGTCTAAAACTGCTGCCCCGGCGGTTTGTTACAAATTTATTTTCCGATCAATTCTAACTTAGGCGGAAACTTCAAACAAACGTATCTTCATGCTCGGGTATCCGATCGTAGCGAATTTTTTTATTCCGCATAACTTTTCAAGATCTTGCAAGTCGCAAACGTCGTAGGCGATTTGGTCCCACCTTCGTCCCGAAAAAAACGTCGTTTGCTAGCCCGAACGGACTTTTTTCCGATTCCGTCAACCTTTAGACGGCCATAACTTTGTGCTCCACACTCCGAACGTCATGAAATTTATCATTCTTCTTGATATTCTTTATTATTTTTACTAATTTATTGAAAATTTTTGATTAGTTATTCTAGTAATAATATGTTTAGAAGGTTTCTAATTGTTATATTAGATAAAACTTGTTGTAATATAGTTTTGGATGTTTTTAAAAGTTTTGGGTATCAGAAAGTAATTAAAAGTTTGGGTTGGATGGAGAAGTAGACGGCACATTTTGACAACATTAATGGTACCCGACGCTCTATTCAAACTTAAATGGTATGTCTACTACAATTCTCAAATTTAAGTGACACCCGAATTATTTTACCCTAACTTTCACAAACGTGAAAATTATAGCTATGAAATTGCATTTTGAAAAAAAGAAAAAAAAAAAAAAAAAAACATGCCTCTCCATGATTATTACATGCTCTATTATTGACATGTTTTCTGTTTGCTCAGAACTATATAAAAAATGAGTGTGCTTTTGTACGTCAAACATAATTAATATGAAACAATTTTTGTCTTTCCAGTTTCCACCGATAGTAGAACGAACTCCATGGAAGTTCATCCTTCTCCACTCTCCCTTATACCAAACGGCCGGAAATAAGAAGGATATCGATCGGCCGGCGGCAGCGATAAGTCCGTTGGTGAAATGTTTAATCCCAAAGTAGACGTACGCAGTTTAAACATGACCTGGAAACGAGAACGATATGTAGCCTGCTCGAACTCTTTGGTTAACTCATATCAACTTAATTATCCACTTATCCTACTAACAGATATATTTGTTAGTAGATACTAGCAAAGCCAGATGTGTCTCCACGTTACCAATGCCCTGAAAAGAAAATTAGGCCCGCAGGGCCCACAAATTCAAAAAATCCAAAATTTGAATTCCCAAAATCCTACCCATATTTGCTTTCTCAGGCCACCATTCATTCGTACATTTTCCCTCTCTCTCTAAAAAGCAACTGCCCTCCCTCTCTATCCCTCTCCCTTTCCTCACTCGATCGTGTGTGACGACGTCGCCGACGACTACGACGGTGGCGTGAGCGATCGACGGCGGCGAGGACGACGGTCACTGAAGTTGCGACGGCGGTTTTGACAGCATCGCGACGGTGAGGACAGCGAGACAAGAACTACGCCGATAAGGTATGTCTTCCGGCTTGCTTCATTCGTACTTAAGATTGTTTTATTTCATAGATTCGTTTTTAGGTTTTGGCATGGATCGATTTAGGGTTTCATGGTTTGGGGGTTTTGGCTGGCTCTGCTTGTTAATGGTTCGTTGGGGTTTGTATGATGGATACGGGTGTTGACGGGTTTGGATATTTCTGTGGATTGCCTAGATATCAGTTGTGGATTGCCTGGATATCTGTTTGGTATATCTGAATATCTGTTGTGAGTTGCATGGATATCAATTGCCTGGATAGTTGTTTGACGAATTTGGATATTCTACTATACAGGGAAATCACAACAATGGCAAGAACTCAAGTTGCTGCATCAATGAGGCCCAGAACAGAAGACGAAACCTCGAGGCAGCGCGACGGTGACGGCAACGAGACAAGGACTACGCCGATAAGGTATGTGTCTTCCCCTTGCTTCATTCGTACTGAAGAATGTTAGATTTCATAGATACGTTTTAGGTTTTGGCATGAATTGTATTTAGGGGTTCATGGATTAGGGGTTTTGGCTGGCTCGGCTTGTTAATGGTTCGTTGGGGTTTGTCTGGATGCCTGGGATTCGTTTTCATGGTTGTGTAATGGATACGAGTGTTGACGGGTTTGGGTATTGCCCTAGTGTGCATGATTACTATTTTGGGTAACCCAATTTTATTTTTTGCTTATTTGACTGGATCTGGATTGCTTGTGTTCTGGGTTTTGTGTATCTGGGATTCGATATTAATTCTTTTGCAGCAGGATATTTGTTTTCATTTGCCTGGATATCTGTTTGGTATATCTAGATATCAGTTGTGAATTGCCTGGATATCTGTTTGCTATATCTCGATATCAGTTGTGAATTGCCTGGATAGTTGTTTGACGAATTTGGATATTCTACTGTACAGGGAAAACACAACAATGACAAGAACTAAAGCTGCTGCAACAATGAGGCCCAGAACAGAAGCTGAAACCTCGAGGTCGAAACGTGCTAAACAACAACAGCAAGAGGAGGAAGAAGAATATGATTTTGGGATGCGGAAATTGAGCATGAAGAATATGATTTTATGGGACTATAACAACCGGTCCGATGAAATAATTCAAGGTGCAAAAGATTGGAATGCGAAGAAAGAAAAAGGGAAAAGGAAGAGAAGTTGATTGTAGACTTGTGTAGTGTAATATTGGTTTGTAAAACTGAACTTAGGGTTGGATAATATCTAGGGGTGAATGCTATTTAGGGTTGGATAATATTTAGGGATAGATGATGGTTTGTAGCAGGATGAAGGATATTTTGCCAGATGTTGGATATAATTACTAACATAAGTTCTGATTGAAAAATATATTGTAACCTCCCAGGTAAATATCTGTCTTTTTGTAGACTAATATCCTTAAAGAACAGACAAATACCTTCTTTATTTAAACAAATATCAGCAAATCACAGACAGATATCCGAAAGACCCAGACAGATATCCGAAAGACCTAAAGAAATATCCGAAAGACCCAGACTAATATCAATAGAGCCCAGACTAATGTCTTTGTAGACTAATATCCTTAAAGAACAGACAAATACCTTCTTTATTTAAACAAATATCAACAAATCATAGACAAATATCCGAAAGACCCAGACAGATATCCGAAAGACCTCAACAAATATCCGAAAGACCCAGACTAATATCAATATAGCCCAGACTAATGTCCTTATACCCTTCTTTTGTAGACTAATATCCTTGGAGCCCAAACTAATAGTAGATAAAGATGGATAACACTTTGAATCAGAAATAGAAACAAACTCAACACAATACAAATTGATGACAGGAAATACTAATTCATTTCTTCACGGTCTCCTCGGTGTTATCTTCATCATACGACTCTGAAAAAGCAGGGAGCATTACTTCGTCCCAATCCATGTGAAAACCACACCCGTTATCATTGTCGTACTCGTACATCCAACATCAGAAATACTTCTTCGGTGGGTTGACTCCATCAACAACAAGTTGTTTAGCGGCTCTCTAACCATGGTAACAGAGTATAACACTATCATATTCGAACTCATCCACCAATCCCCGACGCGATACTATTATTGTTTCATGGGCCTTCAGCCCCTGGGCCCTCGGCGGGCAGCCCTAACTAAGGTTGCAAGCCTTATGTGTTAGGACTTGCTAGTGTGCCAACACATGTCAACAAATATCTGTAAAGCGCAGACTAGTATCCCTTAATGACAGACTAATATCCTTCCAATTACAAAAGCATATCATGTCATCACATGTCAATATCAGATCACAACATACCACTTTCGAAGAGAGAGAGAGAGAGAGAGAGAGAGAGAGTTGGGTGGTTGGACATTTAATTGCATCCCTCCTTTCTATTTTTTCGTTTTCTTTTTCCCATTGTAAGTCAGATGTAGGGGCCCACTTTCCCATCTGCCTTCTCCCGCCCAAAACAGCCACCTTCCTTCAGCCAAGATAAAAGGCCCACCAGCAACCAATTAATAAGCCCGTCGATTTTGGCCCTTGGATCGCAGCTATAGCGACGTGGCATAAATCCGGCTCGTGTTAGTATTTACTAACAAAAACACTTGTTAGCAGTTTAACTTTTGCGGAGTAAGGCTCCCTTCGACGAAAAGTGGAAGAGAAGATGCAGACCCTGCGCGGATTCCGAGGCCGGAAGGAGGCAGCAGGTCGGAGAAGCAACCCATAGAGGGTGACTGACGGCAAGGAGCTGTCCATCCCGGGAATTGGGGGAGAAGTACAGTTTCAACTGCTATGCACGAAGGAGGTGAGGGAAACGGGGGCCAAAGTCGGGTAACGTTTGGTTTATCTAAAAATTTCGAGCAAAAAGGAAGCTAGGAAAAGACAAAATAATATACAGTAACATTGCATTCTTGGCCAATAAAGCGTACCCACCTTTTATGTTTTAAAGAATGTTGCTATATGATGACACTCATTGGACAGTGACTACGGTGTTCACCAGCTTTCTTTTACCGGTGTTGTACCACCTTACCGCCCATTTTTAACCGGATTTCATGAAAAGTAGTCTGGTTTCACTCCCCCGTATGAGGTTGTTCTGGGCCTGAATTTCATCAGAAGTAGTATCCTTCTTCCTACCCATACCAAGTACCAAATATCCTTCTTTCCATTCAAGGCTTCAACATCCACAATCATCATTCTCTGTGTTGTCAGTTTGCTATATCATCGTCATAAGTCAAAACAACTTAATCACACAAGA
Source organism: Linum trigynum (assembly GCA_964030455.1). Classification (NCBI taxonomy): domain Eukaryota; kingdom Viridiplantae; phylum Streptophyta; class Magnoliopsida; order Malpighiales; family Linaceae; genus Linum; species Linum trigynum. Next base: position 1,674,649 of record OZ034817.1, read on the forward strand.
TTTACCTCAACAATGACAATAGTCATGGTTTGCATTTGGATGAATGATTTTTAAGTTTTAAACTTCATTTGTAGATGCACAAGCAGAATATCATAACAGATAACAGTTCTGAAATTGCAGCAGGTCCCAGCTATTATCAAACCAGAAACAGCCTTGATGCAAACATAGCATACCATAATGGCCAAAACAATAGAGACCAATTCTCATTTTGGTGCAACATTGTCTTACAGAAACCCTAACATTGCATTTGGAACATAACTCTGCCCAATTCTAATGAGCTTACTGACATTTCATCTCATTTCAACTTTGGATGAAGTCAAAAGTCCAATTCTGGTAAGGAGACCAACTAATCAGCCCAAATTTCAATCTTAAAGAGCTACGCAAAGGTAAACCGAGGTAGATGCTAGGGAATTTCTCAACTTTACACCCAAAAGTGTCCACGAAAAATTATGGATCAACCACATCCCCCCACAACAAACATACTGCTCCTGCTGAAGTCGATCTTCAGGCCAGTGGCAGCCTCCAAGCAAACAAACGCAGCAAGCAAGTTACGAACTTGATCTTCCTCAGCATCGCAGAACAAGAGGACATTATCAGCATACAAAATGTGAGTCACCTCCCTTTCCTTATCTTCCTGATTCATGCAGAAACCATGAAATTGTTCATCCTCTCTTGCCCCTTCAAGAAGCTGTGACAAAACCTCCATAACAATCACAAAGAGGAAAGGAGAGAGGGGATCTCCCTGTCGTAGCCCTCTGGCGTTGCGATTGCACAATCAGTGTTGCTAAAAACAGAAAATGAAAAGAATAAGGAAGGTATTAGCTCAGCCAAAATCCAGTTCGAATCTCCTTACCTTATGAAGAAGTGCAGCAACGGTCAAAAGCTTTATATATATATATATATATATATGGTGACTACTTCGGTGCACTCACAAAAATGAGTGCGTTCAATGCACCCAACTCAAAAACTAGTCTTAAGGTGTCGGTTTTTGAATTTTAATTTGTGGAAATTGTGTAATATGATGATATAACATATGATAACAACTAATTAGTGGATTACCCTAAGCCCTAGATCTCCAATTTTGAGTTCTATCCCTAAACCCCAAATTGTAAACCCTAACCCTAACCCTAAATCTCTAAACTCTAAATCTTTCAAATTAAAGTAAATCTTCAATGGTTTTTATGCAAATTGATGTGCGTTATTGTTCATCACTTTATAAGTGATGAATGACATCATTTTGACATAAATCGCATGTTTAAAATGACGGTTATGAAGTGAGTGCACTGAATGCACCCAAAAAAGTGAGTGCACCGAAGACACCACCATATATATATATATATATGTCTGTGGTTCTTACTAATGTGTGTGAACTTTTGTAAAAAGCGGTACATGGCTTGGGGAATTACAAAAGGGTTCGACAATTAGGGGAATAGGTTCTGATTGTTCAAAGGTGTATCGGGTCTGGTTGGGATCCGGGAATTGATTACTTTGCTATCTCTTTACAGCATTTTGTCCTTGTTTCTGTTTATGTTTGATAGGAGAAAACGTAATAAAAAGAGTCTCCTAGAAATCAGTGGGTATTGATTCTAGGACGAGGAGTGACGAGTAGTTTGGGAACCTCGTTAAAATCGTCTGTGTCCATTTAATCTTCCGCCTGTGTTCTTTCGTTTTAAGCTTTACTGCTCTGTTCCCCCCCCCCCCCCCCCCTTCCCCTGTTTCTAGTTAGAGCATCTCCATCAATGCAATTGCAAAAGAAATTGTATTTGTATTTTTTATTGTCAATTCAAATTTTTTGCAATGCACATCACATTCATTTCATTCACCTACATCAATGCAATTAACTTGCAATTGCAAATGTAATTAAATATTATGTTTAAATTATAGAAAATTAAGTAAAAGAGAAAGGGAAAAAATATAAAATAAAAAAATTCCCATTTTTGTAGGCTTTTTTGACTTGCATATGGAATTGCATTTGTTGCAAGCTTGCAAATATGCAATTGATAGCCACATCAATGCAATTGATTTTGCAATTACAAACACCTATGCCATGTCATTTTGCAATTGAGAATGCAATTCCAATGTGAATGCTCTTAGTAGCCCTGTTCTTGCTAGTCTTCTAAGTTCTATCCAAGGAAGAAGACGAGTCCTTGACTTAGAAGCAGCATGCTTTACGTTAGTGGGCCTGAGTTTGTTTAGATAATAAGTTGGTTTAATTGTATTTTGGGCTTTGTGATAGTGGGCCCAAATTGTGAAATCTAGAGAACGAGATTGGAAAGGAGATAAGATCAACACCATCTCTCATTTCCATTCTTCCTCCATTTCCGATTTTCCCCAAATCAGCGCAAAAGCCTAATTCAAACTAGGGTTAATATTTTCGTATGGCCTGAAATTTGACCAAAATAAACATTCCGGTCAATCTTTTCGATCTATAACATCCTGGCCCGAACTATACACAAAAATAAACAATTTGGCCAAACCCGATGTTTGACCGTTAACTTGGACGGTCAAATGCGTTGACTAACAGTCAACGCGACACGTCACTGCCAAGTCAGAAGATCTGATAAATATTTAATTTTTTCGTTTTTTATTTTTGGTTTAACTAAGGTATTAGATGATTTTTTTAATTTATAATAATTTAAAATTAGAGAATGTGTGGAAATTGTGAATTATTTTAAATATTTTATGCTGTCTTGGCAGTGACATGGCGCGTTAACGGTCAACGCGTTTGACCGTCCAAGTTAACGGTCAAAAGTCGAATCTGACCAAATTGTTTATTTTGGTGTATAGTTCGGGCCAGGATGTTATAGATCGAAAAGATTGGCCAGGATGTTATTTTGATAAAAGTTCAGGCCATACGAAAATATTAACCCTTCAAACTAACTCTATTTCTGTTTCTCACAGTCTTCTGACATTTACAAGAACACCGATATGCACGTTCTAATCCACGATATCCACTTCGCAGGAAACTCCATTAGGGCCAAGGACAATGGATGCTGGAAAAGGCCGATCGATCGATCCACGGTTCATGATATAGCTGCTTGAAGTAATCTGCAATAGCCCGGGCTAATGCAGCTTTCTCGGTTACAAGAACCCCATTGACTCTTAGTGCTCGAATCGGGTGATTCAATGGATCAAAGAAGGAGGTGTTCCACGGATTGATTGGACTAACCAAGTTTTGTCCCGATTTCTGCCACCGGAAACAAGAATCATGATGTACTACCCTTCTAACTACAACTATCCACCGGGGAAAAGAACTAAATACACAAAAGGGATTTCAGGCAAAATCAGTTGCATTCTTTGGGAATATGAAAACTTACAGAACTGGCTGAGGGCGGAGAACTACGACGGCGGCGGTGAGGAAGAAGATGGACGATGCAGTTTGGAGAGTGAGCCCGGAAGAAGAAAGAGGGACTCTTCAAATGTGGACGTTTGGGTGTTTTGATGATGAAAAAAAAAATTATAGGGATGGCAATGGGTCGGGTTGCCTCATTGTCATCCCTATTGGCATCCCTATATTTGGGTGAATGGCGGGGTTAATTACATATAATAATTAATAATTATATATTTAAGTTGGCTAATATTACGGTACCATTGTAAAATGTGCGGCATCGGTGACGCCAATTATAGTTGGGCCACGTGAAGGTGATGTGGCGCTGGTTAATATGATTATATCTGTCCAAACTTGTTGGCCCATTTAAAAGTGGAAATACCCAACTTCAAACTAACGGCGCAGTTTGTCTCCCGAAAAAGAAAAAAAAAAACGAAAACCAAACACCATAAAATTCCTCTTCTACATCTCTTCTCTCACGCGTCTGATTCTACTCCGGCGAACTTCACAGTCGCCAATCCAAACTCCAGCATTGAAGCACTGTATACCATTGACAAAGCCTAAAGTCGACTGATTCATCACCGTCGCCAACGACCTGAGGTTGTGTGCTTCTTCTTTGTCCATTATAAACAACCGTTGATTCGCCGCCCACCACCAGAGGTCGATCAGGAGAACTCCACAGATTCTGAGCCATAAGACGGAGACTTGATTGTTAGTTTCCGGGGGATAATGAATTAGGTTTTAGTAAATGGGAAACGAGGAAGGGAAGGATTGAGAGTAATCAATTTTAGTTTTCCATTTTCAATAGTAGAGCGAAGACCGGTGGAACTAGGTCGGGGAAGAAAATGGCCTTCGTTTGGACTTTGGAGACCCATCTTTCTTTCCCTATTTCTGCCGCAAAAAATTAATTGTAATTTAATTAAGTGAAGGAAAAAAACAGAAAAAGCGTTGGACGGAGAATAGTTCTCTGTTACTTGGTGATGGTTTGGGCCACTTCTAACAGGTCATTGGGGTTGGGTTGGGATTTTATGAACCCAGCCCATGCCACGTCACAGTCCATGTGGACCAATTAAAAGTGGCGTTACCGGTGTCGCAATTTTAACAGCGGCACCTTAACATTGACCATTTAAGTTTGTGACTAAGTTGTTTGGGCTTGATACCTCATTTCAGCCCAACATGGCTCGCTTGATTTATGGATCAGGAGTATGGTCCGAGGCCCGGCCCATCGGTTGTTGATATGTACCAAAGAAAACATGGTCGGAGTCTCGGAGATCGATGAGAACGGCTCCTCCTTCTTTGGCTGTCCAATGAGTTCAGCGGCGGTAATCGAACTCAGTAGCCATGGATGTACTCGGCTGTCCTTCCACTTTCGTTCTAGAGATTGCCGGCGATTCCTGGATTCGGAAACCCTTTGAGTCCGATGGATCCTACGATTGGAGTCCTAAATTCAAGGATACCGTCGAAATCCCACCCTAACTCTCCGTCGGTCCGTTTGCCGGCATTTGACATTTTCCATCGCGATTCTCGGAAAGGAAGGTGCGGATTGGGGCAGGTGGAATGATTCGACGCCCGAGGATTCCATACGATCATGAAATTCAATATTCGGTAAGACCACCCACAGTGTGGGTTGATTTTGTGTGAAAAAGGGGAAATGTGACCACAATGTGGGGGGAATAGGGGATTAAATGGGTTTTGTGGGTATAGTGGGTGGGAAAACCCACCAGATGAGACAAATGGTGGGGGGAAGTGGCGGATGGGAAATGACAACCTTTTTTTCTGATTTTAGCAAATGCTTGTTTGGAAAGCTGTGTTTTTGTCTCCTCGTATTATTGTGATTTTATAATTGATGATGTCATACTTAATTAGTGATGAAAAAAATATGTCTAAATTAAAAAAAATTATGTCGAAATGTTCGTATTAATTAATTATCACTAAGTACGTAATAATAATGATCATTATATGAAAATAAAGTGACAAAATCAACTATAGATTGATTTTAACAAAAAAATACTAAACTGATTACCCACTTTTCCCACCACCACTCTGTGACCAAATCATCCAATTTTCCCATTTTTCCCTCTTTTCCCACATTTTCCGCCACCCACATTGTGGATGGTCTTCTTCTTCCTCCGTCACTTCACATTTCGCATTGGCTTTTCTAAATTGCTTTCGCAGGGTGATGTGATTTTGGGGGAATATATTAGTTATGGGTTATGTACCCGGTACATCAATCATCCTATGGGCATCGTTTACATTTCAATTGGGTTTGATGCACAAGATAAGATCAGGTGACTAGGGGTTCCCTTAGTTACTTGCCTAAGTCAATCATAGCCTTTCAAGTTCATTAAAAAATCCAAAAGTAGTGTCCCACCTGCCGACGCAAATTTCCCGGCTGACCGTCCAGCCCGTCTCCTCGTCGATCAAAAATTTACGGCGGGCCGTCCAGGCTTTTCCTGTGCGTGGTTGTGCATCCTGCCATTGCCATTTATTTTTTGGTGTGTCCCAGAGAGAGACATCCTGCCATTGCCATTTATTTTTTGGTTCGTCCCAGAGACAGGGAGAGAGATTTTTGTGTCCTATCCGCACTCCCATCGTCGCTCCGTTTCCCGCCGATCCGTTTATGGAAATCCTCCCGCGGCGGAGGTGGAATTTTTATGTCCCAACCCAAGTGAGAGAGAGATCCTCCCGCCGGCGGAGAAGGGATTTTTATAAGTGGTTAATAAAGAAATTAATGAGCCAGGTGAATTATAAAAGAAAAAGGAGGAGACGTGCGCCGGTGCGCGACTGTGTCACGTGAACAGGAAAGAGAAATAAAACAAATTTTTTTTTATAATATCATAACCACCCTTTTCATTAATTTAATATCCCTTACCACTTTTTAACCATTAGATTGGTATATCTAGATCCAAGGACTAGGAAGGGCTTAGTCACTTAGCACCCCCTTAGTCATGGGATCCGCACTCTACTTGATATAGTTCCCCTGTTTTTTATTGCTATCTTGCTCTTGATTTTCTATGAATATGGGAAGTATAATATATCTCATTAGGTACATTGATCATCCCATTTGCTCCCTAGCTCGTTGACATTCCATTGGGGTTGGATCCATAAATCTTATTCTGAGAAAATCTCGGTTAGCTCTTACTCTCTGATTTGGATGGACACTTTGCTCTGGTTCCCTTGTTATTTTCTTGCTACCTCTCATTCTTGATTTGCTTGTTCTCTGTACTCCCCGTGTTTCTTATTTGCTTCCCTGAAGATGGCCGCTGAAATCATTTTGATCCCCGTTGCTAAACAAATCCTTGGCAAGGCAATCGACTTGGCCATGGAGCAGATTGGGCTGTTGTGGTATTTCAAACCCGAGCTCGGAAAACTGAAGAAAACTGTCTCCACCATCCAAGCGGTGCTCCGAGATGCAGAAGAAAAGCAGTTCCACAATCATCAAGTCAAAGACTGGCTCGAGAAGCGCTCGGATGTCATGTATGATGTGGACGATATGCTCGATGATATCTCTACCGAGGCTCGTAGGAAGGCGATCATGGAACTTTCATCTACTGGTTGTTGCAGTGTGGTTTGCTTTCTGTTTTGTTCACTTCCCAAACAGTTAGCTTATGATCTGAAGATGGCTCATGCAATCAAAGCTGTTAGGGAGAAGCTTGATGATATAACTAAAGACAAGGATAGCTTGCATCTGGAGGTTCGTAATGATGAAGGTCTTCCTTTGAGGGAGACTGATTCCTGCCCACCCACGATTGTCGTTGGGAGGGAAGTTGACCAAAGTAATATCGTTCAGCTACTGCTGAATACTAATCGTGAAGCCAACATCTCAGTCGTCCCCATTGTTGGGATGGGTGGATTGGGGAAGACTACTCTTGCTCAGGTTGTATTTGATGATGCAGAAGTGAGAGCTCACTTTGAAATCAAGGTTTGGGTCCACGTTTCACAGCGCTTTGATGTCAAGGTGATCCTTGAGAAGATGTTGCAATCCGTTAATGGTGGAAGCCAAGCAGGTCTTGGTTTGGATATTATGCAAACCCGACTTCGAGAAAGTATTAGAGGCAAGAGGTTTTTGTTTGCGTTAGATGATGTGTGGGAGGAGAATGTTCAAAGTTGGGAAGCTTTGGCAAAATACTTGACTGCTGGGGCTCAAGGAAGCAAGGTGTTGGTGACTACACGTTCCACGAAAGTGGCAGAGGTTGGCGGAAGAGCCCTGAAGTCAGTAACAAGTGGCAGCACAGTGCTACCCTATCCTTTAGAAGGCTTATCAACAGAGGATTCATGGGATTTATTGCTGAAAAAGGCTGGCGGGGAAATCCCAACTAATCCAGTTGTAATCAAAACTGGGAAAGAGATATTGGCAAAATGTCGCGAAGTTCCTCTTTCTGTAAGCGCAATAGCTAGTGTGTTGGTCAATTGCCAATATCCAGAAAATGAGTGGCCGTTGTTCTTACAAAAAGAGCTCTCCGATATCTCTGATGAAGGGAATTCCATTATGCCAACCCTCCAGCTCAGTTACAATCAGCTTCCTTCCCATGTGAAGGATTGTTTCCTTTATTGTAAGTTGCTTCCAAGGGGTTCTAGACTGGATGTTCAAAGGCTGGTGCTGTTTTGGATAGCACAAGGATACATAAAGTCCGAAGAAGAGGGTTTACAGTGTTTCAAAGTGTTGTGGTGGAGATCATTCTTCCAGGAGATGGAGATGGACGACCGAGGAAACATGTTAAAATGCAGAATGCATGATTTGATGTATGATTTAGCTGCATCAGTGGCGGGAACAAAGATCGTTAGAAGTTGCAATCCAACTATCCTAAAAACTCTGACTTCAAAAGCTCATCATTTAGCTGTCCTTGGAAAAGATGATGGTTGCATGGTAGCAGACGCCATTGACAATGGCGATGAGGTGAGTGATGCAAAGAAGGTGAGAACGCTCTTGTCCGATAAACATTTTGCTAGAGAAGAATGTGGTCAAATTCTCCACAACTTCAAACGATTGCGAGTATTAAGGATGCCTATAACAGATTTTGATACAGATGGCTATAGACAATTGGATTACATTGCCAAGTTGAAGCATTTGAGATACCTCGGTATACGTTTCAATTTAGTGTCGAATCTTCCAAACTCTGTCACCAACTTGCTTAATCTGGAAGTGCTCGACTTGTCTGAATTCGGGAATATGGGAGGACTACCTGAAGATTTTGGAAAATTAATTGATTTGAAGCATCTGTTACTCCATCCTTCTGGGGCGTGGTATTTGACTCATATGCCAAAAGGGATTGGGGAGTTAAAGTCTCTTCAGACATTACCGATTTTCGTGGTAGGCTGGAGGAGGCAGCTTTTTGGAACTGATGAAAAAGCTATCGGGGTGGGTTTAGATGAGCTGATAGGATTGAATGCATTGCGTGGAGAGTTGGCAATTATATACTTGGCAGACGCCAAGTTTCTGGGTATTGGTGTTTATGTGTTGAAGAACAAGCTACTGCTTCTGTCATTGGTTCTAGATTGGGCCGGTCCATCTGGTATGTCTCATGGTTCCACAAATGAGGAAGAGATACTTGCAATTACACTTCACCCACCTCCTAATCTGAAGAAACTGGAGATATGCGGCGGTTATGGAGGCGTTACGCTGCCTGACTGGCTTGCTCACCTTGTGCATCTGGTGGAGATAAAATTGGAAGATTGCAAGAAATGTGAGTACCTTCCACCGTTACATCAACTCCCGTCTTTGAAGAAGCTTCAGATTAAATATTGCACCCTTCTGAAGGGCATGAATTTTCAAACTGGTGATCGTTTTCCCTGTCTTGCCTACCTATACATTGGACATTGCCCGGCCTTGTCTCAGATGCCCGCCTTCCCAACTCTTGAAACCCAGTTGGAGCTAGAAGAAACAAGTTTAGAAGGGTTAGAGAGAACGACGAAGGTGGACAAAAATCTGCATCCTCATTCCCGTTCATCTTCATCTGCAGCAGCAATTGTCCTCCGCCCACTCTCCAAGCTAACGAAATTGACCTTGGGGAACACAGATGGAAGTATGGAATATCTACCAGAAGATGGCTGGAGCGGTTTGGTTTCTCTTCAGCTGTTAAGCCTTAGCTCGTTAAGCGGATGCGTGAAGCTACCCAGTGGGTTGGGTTCCATTTCGAGCCTGACAGACATTCGTCTGCATTGGTGTGGGGCGCTAGAGTTCCTCCCACCATTGCACCAACTTCCAATTCTGATGAGTCTAGTGATTAAATGGTGTCCCAAGCTGAAAGGATGGTGGAAGAAGGGTAGTGATCATAATAACGATGCCGATGATCATGATCATTATTATTGCTCCTCTTCGACTTCAGGAGCTGCAGCAGAGGAAGAGGAAGAAGAGTGGCCTCATTTCCCTAGTCTTTCTCGCTTGGAAATTAGCGGCTGCCCAAAGCTGACGCATATGCCTCTCTTTCCAACCGTTAAAGGGTTGGAGCTGAAGAAAACCAGCTCGCGGGTATTACTGCGGACAATGAAGATGAAAGTGGCGGATACTGATGATAATCCAAAGCAACATCCGCTCTCTAAGTTGACTTACATGGTGCTCGAGGATATTGATGACCTTGAATCTCTACCAGAGGAAGGATTCCGCAACCTCACTTCTCTCCGGGTGTTGAAGATCGTGGACTGCCGAAGTTTAGCATCTCTGCCTCAAGCGATAAGACACCTCACCTCTTTGAAACAACTGATAATTCGGGAGTGTCCTTCGTTGACAGTGCGATTGATGAAGGGGTACGGGCAAGATTGGCACACCATTTCCCACATCCCAGACTTAGAAGTGTGATGAAGATTGCTTTGAGCATTCAGGTTTGTCTCCATTCTATCACTTAATAGAAGTTTTCACAAAATGTAAAAAATTCGCCTGAAATTTCCCTTGCTATCTTCATGGCTGCGGCAACTGTTCTGATCCCTGTTGCCGGTCAGATCAATGGCAACGCAACCGAGCTGGCCTTGCTGCAGCTTGGACTCATGTGGCATTTCAGGCGCAAGCTCCAGAAATTGCGGGACACCAGTTTCCACCATCCAGTCTGTGCTCCCACGATGCAGGAGATAAGCAGTTCCACAATCATCAAAGTCGAAGAATGGCTCGGGAAGCAGCTCTCAAACGACATGTATGAACCAACAAGTACACACAATGCTGCACATTAGTGGATGTCCTCGGTTTCACCGAACGATGCAGAAGGGAAGAGGGTGAAGATTGGTCAAACATTTCTCACAACCCAAAGATAGAACTGGACGTGGAAGATGCTCCAGGATTCAGGTTGGGTTTATTGAGAGAACTCTTTTGCATTTGTATCAAAATTTTGATGATGATCATCTCCCTTCTTCTGCTACTACCATTTTATGTATCGGTGCGCGCCCTGCACAATTGGTTTGTTACTTTGTTCAATCCTCCATTTTTGCTGATAAGTTACTGATTGCTTCCGTTGTGCAAGTGACAGAGAGAACTGGTGATTAGTGCATGATGATTGATGAACAAAAACTATGTGATATTTCTGTCAGAGAAAGTTGAGAAGAGCAGCCAGCAGGGCCCTCAACTGGTCAAATCACTATTCTGTCAGTTTGGTGCCTAGTTATAGTTCTTGCTTCTGGTCATAATACTTCTCTTATGATGAACCAATGACCCTTTGATTCAAGAAGGCCGCAAAAATATTGAAACAAGGTTCTTTGGTTATCTTCAGCTAAAATCAGTTATGGAGGTATGTAACTTTGTATGCTATTTCATTGAACTGAAGCATAACAAAAACTGAAGAGTTAAGATTAAGAGTTAAGATTAGGGGTGAGCAACGGGACGGTTTGAAACGAGTACCCAGTTTGATTGAAGAGGATTACAAAAACGTGATATTAAAGTCAGTGATAAAGTAGCCGGAAAACATGTGTAAAGGAATCATTTCAAAAAGGTTACTGACTATTTATTAGCCAAACATTTTTCATATTCTTTTTTATTAGCCAAACCTATTATATTACTAATAATTAGCCAAATGTTAACTTCCACGTAGCAATTTTGTTAGTAGTATTGACTTGGAAGAGATACATAGGGGTTTAACATTCCAAAGTTTTAGTATTTTAACAAAAAAAAGTTATCAAATTATTAACAACAACGTAAAAAGGACTAATATTTTGATGTATTAAAAAAAAATTGACTAATTTTTAATATTTTGGTAGGTTTGAATAATAAAAAGAAACTAAACAAATTTAGTTGATAAATACTCATTACCCTTTCAAAAAAATTTGCCTAGAAAAAGATGCACATGATATTTTGGCCCGAGCCAGAGATTCTTCTTGGGCCTAGCTCATAAATCTGGGCTTTTTTCAAGTAATCCGCGGTTCCGCGTCGAGAAATTGAAGAAGAAAAAGAAACCACGCGAAAATCAAGAGATGGTAGGCTATTTACAGTTTAGTCCCTGAAAAAGCTATTATGAATACTTCAATCCCAATAGAATGTAAATACTAAATACAGAACTTTGTGGGGGCCAGCATAAGACAAAGTGACAAACTGCCAAAAAAAATATTTTTCGGAGTTGGCGCCATTTTAGTTTCCCGCTCCCCATGACACCGAGGATTCCTCCCCTATCTTCATTCACCATTAGGAAAACCCTAAAAAAATTTACTCTCATCTTCCTTCCATTAGCCATCAATCAGCCTCCTAATTAAATTCTCCGGCGCCATACTTCCCGGCGGCGGCTAGATGTTCTACTCGCAGACGTTTCTGGCCCGGAAGGGCCCGCTGGGGACGGTCTGGTGCGCCGCTCATCTTCAGCACAGGCTCAAGAAATCTCATTATACTTCCACCGATATCATAGCCGTCGTCGGTAATATCATCTCTCTTCCCTCTTGAAATTCCCTCGTTTGTTTTTTTTTCCCTTCTTCGTCGGTGAATAAAGCTCACTACTTTCAGTACTTTGCCTTTTGTTATCTTGATTTCCCCTGTGTTAGGAGGGGGAAAGAATCTTGCTTTGCTTGATTCTAGTAGTTTGGGGTTTTTTTCTTTTGTGGATTGCAGAGCGCATAATGTACCCAGAAGTGCCGATTGCGCTTCGGATGTCAGGCCACCTTTTGCTAGGGGTTGCGAGGATCTACTCCAAGAAAGTTGATTATCTATTTCAGGACTGTAATTTAATGAGGGTTAGCTTGAGAAATGCCTTCACCATCACAGTAGACATCAATCTGCCAGAGAATGCCAAAACAGCCAAGCCGGATTCAGTCACTTTGACCCAAACATTTGACCTCGATTCATTGAAGATGGACGATGACATCTACAATATTGATGGGTAAATGATTGAATTTTTAACAAGATGGAAACTTCTTCCTTTTCCCCTTGTCTTGGTTTTGCTTCTTGATTGTTTTTTCTTTAATAGGTCTCCTGATAGCCATTGGAAAACTCGAGAGGAAATCACGCTGGATGATCAAATTCCTACGGGGAGAGAGCCGTTTGTTGCTGTAACTTTCGACGAGGTTAGTTGTTGTTCCTCTGGAAAACTGTTGGCGTTGGATTACACTTAGAATTGCTCGAGTGTTGATGAACAATTGATGCTTCTGCACAGGACATCACAATGGATGATACTTCACAACAAGACCTGGCTCGTGATTTGGGAGTTAGACCAGTAGTGGAAGAGTATACTCCTAATTATATTTGGAACTCATTTCGTTTTTCTAATGATTGGTTAGTCAATCTGATGCCTGTTTTTTCTCAATTCTCAGCGCCGATCGTGATGAAAACAACCACAACCATGAAGGAGGTGGTCCGAGCAATGACACAGAAATGCTTACTGAACCTGCAGAATTGGGGGATGTCGGTCCAAGCAATGATACAGAAATGCTTACTGAACCTGCAGGGTTTGGAGATGGCGGTCCAAGCAATCAAACCGAAGTGCTCACTCAAGCAACAGGATTGCAGGATCCTGGGCCGAGCAATCAGACAGAAGTGCTCACCGGATCAGCAGTATTATCACAGGGCACTGGCATAAGGGATCGTACTATGATAGATGATGTACTTACTGAGAATGTGGAACCTAGTCCAGTTGAAAAAATTCGTGATGCTCATGATTTTAGTCCAAGAAGAGCACCACTTGTGTCTCCAAATGTGGAAAATGATGATGGTGCTGATCGAAACCGGCTTCCAGAAAAAGATGTGCTTGAGAGTGGGATAAATATTCGGATTCCAGAAGAACCTTCCTCTTCTGGGGTACATTCTTTTCGACTTAGGCCACACTCAGAACCTCCTACCTCTGCTGTCTCTGGAGGATCGGGACTAATCTTTGATGAAAATATGTCTCCTGGTGAGTGTCTGTTTCCTAAATGAATTGTTTCACGTGGGAGATATATTCTACTGTGGGAATGATCAATCAGCTCATTTTTTGGCCGTTTCAGGCCAAGCAACACCTGGACTTGCTGTCGTTGCACCTTCACCTGTTCAGCAGCCACAGCGGAGGGCCAGAAAGAGAAATAATATATTCGATCATGCCACAGTATTGACGAACAAGTACCTTTTTTACTCTCATCCTCGTCCTTCTCTCCCCCATGCTTCTATTCCTTACTGGTTTTGCTTACTCATAAGAAAGATGAACTTTGTAGGTTTGTGAAGAAGGCCTTGAATGATTGTACTGATTTGTTGCGCAAAAAGAGGGCTCCACCTTCTGCTTTGAGCATCTGGAAGCTGACCAAGAAATCAAGGAATGATCAAGTTTTCCAGGAGCCACTAATAACAGGTCAAACACGGTTTCCATTAGTAAGTTGGCTTTTTGTGTAATTTGAAGCTTGTGGAAATTTATTCTACTTACACCATTGGTGCTTTATATTGTTATTCAGGCTTGTCCCCTGATATAAGTACCTACTTTGCCATGGACCATAGCTTTGCTATTCGTCATCCAATTCCTCAGCTGGAAGATATTGCTGAACCTACTGGTCCTTCATCTCCTATTCAATCAACTGCTGTAGATGTCAATCCAGAGCCTACAGTTCCAAATTCTCCTCCTGTGATTCAACCCATCTCGCCCAGAAATGACCCTTCTGAATCTCAAGCTCCCACAGTTGATCCCACTACTACTGTGGAGCCCACTAATAGGAACTCATCAAACCCAGAGCCTAATGATACTGATATGGGCATGGATATGGATATGGATGATATTGACTTTGAGCGTATTCGGGATGATGGAGGAGGCCATCATAGCAACGATGATGTTCTAAAAGAAATTTCGATGAGTTCTCCTGTTCAATATGGGCCTTTTCCTAGACAAGATGCATCGACTCCCAGTCCTAGGCATGTGCATTCAACCACAGTGCGTGATGGGATAGGAAACACTGGTGCAAGTGACATGCTGCACACTGCAGCAGACTTTGGTGCCTCTACTAGTACATTCAGTTCTGGGTTGAGGACTCCAAGAATGTTTGGAGAGGACACTCAGCTCTCCAATATCCTTGAAGTGATGGATAGCCCAGAATCAGAAGTAAGCATCAAGCAGCATCAAACTGGGTTTTCAGCTTTCAGTGGCATTTATAATTATAACCTTTTTATTCCTTTTGCAGGTCCGTTATTCTGGTGGGGGAGATAGCACACCTGCTGGTGAGCTACTTGTTCCAGATTCCATATGCATTACCTTCCATGGATGGTGTTTGTTTTGTTGTGTTTTTACATTGCAAATGTTGATAACAGGGTTTTATAGGGTAGGGAATCAAGGAGTTCATCGATTGTCTGGTAGAACAAGGTACCACATAAAGTTATCCCTTTTGTTTATGGGTTATTTTTATTGCATCTTCTAGAGCAGAATTTCTTATAGTCTCTGGGTTTTGGACTTTTAGGGCTGTGGCTCAGTATTTGGAAAGACAATCTCCTATTGCTCCAACCTTGGGAGTAGATCAAACCAGAGATATCAGTCTCAACAAGCTCTTAGAAGGGAAGACCAGGAGGGTGTGCGCCCGAATGTTCTTCGAGACTCTGGTAAGCCTCTTAAAAACTGTTTCTTTCAAGCTTAAGTTCTGGTAAAGCAATGAACGTTACCTCATTGACAACGGGTGGTTCTTCTATGCAGGTTTTGAAGAGCCATGGAGTCGTTGATGTGGAACGAGAGAAAGGACAGGGCCAAGCTCGTCTGAAGTTTGATGTGGAACAAGAGGAGACCTATGGTGACATTCGTTTGAAGCTGACTCGTTTGGCGACGGAACATTATCAGTATTTGTGAATATAGAAGGTATTAATTAGGTAATGAACCTTCCAGCTTTGTGATTATGAAGTATGATGTTAGGTTTCCGGTAGTAGTAGGACTAGTTAGTTGAGTTATATAGAGGTAGTGTCACAGGTAGAAGGATGAGCAGAGTCCATCCATACGGTTGCTTGTATACAAAGATAGTTGATTAGTAAAAACTAAACTAGCTGTTGGTCGTTGTTTATGAATAAGAGGTGAGATTATGTGATTTGTTGTTGTCGTACCGGGGTGCTCAATTAGTATAATATTGTTCGCTTTGGGCCAAGCCCGCACGATTTTACTTTTGGATGCGCTCCTTAAAAGGCCTCGTACTAATTGGGCTAGGTGGACACTAATATACAAGAGTCTCTTTCCCTTGTATTTCTTTGTATTTCTATGTGGTATTTGGATTGTTCCGTTGTCTTCTCAACTTATTGTTTTTCACCATTGTATAGTTTTAAGCCATCCACTTCATACTAAATTTTCGTCAAATCACCGTTTATTTTATTTTATTTTTTACCCCGCACATCCCGTCCGTCCTTCAGCATTCTTACGCCAGCGCTAGCAGACTACCGGGCGACCGGCGGCGTCGAGCTCAGAACCCATGGATATTTCCTCGGCTGTTGAACTTCCGCTCCCGTTTTGGAGACTGCCGGCGAATCCCTCTGTTGGAAATTCTTCGAGTCCGTTGTTTGGCGTCTTGATTTCGTCGACACATCCTCCGCCGTCCGGTTGGTCTGCGTTTGTCCGCTTCCGCCGGGACTCGAGGTTGCGGCTTCCACGTGATCAACGGCGATGGTTTGCAGTAGGAGAAATTCAACGGCGATGGTTTGCAGGATTCCACGTGATCAGGGAATTTAATATTCGGTAACATTCTTCGTCGTCGTCGTCTCCCACTAAGCATTTCTCAGTCTTTTTTGAATTCAATCAACTTGTTTGCAGTCACATGATGATTAGGGTAATGTAGTGTAAATTAGAGATAGATAATCCCCACTTGTGGCGTTGACTATTTGCATCAGATGGGTTCAAGATTCATATTGTCATGCTATTCCATTTGCAGCCTGGCATCATTGATGTGTTCATCCTGTTTGATCCTGCTAAAGCTCGAATTGCTCTTTACCCACTTTGATTTGGCTCTTACTCATTAGCTCCCCTGTGTTTTGTTTTTATTGGCTTCCCTGAAGATGGCTGCTGAAGCCATTCTGATCCCAGTTGCAAAATCAATCCTCGGCAAGGCAGCCGACTTGGCTGCGGAGCAGATTGGGCTCCTATGGAATTTCAAACGCGAGCTCAAGAAACTCAAGGACACTGTCACTATCATCCAGGCCGTGCTTCGTGATGCAGAAGAGAAGCAGTTCCACAATCATCAAGTCAAAGACTGGCTCGAGAAGCTCTCGGATGTAATGTACGATGCTGATGATCTGCTCGACGATGTCTCTACCGAGACTCGTCGGAAGGCCATGACAGCGGAAGCAAATGGTGGCAGGAGAAGGACGATGGCGACGACGACGACTTGTTGGAGTGTGGTATGCTTTCTGTTCTCCTCGCTTTGTGAACAATTGGCATACGATCTTAAGATGGCTCATGCCATCAGGGCTATTAGGGAGAAGCTCGATGATATATCGAAAGACAAGGATGGTTTACATCTAGAGGTTTTATCTAAGGAAGATGCTCTTCCTTTGAGGGAGACCGACTCTTGTCCACCCACAATTGTTGTTGGGAGGGAAGATGACAAGAAGAACATCATTCAGCTACTGCTCCATTCTAACCGTGAAGCCAATATCTCTGTCGTCCCCATTGTTGGAATGGGTGGGTTGGGGAAGACTACCCTTGCTCAGCTTGTATATGATGACGACCGAGTTGAAGCTTACTTCGATACCAAGGTTTGGGTATATGTTTCACAGAGCTTTGATATCAAAGTAATACTTGGAAAGATGCTACAATCTATAAATCCTCAGAGTCAAGTGGGCTCCTCGCTAGACAATTTGCAAGCTGAACTCCGAAAAAGCATCAAGGGGAAGAGGTTTTTGTTTGCATTAGATGATGTTTGGGAGGAGAATGTTGAAAGTTGGGAACTTTTGACCAAGTATTTGATAGTTGGCGCACCTGGCAGCAAAGTGTTGGTGACTACTCGATCCACGAAAGTTGGGGAAGTCGGTGGCAGGACTTTGAAGTCGGAAACAAGTACCAGCATAGTGGCACCCTATCTCTTAGAAGGCTTGTCACTAGAAGAGTCTTGGGATTTGATGGTGAAAAAGGCCCTTCCCAGAAAGATCACAGTAGACCCATATGTAAAAGAAATTGGGCAAGATATATTGCGTAAATGTGGTGGAGTTCCACTTGCTGTGAGCTCAATAGCCGGTATGCTAATAAGTTCAAAACATCCCAAAATAGAGTGGCCGTCGTTTTTACACAAGGGATTTTTGAGCATATCTAAAGACGGGAATCGTACTATGGCAGCCCTCCAGCTAAGTTTCAGTCATCTTCCTTCCCATATGAAACATTGTTTTGCTTACTGTAAGCTGTTTGCAAAAGGTTTTCTGTTCGATGTTCAAATGCTGGTTCAATTCTGGATAGCACAAGGGTACATTGAGTCAGAGGATGAAGGCATGGATTGCTTCAAAATGTTATGGTGGAGGTCATTCTTTCAAGAGGTGAAGACAGATGAATTTGGGAATATTTCAAGTTGTAGAATGCATGATTTGATGCATGACTTATCTGACTCAATAACTAGGGATAAAATCCGCAGAATTTCCAGCTCAACTGCTGCTCTAACAAATTTTACTTCAAGCTCTCGTCATTTGTCTTTGTTTGAAGAAGGCGATGATAGTATTTCGCTAGAAGAAGCTGACAACAGCATCGTCGATGATGAGTTGAAAAATGCAAGCAAGGTGCGAAGTTTTCTATGTTGGAAAGATCTATCAACAGAAAATTGGGAAGGAGTCCTTCTCAAGTTCAACCGCTTGCGAGTGTTGATAATGGTTGCGAAAGTATCAAAAATATCCACCGCTTCAAAACAACTGTCTTGTGTTAGTAAGCTGAAGCATTTAAGAGTTCTCAGTTTCTTCTGCCAAGGGATGAAAAGGGTTCCAGATTCCATTACCAACTTGCTCAATCTGCAAGTGCTTATGGTGACTTCCAGTTCATTAAACGAACTTCCAAGAGGTCTTAGGAAGCTGGTTAATTTGAAGCATTTAATCCTTCACCCAGATTGTTTGAAAAATTTCACCTATATGCCAAAAGGGATTGGGGAGTTGAAGCATCTTCGGACTTTATCCTTTTTTGTGATGGGCAATAAGAACTACGTAAATGACAAGACCATTGGGGAATTGGATGAGTTGAAAGGTCTGAATGCCTTGTGTGGAGAGTTGATCATTACAAACTTGGCAAATGCTGAGACTCTTGGCACATGTGTTCATGTTTTGAAGAACAAGCTACTTCTTCATTCTCTGGTTCTCAATTGGAGTCGGTACGATGTTACTCCACAGTCTATCAGTGATGAAGAGATCCTGGAAATGCTCTGTCCCCACCCTAATCTTATGAAATTGAAGATATGTGGCGGGTACGGAGGTGTGAAACTCCCTAACTGGCTGTCTACCATCAGAAATCTGGTGGAAATCTCGCTGGAAAACTGCACGCATTGCAAGAACCTCCCACCATTGCATCACATTTCGGGTTTGAAGAAACTTAACATTGAAAATTGTCCACAATTGAAGAGAATCAATAAAAATGCAGGTGGTGGTGGTGGTTATCATTGTGATTCCTCTCCAAATGACTCAACACCAACCAAGAAAGAGGATAAGGAGTGGCCCCAGTTTCCATGTCTAGCCTCCCTGCGCATCAAAGATTGCCCAAATCTAACTCAGGCGCCCACTTTCCCAACTGTTGCAGGTGAGTTGGTGTTGGACGGAGCGAGCTTACAACTATTAGCTAGAACGATGGAGATGGTGAGGGCTGACTATTTAGATGAATTCATCACCGTGATTGAATACGGAGATACAAACCCTCCTTTTCTTCCTTATCCTCCTTCATCGACCTTCGTCTCCCCACTCTCCAAGCTGAGAAAGTTGAGGTTAGATGGAATTGATGATGATCTTGAATCTCTACCAAATAATGGTGATTTCAACAATTGTCTTGTCTCTCTTCAAGAGTTAAAGGTTCGAGATATTCGATGGGGAGCGAAGCTACCTAGCTCGTTGTGCTCCAGTACAAATTTAACAGTGATACATTTACAACATTGTGAGAGGGTAAAGTACTTGCCACCCCTACATAAACTCCCATCTTTGGCAGAGCTATTAATTGGGAATTGTCCGAGGCTAAAGGGTTGTTGGTCGAAGAAGAAGAAGAAGAAGAAGAAGGGGGAGGAGTGGCCTCATTTCCCTTGTCTTTCCACCTTGCAAATTAGAGGTTGCCCAAACTTGACTCGGATGCCCTTGTTTCCAACAATTGAAGGCAATTTGACTTTGTGGATGACCAGCTCACGGGCACTGGTCGAAACAATGAAGATGAAAGTGACAGCTCATGACTACAATTTTCCACAGTATTCTACTACTACAACAACGGAAACAGGTCCTTCTCCTACTTTGCCGAGGACTGTGCTTGTTAGCCCACTCTCTAAGTTGACAAGCCTGTCGCTCTGTGGAATGGATGACCTAGAATCTCTACCAGAAAAAGGTCTTGGCAACCTCACTTCTCTCCAGGAGTTGGTGATTGAAAAGTGTCCCAGACTAGCAACTCTGCCTCCCGCAATGCAACAACTCACCTCTTTACAAACGTTGGATATTTGGAGGTGTCCTAGGTTGGCAGAGCGATGCAGAAAGGAAGATGGTAAAGATTGGCACAACATTTCCCACATTCCATTCATAGAAGTGGACGGAAAGACGCTCCAAAACTCAGGTTGAGGTTCCTTGTGATCAAGTTTCACATCCCTAGCTAAAACTGGATGATGATCTCATTTCACCTCTCCCACCTGTTGTCAGCTTTTATCTTGTAAAATGCTGTAAAGCGACTATGATTAGTCTCTTTCATTCCAACTCCTAATTAATTGTGTTTTTTTTTTTTTTTCATGTGTTGGTGTTAGGCTGCCAAAGATGAAGGGACAATTGGTAGCCAGTCGACTCATCAACTCAAAAACTACTGCCACAAGGAACTAAATCTTTAGCATTACTAAGTTATTTGTAATTTTGTATCTTGTTCTCTGCCACATTAGAAAACTGCTCATACCTGACTGAGATGCATCTGTTTCCAGCTGAGGAGCCGTCTCGTGCCTTGAGTTTTGCGTCGTATGGTTTCTTATTTGCCTGTGTCAAGGGATTGTATATATAGTTCACCATCTCTTGTTTTGCCCTTACTCTGTACCTTCCTTTTCAAAGTAGAGGGCCAATCATATTGCAATCTTTTTGCGCAATGATGCTTCAAAACCAGTTTGCTATGCCTTGTGATATCTGATCATGGAATAGTTTTTAATGCGCTGTAAGGTTAATGAAGAAGAAGCATAGGGAGTTTGGGAGGGATATTAAAATGGAGAATTTTTTATTAAGAAGGTTGATATCAGCTGGAGATGTAATAGTTGGTTCCATGGGAGACTTACTGTTTGTCTAGTAAAAGCTTTGATGGGAGCAGAATTTACCAAGTTCAATGTGTCCTGTATTATTATTTCTCCTTACTATTTTAGCTTTGTTCTTTCATATAAATAACCGAAATGTTACATCCGTTTTCTTCGTAGCAGGTGCACGAACGAGTTGATCTGTCTCGAGCCATGTTCGGAACAAAATTATCCCTTGACCTCAGCTGAGCGTGAAGCCGGTATAAGTATCGAGGTACCTCCCCATAGTCATGCCTATCCTAAGATATAGTAGTATTGATGACTCAATACCCATATTTATGCACATTGAAACTCCAGACTTTTGAAAATGTTGGACTTCAATAAATAAATAAATAAATAACCAAGTTGTGGTGGATTATATTAAACCAAATTTCTTTCTATCCAAAGCTTATAACTTTCAATGACAATACCGTTCCTGGAAATCGTGCGAAGAAACTCGACTTGAAGGAGTTTTATACCAACTTCTTGCAATAAAACATGGATGCTTATCTGTGCATCGATTCTGGACTCTAATTGTTGAGTTTCCCTTGGATTATTACCGACATTACACACCATCTCCATCGAGATTGTTCTTAACCTTAAATTTGCGAAGTTTCAGAGACGGTTGCAGCAGCAAGAAGCAGAAAGGTTCAACAGACGGTGCAGAGAAGGTATTGATGAGAGATAAGGTTAATCAATTCCTGCAAAGCTTAATGCCAGCTAAAACCGAAAATAATTATAACTAATTAATCATGCTTTGGTGTATTTGCTTGCTCAACTCTAACTATTCCATTTCCAGGTCGTCATCACTGCCAGTGCATTAAGCTGTCACAAAGTTCTGTTTATAGTGCATCCAACACCTCCATGTGGGGAAACTATATGATATAGGTACGATGTATCGTTGGACTTGGATACATCAGACATTTTCAGTTGGGTTATATCAAGAAATATTTCACATTCCTCCAAAGCTCCAGTTTTTCTCTACTCTCCTGATTTGCTCTTTGCTCCCCTGTTTTTTCCTGACTCCCTCACTCTTGATTTGCTCTTGCTTGTCCGCTCCTGCACTTCATTGTTGGGATGAGTGGATTGGGGAAGACGATAAACGCTAGCTAATTTATTGGCCTTTCTTCGACTCGTCTCATTTCTTTCTCTGCTCCTCGGATTCACTGTCAGAATACTTGACCGTGGCGACGATGTGAATGCACTTTGTGATCTTTTCCTCATTTCTTCATTAAGAATTCCGCTTTTGACAGCCTCCAGGTTGACAACGCCATCTTCTGCGGTATTGGTAAGTGAAACCTTCAACGTCTCCAACGATTCTGGAAGGGAAGCAAGAACCAGGAGAGCAATCACTTCATCTTCCATCTTTATGTCCATGTCGGACAATTGATTTACGATCCCTTGAATTTCGTTCAAGTGATCCACCAAGAGATGTGTCGTCTTTGTATTTCATCTGCACTAACTTGGTAAGATAAAATAGTTTGTTGTTGCCGTTCTTCGTGGCATAAAGTCCCTCCAGCTTGCTCCACAAAGCTTTTGCATCATTCTCATCACAAATGTGATTGTACACATTATCATCTACAAACTGTCGAATGTAGCTGCACACTTGTTGATGCTCGAACTTCCAATCTTCGTCAGATTTGCCTTTAGGCTTACTCGAGCTAAACACTGGCAAATGCAACTTAGTCACGAGCAAGAAATCCTTCATCCTATTTCTCCATATGTGATAGTTTGAGCCATTCAAACGGACCATCTTGCTTGTTCTTACCTCTATCGAACTTAACTCTGAACCGCCAAGTTGACCCCCCAAGGACTTGTTGTCCTTATACTCCATCTGCTCCAACTTGGTCGGAGAAAATAGTTTGTTGTTGTCTGTTTTCGATGCATAAAGTCCCTCAAGCTTGCTCCACATAAATTTTGCATCATTCTCACCACAAATGTGATTGTACACATTATCATCAACAAATTGTCGAACATAGTTGCACACTTGTTGATGCTCAAACTCCCAATCCTCGTCAGTTTTGCCTTCAGGCTTAGCCGAGCTAAACACCGGCAAATGCAACTTCGTCACAAACAGGAGATCTTTCATCTTGTTTCTCCATATTCGATAGTTTGAGTCATTCAAACTTAGCATCTTGCTTGCTCTTGCCTCCATGCTCAAATACAACTTGCTAAGTTCAACATGCAACAATAAAAAAAGTAAGTATATTGCACTAAAAAAGTTGAAACCAGTGGCACACCCTCTAGAGCATAAAACCACTATACACGAGCAATTATATAAAATCACCTCAAAACCAAAATGGCAATAATAAACGAACTTACCTAACCAATCTACTTGGACAATATTAAGCATAGACAACAAATAAATGATATGATGATTTATCGTGATATACTCTTGATTTAGGGCCGATCCACCAGAATAGCTCTCTGTAGTATTTCTTCTCAAACTCACTATTTCTCACTCGCAAGAAAAGAACGAGAGTCGAAGCAGAGCAAGCAAATGAGAGAGGAAAGAAAGGAAGAATGAGGCGATGAGTTGAGAATGGAACCTCTATTGGGTTCCTTTTATAGCCCAACGGAGAGAGCAGAGTAATTGCATTTGAGTGGGCAAACTGCGGCCAGCTTTACACCTCCACCTACCGTCTGCTTTTCATTACTCCCATCAGCTTTCAGTGGTCTCTTTTCTCTTTTATTTCTTTCCTTATTCATCAATTATCACATTTGCAGGCGGACCCGAGCCACCGACATTTCTTTATGTTCCAGTACGAGCATAAACAGAGACGGGTTCACGATGCCACTCTTAACAGTTAACATGAACTCCCATCTTTGAAGAAGAGGAATCAAGGGGAATGGTAGTCGCAACAATGGTGGTGATGAGGGAGGTGGAGGAGTGGCCACAATTCCCTTGCCTCTCACTTTTGATATTGCTCTGTTTCTTGCTCCCCTGTTTTTACCTTGCTCCCTGTTTCTTGCTCCACCTCCCTTGTTTTCCGGTTTCTTTTTAATTCCTCTACAATGGCGGAAATCATTCTGATTCCTTTACAAAGGAAAGTCGACTTGGTAGCTCAAGAGTCTGCGTGATGAATTACCAAGTTCTAATTGAGAAAGAGCATGTAATTATATATTGGGAGCCCGACTCCTCGTTGCAAGAAATCCAGACGGGATTGAAGGAGAATCTGTGCTACAATCTTGATTTTGGGTGTACGTTCTATAACTTGATTCTAATCATCAATATTTAACTTTAAATCTATTACAAAAAAATTTAGAACTAATAAATACAATATATTAGTCAGAACTATTAAGTAACGGGGAATTATACACACAACTATCGAAATACAAATTATTAGCCATAATTATTATTGCGGGTCAAGATATGGCTACCAGCACGTTACAATTACTAAATTTTTAACGGGGACTGTCACGTCAGCATCCATATTAGCGTCCAAGTCAGAAAATATTAAAAGGCAAAATACACTTGTATAGCCAAAAATTCACACTCTGTGACAATAATAGCCAAATTTTAAAAAATATACATTATAGCCATACTTTTTAAACTTGCTTGAGTAATTTAGCCATTTCCATCAAATACTTTAAGAACGTTAATAACTCCGTATGTGAATTGAATATTATGCTGATCTGGTTGCCACCTGACCGCCACATCATATCCACCCAAACTCCCCATTTCCACAATGGAATTCATCATTTATTAAATGTTAATTACATAAAAACAAAGACAAAAGGGGAATGAGAAATTTGTCTCTCCATCTTCCTTTCTTCATTTTCTCCTGCCTTCGTTTCTGCTCGTCCTCGCCGAAAAATCAGAACTTAGAGCTCTGCCCCTTCAATGGTGGTTCCCAAACCCTAGAATCTGTCAATCCCCAAACCAAGAAATTCTCCCTCTTTCTCCCCTCGCCAGCGCCGCCAACGAAAAGAATCTCCCCAGCCATAAAATCCCTAATTAGCCAAAGTGGGATTTTACTTCCATTCTTCCTTCCCTCAATCCTCAATCTCTTCGTCCTTCAATCTCTCTGTTTGTCCTTTCTTTTGGGAAACCCACTCGCAGAACCTCCATTATTGGGAGAGCATGGCGATGGAGATGATGAAGCACCCCAACATCGTCGAGCTCCACGAAGTGATGGCGAGCAAGTGAAAGATCAAAATCGCCATGAAGCTCGTCCGCGGCGGCGAGATTTTCTCCAAGATCGAGAGAGGCTGGTTGAGAGATGACGTTACTAGAGTGTACTTCCAGCAACTTATCTCCACCATCGATTCTGCCACAGTCGCGACGTCTACCATCGAGAGCTGAAATCCAGAGTCCCGTCCTGGTTCTCCTCCGAGTCTCGCCGCCTCGTCTTCCACGATCTTGGTTATGGATTGGGATTTGGAATCACAATATGGGTTGTCGATAAACGATGGCAATGAAGGGGTTCGGCGGCGCATAAGACGGCACCAGATAGGTTGGTCAGCATCTCAGCGAGGTGAAAGAGGCTGGCCGGCGGGTAGGATTGTTCGGGGAGATGTGGATTCACTCTGGAGGTGAAGAAGGATTTTGAGGCCGCGACCGTAACTGCAGATTCACTCTCAACTCATCAGACGATTCGATCGATGCGGCCTTCCTGCAAACAATAATAATAAGGCTAAATTACACATTTGGTCACTCAAATTACATAAAATTTTCACGTTTGCCACCTGAATTACTTTTCTTTCTTATTCGCCACTAACTTTATGAATCGTTTCATCGTTAGTCACTGACCGTTAGTCTCCGTTAGATTTCGTTAACTCCCTCAATTTTTTGATGATGTGGCAAACATAATTGCTGACGGGAGCGTTAACTTAATGTCATGTAAAAAAACAATAATGAATTGACTTGTCGTGAGTCAGTTTTTGCCCTGGGTAGAGGTAGGGATGGCAATTTCGACCTGACCCGTTTTACCCGACCTATTTGACCTGTTTTGGGGCGGGTCCGACCCGCTCTGTAGGCGGAGCGGGGCGGGCATGGGTAGTCTCATCGACCCGACCTACCCTGACCCGCCCCATTCTCGACCAATTCTTGTCTAAATCACGTGTAATCTTAGTCAAATTACTGAGAATTTTCCTTTTATTGCATCATATTTTAGCTATAATAAAGTTGTAAATTAGTAAAAATCTCAATTTCTCCAATAATTTAACTACAATTGTCATAATATTGTTTGTTTTCTTAGTTTTATAATAAAAATAACGAATATTTCTAATGTTTTTCATATAAATTGCATACCCATTGGGTCGACCTGCCCCGACCCGCGACCCGTGATCAATTACCTTACCTGGACCCGACCTACCACGGGGCGGGTCTGGGTACCAAGAAACCCGCCCCGGACCTGCACCATTGCCATTCCTAGGTAGAGGAGGATAATAAACCAAGGGAATTTATGGATCTCGCCGCCGAAGCTGAAGAAGGTTGTCAATCGGTGGACGACGAACTTCTGGATCTCGCCGCCAATGTACCAGGGAATTTTTTCGTGGGAGTGAGGAGAGGAGGCCACGGAGTTGCCAGAAGCCGAGGAGTCAAGGTTGCCGACTCCGACAATCTCTCTTCCAGCCATTTTGTATCCCTCAAAGTTGTAATCGATGCCTTCGTTCAACCTATGTTTCCCTGCTAAAACCACCGTCGAAGGATAGATCATTGCAAGATCTACACGAAAACATCGGCCACACGCCTTGGCTGATCGACATGGAGACGAGATCTGAATTAAATAAGTTAACTTTCGACATGGAGTCGTCCTGTCCGGTCTCATCGTCGGGAGCTCACCACAAACGCGGAAAGCGCCATAGCGCAGATCATCAAAAAAAGTCATCGAGAAATACTACAACCTGTCCTTCCCTGTCGGGGATGCAAAGAATCGAGGCAGCTGAATCAGGTGCTAGCAGGCCTGCTACGAAGAGCAGAGAATCAGAGGCTTCTCCATCTCCATCGTCGGAGATATAGTCAAAGGCATCGATTAATTTGGGGACGGTGAGCCGGTGATGGACAAGGTTTTTGGGAAATTCAAGGGCACGGTTTTACTGTTTTCAAGAGGAAAAGTGCAGCTTGGAAGGTGCTTAGGGAATCGCAATCTACAAATATATTATAGCCGAGTTGGAGGCAGTTTTTCAGCATTTCAAATTTCGTGCAATGAGAGCGAAAGTAGGAAGGATAATTGTGTCTTCACAATCATTATTTATTTTTTATTCATAAAAAAAAATTACATCAATATCGGGATTCGAAACATGCTCTTTCCAAACTAAGATAGCAACCATTATCAATTACGCTAAAGAAATCTTTTATATCTTTTCAAGTAAAAAATCTAAAAACCTGAAATCTAAAAATCATACGACTTTTCCACTACTGTTAGCTAGCCCACTAACTTTCCCGTAAGTACTTTCTTTGTTATTTGATATTTGAATTATCATATTTTGATTATTTTAATTTGATTTTACTAATAAATCTAATTTATGTCTATCTTATAAATGGAGGGTAATTTTGAAATTGAAACCCAAATATCATTGATTCAAATATTACATATTGAATGTGTAGATGTGATGTAGAATTCTTAACTTGGTATTAATTTTTAGAACTATTAAAGCAACGATATTGTTATGCAAACTGTAAGTGACCAGTTTTTTTAAAATTTTAGTTTGGTTTACTGTTAAATCTTCACTCTCGTGATAATATGACATGATTGGTCAAATAGGTGAGTTTAAAAGAACACAATTTATGAATACCAATTTTTCTAGATGATTTCAATTATTTAAATATTTATCTTATATGATAATTCACCATATGTATTATTTATAGTTAATTAATTTAAAATAAAATAACCACAATACAAGACAAATCATGAAAGTCGAGCCGGAGTTTTCATGGATGCATTGATGTGGTCATGTGCGCTAGGAAGGTAGGTACCACAAGATAGGTTTAATTTTTTTTTTTAGTGAATAAGATTGTACTTCAACTAAATTTAGAGTATGTTGGTTGATAAATAATTTTTTCATTGCATAGAGTATGGATGGAAAATGTTATTTTCCTACTAATTAATTTTGTTATTGTATTGTGCAGAATACTTTAAGGTTTATATACTATTATATATGTATTGTTTCTCAAGCATAAGAAATAAATATTGATTAAAGGTTATGAACTTATGATCATGAGTTTCCTATTTATGCTATGCTTTTTTAGACAAATTCTTTTTTTGTTATGTCAATTTTCTCTTCAGAGTGACCACATCATTAAATTGACAAGTTATGAATGGTTATTCACGAGTGTTATAACCAAGGTTGTTACACCTCTACCGGGTGGCTGATTGGACTAGGTCCGACCAAAGTCGTGTTCCAAAACCGGCTCTACAAAGCCAAGTGTCTGATCGTTAGAGAGAGAGAAGAGGGAAGGGGGAAGGGGGAGGGGGGGAGAGAGAGGCAAGAGGATGGTGGATGAATCTTGAAATAAGTATGTTTTCTTATGGAATTTGAATTTTTAATCAGTTGATGGTTAATCGGTTGGACCGAAAACCATGGTTATCAATCTAACCGAAAATCAATATATTTGCCTCGGTGTCGGCGTCGGTGGGCTGATTTTGTGCTTTAAGCTAACCGTCAGTTGTCGGTTTCTAACCGAGATCAAACTCGGTGCACCGCTGCAACCGACAAACCTTCTCATCTCCCTCTCCTCACCCCGCATCGACGGCACTCTGTCCCTCTCCATCTCCAGCCTCCACCAGGCCACCACCACCGCCCTCCACACCCCCAATTGCCCCGCCCGACTTCGCCGAACCTTCTCTCCGAACACTCCCTCCTCTGTTGTCGATTCCCACTCCTCCTTCCATTTTGAGTTTCGAATCTTTGCCCAGCAAATCCCAATTGACAGAGCGGAGTTGGGGGTTTGAGTTGGGGTGACGAGCGGACGACTGACAGAGGGAGTAGGGACGAGGACGACGCTGGAGAGTGGGAGAGCTGTCGACGGCGCCCGACGGGTGACAGACGCGACGACGCGAGGGGAGATCTAGCGGCGGCGCCTGGCAAAATAGGTTTAGGAGTCTTCTCTTCTTTTGCCTGGAGAAATCGAAATCTAATGGGAGAGGAGGACCGGAAGAACCCTAAATCCCAAAAAATACACCCGCTACGGCGCTACCACACCATCTCCGCATCTACGATTTCTTCCAGAGTTCGAACCTTCCCCGCCCGCGCCGCAGCCGTCGTCATCGATGGTGGGATCTTCCTCTTGTCGTGGTGGGATCTTCCTCCAGTTTCCTTCTCCGGCAGAAGAACATACTAGTGGTCAGTCCTTCTCGATGGTAGGGAAGAGGATAAGGAGAAGAAGATAGGCCCTGCGGTCTCGGCAAACCGCATCCAAAAACCGAAATCGCCGGTTGCGGTTGGCGCTTAACCGAAGACCCCATCAGTCTCGACTTCGGTTGGCGCTGATGGGTGATTCTCGGTCTCCGCTAACCGATGGTGCGGTTCGGTTAAACCGAAACTGCACCGACTAACAGCCCTAGTTATTACATTCCATTTTAGTCACTAAATTTCTATCTTATATGTAAATATATTTAGAAAAGGTGTAAAACGGCTCAAACAGGTTGGACCTCAATCAAACCATTAAACTTCAAACTACTTGCTTGACCCGGCTCAACAACTTGAACCAGATGGACAACTTTGGTTATAACAACAATTAAGCTTACAATGTTCATCATTGATTAAAAGTTATAAGAATTTCGAAAATGGAAAAATAATTTTGATCTCACCTAAATGCCATGCGAAATTCAGCATTTCAAGTAATTTAAAATTTTTAAATACACATCATACATATATTGTATTCAATGACATTCCGACCAACGGGTCGGACAACAAGCTAGTAAAAGAGTAAAGCAGGGTTTTTTCTATTTTTTATTTTTTAAAATTAACATGTCATTAAGTTAACAGTCTAGTCAGCAGGTTCGTTTGTCACGTCATCAAAAAGTTAACGGAGACTAACGGTGAAACGATTCGTAAAATTAATGGCGAATAAGAAAGAAAAGTAATTTGGGTGGCAAACGTGAAATATTTACGTAATTTGAGTGACCAAACGTGTAATTTAGACATAATAATAATTTATTTAAGTAATTATTATTATTATTTTAGAAAAAAAGAAATATAAAATCTCCTCCGACACACGTTTTCTTCCTCCTCCCTCCCAACGCTCTTCTTCCTCTACTGCACCACTCTGCTGCCATCGTAATTGCTCTGGTTGCCCACAATGGGAAGAACTCCCCACACCAACGGCGCACCCCACGAAGAGATGTGGAAGACCCGCCGCATTACGCCCCAACCACATTATTCCTTGTTGTCGAGGAACAACCTTAAATTCCGTCCCCCGCTGCGCCGCCGCCGCTAACTCTAATCGAGAAATTGATGATTCTAATCGATAAATTGATGATTCCGCCACACTCAATCAATTCTGTCAATCAAAACCTAATTGAACTACACGAGGGAAGAAGCAGCCGGTTGACAGAAGCACCACTCGAGGCAAGAAGAATTCTCCAAGAGATCGTCCCTTCGACTTCGAGAACATCTGATTCTCTAAGAGATCATTCGTAATACTGATATCGTATTAAAATATTTTGCAAACGGAATTGATATATCGAATTTATTTGGGGATCGGAATTGAGATTGGTTCTAGAACACTATGCAATATTAGATACCGAGATGCTAATACCGTACAGATTTCCACATCTAACTCACAGGTCAACCGGCCGATTACCCATGCATTACTCGATAATTTGACCCGGCTGAACCCGTACCAAGGCTTAACTAGAATAGCCGGACCGGTCGCGCGGTTTTGCGGTCCCGGGTTGAAGAATCCTAATACCCTTCGGAAAATGATTAAACAAAAAGGAAAAGTAAAATTCCGTCAGCAGATTGTGTTGTTGGTGTTGGAGACTAGAGAGAGCCGCCCTGGATGATTCAACGACATCCCCCATGTCTTTGACCTTTCTTCTTCTTCGCATATATATATTATCATGTTTAATTTTTTGGTTTCCATTTTTTTCTACCCAATGGTCTAATTTAGCAGCTTCTCCATGTCTACGATTCTCTTTTGGCTCACAGCTTTCGACTTTTCTCTGATGGGTTCTTGACGGCCGCCAAAGGGAAAAAAAAATAGAAGAAGAATAAGCTCACCAATCCACCAAGAACAAGCAGCCAATCAACCAAAAAAAAAGGAAAAGCTTTGGTTTTGATCATGCAAGAAGAAGAAACAGCTGATTCCTGGCCTCCTGTCATACTGTTCTTACTGCTCTCAATCATCTTCCTCCATGGTAAACCCCCCTCTCCTTCCTCCTCTTCACTTTAATTCTCTGTTTGATTGATTGGTGATTCTGAATGAAGGGTTTAGAGCATTTATATGAGGAATTCATGGGGGTCCTTTACAGAATTCAGTTTCAGGGTTTTCAGAATTCTCACCTGGTTTGCTTCTATCTCTCTGTGCAGTAACTCTGGTCGCCGGAGATTCTCTGGAGGCCGACAGAGACGCGCTACTCAGCTTCAAATCCTACTTGATAAGCAATAACAGAGTGAACCCAGGGAGGTACTTGCAATGGAATCAAGAAGGAGGAGGCGGCGCCGCCACCACCAACCCCTGCAACTGGGCCGGAATCTCCTGCTCGTCGGACCGTTCCAGAGTCACCGGAATCGACCTCGCCGACAACAACATCTCCGGCGAGCTCTACAACAATTTCTCATCCTTAACAGCTCTGGAGTCCCTTGACCTCTCCAGAAACTCGCTCCTCGGCTTCCTTCCTTCTTCTGATCTCGGCAACTGCCGCAGCCTTGCTTACCTCAATCTCTCGCACAACATCCTCAAGGGGGAAGTGAACTTCACCGGGCTGACGAACTTGCGGGTGCTCGACTTGGCTAAGAACAGGTTTACAGGAGGAGTTCGGTTCGGTCGACCTGGAATGTGCAACGACTTGGTGGTGGCCAATCTGTCGGAGAATTATTTCAGTGGGAGGATCGATCAGAGCTTCGTCGGGTGCTCGAATTTGGAGTACCTTGATTTGAGCTCCAATCAGTTCACCGGCGGGTTGTGGAGCGGATTTTCCAAGCTCAAGGAGTTCTCTGCCTCGGAGAATGGATTGAATGAGCTCTCTGGCTCTGTGTTTGCCCAGGATTGCAGCCTGCTGTCCTTGGACATATCCGAGAACAATTTCACTGGCGAATTGCCTGGAAATGTTTCGAACTGCAGGAATCTCACGAGCTTGAATGCTGCAGGGAACGGTTTCAGTGGCCCCATTCCATCAGAAATCGGCAGGATCGGGAGCCTGGAAACTCTACTGCTCGGCAACAATAGCTTTTCTCCGGCTATACCGGAATCTCTATTGAGCTTGAACAACCTGACCCTTCTGGATTTAAGCAGAAACAAATTCGGAGGCGAAGTGCAGCCCATCTTTGGCAAGCTCACACAAGCTAAGTATCTGGTGCTGAGCGGGAATTCATATACCGGTGGGTTGTACGGTTCAGGACTTCTCAACCTAACACATCTCCTTGGACTAGACTTGAGCTACAACAATTTCTCAACTCCATTACCGATCGAACTCTCCCAAATGCGCGGTCTCAAGTTCCTAATCGTGGCACATAATCAGTTCAACGGCAGCATACCTCATGAATACGGGAACCTGACAGACATTCAGGCGCTCGATCTCTCCTTCAACAGGCTCACAGGTAGCATACCATCCTCCATTGGTGATCTCAACTCACTCCTATGGTTGATGCTTGCAAACAACACCTTAACCGGCGGAATACCTCCCGAATTGGGCAGATGCAACAGCTTGCTGTGGCTGAACCTAGCAAACAACAACCTCTCAGGGGAAATCCCATCTGAACTAATGAACATAGGCAGCAATCCGGGACCTACATTTCAACAAAACCGCGAGTACGGGAGGGCTTATGCTGGCGTTGGAGAGTGCTTGGGAATGAAGAGATGGATACCAGCTGATTACAATCCGTTCAGCTTCGTCTACTCGATACTCAACACACGGAGCTGCAGAAGCTTGTGGGATAGATTGTTCAGAGGAAATGGACTCTTCCCGGTGTGTGCTCCGGGGTCCACCGTCAGAACGTTTGCGATCTCGGGTTATCTCCAGCTCAGCGGGAACATGCTGTCAGGACAGGTCCCTAGAGAAATCGGCAAGATGCAGAATTTCAGCATGCTGCATTTGGGATTCAATGATTTTACAGGGGATTTACCTCCAGAGGTCCAGCAAATGCCCCTCGTGGTTCTGAACCTGACCCGAAACTCGTTTCGGGGAAGCATCCCCAGCGAAATCGGCAACATCAAGTGCTTACAGAACCTGGATTTCTCATACAACAACTTCTCAGGAACGTTTCCAACTAGCTTTAACAACTTGACAGAGCTCAGCAAGTTCAACATATCCTACAATCCATTCATCTCCGGCGTCATTCCAACCACCGGCCAGTTAGCAACATTCGAGAGGGATTCCTTTCTAGGAAACCCCCTCCTGAGTCTGCCCCAGTTCATCAGCAATCCACCCGATTCCCGTGCAACAAAGGATCCGAATTCTGCAAATGACAAGAAAGTAATTCGCACGAAATGGGGAGCATTCTTGATCTTCTCCGCCCTCGTCTTGGCAATCTTGATCTGCGGAGCACTGTCGTTCGTCATCCATCTACTGGGTAAACCCCAATCATCATCATCACCTGGGTATCTACTGCAACACAACAAATCCAGGCACGACGTCTCGACGACCTCCGGCAGCTCGTCGCCGGTATGGTCGTCGGACACCGTGAAGGTAATCCGCCTGGACAAGACGGCGTTCACCCACGCCGACATTTTGTCCGCGACGGAGAACTTCTCGGAGGGGAGAATCGTGGGGAGAGGAGGGTTCGGCACAGTTTACCGAGGGGTGTTACCTGACGGAAGAGAAGTCGCGGTGAAGAAGCTGCAGAGAGAAGGGATCGAAGGGGAAAAGGAATTCCGAGCGGAGATGGAAGTCCTGACCGGCAACGGCAGCGGATCTGGATCTGGCTGCCCGCATTTGGTGACGCTCTACGGGTGGTGCCTCGACAGATCGGAGAGGATCCTTGTGTACGAATTCATGGAAGGAGGGACGCTGGAGGATGTGATGGCGGATCGGCTGACGTGGCGGCGGCGCGTGGAGATCGCGGTCGACGTAGCGCGGGCGCTGGTGTTCCTCCACCACGAGTGCTTCCCGGCGGTGGTACACAGGGACGTGAAGGCGAGCAATGTTTTGCTGGATAAAGAAGGGAGGGCTAGGGTTACGGATTTCGGGCTGGCGAGGTTTGTGGACGTCGGGGGGAGCCACGTCAGCACGATGGTGGCCGGGACGGTGGGGTACGTGGCGCCGGAGTACGGGCAGACGTGGCAGGCGACGACGAAAGGGGATGTTTACAGCTACGGGGTGTTGTTGATGGAGCTGGCGACGGGGAGGAGGGCGGTGGACGGAGGGGAGGAGTGTTTGGTGGAGTGGGCGAAGAGGGTGATGGTGGGCGGCGGCGGAGGAGGAAGGGGGCGGGCTGCGGCGGTGGTGGTGGGGCCGGGAGCGGCGGAGATGGTGGAGCTCTTGAGGATTGCGGTGAGGTGCACGGCGGAG
Source organism: Linum trigynum (assembly GCA_964030455.1). Taxonomy (NCBI): domain Eukaryota; kingdom Viridiplantae; phylum Streptophyta; class Magnoliopsida; order Malpighiales; family Linaceae; genus Linum; species Linum trigynum. Next base: position 1,709,374 of record OZ034817.1, read on the forward strand.
GCGCCGCAGGGGAGACCCAATATGAAGGAGGTGCTGGGGATGTTGGTGAAGATACCCGGAAGCAGTAAGAGAGGAGGAAACTTGTTCGCCGGCGGCGACGTCGACGACCTAGCTCCGGCGTGGTAAAAAATAGCAAATTAAGGAAAATGAAAGAAAGAAAATACATGTATGTAAAATATAGTAGTGTAGCCAGTAGCCAGCAGCCAGCAAGGAAGAACATATTTCTCCATTTTTTTTCCTTTTCTCTGATTCTTATTGTAAAAAAGAATAATGAATAGTGCAAAACCCATTTCATTTCCCAGGAGAAAGAACAGAATAAATGAATAGTTCTCCAGAAAGATACTTCTCATTGATCTGAAGCGTCTGCTATCTATGCATCTTTAGGTACACAGAAAAGGGCATGCAATACGCGTATTAAGCGGAGTATTTACTAACTATGGTACAAGGGTAGAAAGAATCCAGAACCTACTTAACAACCTGCAGCAAAAACTCTCATACAAACAGTCTACTCTCAATACTCAGAAGTTCCAGCGATCCAGCTGCCGCCTTGCTTCACCCATGTCTTTCTGTGCTTTCTTCCGCCGGTAGAATATAGGGCAATCTCGACTGCTCCCCCAATTATGGAACAAAGATCAACCATCATTCAAGAGGGTGGAAAATGCATGACAGGACATTGTTTAATAGGGGAGAAAGCAGTTCTTACCTAGAGCATAGCACATCTTGATGAAGAGAGCCTTGACATTCCTGGCACTGTGTCCACAGCCTCCCAAAAAGGGATTCTAGATCAGCCACTGCATCCAAAAAGAACAATCTCTCTGTGAGAAAGTACGCAGAAAAGGGTATGTTCTCGTGTTAGATAGATAAACAAGCAAGATGTGATAAAGATGCAGTAACTACCTTGAGAAACACTCTTGCAGTACAGCTCGGCTTCTCTTCCTTGGCAATGAGTGCAAAGAGTTCGCTCCGAATCCCTGGTTCAACAAAGTAAATTGGAGAAGCTCGGGTTAGATTACAACTATTCTGAAAATACACAACCAAAAAGAACGCAGAGTATGAAAGGCATTTACTTTATTACTGCTTTGCAGCCAAGGCAGGTGAGTTGTTTCTTTGCAAATCTCATAATGCCCCCACTTGATGGAATGGGTTTCGATATATTTCGGGTGTGATCCCCGCTGAGTAGTTCATCTTTGGCGTTCTTCAAAATCGGCTCAAAGATACGTAGAAGTGGCTGCATTGCCAAAAGGCTTCATATTAGAGCCGTTCAGAAGATTGCAACCAAGCTGCGTACAAAAACTCGTTATTACTCTGACCTTCTGTAGCTGATTTGTGAGGTAATATTTACTGTCAATTGGAATGTTATTCTCTAGCACATATATGGGATCCTCAGACTTCTCATAGGCCTGTCCATAATAGCATAACATAGTTGGTTTAGATTAAGAAAATTTATTTCAAATAAGAACACTGACACTCTAATCATCACTAATGGACCATAATCTGGGTTCTTCTCCACACAAACCGGAATATGGAGACCCTACCTTTGCTCCTTTTGCAGCTTCTATTATGACATAAGCAACTCGGTCCCCAACGTTGGGGGCAGTGGCAGCATCTCTCTGTGAATCAGAAAAGAAACGAGATTGGAAAGCCTGAACATATATAAATGTCATTCAAAACAAATGAATCCTTCCTGAAGCACAGATCCAGTTGAAGTGTTACGAGACCATAGTGTACTATTAATTACAATCATAAGTCTTTGTTAGAGCAAAGCAAAGTTTACACCAAGCCAGTGACCCTAGCTTTCTAGTAGTCCATAAGGCTTACAAATAAAAAATACTCATCCCACAAACACAGGAAGTATGCTCAATTCATCGAGACCAGCAATCATATAACCAAGTTTGATAAATACTTCCTAATCAAAATATTTTAGTACCAGAAATTAAAAATAATAGAACTAAGCTTGGACAAAAAGCAAAAATGAGAAAAGAAGAATTCAATGAATTTATTATTTGAGAGTAAGTAGGAAAATTTGAATAACCTTGCGCATTCGTTCAGCAAGCTCAACATGAGCAGACTTCACTTCATAGTCATCTCCAGTCTTGGTCAAACCCTTATGATACCAAACACATCAAACCAGATAATAAGACATTAGTCTACAATATTTCAAATAATTCAGTTTAAAGTGAGCATGCAAAAAATAAAATAAAAATTGCCACCTTAGTAATAACAAGGAGTGACAGGTCCAGACGATTCATGAGAAGATCTGAAATAGTATTCTTTACATATTGAACTGCGCCAGGTACATCTCTGTCCATTAGTATCTTATGCAGACATTCAGTTATCAGGTTTTTAACCAAAAGGCAGTTGTCTCTTCGGACTGTCTCAATTCCTGTCCATGATTGACATTAAAGTTAGAAAGACAACATTTTGCAGTAGACAACTTGCTATTCAGCTTCATACTTTTACCTTTAGCATCCATTTTATCATATTTGGCTGGAGTCGTCCAGTACAAGCCAGCATATCTCTTCTTGTTTATCAGTAGATATGGAAAGTAAACCTTCTCAAACTCTAGCTTGATCGGCTTCAGAACACAAATATGAAAATAAAAATACACCAATTTCAAGGCCCTTAGTGAAATACAACAGAAAGCCAGATATGAACTTGGTGGGGTGGGGTGGAAAGACATGTAAAACAGCTTGTATTTTTGGCTGCTCTAACTTACTTTGGTGAAAGTTCCACTAATATGCTCAGCAGCCTCTCTTCCTAATTTCATTGCTTCTTCTACAGTAGCCACCCCAAATTGTACCATAACAGAATCTGTGTCCCCATATATAACCTGAAATGGAATTCAGAGTGGGTAAAATACACAAATACACTCTATTCAGATAATTATAAACATCAATATAGGTTCGACTTTAAATAACTGATATACATTAATCATGATTAAATATCTCAATAGTGGTTCAAGTGACTAGTTTGGGTTAGGTTGGATACCTCAGCATTGTGCTCATAGCCTCCCATCATGGTAAATTTATCCTCCACAAGTCTTCTGGTGTGCTCAATCATTTGGCGACCTTTCCATTGGAAAAAAAGTGTGTTAATCACATGAATCAAGTCGAAAGAAAACAACTATAGTTTGCTGCATTCATTGGCTCGAACAGAGACAGCAATGAATAAAAGGAGAAAAGGAAGAGGTGCCATTAGTGATGAGTTCACTGGCACCTACTTGATTCTCGGAAAGTTTAGAAGTGACGGTCTTAGTTAGAATACCATAGCTCGTGACACTTGAGGATATCTCTAGGCATGGCAATTGGCCAATTGTTGCTCCTGTAAAGCCATACACAGAATTCGCACTAATCTGAAAAGTACAAGAAACAAAGCACGCAAAGGAAAAACTAAGTCAGTTTAATTGATAAAAAACTGAACCCTGACTCCTATATTAACAATAATTTTACCTTGAGGGCTAGTTGGCGGCCATCTAAAACAGCCTTCTCAAATGGATCCTTAGCCTCCTATTATTAGACAACACCATAACGAGGAAATCAAAGTAAGATAGGGATTGGAAAACAAAGGGAAATATAGGAACCAACAAATGTCGAACATTAAACCAAACGAACCTTTAAATCTGCTTTTGCTCTTTTACGTGCAGCAATTAGTTCTTCAAGAATTTCAGGAAGAATTCCCTGAAATGGATAATGAAACACTTCATGAGTGACAATTTTGGTATTTATGGGAGAGTTCTTCAGGTGTTGAATGCCAAATGTCAAAACCAACAAATCCATTTCACTATGTTTGACCTTTTGCAAGCTCGGTTTGACAAATGTTTCACCCGATGGAGTTTTATTGACACATTCTGGAGGCAGATTGAGCTTCTTAATATCTTCAGGAGTCACCTTCAACAGCAAAAAGAACAAACTTTAGAACAGCTTTATTGTGTCAAAACAAAAGAACTAAGGCTATGTGGGGTGGGTGGAGAATCAATGTGGTCATAGAAGTTAAAAAATAATAAGCAAATAAGGACCAGAGAGCTCATAATTGATCATTTGACTAATTACCAGAGTGCAGTAGCACAAGTTATATGCCATCATTATCGATGGATATAAAGAAGCAAAATCCAATGTTGCAATTGGCTTCTCATAGAATCCCACTTTAGCATCCAAAACCTGAATTGTGTAAAACATCCGATAGAATAGATCAATGGACATGAGGAAAAACAACAAGCAATCGGACAAGCTTCATCAGAATTACTTAGAACCACGGAAAAAAAAAAGCTTCATCCAAAAACAACAGAGGAAAACCGAGTATGCGTAAATCAGAAAATAAAGACGGAGAAAGAGAGGAGACAGAAAAATAGCATGGATGAAGCTTGGGGAAGGCAAATAAGAATTTATGGTTGAATCACCGACAATAGAAAAATCAGGGAACTAACTGTAATGGTGCATTCTAAATATTTTTTCTATTATTATATCTTACCTGATCAAAAGAAAAATAATGACTTGATAACTATTACAATTCAGGCAATTAGAAAATATGTAGGCCATGGAGTTGCGACACTTACAGTTGCACCTTCATATGTTGATCCTGGATCTGATCCTGCCTGTTTAACATTTGGAAGAACAAGACCCTTTTCCTTAGACTTCCTCAGAAGTTGAGAAAGTACCTGACAGCAAGCAAAACCAATTAAGAATTCAGATATCAAGCTCAATCACTGCATCAATTGCCACTCATTCACATGTCAAAATACCTTAATACTCTGTCCCCTTGAAAGAAGAAAAGATATAGGAACACCAGTAACACGAGCCATTTCTACATAATTGTATATATACATTAGTTTGTCCAAAAGGCGCTGTGGGAGGTAAGCATCCTGCAATTCCATTGACAAAAGTACAAGTCCATCACTGTCTATCAGATATATAGTCTGTTAACCCTTACAGATAATAGCTAAGCTGCTAAATAAAAAATAACAGAACGTAGCAGATTCCTAAATCCTATAACGTATCAAAGGAGGTTAATGTTAAGTTACAGGGCAAATCAAAATATGCAACCAAGATTTGACAAATCCTGAATGTTGCTCACAAGATAATATCAGGAGCACTAATCCAAAACTAAGATTTGAAGCTCGTTTTATATTTGATTTCAGATCTGAGAGACAAAAAGACTAATCATCCGGGAAGAATATTCAGAAAAATGGCTAGCAAATTGAAGATGAAAAGACGAGATAGAAAGTGCTGTCGTAAAGGTGCTTATGCTAACCAGCACCTTCAAACAATAAACCGCAAGCCGCCTCCTTGTTTCTGAGTTTCCGTTTTGAAGGTCAGATATTATTGAATGGTGAACATCCTCTTTCTGCAAGAGAAATCAACAGTGACATTAGTGCAGTCATCCAAGTTGAATTTCTGCAATCAAGTCCCGTTCATCTCAAAGACGATTTCAATCATTACCTGCTCAGAAAGAAAGTGTGCTGAGACATTGTTTAATGAATAAGAACTCAGTTTATGATCCCTTTGCATAGCCTGAAAGCAATATACAGAATCTAGTCAAGGACACCCTAACTGTTGTTGATTAGAACTAACCACGTAACAAAGAGACAGGACCTGAAGCAAATCAAACTGAACCCTGCCTACTAAAGCAACTTCTTTGCTTTCTCGCGTTCCATACTGCCTGTAATCAAAGATTATTTTAATTAAGGAAGCAGATGTTTACATATATGCATATAGGGTACAAGCATATGTAAATGCAAAAAGGTCACTGACCAATATGCATATGATATACTCTGCATTCTCTACAAACCAAGAAATACAGTATTTACAATGAAAAGGACATGTTCGAAGCAAAAAAAAAGGGAAGCAACTACTAGCCTAAGCCGTGTTAAATAGCTTTCAGGAAATGTGACTGACCTTTAACACACACAAAAAACTGCATTTCAATGCATAAAGAGCGGAAGCAATCTCACTACTGCTCGACTAGCAACAGTTAACTTTCTATCATACCCTACCTTGATGAAAAAGTCGCATCTTTGACTGTAACCCTGCTGTTTCGAATGCGTCCCAATACTGGAAATTCTGATATGCCCAAGCTTTGAGCTCTCTACAGTACAAAAGAATTTACTAACTGATCATAAACCGAACCTAGGGCAACGACTGGCTTACCATAGTGCATGGTCACCAAAATAGGAAAAGTTTGCAGCAAGAATAAATCAGACAAACATTTTTACCTCAATAAGATATGGCAAATCAAAATTACAGATATTATATCCAATAATAATATCTGGATCCACTTCAAGGACAAAATCCTGCAAGAAACAAGTCATTATCCTGAGATTTCAGTGTGAAACCAATAGCTCAAATTAGATTAATATATTATCTCATGTATCCAAGAGCAGTTTCAAGATGCCTCATACCCTCCAAGCTAGCAGCACTTCTTTTTCGGTATCAAAAGACATCACATCCGCACCAACTATAGGTGAGCATGATTTTAGTGTCATAACATTACGCACAAATGGTTGGCTCTCCCCCTGCAGGGTTACTAGGTTGGCCACCTATAACAAGACAAAATTTTACTTCAGACATGAATAATGATATAAAGAGCACTCATAAAAATAATTCCACTGAACATGGCAGATAGGAGGACCAGCAACAAACCTGAATAACAGGATCATGAGTAGGCTCTGGAAAATGACCTTTACGTCCAGCACACTCAATATCGAAACTCAATATCCGGAAAGGAGCCATTTTTGAGAACTCTCCTTCTGGGGCATGGCTAACCAATGCTGAATATCTAGAAGTCGTGTTAAGAAAAAACTTGCATCTAAAAGGACTGAAAATAAAAGAAACTAGAATAGACATTCCCACATACAAGGCAATTGACACCGGCAAGGATACAAGCAATCCACCTCCAATTGACAATAGGAGAAGCTCTTGACTGTCTTCTTATAGTTTCCAGCAGGCACTTCTATCCAATTTCCACCAACAATCCCACAATCAACCATGAAACGGAGAGCAAAAACAACATTGCTTTCATATGTCATAAAGCTCTTCATGCCCACGCCGTCTATCTGTATTCCTTTGTCAAGAATACCTACATGTTGACACCCGAAATCCAAATGCAGCTATCAAAGATCATTCTGATCGCAAACCTACTAAAAAATGGGCGGAATATACTTAAAACAACAATACAATAAGCAAAATGCAAAGGAGAATAACTTAGACAATTCTCTCTGTACAGTGGAAGTCTTTACCACGACAACCGGCAACCATTGCTGGCAAAGCAACAACAATCTTAAGAAAGGGATTGGAGTCCTGTTGTTGGTAGAACATGATGCTCTTCTTTTGTACCATCTCGATTCTCCTAATGAGTTTTGACACATTACTATTCCGGTTGAGCTCCCTCATTCTCCCCTGAAACGGATAGGCCCTCAGTATAGATTAAGTGATTCAGAGACACCGAAATTACATTCAACATTGGCAAATCTCCATACCTCAAGGACCTGATGAAACCGAGATATGTCATCAGGGCCCATTCCAGGAGGGCAACTGATGTAGAAATAGGGTTCAAATCCATGAATATTGCAGCACACACTGTGACCTAACGAACATCGCAAATGATCAAGTTACGGCCACAGTCTGACAGACAGGAAAATCTACTAAAAATGACAAGGAACTCAATGATAGCAGCTTTTAGTTCTTAGTTCTTACTAACCTTCTGCTGTAACCCCAAAGATTCTAATAACTGGGGCAGGACCCGACCAATTACCCACCAATTCCTTAGGGCTCTCTCCAACTATATAATCCAGCTCCAGCTGCTGAAACGCTACTCGCATCACCAAAAGAACAAACATTTCAGCTATCAAAGCTTCTGAAAATTCCTCTAACATCAGCTGGGGAACAACAATGCAGAGAAATGAGGGAGAAAACTTCTACTACTACTACTCACTGATGCTTTTGGACTGGGAAACGTAGTCGGGTGAGAGCGCAGGGCGCTTCCACTTTGCAAGGTGAGTGGCGAGCGACTCCTTACCCCACTCGCGGTTGATGTTCACTTCGTCTTCTGCTATTAGGGTTTCCTCGAGGAACACGTCCTCGTCGACGAAATCGTCCTCCGGTCCTATCGCCTGCACCTTCGCCGCGGGTGGCGGCTGCGCAGGCTTCGCCGGCGGTGGTCGCTTCTTGGCATTTCCGGCGCGGTTCATGATTTCAGTGAAGTGGTCAGTAGAAAATGTAGGAAACTATAACTTCTTCTTCCCCGATATCGATGATGTAAAAACTAAAAAGGAAGAAGAGAGCGGGAGAGGGATGACTTCCCGCCTTTTTTTCTGGCTCTTTCTGGTTTAGGGCTTTTGATTTGCTTGATTCGGGGGATTGAATTGGGGCGAATGATCACGTGCATCGCATGTGCGGAACCTTTTTCCCTTTTTATCCTGAAAAGGTACATGTTTTACCTTAATGGCCACTAAACTATATAATTTGTACAAAATAGCGTCATTGATGATTGAACTATTGACAAAACGCCAATGTTGTTAATTTACAAAAAAAAAAAAAAACAGTGACTATATCACATTTTTTTTCAATCTTTCGGCATTATCGAACTAAGAGAATATGGCATATAAGCTCATAGAATCATAATAATCGTTTGAATAACATTCCATGCACTGACTGGTGAGCCTATTTTACATGTTGAACCAAACACTAAATGCATCACTAGATGAAATGTAGTTTAATTTGAACGAAGTGATTGTTCTGTTACAAATTAATCCATCAAATAATTTGTCTAACTAATATTTTGTGAGAACAATTAGTTTAATGAGTACTATAACAGAAATTGTAATAATATAGTGATCATTTGAAATATTTATCCTAAAGACATAACGAAGATTCGCCTCTGCAACAAACGTTGAGAGTATGAAGCTCGTAAGTAAAATCATAACAATCGCTTGAATAGCATTTCATGCATCATCCCAGCGAGCATTTTAGCATGTTGAACCAAACACAAAATACAACATTAAACATTTAAAAAAAATAGAGTCCAGTATGATTTATATGAACGAAGCGATTGTTTTGTTACGAATTCCTTGGTCTAAAATAAGATAATTGTCTAAAGTGACGTTTTTGTGAGAACAGGTATTTTAATATACAACTTAATAATACAGTGACCATTTTTAAGTATTTACCCTGAAGACATAACGTAGAGACGAGAGTCGAAGACCGCCTCTGCATTCTGCAACGAACGTTGAGAGTATGAAGAAGCATCAGGTTAATGGGCATCTTCACGAACCCATCGTCTCCTTCCTTTACCAGAGCTCTGCACATCAAGGACCGCTTTCTTCAAAGCTTCGATTCCCTCAAGCAGCTCAAGCATGTCCACTCCCAACTCATCCGCATCGGCCTCGACCAGGAGAACTATCTCCTCAACCTGCTACTCCGCTCTAGCTTCGACTTCAAAGACACCCGCTACACCCGCCTCGTGTTCCACCAGACCCACCAACCCAACGTCTTCCTATGGAACACCATGGTTCGTGGGTTGGTCTCCATCGATTGCTTCAAGGACGCCATCGCCTCGTACGCTTCGATGAGAAGGGAAGGGTTCTCTCCCACGGGATTCACTTTCCCCTTCGTTCTCAAGGCCTGCGCCAGGCTTTTGGATTTCCGGTTGGGGTTGAAGTTGCATTCCCAGGTTGTGAAATTGGGCTTCTGTTGTGACGTCTTCGTCAACACCAGCCTGGTGAGTTTGTACGCAAAGTGCGGGTACATTGAGGATGCCCTCAAGGTGTTCGACGATATTCCGAACAAAAATGTTGTGTCTTGCACTGCTATAATAACTGGGTTGATTGGGGTTGGTAAATGCAGGGAGGCAATTGACATGTTTCGGAAGTTGTTGGAGATGGATTTGGTCCCCGATAGTTTTACTCTTGTACGGGTGCTTTCTGCTTGTGCTGTAATTGGTGATCTCAAGAATGGTGAGTGGATAGATAGGTACATATCCGAGAGCGGAATGTCGAGGAACGTGTTCGTAACCACTTCGTTGGTGGATTTCCATGCTAAGTGCGGGAACATGGAGAGAGCACGGTTATTGTTCGATGAAATGGGTGAGAAGGATATAGTTTCATGGAGCACCATGATTCAGGGCTATGCTTCAAATGGGCTGCCCAAACAGGCACTGGAGCTTTTCCACAACATGTTGGACCATGACTTGAAACCAGATTGCTTCGCCATGGTTGGAGCTCTCAGCGCTTGCGCCAGGTTAGGAGCCTTAGAACTAGGTGAATGGGCCAGCAGTCTGATGAACATAGACGAGTTCTCCATCAATCCTGTTCTGGGCACTGCGCTAATCGACATGTATGCTAAATGCGGGAGCATGACTAAAGCCTATGACGTCTTCAAAGGAATCCGAGCCAAAGACAGAGTAGTTTGGAATGCTGAAATATCGGGTCTCGCCTTGAATGGCCATATCCCTGCCGCATTTGCTGTATTCGGGCAGATGCAGAAGTATGGGATTCCACCTGACGGCAACACCTTCGTCGGCTTGCTTTGTGGCTGCACTCATGCTGGCCTAGTCAACGAAGGTCGTCAGTATTTCAACATCATGGTTAGAATTCTCTCCCTGGCTCCTACAATCGAGCACTACGGATGCATGGTGGATCTTCTGAGCCGTGCAGGGTTACTCGACGAAGCCCACCAGCTCATAAAAAGCATGCCAATGGAGGCAAATGCTGTCGTATGGGGATCCTTATTGGGCGGTTGCAGGCTGCACCGTGACACCCAATTGGCGGAGCATGTCCTGAAGAAGCTCGTGGAACTAGAGCCTTGGAATGCTGGGAACTACGTCCAGTTGTCGAACATATATTCTGCAAGTCACAAGTGGGACGATGCCGAAAACGTGAGGTCGTTGATGGGCGAGAGAGGGATGACGAAACTGCGAGGGTGCAGTTGGATCGAAGTGAGCGGTATCGTTCACGAGTTTCTCGTGGGTGACACATCACATCCTTTATCGGAAGGCATCTACTCCAAGCTTTCCGAACTGGACAAGGATTTGAGAGCAGCGGGGTATGTTCCTACGACGGAGTATGTGCTTTTTGATATTGAAGACGAGGAGAAGGAGCATTTCCTCGGATGCCATAGTGAGAAGCTTGCTGTAGCTTTTGGGCTGATAAGCACTGGTCCAGCGGAGGTGATTCGAGTGGTGAAGAACCTGAGGGTATGTGGTGATTGCCATGAGGCTATTAAGCTGATTTCTAAGATTACTGGTAGGGAGATTATAGTTAGGGATACAAATCGGTTCCACTGCTTTTCCGGGGGGGCCTGTTCTTGTAAAGATTACTGGTGAATTATAAGATAGGATATCTTATGTTACCATCTCATGAGACATTTGTTAATCGGAGAAACCACTCACAGGTAATTAATTCTAGCTTAACTTGTACCTAGCTGGTGTGTGAACAAGACCAATGGCCGTCTGCAGATTTTTCATAATTGGGGGGGGGGGGGGGGGGGGGGGGGGGGTTGTTCGTTCTGGCCTTAATCTTCTGTGGACTTGCCCCAACTTGGAAAATGGGAAGCTATACAATTGTGGCGACAGCTTACCTCAATCACAGCTTTCCCTTATACTCATTTTCCATTCCTTAATAAGTATTCTATGCGTCCCAAATTGTTGTTTCAGCCTTTGGGTTGTCCATTTTAGATGTATGATACTGGTTGCTTTTTTCGTTTATGATCTTTAATATGATGCACAGGCTTAGAACTGAAACGTTTTGTTTGTGGAATGACATAGCTTGTTGATCCCCCTTTTATTCGTGGTCGTGGGTTAAAATTTTGGGAGTGCACAACTCATCAATTCTATCGATCAATAGTTGACAGTTCATTAGGTAAGCTAAGGTCGCTCCTTCATTCTGGTCCTGCTGTTTAGTAGTCGTTGTTTGTTTCTTGTTTTCTTCTGCGATGGACTTTAGTTAGGTTAGTTTATTGATGTATCAATGCTGATTAAGATAGTTTTTGTTCTAGCTTGATTAGTTTGAAAATTCTTCAAGACTTGGCCGTTTTTGTTTCGTATTGATCTGCTCCTCCTAAGCTACTTTATGGCTGTTAGTTACCTTTATTTATTCTTCTTAGCCACCTTTATATCGATTCATGGCTAAATGCATAGTCTACAGAGAGAAGGATGGATTCTTCAATAGAGATCAGCTTTCTTTCATCCAATGCTATTTTTGCAGGGCGCTCTCCAATGACTTCGTCTCTCCGTCACAAATCTAGAGCCCTGACAGACCAAATAGCCCCGGCATCTTTGTGGAGAATTGACTTCTATGCATTACTGTGATGCTGAATGACCAGGGCACGCAGAACTCTCTTCATTATGGTTCTCCTGTTGCTTTGCAGGGCTCGGTTCACTGATATCGTCCTTCTACGAGTAGAAGACAAGGGTTTTTTTTTTTTTTTTCTCTCATGTCATTCGGGGGTGTTTTCCTTATAGTCGATGTATCATCTTGTTTGCTAGTTTTGCAGGGGTCGCTTCACTGATGATGTCTTCCCATGAGAAAAGTTTTGTGATGCAATGGCTTTCCCTGGAAACATCATGAAAATAGTTCATAAGGGTTGCTTTAGGGTATTCCCCTTGGTTTCCATGTAGCTTCTTCTTGTGTAGCTTTGCCGGGCTTGGAATGGAATTTGGATGATTCCCTCACTTGTATAGGAGAAATGGATTTTTGGTTCTATGATATCTTGATTCTTGCTGTACAGTAGTTACTTAGAGCATAGAATGCTGAATCATTGTACTGATGAGAGCTCTTGAAGTGTTCAGTGTTGTATAGCAAGTAATTGGAATGAGAAAGTACTCTTCACTGAAGTTCTTAGCTTTCTAGAAACGAAGTTCATGGCGATCTCGACGACTCAGCCATTGTAATGGCGTTCTTGACCCAAAAGGATGAAACTTTCGCCTTATATATATATACCTGATGTGCCCTTGATGTCAACCCTAACTTCTACCAACTTTTGTATCACCTTCTACTTGCACATAAAAGTGTTTGTTGGGTGTTTTTCTGTGGATGAATAGTCAAGAGGAGGCCTTTGCAAGTTGGAAGCTGTTGAAGGAGGCAATGCAATCCTTGTTATGGCCACTTACGCCTTCAGAAGATTACATCTTATAGCTGAAATTTTTATGAAGTTTACACGAAAGGGGAAATAAATGTAAGCCACACCCACAAGTTGGACAGATGCTGTCCCAACCACCAATCCTCTGACTTCCCTTTATCCACAACCTCTGGCAATCCAACTCCAACCAATGCAATCAAATTAAAGGTGGGGAAATCGAAAGGAGAAAAAGAGAAGTGAAATTTGAGGACAGAATCTAAAAGATCTCTTGGCATATGGCAAAAATAAAAAGACACAGTGGATTAATATATAATATTCCAGAGCAGCATTATAGCATCAGAGTCAGCCACTCATTAACAAATAAGCAAAGACAAAATCATTTATAGGGTTCTTTGCTTTCTTATTCTTCTTCTTCTTCTTCTTGGCTGAAATGGCTACTTTGGTGAAGCTTGTTCAGCCACCATGTCCAATGGCTTTCACCCACCAGCCATGGCAGCAGCAGCAGGCCAAGTTTGGTGAGTTGCAGAGGTTCAGGCTGATAAACCCTATGAAAGCTGCAGCACAAAGCTCATCTCCTTCATCTGTGGAAGTTTCACAAATCAAGGAGAATCTTTATCAAGCACTCCAGGGTATGTAGTAATCTCCACCTTATCCTTTCAATCTTTTTTTCCGCCATTTTCTGTCCTTCATTTCAAAATGACTCAAATATGTGAATGTGGAAACAATCCCAATAAGGGATTAACAGAGGGATATTTGGGACAACATCTGGGAAGAAGTCTGAGATTCAGGAGCTGTTGGAGCAGCTGGAATCCCAGAACCCAACCCCAGATCCCACTCTCAATCTTCACAAGGTAAATACAATTATACTATGGATCAATGGCTTTTTAGTCCCTATACTATACTGTTTTACCAAATATGTCCTTTTATTGTGAACTTGACAAATAAGTCCCTGGAACATAGAAAATTATTGAGTGCCATAGCTTCAAATGATGATTTGAAGGGATTCTGAATATTTTTGGAAAGGTGGATGGATGTTGGAAGCTTATATACAGCACAATCAGCATAATGGGTGCAAAGAGAACAAAGCTAGGGTTGAGAGATTTCATCACCTTGGGTGACCTCTTCCAAATCATAGACGTCGCCGAGGTAGATACCTTGAACACTAGTTCTTGACGTGATATCGGATTAGATCAGCACCGCCAAGTCAAAGAGCTGATTTCTTTTCTGTGTGTTTCAACTGTGATTGGAGAGCAAAGCAGTGAATGTGATGAAGTTCAATGTGAAGGGACTGAACCTGTTGAATGGTCAGCTGGCAATTGTAGCCTCCTTCAACATTGATTCCAAATCAGTTATGATCCCCCTCCTCCACTCTCTTTGCATCACTTCTTCTTCCTCTGAAGGACAACATTCTGATATGATCCTCTCTTTTCTTTGTGCTGGCAGAGAGTTACAATTACATACAGAGAATCAACCATAACACCTGACCAGCTGATGAATGTGTTCCAGAAGAACTATGAGCTACTTCTCAGCATCTTCAACCCCGAGGGCTGGCTCGAGCTAACGTATCCTTAATTTTCCTGAACATGGGAAGCCAAAAAAGTTCACTTCTTTTCTGACAGTTATAAAGTGTTTTACTGTGATACTGTAGCTTGTTCTGTGTTTGGTTGATTCAGTGAACTTCTGGGTTTACCTTAATCTTTTGGGAACAGATATGTTGATGATGAGATGAGGATAGGAAGGGATCAGAAGGGCAACATCTTTGTCTTGGAGAGATCTGAAGAACGAACTGATTTGTAACACTGGTTTTGCTTAGCAAGTTGGATCTCCATTCATGGCTAATTTTCAGAAGGTTATACATTACAATAGACACATATATCACATTGATGTTCACTCATTTGTATAGAACATTTTGTTACATTCAACGGAATGGAAGCTATTGTGCTGAGCTCTTACTGCATTGATGTTTGGAAAGATTTGTCTATTCATTATGTGAAAGAACTCCTTCGAGAAACTTAGTATTTGAGGAGCTTAGGTGTGAAAAGCTTTCAGTCCAAGGGTTCATTTTGTAAGGTTATAGAATTTTTAAAGACCAAAATGTTTGGAAAGACTTGTCGCATTTTCAAATATGTTGATGACCAAAACTAATCTTGTCATGAGTGATTATACGAAGTGCACGTAACGGTACACAAAATGAGTTTTAGCCTCGTCAGATCGAACCCTAATCTCATAATCAATTTGAATGATGATCAATTATCACGTCACCTCTATTCACCTTTTAATCACGATTGATTGATCGAAATGCACATAACAATTCACAAAATGATTTAGTTTCACCAGCTAAAATCAAACCCTAATCTCATAATCAATGTAGATAGTTCATAATCAATTTAGATCGTTGATCAACGATCATGTCTATTCACCTTTCAATCACGTATTACGATTCATAATCAATTTAGATCGTTGATCAACGATCATGCGTATTCGCTTGGAATGTCTTTTTTTTTTGTCAATTACGTAATTTTTCACGTTTAAGTAGGACGATAAAAGTAAAATTAGAGCCACGTTTAGCCGTTCAGAATTTAAATGGATTGCAATTTGCAAAGCTACGGGTCGGTTGACAGAGCCCGGCCCTAACCCGAGCTTGTTACCCACCCGACTCGATGATCCGCTTTGCTGAAATTCGGATCCTTTTCTAACCCGGGTCCCGGAGGCGGAAAACCAAGTGCGAGATGCAGCTGAGATCCATTCCCCCGCTCGAAACTGTAAAACCTCAGTAAACCCTTCCCATCGTTCCGCCCTCCAAAAAGTCTCCGGCCACCGCGTCGCCGATTCAAACAATGATCACCAGAAGCCGGCGACTGCTATCTTCTCTCCTCTCATCGACATCCCTTCTCGCCAACGCGAAACCCACTTCGAGTCCAATCCCATTCCCGCCATTTCAATCCTTTCAACGCCCCTCCTTCCATGGCGCTAATGGGGCATCTGGGTTTCTGGGTTCCCATCGAAATTACAGCTTGTTGAGCTTGAATGACTTGAGGGACAACATACCCAGGAAGCAGAAGACCAGAAAGGGGCGCGGGATTGGGTCAGGGAAGGGGAAGACTGCTGGGAGAGGTCACAAGGGACAGAAAGCTAGAGGGACTCATAAGTTTGGATTCGAAGGTGGGCAGACGCCGATGCGCCGCCGTCTCCCCAAGAGAGGGTTTAAAAATCCATTTAGCCTCACTTTCCAGGTATTCCTTTGATTGATTGGTCAGTTTATTTCTCCAGCTGCCCAATTTCATTTGCAACCTTTAATCGCGGCAAATTCTAGGATACAGAATGCTGGGTGGAACAACGAAGTTTAAGGCTTGCTCTAGACTTCAAATGCATGTTTTTGCTTCTTCTTTAAAGGAAAGAGGGATTGGAAAGCTCACATTTTTAATCCCAATATGATTTATATTTTGGAATGCTGCAATTTTTAGAGGTTATCAGCTCCATTGGGTTTGGTGTTGGCTGTGAATATGCCCATCTGTGATGTTGTGAGTTATATAGAAGGCTGCAGTTGGTAGGGTTTATCAGTTCCATTGGGTTTGGTTTTGGCTTGTGAAGTTTCCTCCATTAATGGGTTTATATTGTGGCCACATAAAGTTCTGGTTTTCGGCATTGATGAAATGTGAATCTTCTTCCATGTCAATTGCTATATCCGATTCTTATTCAACTTTAAGTTTTGCTCTTCCAGTTACCAATTCTGTTCATATTTTATCAAATACAAAGTGCCCCTTCATCTCTGTTGGCATCTTAGCAGCTGAATTTCCATCTGTCGAATTGGAGAGGAACGCATCACATGTGGTAGTTACCCTTTGAATGAAGCCTAGAACGATACCAAATATCAACTCCAGAGCTATCCAACTTTTAACCCTCATTGCCCTCCTAAAGCCTTTTGTCAATCATACTACTTTCCAGAATATACAATGTCCCTCGTGTTGGTACCTTGTATCTTTGGAGGAAGCTTGATTGCATTCCACGTCACTCTTATTAGTTGAGAGGAATGGTTATTTCTCCTACTCATTACCGTTGCTAGTTCAAAGTGGAGATATAATCATTTTTCTAGCTAGATGGAGAAAATTGGCCAAGTTGTTTCTTTCTTTGCATCACTGAATTGTCTCCAATCAGAAAGAAGTACTATAACTTATTGACATCACCAATTGTGAGACCTAGAATTCTTACTTGTAATTTTGGTACAGTCTTCCTACTCCTTTCTCCCAATTCAATTGTCTATCGTTTGATTTCTATCTATTTTATTTGGCAGCCATGTGGCCTGGGAAAGATTGCAAGACTTATAAATGCTGGGAAGATAGATTCTCATGAACTGATCACAATGAAGACGCTCAAGGTAGTTGCAAAGCTGTGCCTAACTCCCACTTTTCTCTACATGCATAAACTGTGGTGGCATTTGTGTTGATGGTTTGTAATGGTTATAATAGGATACTGGAGCCATAGGAAAGCAGATAGAAGATGGAGTAAGACTCATGGGACGTGGCTGTGAGCACATTGTATGGCCGATCCATATAGAGGTAAATCTCATTACAATGTTTTTTGTTTGTTTGTATATGTACATTTAGGATGAACTGCTAGGTAGTTAAAATTGGTAAAACTGCTCAAGGGTTAAGGTGAATCGCAGGTTGCATTTGTTTGCAAACATCATGATGAATTTTACAGTAAGGAAGTAACAGGCATATGGAATGTGTTCATAGGCTTGCTTCTGTTAGACTTGATCCTGAATTTCCTGGTTAGATAACTTGACTAGCTGCCAAGCTCAGAATATCTTGCAGTCAGTTTGGAATGACTAACACGATTGTTGACCTTAATTGCTGACATGGATGACCCGTTTTAACTCATGTCGGATCGAAATCAAACCCATTGCTCAACCCGATTTCAAGCCTCGTTGCCCAAAATCACCATAGTCATTTCCCGCCTTGCCCGACAGCTCATTAGAGAGTCTCAGTGACCTATTAATTTCTAACTTGGATGAGGTGACACACTGATCTATAAAATTTGGCAAAAAGCTTGACAGAAATGGAGATGACTGTCATAGTTGTTTGACATGTATTCGAGAACTATCAGTGGTTATCATTGTAACTGTTATAGTCACTGTATATGTATTCATTGACCTAATTCCTTGAGTACGTGGGTCATCACCTTCATTGTTATAGATGCCATACAGTGTGGAAGTGAACTTGACTGCCGCCAACCTATGTTTGCAGGTGTCAAGGACGACTGTTAGAGCCAAGGAAGCAGTCGAAGCAGCTGGAGGATCGGTCCGACGGGTGCACTACAACAAGTTGGGGTTGCGAGCACTGCTGAAACCAGAGTGGTTCGAGAAGAAGGGGAGGCTTCTGCCCAGGCCAGCTAGACCTCCTCCAAAGTTGAAGCACAAAGTTGATAGCATTGGCCGATTGCCCGCGCCAACCAAACCAATCCCATTTTACATCGTGGAAAATGAAGGCGACGAGAAGGTGGTGGGGGCAGAAGAATCTCCCCAGCTCACTGATTGATCAATCATCTTTTGGTTTTCACTTCTTTTTCTCCCCATTTTTTGGTTAGGAGAGCTGTTGCTGGAAATAATAGCCATCGTTCACAAAAGCTGCACTTTTTGATTACTGTGTGTGCCCCTTGGTGATAACTGATAATCATCCTGGATGTTTTAGAGAAAAAGGACACTCCAAAGCGTTCGTTTTGCTTCTCAACCATCCTTTCAGTTTTTCCACTCCAATGCTTCATCCTGTTCTTTGGTTGTGCTTTTCCTGATTGTTTTCAGTCGGTGTAGGTGGTCACATCGATTTGTTGATCAAGATAGATGGTGTCTTGTTGCGAGTTAGATCATTGAGTCTAACTAGTTAATGTTGAACAAGTCGTCAAAATTTACAAGTTTGAGATTTTTATTAATTAACAAAAACTACTACGAGAGGTTAATAAATAAGGTGACAAACAGTTGTTTGAGGCGCATAATACTGAGTGGTCGGATCAAGACGAATAGCAGGTTACTAATGATCGGGAACATCAAGAGTTATAGGGTCAAGTTGTTAGTGGTTGTAACTTCTAAAACATAAATTTTGCACAAAAAAACATTAAAAGTAACCAAATAATAATTGAGTAAATTTAGGGATGATTTGTAAGTTGCGGATTGTTAAACAGATGTATTGTTATGAATGTATATAGAATATTATACATGTATTATCGAATTTGATGCATTGTAGAATATAACATTTGGTATGTGTGATTGTATATGTCACATTAGCTAAAGGTTGAGACAAAACTATCTTAACAAAAGGTTGAGATATAACAATCACTCCTTTTGAGTGATAGTTTATGTCACATCACAGAAACAATCCATTTATTATTTCTGCTAAAAAACAAAAATAAAAATGATGCATTCTAAACAATACATGTATAGTAACAATCTCAACAAAACAATCGTAACTTCCAAACGACCTCTTAATCAATATTTATATGACATACTAAAATTGTAAGTAAACTAATCAAGATTTCAATGCAATTAAATCATTGTTGTCAAAACCAGTAAGATATCGGTCGGGACAATCAGATACAACTGGTATTTGAAAAAATTTAGTTGGAAAACCCACGGGTATGAAAAAGGTAGTCAAAACAAAAAACAAAATTGTCAAAATCGAGAAAACAAGTGGTACGAAGTAATAAACCGACATATGATTTTCCTCTTTACTCACATAGTTTGTAAAAACTGAATAAATCGATAGTTAAACTTGTCGTACCCTGATCAGATCATGTCACTTGTGAAACCGACATAATAGTTTAACCAGTTTGCCTACCTCAAATTAAAGAGTGTCTTTTAGTTGAGCCGAGCGAACCAAAGAAGATATATTTGTAACCCACTTGAGCGAAATCGAAGAGAAACCCGACCCATTTATCACTCTCTTCATTCTTCAATCTTCAACCTATCGACCTTCGTCTTCTTAAAAAAAAAAAAAAAAACCTATCCACCTTCGTGCTTGATAAAGAAAAACTACAAATCGATCCAAAAACAAAAGCAAGACTACAAGGAAAGCAACACCTCAGAAACTGGACTGTTTAGAGCAAATACCAAACATGGCGGCGGCGGCGGCGACGACGACGGATGAGAGATCACCGGAGCAGCAACCGGAAGAGAACCCACCACCTCCGCAATCTGCCGAGAATCCGCCTTTTCCCCAACCCTCTGAAACCCTAAGTCTAAATGATGTCCCCGACTCGCAAGACAACGAAGATTCAAATCAAGAAGATTTAACAGGCGCAGCGCCCGCGATTTCGTTCTCGCCGACATCAGCCACCTCTGCCCGCCGCGGGGGCGGTGGCGGCGGTTCAAAGCGGAACAAGAGCAAGCGACTAATTGCGTCCAGGTTGAAGAAAATTCAGAAGAAGCTCGAGGCTCTCAACGAAAACCTCAAACTCATTCCCTTCAAGCCGGCGAAAGATCTCGACTTCGATTCTCACGAGGGGCTTCTCAAGCGGCTGGGCCTGTGGGATTTCGTGAAGCTCCAGTTCGACGCCAACATACGCACCGATCTCGTGGCGCAGTTGATCGCCAGTTACGATCCGCAGCAGCGCGGTAGCTACGTCAACGAGGTCCGGGTCAAGGTCAACCGCGCCGATTTGGCTCGCGCGCTCAAGCTGCCGACCAAGAAGGAGAAGGTTTCATCCTCGTCGGAGAGTTCTGCGGCGGCAGGGGAGGTGAAGGAGGGCGAAGAAGCTATTGCGTTCGTTGACGAGCTGGTCTCGACTTGGATGCTGCTGCACGACGACGATACGTGGTTGATGCCGGTGGAGATTCACAATATGATCAGGACGATTAAAGATGGCAACTTTGAGAGAATGGATTGGGCTGGGTTGATTTGGTATATGGTTGAGAAGGAGCTGTCGGCTGCTCCCAATCTAGGTAACTGTTACTACGCCTCGCACTTGCAATGTTTGATAAAAAGCCAGAAAGAAAATATGTTGAAGGAAGACGATGCTTGTTATAGAAAGGAGCTTGATTTTAAGGAAGATATGATACAAGAGGAAGAAGAGGAAGAGGAGGAGGCATCGGTGAAACCAAGCGAGGAAGTGCAGCATGTGGTGGTGGTGGCGAAGTCAGAAGAGGACAGCATTCAATTGAGCTTGGGAGGTTTGGATAATGCTGCTGCTGGGGAAGATGGTGAAGCTAAAGCTGAAAAGGCCGGCAATGAGGATGTTGTGCCGCAACAACAAGAACAGGTGGGAATGGTTTTTGAGGAGAGTAAAGTGGTAGTTGAAGAAGAACAGGCGGCAGTGGTTTTTGAGGAGAGTAAAGTGGTAGTTGAAGAAGACCAGGGGCAGTGGTTGAATAGCAGTGTGAATGAGAATTTTCTGCAGCATTGCAGCAGTTTGAAAGCCGATGATGGCTTGGAATGTGAAGTGGAGAGGAAGCAAGAAATGGAAGTAGATGATGATGCAATGAAAGAACCAGAGCAAGGAGAAGAGGTTGATGTTGAGGAGCCAGTTGAAGAAATGGATTTCGACTGCACATCCCAAGAGCATGATGCAATGGGCGGTTTAGCTTCTGAGAATCTTCTCGGATCTATGGAATTAGCACAAGATCCCCTCACTTCAGATATGCAGCAGCTTCATGCTGACCTCTCTTCGGGGGAATTTCTTGCAGCATCTAGGATTCACATAGAGCCTAACCCTGGCAATTCCTCACATTTTGGTTCTGGGAATGATCTTAAGAGGGACATTGCCCATCTTGATGATGAAGATGATGATGATGACGACGATAATGATATCCCTCATCATGCATTTGATAAGAGAATGAGGACTGATGATGCGCCATGGGAGGGGAAAACTTCCTCGGAAACTGGCATGTTGATTGGACAAATGCAGCATTGTTTGGAAAAGCTGAGGGTTGCCCAAATGGAAAAAGACCAGTTGTATCAGGAGCAGAGTTTAAACCAGCAGATGTTACTTAATGAGTTGCAAAGTCGTGATGACACGATCCAGCACCTTCATAAGTTGAGGTATGAGGAGCAACAGAAGAGCCAGATTGAAGTTTACAAGCTCGAGCGTGAATTGTGTATGATGGGCAATCTCTTGGAAGGGTATAGAAGGGCTTTGAAGGAGACGCATAAATCATTTTCTGAATACAGAGCGAAATTCCCATCACACGAAGAACCACTCTACAAGGATGCTGGCCCTGGTGGTCTTGTTCTGACTGCTGCAGAATTGAAAAAGCAAAGATTGAGGGAAGAGGAAGAAGAAAGGTTGGCACGTTTGTTTATTGAGAAGAAGCTTAAAGAATTTGAGGAGGAATGGGTTGGGAAGTTTGAAGGATACAAAGAAGGGATTGAACTGTTGGGAGATAAGTTGTTGGGTGGCGAGAAGAATGTCAAGCTTTTGATGGAAATGCATTTGAAGAAGCAGAAGCCCCCTCAGATTTCTGAATCTACTCCTACGGAGTAGCTAATTGTCACATCTGTCGGATGGTTCGTTTGATTTCACTCTCTATGTAGGGTGTGGTTGTGTCAATGGTTCTAACTAGGAAAGATGCTAATTGGTGTTTTATCGTACCGTGGTCGTAGCAGTTGATTTGTTACAATGGAGTGTTTATATATGCAGGGGTAGAAAGGTGTATGAATCTCTTCTAGCCAGTCTTTTTGACGTTCGACTCTCTTTCTTGTTCCCACTACTTGGTATGTCGAATGTTGCAAGAGCATGTTTACTGATCTTATAGTTGATCTGGTGTGCTTTCTGGAGTGCTTCTTTCATATCCTTATTGAACGATGCAAAATCTTGTTATTCGCATGGTTCAGGCTACAGCTTTTGTAGGCGGACCAGATAGCATCCTAATTTTTTGTATTTCCAGTTTGGTCATCTCAGTCTCCAGTCTGTTCTTGTTAACACCTTATGTCTGCAGATCCCAAGTACTGGTCTTTGATTGGAGGCTTTCCTCACTCTGCTCATGTATCATGGTCGAATTATTTTTCATGTCGGCGCGGTTCTTTGGAACTTCGAAGCTGTGAAGATTCACAGCTTCAGTCAGATTGTTGTATGAATTTATGTCTGGCTTCGCATCACTTCGATTAAATTGGTACAGTAAGATAAGAGCTCTTGCAGTGTTCTACTTGAGCTACTTTTGATTCCGAGCTGATCACTGATAAGAAAGTTAGTTCCCATTATAGTGAATCTGTCTTGGGAACTTTTGCGCTGCAGATGTCAATCTTCATGCTCTTCTTTGCCTTGCCTTGCTTGCTTGATGATTGCTTGATAGCACTGAGTGACTGCCCGAATATGAAGTCGATGAAAAGGCAGAAGGCAGTGGCTGGTGGGGGCTGAAGAATCTCCCCAGCTCATTGCTTGATCATCTTAGCCTACTTTTTTTTGGCCAATCTTTTCTGGTTAGGAGGGTTGTCCCAAGAGAGAAAAGCCACCATTCACAAAAGCTGCTTTCTTTGATCGCTGTTTGTGCCCTTTAGTGGTGATCTCATTCAGGAACTTTACAGCAAGTACCATCCAAAAAGCTTTTTTCTTTCCCACCTATGTTGCATTGCATCCTATGCCTATGCATGTGCTTCAGTTTGGGTCAAGTCAGTTTGTTGCCGAAGATAGTCTGGGTGGGATGCTAGTCAAAGTCGTTAAGGTATGCGAGTTATGATTCGATCAGTACGAAGCATTCAAAAATTTATGAAAATCGCTCATGTTAGTTTGAGTCGAGTCCTATAGCGTTGTAGATCAAGCTAGCCATTGGTCAAAGAGTGTCGACTCACTAACAATTGCACATCATAGATAGTTTTGCTGAAGAAAACAGCACACGAGTTCACCGGTGCTGGTACAACTACGTCTTGGACAGGTAATCACCATACACAATGTTGATAGTCAACACGAGTCGAGAATCACACGAGTCGAGAATCATCGCAAAATGGATTGTTACTATTTGCTGTTACAGAAGAACCCGAGTAGTTACGATTATCTCAACGAAACAAATGAACATTTGGCATCTAAGGAACTAGCATTACAATGTGAAATTAAGCAAAAACTGATAAGAGGGTAGTTGGTTTTGGCATGACTTTCACCTTCTACTTTCAAAGATGACTTACCGATGTATAGCTCACGCTTTTGATTACAGAAGAACAGAGAATCCAGATGGCAAAACTCAATCTCAATCATAAATATGGTTCCATACTGTTTAATGACCGCAACCTGCTAGTTATAATAAAAATCTTCGCTCATACAAATAACTATTAACATTGATCTTCCCCCAAAAGGTGAAAACCAAGAAAAGATGACCAAAAAACCCTTCAAATGTCTCAAAGCAACCAAACCTCAATAGAGAACCAGGGGGAAAAACCCGACACATCACAAACCTCACTCTCATCAACCTATCGACACCCCTACACGAGATAGAAAAGACTACAAAGCGCAGCAACTTCAGAAACTAGGGACTGTTTTGAGCAACGAAAATCGAGCTGAAGTAGCTGCTGCGAAGCAAATACACCAAACCTGACTCGAGTTCACACCGACATTCGATAAAAAGCAAAAGCCAAATGTAGTAACAAGGACTCATCAACCCACTTCTGAGGAGCTTAGAAGCACTTCCTGTGGACAATGGACGGGCCAGATTCGTCGTACTCGGATTTCGAAATCCACATCTGCAATCAGTAAACAAAACAAGTCAGCATTGTGTCAAATGCCGCGCCATTCTGGAAGTGTATGGGAAAGTATAATGCAAAGTGTGGGGAGAAGGTTTTTACCTGCTGGAAGGTGCTGAGAGATGCGAGGATGGACCCTCCGATCCAGACACTGTATTTCCTCTCAGGCGGTGCCACAACCTTGATCTTCATGCTGCTGGGAGCAAGAGCAGTGATCTCTTTGCTCATACGGTCAGCAATGCCAGGGAACATGGTAGACCCACCACTGAGCACGATGTTACCATAGAGATCCTTCCTGATATCCACGTCACACTTCATGATGGAGTTGTAAGTAGTCTCGTGGATACCAGCAGCTTCCATTCCGATGAGGGATGGCTGGAAGAGAACCTCTGGGCAACGGAATCTCTCAGCTCCGATGGTGATGACCTGGCCATCAGGAAGCTCGTAGTTCTTCTCGACTGACGAGCTGCTCTTTGCTGTCTCAAGTTCTTGCTCATAGTCAAGGGCCACATAGGCGAGCTTCTCCTTCATGTCACGGACAATTTCCCGTTCGGCAGTGGTGGTGAACATGTAACCTCTTTCTGTGAGGATCTTCATCAGTGAATCGGTGAGATCACGACCTGCAAGATCCAAACGGAGAATGGCATGTGGCAGAGCATAACCCTCGTAGATTGGCACAGTGTGACTCACACCATCACCAGAATCCAACACGATACCTGTTCAACCACCAAAAATACCCAACATACATTCTTAGTTGCTTATAATTATCATATCAATGGATTAACAGCAAATGATTCAACACCTTGAACTCTAATCTGTTACTAACCGGTAGTACGACCACTGGCGTAGAGGGAGAGGACGGCCTGGATGGCAACATACATGGCAGGGACATTGAATGTCTCGAACATGATCTGGGTCATCTTCTCTCTGTTGGCCTTTGGGTTAAGAGGGGCCTCCGTCAAAAGTACCGGGTGCTCCTCGGGGGCAACACGAAGCTCATTGTAGAAGGTGTGATGCCAAATCTTTTCCATGTCATCCCAGTTGCTGACAATACCGTGCTCGATTGGGTACTTCAAGGTCAAGATACCTCTTTTGGATTGAGCCTCATCACCAACATAAGCATCCTTCTGACCCATCCCAACCATAACTCCAGTGTGCCTAGGTCTGCCAACAATACTGGGGAAGACTGCCCTTGGTGCATCATCACCAGCAAATCCAGCCTGCAAGTAGCATGATTTAGAATGTGAATTCAATCAACAGGCTCTCAAACAGAAACAACAACAAAAAAACAAAATACCATCATAGTTTTGAGGGAAGAAACCAATGACTAACCTTCACCATTCCGGTTCCATTGTCACAGACAAGGGGCTGAATTTCCTCACCGTCGGCCATCTTTTATAGTACTGCAAGAGAAATGAGATCGTAAGTTATCGTGAGGCACACATTCATACTCTCGTCAAGGCCACCACATCCCAACAAAGTAATCCACAAACAAAAAACTTTGATCTACATTTCAAATCCACAACTCCAATGATAAGGTACCAAGACCTAAAATTTATACTGGAAATGAAGAGATCGAAAGGAAGTGATCACCAGATCAAAGCATTGAAAGCAAACTAACAAGGATCTTAACAACCACCCACCAACTTAAGATCTCACATTCAACCAAAGATCAAATACTAACAAATCTGAGCATCCGTATATATTACATTACAATCCATAAGAAGCAACAACTTCAATCCAGTAGTAGCTGGATGTGACACCAGAACTTCCATAGCTCGTATGTCAACACAAAGCCAATTCAACTAAATTGCAGCAACTCATATCAAACAATAAGCGTGTTATATAAGTTGACTCCTAAAGGCCATCACAGAACAACTCGAATCAGCCACCAGCAAAGCTCAAAACGAGATCGGAGGCTCCGAAAGCAAACAGAAGCAAGATTCGGCAACTCAAGCTATCATTTTCACTGTCTGCTTGTCGTATCCTTTCAACATCCATCTACTCCCGATCGAGACAACACAGCAGCAGCTCAAAATCACAAGATCGAGCTCGAAAAATCTCCACGAAACTCAGATCGAATCGCTACTCAGACAAGAACCGGATCTACATAGGGAACTCGGAACGAAGAGGATCCATACCTTGGAGAAGAGAAGCGAAGATAAAGAGCTCCGGAGGGAAGTCGTGCCGCCTGATTCGGTTGTCGTCTAGATGTTTCTCAGGCGATCTATCGTTCTCCAGATGTGCGCAGCTCGAAGCGATATGAGAGAGAGAGGAGTGGAGACGAAGGGGAAGGAGGCTTATAAAGGGGGGAAGGTTTTCCCGAAATGCAAATGAAATTGCGTCGAAATTTTGTTTAAATTTGAAGAAAAAAAAAAATTTAGTGGGGTGGTGGTAGTCTCGTTGGAAAGGGGAAAGGGGCGAGCTGACCTGGCAGCTGACAGCGCTTTCTTGGTTGGATTTTTTTTTTTCGCTTTGCTTTGCTGCCCGCCTGCCCTGACCCAGATTCATAGAAATTCATTCCCTTTTCCCATTAGGCCCGTTGGGTCCTTTTCATACCGTAGTGTCGCTCGACTTCAACTAGTTGTGTAATCGTGTTATCATATGATTATTTTAGTAACATTTATCTTCAAACGTTTCGATTTTTCCGGTCAATTGCATAGTCATAGTCTTGTTATGCGTCCTTTTATCTATACTGAAATCTACATCCCGGAATACAAATCTCTATATACCGTTTATCATATCTCCCCACCTCAAACAATTGTTGTATATGTCTTGCAAATTTAATGAAATCATAGTAGATTGTCCTAACTGTACTCAGTCCAAAAGATTTCGAAGTCCAGTTACTCGTTACCTCGTCGGTTAAGCACATTTTGGAAGAATACTATTTGCAGCAACGTGAACCGAAACAATTATACCGATCATTGTGAATGGAATTTTTCTGTATTAAGTAAAGTTAAAATCATAAAACCCTCCATACAAGAGTATAAAAATATTCGATGAGTATAATTTTTCCGAAAAATAGGCTTATAAACTGTTAATCAAATATAGAATATGTTATAAAAATAAATATCCCGAATAAAATACGTTACAAAGGGAATCTCGTCGCATTTTTGAGTTTTTGACAAGCCGGCGTTGGCTGCTGCTGAGTTTCCGGGCTTGTATGGGCGGGTCGGGCGGAGTATTCGGACTTCGGTAATTGGGCTTGATGGGGCGGGGGGCAGATCGGGTCGGGTCGGTCAACGCAAGGGTCAAGGGAATGTCTCAATCTCTCCAGTGTCGTTTTGCATTTGTTTATTAGTCACGGAAAGGACTCGGGTTTGTTGTCGGAAAGAGTCAGCAACTCAGTAATCGGCAGCCGGGTCGGTAGTGGGCTGGGCCACACCTCGGTTTGGGCGGCCTGCCAATTTAAGATTCAAAATTTTCTCCATCATAAATAATTCAATTTTTGTGTGTGTGGAAGTTTGAATCTATGAAGTTCCAAAGTATATGAAAGTCCTAAATTTATACAATAGTGTTCATAATCAACATTACAAAATTCAAAGTAGTAACACAGGTTGAGCAAATAGTATGGCAGCCGATCTTAGTTGAATCAAATTAATCATGGAATTCAAACTATTGATTCAATGATGATCTTTCCCCGTCCAGAAATATCAAGTTAATACGATTATCAAACAAAGAAAGAAAAAAAACAATTACTTCTATATACACAATCTACGACGTAACTTCTTTCGCATGTAACTAGTGATCGGAAATCAAAGCACTCACCTGCTCCAATGGCAGCTCAAGAATTTTATATCAAGGGCTTTCAACAATAAAACAAAATCATCGAGCATTGCCAAATAATCTTGATTACAAATACTACCAACACTAAAATAAAATTTTACCATGAAATTATGTCCGTTAATCATATCAAAGTTTGTCAATTGACAAGCCTTCAGCCAACCTAGGTCCGCCCCCGACCCCATGACAGCCATTTGGGATGATGGCTAAGCCACATCCTCCTGCAGACTTACCAAGACCAAAATTAATACTGCACCGAAATACTGAACATCACATGGTAAATCAACGAGCAGAAATCGAGCTTGGCTAGAAGATGTGTTGCATGTTTAGATTAGAAACGACCCCTACATAGTGCTTTAATTTAATGTGAAGAGGTGTTGTATGGTAGGAACTAAGGAAGCTTGCAAGGAAGCCATAGCCTAGGTGGATGGAAATTGGAATGGAATGCACGTAAAATCAAGCCGTCCAAAAAGCAAATTAGTTAGCACTTAGCACCACCTTGAACACCAACCGCCAATCGCCGCCCAAGTCACCATCTTTTTCTTTTCCAACTTGGCACAATTACAGCTTCGAGAAAAGAAAACAAAATACCACGTGTGTGTAGCCCGCAATTGTCAATACAGTATTGAGGTTGGAGAACATTTTCATATATGATAGTTACGGATTGCGACAATCAGAAATTTGAATGAGAGGGCTCATACAATGTGTTGAATTGATTCGTGATGTTATATAAATTGATTTGGTGGTTGTTACGTTGTTACTTTCGATATCTCGTGACACTGTTCTTGGTGCAATACTCTTCCGACTATTTAAATTTGTAAAAAATCAAGTATCACTTTATTTCTAACAAGAGAATAACATGACTAATGAAGTCAAAGTAAATGAAAGCTAGAGATGTACACACATAGTTGTATCAACATTGGAGATACAATATCTAGGTGAATGGTTTGAACTCTTTACACATATTCCTTAACATGTTAAATCATTAAAGCCTCGTATGGCAAAAATGTTATATAGAATTAGAATATATGGATTTCAAGAATTCATGTATTTTGCAGGTGGAAATGTAAGACCTCTTGTAATGTCGCCAAAATATAGTGTTTGGTTTGCAAAAACACAATTTTTTGTTTGTTTCCGACTAAGCAGAAAAGTCTCACATAATTGGATGAATTCCATCTTGGTTTTTGTTAGAATATGACTTGAATTTGATTTGGGTTTGTTTTGTGTTTTGGGCCTATTTTGTTTGGGTTTGTGTTTGGGCTTTGTTTGGCCTTTTCCTTGTATGTTTGGGAAAAGGTGTTCGGTTTTCTGTTTGGGATTAGGAGAAGAGTTCTATAAATACTCTTCATCACCCTAGTCTGTAGTAAGGTCAGTTATGTTAGTTTGTTTGGTTTGTCTGTTTGGAATTTGGTTTGTAACATGTACTCTTCTCAAATTAGTGAAATTTGTCCCCCCTGCCCGTGGATTAGCTAGCACACATTGTGTTAGTGAACCACATTAAATTTGTGTTCGTTCGTGTTGGTTTGGATTATCGATTGCCACGCTTCTGTTCTGACAAGTGGTATCAGAGCCTTTGGTTGCGGTTTTGGGAATTTGGCGCTGGACTGAAGTTTTGCTTTGTGGAGTTTGGTTGGAGTTTGTTTGATAGTAAGAATGGCTGCTATCAGTATGAAGATTGAGAAGTTTACCGGAAGAAACAGTTTCAGTTTGTGGCAGATCAAGATGCAAGCGCTGTTGAAACAACAAGGTTTGTGGGCTCCATTGTCTGGAAAATCGAAGAAGGAAAGTATAGATGAAGAAGAGTAGATTACTTTGGAGGAGAAAGCTCACTCTACAATCTTGCTTTGTTTAGCTGATGACATCATCACTGAGGTTGCTGCTGAGAAGACTGTCGCGGGTTTGTGGTTGAAGCTTGAAAGTCTATACATGACAAAGTCTTTAACCAACAAGTTGCATATGAAGCAACGTTTGTTCAGTTTGCGTATGGAGAAAGGTACATCTCTCAGGAATCATCTAGATCAACTCAAACTCAATACTATCTTGCTAGATCTGCGGAATATTGATGTTAAAATAGATGATGAGGATGCTGCCTTAATTCTGTTAGTATCTTTGCCACAGTCATATGAGAATTTTGTGGATTCTTTTGTTGCTGGGAAAGATAGTTTGTCTTTGAAAGATGTCAGATCAGCTCTACATACTAGAGAGATTCGACATAAGGCATCTGGTTCAGGTTCGGAAAATCAGGCATCTGGGTTGGCTGCTACTAGTAGTATGAGACAACAATCTTGTAATAGGAAGGCGAATACAAATTCGAATTCTGCTGGTCAGAAAGATGATATCTGTCATTACTGCAAGGAGAAAGGACATTGGAAATTTGATTGTCCTAAACTGAAGAAATATCAGGAGAAGAAGGAATCATCTGCTGCTGTGGCGGAAGAAACTAACTCTGATTCTGAAGATGGTTTAGCCTTAGCACTTAGCAGTGAATGAAAAGGTACATCATCAAGATGTGTGGTATTTAGATACTGCAACTGATTATCATATGTGTCCAAGCAGGGAGTGTTTTTCAACTTATGAGCAGATAGATGGAGGACATGTTTCTATGGCCAATGGTGCTATCTGTAAGATTGTTGGAAGAGGCTCCGTCAGGATGAGGACACATGATGGTTCTGTTCGCACCTTGAACAATGTTAGGCATATTCCAGAGATGACTAAGAATCTGATATCTTTGAGTCTACTCGACAGAAAGGGTTTCAGCTTCAAAGGTGAAGGTGGAGTGTTGTCTGTCTACAAGGGTTCTAAGTTGATTTGGAAAGGTATCAAGCGGGATGCCTTGTATAATCTACAAGGTTCTGTTTTGACATGTTCTGTTGGTGATAAGTGCAGCAAGTTGATTCTGAATGGCAAGTCTCAATATGGATTGGACTTTGCCGAATGGTTTGAGTTGTTGACTGCCCTTATGGGCATTTGGAGGCAGGGGAGATTCTAGTATAGCTGATTTGGAGGAGTTACTACATTTGCAATTTTCTGATTGCGTCTGAGTTTGGCGATTTGCATCGCGTTTGAGTTTGGCGATATGGATCGCGTCTGGGTACATCTGGCAACTTTGGTTGTGTCTGGTACATTTGATATTTGAGAGAGAATTCAAGTCAAGGTGGAGATAGTTAGAATATGACTTGAATTTGATTTGGGTTTGTTTTGTGTTTTGGGCCTATTTTGTTTGGGTTTGTGTTTGTGCTTTGTTTGACCTTTTCCTTGTATGTTTGGAAAAAGGTGTTTGGTTTTCTTTTTGGGGTTAGGAGAATAGTTCTATAAATACTCTTCATCACCCTAGTCTGTAGTAAGGTCAGTCAGGTTAGTTTGTTTGGTTTGTCTGTTTGGAATTTGGTTTGTAACCTGTACTCTCCTCAAATTAGTGAAATTTGGCCCCCCTGCCCGTGGATTAGCTAGCACACATTGTGTTAGTGAAACACGTTAAATTTGTGTTCGTTCGTGTTGGTTTGGATTATCGATTGCCAAGCTTCTGTTCTGACAGTTTTCATGTGGTTAATTTTTGTGGCGACTGTCAATCTCTTATTCGACTGGTGGCGGCACAAGAGGCAGAGCATGTACTGGGCAATGCTCTTTTGGAGGAAGTTCAACATCTTTCTTTGTCTTTTGGTCATTTTGCTTGTACTTTTACTCTACGTCGGTTTAATAGGCCAACCCATTTAGTGGCAAACCACGATCTCTCATCGACAGTTCAGGTATTTGTCAACTGCCGTGTCGCGTTACGCAGTGTGCTTTAAGCTGCCTTGTATCACTTATACACTATCTATGGGGGAAAAAAATACATGCATGCATGCATTACGAGAGTACATGAAATGCTAAATACATGATATAATAATTCTCTTTAAAAAATGTAATAATTCTCTTCAAAAATATCATAATTCGATAGTGTGATATGCAGTATTCAACCTCAAATACCATATTCACAAATACTCCACCGAACAACTTCCAACAACAGTTGTTGTCAAAAAAAAAAAACATCTAACAACAGTTGAAGCCATGGTCGTTATCGTCAGAAGTGAGTCGGGCCCAATGAAGATGCGGTCAATTGAACCAAGATCGAGATTCTTACAAAGGGCCAAAGGCCCACGAAATTGTTTCGTCAAAGCAAAGCGAATAAGGAGAAACTAGCACTTCCACAACGGTCCAACACAGTATAAGCTAGCTTGCTCGGCCCAAAGCCCATATCAAAAGCACACAGAACTGGACAGTTCGTCAAACATACACTAATGACTAGTCTACTGGCTGCACAAGTGTTTGATTTGGGATTTGAATGAGATTGTGATGGGTTAAAATTTATTTATCGTTATTTGCGGCCCTAGTATTTACTATTTGTTGCCCATAATTTTATAACATATAACAATTTTACCCTTCTTCCAACTTAAAATCCTAAATCTATCTAACCCATCGTCTCACAAGAACCCTCCTCCCTCCCATCACCAAACCACCGCCGGCCTCTTCTCCCCAAACCACCTCCCCTACTGCCGCCGACCACCTCCCCAGTTCCCAACAAGTCGCTGCCAACCACTTCCCTTCCTCTCACTAGTGCCAACTGCTCCCCACCGTCGACTACCTCCCTTCATCCCCACCGCCGCGACTGCCTGTCCCTCCCTCCTCTCACAAGTCTGTCGCCGACCTGACTGCTCCCTCACAAGCCGCCTCCGACCTCCTCACTCCTACCCCTCACAAGCAATCTCAAAGCCGTCGTTGCTGGAGAAGTCGCGAAGAAGAGCTCTCTGTCATGCTGTCGACGCCGGCCAGCGGACGACATCCGACACCTGCGAGCGGACGGGGGACTCATAGACGAAAAATGATGCATACAGTGTCGTCGTCGTTCGACGATGTGATTTGACGACGGAGGTGGTCCGTTCGCCGACAATTTCTATGGCCGACGATGGTGGTTCTCTTGCGTTGGGTTGGGTGGTGGTGTGAGGGTATGAGTGTTTTAATTGGTTAAAAAAAAACCTCCAATGGAATAGAATAAAGAAAATGTAGAGGGAAAATTTGTAATTCCAATTTAATACACGGCGCGACTAATAGTAAAGACCCGAGAGGCAAATAACAACCCTCTAAAATTTTACATTCGAAGAATTTGAACTGACGAGAGGAGCTAATGTCTTATCATGATTCATCTCTTATATTTGGCCAATTATTACAAAATTTACATGTAACACAAGAGTTGAGTAGGGGCTATAGCCTGTAACCTCCCATTGCTCTCGTCTTTCCTTGTTGCTCATGAAACCCCTGATCCAATTTCTCTAGGTAGCCTGATTCGTGCTCGTACTGCGCAGGATTGCCGCTGGGTTCCGCCGCCTGAGGGTGTTTTCAAGTTGAATACTGATGCGGGGTTTTTCAAAGATTGAGGGATTGGTTTGGGCTGTATCATCCGTGATAGTCGAGGTGCTTTTGTTGGGGCGATGGCGAAGAAGGAAAGGGGTGTGTGTAGATCGATTGAAGCTGAGGCAAAAGCTCTGGTGATGGGTTTAAGGGAAGCTTATCGTAGAGCACTCAGCCCCCTGATTGTGGAATCAGATTGTCAGTTACTGGTGAATCAATTGAAGAAGGGAGACGAGCACTGCACTGAGTTGGGTTTATGGTGCGAAGATCTGAAGATGTTGGCGAAAGTAAATGAATCCCTTTCGGAAAGAGAAGTTAGGTGGGAGTTTAGACCGAGAAAAGCAAATTTTTTGTGGCCCACTAGTTGGCTCACATTGGGTTGGGGTGGGATCATCAATTGGTTTGGGTTGATAACCCTCCCTTATCCCTTTGTTGTATGATTGAAGCTGATTTGGGCCGTGGGGCCCTGATTTTCTTAATGAAATGGACCAGATTTTCTATCAAAAACCAAAATAACAGTGCCACTTTCCCCTAGTAGTTGAGGTCTACCTAGGGGTGGGCAAACAGTTCGGTAAACCCGAACCAAACCGAAACCGAATTAATGCTATTCGGAAGGAAAATATGGATAGTTCGGAAATCAGGGTTCTTTCAACCAAACCGAATTTCCAAATTTCCGACCGAAAAACCGAAATTCTATAATTGCAAGCTCCAAATGGTGGATTTTTATCTTTGTAGTTGTTTTTAGACTTAAATATTTGAAATGTTTTATGACTTATGTGTTGAAAAGTTTGGTTTTATCATTGATGATGCATAGAATTGATATTTATTGTTTATATTAGGGGTGAAAAATAATTTAAAAGTGAGAAAATACAAGTAGCTTCACAAATTCGGTTTTGTGTGAAAAACCGAACCGAATTATAGTTCGGTTTAAACCGACCAAACTGAATTATAATTCGGATCGAATTCGATTTGAAGTTTGGGAGAATTCGAGGACCCGGTATTCATAATTTCGGTTCGGTCGAAACCGAACCGACCGAATGCCCACCCCTAGGTCTACCGTAGTTTACATCCAGGCTAGACCACTTCAGAACATACAATAAAAGCGCAGATCGTAATCAAACCAAACCGAACCAAACCAAATCTTGATTATGATCTCAAAGTCTGAACCAATGTTGTCAGAACCGAACCGGAGCATGACCCGGTAATGCGAACGGCTCGCACTTTAGCAGTCCAACCGGGATTAGACCGTTTAAAAATCGTAAGAGAACCGGTATCTAATAAACGTTATCAGTATAAATAGTGGACATTTCTTAATCAGAGCTCATCTCTTTCCTTCGAAATTGTGAAATGGAAATAAGGATTCAATTTGAGAGCCCGACGTTTTTGGTTTATTTTAATTTTCAATTTTCTACAATTTTTTTAATTAAATTTAGTGGCTGAATGGCAAAAACTGGACGATCGGGTCGAACGGTTAACCGCCTCGGCCGCTCGCCAACCGCTACATAAAACAGGAGCGGCTTTTAGACTATTCCGAACCGGTTTTGTGACCGGGTGGTGGTTTTACCGGTCGAACCGAGCGGCTCGGCTTTAATAACACTGGTCTGAACCGATTTGGTCCGGATTCCGGGCCCCTACTTTCTATGAATGCCTCCATCGGAACTTGACCTTTCGAGCTCCATTCCGTCACCCAACTGAGCTCCGATGTCGTGTGCTAAAACGAAATCGGTCACGTTGCAGCAGTAGGTACGTGGCCTCACAACATTTTCCATCCATATCCAATTCCATTTCCGCCGTATACACTTTTCTTCTTCTTCTTCCTTTCATCCCCATCCCGTTTACAGCTCATCCTTCCCATCCCATCAGTGGGCACTCTAGTCATTTCTCACCTCTCCTCTGTCGTCACCTTCACTTAAAGACATTTTAATCATCAGCTTCCAAAAGGACTTGCAGGTCGCAGCTTTTTGCTCAGCCCACCGGCAAAAGAAAGGTTTCTTTCTGACCCAATATGTCGCCGGCGGCGGACGGGGTCAATGCTCCGCTACTTGGGGAGCAGGAGAAGGAAAGGAGGAGGCATGGCTCGGTTACCGGGGCGGTGTTCAATGTGTCCACCAGCATGATCGGAGCGGGGATCATGTCCATCCCGGCGACGCTGAAGGTGCTCGGGGTGGTGCCGGCGTTCCTGATGATCGTCGCCGTCGCCTGGCTGGCCGACGTCTCCGTCGAGTTTCTGGTGAGGTACACGCACTCCGGGGAGGCGACGACGTATGCAGGGGTTATGAGGGAGGGGTTTGGTGGGTTTGGGTCCGCGGCGGTGCAGATCTGCATCATTGTTACCAACTTTGGGTGCTTGATCATTTACTTGATCATCATCGGTGAGCTTGAATTTCTCGAATTAATTGATAGTTTCGTGCTTCTTGTGGTCTTTTATTCTAGTCAAGTTGAATTAATTGAAGTGAGCAAAAGAGGGGTTTGAACTTATGAGGAAGCATTGTACAAGTTTGATTGAAGCTTTTTGTGGGGGCGAAATTGTGGTTGTTTTCTTCAGGGGATGTTTTGTCAGGGACGGAGCAGCATTTAGGGGTGCTGCAAGAATGGTTTGGGGTTTCATGGTGGAATACTCGAGCTTTTGCACTCTTTATGGTTGTGATCTTTGTTATGCTTCCTCTGGTCCTGTTCAAGCGAGTTGGTGGGTTGTTCATCTTTGATTTCTTGCATTCATGGGGTTTTTTTCCGAAGATGTTGGTGGCTGAATCCTGAATATTTGGAGGGTGCTTTGTGTTTGTTTCTTGAATTCTGCTGCAGAGTCATTGAAGTGCAGTTCAGCCGTATCAGTTCTCTTGGCAGTGATTTTCGTGGGCATAAGCTCTGTGATGGCTGTCTATGCCCTCATACAAGGCAAAACCAACAACCCTAGACTGTTGCCTGAGCTAGACAGCAATTCCTCATTCTTTGAGCTCTTCACTGCTGTCCCTGTCATTGTCACAGCTTTCACATTCCACTTCAATGGCAAGTGAATCAAACCGCATAAAAACCCCCTTCTCAGATGAACACAAAGAAAGTTTTTTTTTTTCCCTTCTTCCATCTAACAAAATGGTTGGTAAAACGATTGCAGTACATCCCATTGGATTCGAGCTGGGGAACCCATCGATCATGCTCTCAGCAGTCAGAATCTCGATGGTCCTCTGTGCAGCCATCTACTTTGCAATCGGCATATTCGGTTATCTTCTCTTCGGGGACACCATCATGGCAGACATACTCGTCAACTTCGACAGGACTGCTGATACAGCAGCTGGTGCATTGCTCAACGACATTGTGAGGATGAGCTATGCTCTCCACCTGATGCTGGTTTTCCCCTTGTTGAACTTCTCGCTGAGGGCGAATCTCGACGAATTCCTCTTCCCCAAGAAACCCCTTCTGGCGAAAGACACCACCAGATTCTTGGCCATCACTTCCGCTCTGCTGGTACTGAGTTACTTGCTGGCGATTGCCATACCGAACATATGGTATTTCTTTCAGTTCATGGGATCGACCTCTGCAGTTTGCCTCGCCTTCATTTTCCCCGGCTCGATTGTACTGAGGTGACATTCCTACCCCCCCTCCTACAGAAATGCACAGCTTTGGCCTTTGTGCAGTTTCATCCTTTGGAATCTTGAATGTCTGATTGTGTTTTTGTTATGCCTTGGCAATGGCAGGGATGTTTATGGGATATCAACGAGGAGGGACAGATTGTTTGCAGCAGGAATGATAGTTCTGGCTGTGATAACAAGCGCCATTGCCATATCGAGCAATGTCTACACTCTGATTGGTGATAACCAGTAAGTGTTTGCTTCTGATGACCCTTCACACGTTTAGTTCAGAGGCTTTTCCCTGGTTGGGAGTTGCTTTTACATTTTTGTGTATTCTTCTTATGCGGTGGCGGTTTGTATTGCAAGTGGAGTTCTCTCTCAGAAGCCAAAGCAGGTTTTTGTAAGTGTACGTCTGCAAATCTCAAGCAAAATATATGGGTTTAAAGATTTGGGGGGTGGGAAGAAATTATGGATCAAACAGTAATTGCAAAGTTTAGATCGGAACCATAGATGGTTGAGCAGCATGGTTTGACTTAACTTACTTGTTCCGGTGGTATGATTTAATTTCTTGGTCTGGTCACGGTTTGGATCAGATTGTATATTTATTTTGTTTTTCAATTCGTGTTTGCAATTTCCAATGACATCCAATTTCCAACTCTTATTTTACAAATCTCACCCCCTCATTTTGTCTCAGATCATATTCGACTGTTTAAGTAAAAAAGTAGAAACTATCTCATCTTTATATGACATTATTATTATTATTACTAGCACCGGGCCCACCCCGTTGGACGGGTAACTTATGCATAATCGTATCATTTAATAAATTTTGAAATATAAACCCAATTGAAAATAATTAATATTTTTTTGATAATTTTTGTAATAAAATGGTGATTGTACAGAATGTTCGCCCAAAAAATGTGTCTATTAATACCTATGAAAGTTTTTATCTAAAATGGTTGTATGGAAGTGTTTATGAGAGAAGCCGAAATTAAACTTTTCATGCGGCTAGAGTCACTCAATATTTATTATGAAGATGAATTAAAAGAATTTATTTGTAATTTTACAAACAACAATAATAAGCAATAACATCACTAATGTATTGAAAAAATGTTATATGATATGAACGGAAAAAAAGTAATAGGAAATAAATACTTGGACCCCCTATCTAACAATCTGATTGATTTTCAGCCCATAGAAGAATGGGCCAATACTTGAACCACCAGATTGAATGACCAGGGAAGTGGGACCAAGGCCGAAGCGTGTACCTGTCATTCACGTACCAACAATCAATCAACTTCATTCTGGCTTCTAATCCTATCTTAGATTCTCAATAGTTCTACTTTATCTTCCCTGGGTTCTCCACCGATTCTTTCTAATCATATCAATTCATCCTCACCAATTTGAGAATCCATAGCAAAAAGACAACAAACTTGAGCTTCCCTTTGGCTTCATAACCCTTTTACTGCAAATCGCATAAAACAACGCCTATACCAACTTAACTTTAGCTCCTAGTTCGATCCCCTCTGTGCTTCAAGGTAGTAATACACTCAGCAAATTGAACATTCACGAATTTCATATTCCTGTAATTTCATATTATTTTGGGAATGCTTGTTTTTCTTTGTAGTGTTGCCCATAATTTTGCTTCTAGGTAATAGACAGAATCCAACTATTCCCATCACTTTGTCCCTTGGCCAGGATACTAAGATCTATTTATGAAAGAACTTATCATGCGGAAAGTTGAGAGGTTGGTTGTGAATGGTGAACTTGACCAACTAAATCTGTCGTAATAATGAATGAACGTGAGTTTTATAGTATGCGATAAAAGTTGTCTATCATAAGTGCATACAATTTCCTTCCCAAAAGTAAATAAAACTCCAAAATATAAACTCTAGTCATACCAAAGTTACACAAAAGACATAAATCTAGATAGCAAGGCTTTCCTATAATTGAAATAAATTTAGTAATGTAAAAAAAAATAGAGTAATTACTAATTAGCGAAAAAAACGTATGCAGTATGGACATGGTATGTTATTGATAAATGACCAGAAGTACTAATGAAGGTTGCATAAAGAAGCCTAAAGGCCTAGTTTGAGAATTTATTTTATTGCCAACGTACAGTACTTTTGGTGCAAACAATATGTCCAACTTAATTAGTGTATTGAGACAATTAGTGTATTATCATTTGATGTATTGAATCAATTGATGTATTAGGCAAATATCTTGTTTGGAGGTTTAGATTGTGTTTTTGTTCTAAAAGTAAAAAAGTTAGTTTTGAGTGATTGTGAAGAATCTCAACAAAAAGTAGAGATTGTAAATCCCTCAATATTGAGTGATTGTGGTGGGGCCTCCAAAAAGTAAATACATGTATTATAGTTCTATATAAGTCAAAAAAATGACTTAATCTCACAAATACATGAATTAGGTCAATACACCATTTGAAATCACAACTTCCAAACGACCCCTAAATTTTCAATTGCCAAATACACACACATTTTCAAAGAGATACTAAATCTCAATTTTTTCTTCACTTTACTTACTTCTAAAGTTATTGTGGACATTGTTTGTTATTACTGCAAACTATAGAAAAATACTTTTTAGCTATTAAGTTAATCAAGAATGATTTTATAAGTGAATGTTTAGTTGTATACATTGAAAAAGGTTTGAGTCTCAAAATAAACAATGAAAGCATTTTATAAACTTTTTAGAATGTGAGTAGTCACACGTTGATGTGAAAAGCTACTTATTAATTAAAATTTCTATATTATTTTAGAATATTTTATTTTATTTTTACCAAATGACACATTTCTCTATAAATATGAGTTCATAACTGTAGACCATATGGTGCTTGCAGTTGTGCGCGAGCCCATGAAGCATGCATGTTTATATGGGGTCGATCCACATATATTGTCTTCATGGTATGCGCTAACAGTGTCGTGCTAGACCATATACCTAGGTATAGTTATATGCATTCTAATAATTAAGTTTCTACTTATTCACAACACCAAGATAAAAATCAGTCATAAATGTATCCAATATTCGATTTTGACTACCTGATGAAATATTACATTTGAACCAACTACCACTGATGTCACAAGTAATAAGTATACCTATAATTCATACATAAAATACTTTGAGCATAAAAATATTAAGATTAAATTAATTATTATAAAAGAGTAAAAATTGTATAGTGAGGTTGATTATACCTCATTCATATGTTAATGTCCTATAAGTTAATCAACACATCCGAAATGGCGAAATGAACATCACATTATACCCCACAATTACTTGAACTTCCTCGTTGGGAGAGCGCGAAAAGATTGCAAATCTACTGATGTTTTTCTACTTCTGTTCTGGGGCCAATATCGTGTCATTATTGTAGGGTCCATTCATGCCAGATTAGTAAGAGGTTTAACGTTTAGCAGTTAATCATGTTAAAATTTTAGAGAATCATTCACCTATAGTTTGTACAAAATATTACTGTTTCGTAGTAGTTCTGAAAATTTATATTAATTTAAAGATTTCTACTTTGCTTTTTCATATTCAATAATGCATTCAATATGCAATATTTCAAGCAATGTAATTTGGGTTGCAATTTTAAAATGATCCGAAATTGTATAGGTTATAAAAATTTATAAATAACGTATTACAATTTGTTTTTCGGAAAATTTAATAGGCTAGCTAACTGTGATGGAAAAGTCCTCTGCTTTTTGAATCTTCTCTTGGTGAATGTTTAAAATTTAAGAAGATAAAACAAATTTGTTTAGTGTAATTGGTTGTGATTATTGTTTTTGTTTGAAAAGACCATGGTTCAAATCTTGATATTGATACTTTTTTATATGAAGTAGATAAATATTTGTGATGACAAACTTACTTTTTCTACTTTTACTCTCGATTTATGAAATATGAAATGAAAAATGTTAAAACGTTAAATGTATATTGTAGAAAGAGCTTCTTCAACCAAGTATGAATGATATTTTACCCGAAATTATTATATCTTATAGAAAGTGATTAATAGTGAAATCAAACCTCAAGTAATATTGATTCAAACATTAAATATAAAATTATATGTCGTGGTTCAGTTTAGTCAAAATACATATGTGTAACAAAAAAAAAAGGCCCGTTGTGACAAATATAGTAATTTTTGTGACAATCTACTTATAATACAAAGATAAATTGGGAGCAATGACGAAAAAGAGCTTCCCACTTTCAGACCATGAAATTTGAAATGAGACTCTCATTTTTCAATTTTATCATTATATTATGTGTATATTTATCACAAAAAATGAATATACCCGTCACAAAGGTCAAAGTTTCGGTTACACTTCTGTGTTTTTTGCCTAAACTAAACTACACATGCTATTTAATATTAATATTTGAATCAATGTTACTTGAGTTCCGATTTCAAAACTAATCTTTTTCTATAAAATAAAAAAAATTAAGATAAAATATAAATATAAAAGCATCATCACCAAACATATTTCTAGAGTTTAATAAAAATATAAAAATAAAATAATGTAGTCTAGTTGGTTATAATTCTCTTTCTTCATTTGAGTGACCAAGGTTCAAACCCTTATGATAACATTTTTAATATTTAAAGATGAACTGGGTGCAATGACAAAAATGACCTTCCTAAAATCACTCTCAGGCCTCGAAATTTGAAATGGGACAATTCCAACCCATGTTTTGCCATTATATATCTTGTAGATTAGAATAATCAAACTAAAAATATATTACGTAAATCTTGTAGATTAGAATAATCCAATCCATGTTTTGTCGTTATAATCGAAATTTACATAACATCGTTTTATAATAATTAAACTAAAAATATATTACGTAAATCTTACGGAAGGATAGTTATTTCTTATGTATAAATTGAACCAAACATATTATCTGAGACTTCTGTAATGATTAATATATTACGAAAACCTTACGGAGGGATAGTCACTTCTATGTATAAAATAAACGAAAAGATATTCCAAGTCTTTCGTGATATAATTTGCAACACAATTTTCTCTATTATTTATTAAATTGTCGACTGTATCATAAATTTGCATTACGCAAAGACTCAAAAAGTCAATTATTTTTAATGATTGTAATCAAATGTGATACCTTTTGTGACTTAATTCTTTCTGAGTCTTTCATTATATAATTTTGAACACAATTTTCTCTATTATTAACTAAAATATCGATGGTATCATAAATTTGCATTACGCAATCGCAAAGGCTCAGAAAGTCAATTGTTTTTAATGATATTTGTAACCAAATGTGATTTTAGGTAAGTTCACTTTTACACAATAGTTCAATCAATTGTGATTATATTTTGTAACTTGATTTTATTATTAGACAATAAATTACAAAAGATTTGCATAACACAGTTCTATAATTCCGTAAATTACAAGCACAATACATAACTATATGGAAAGATAGTTATTTCTTATGTATATACTAAACAAATATATTATTTAAAAGTTAATTTACCTAACAAAACATTTTCATATGCTTATATTTGGTCATTTTTATCAATTTTTAACCACATCTTGACTATTACATGAAAAAAAAAGAAATATTCTTTAAAATCATGAAATGGAGGCTCGCATTGGATTAGAAATAGAGGATCACAGTAAGTTACAACTACATTTTAGATCATGAAATGGATGCTCGCATTGGATCATAGAAATAGAGGATCACACTAAGTTATAACTATTTTTTATATCATGAATGAAGGCTCACATTAAGTTGTACAAATAGATGTTCGATGGATTTACACATTCATGGGGATCAAGCTAAAAAATTTGAAGAACTTGATTTGTAAACGGTAACTCGATGTTTCAAGAACTTGCGCTGAAAAATTGCTCGCCAAACGAAAGATAG
The DNA here is from genome assembly GCA_964030455.1 of Linum trigynum. Taxonomy (NCBI): domain Eukaryota; kingdom Viridiplantae; phylum Streptophyta; class Magnoliopsida; order Malpighiales; family Linaceae; genus Linum; species Linum trigynum. Next base: position 1,752,703 of record OZ034817.1, read on the forward strand.
CATAACCAAATAGAAAAACGAAAAATATGGCAAAAGATATGAAAATGCCAACAAACCAAAAACAAAATAATCACTCGCCACTATTCCTTAGTATAAGTTTGGAAGACATGTCATTTAATTATTAAATGAAACTGTTGATCATCTTATCAATTTGCATTACACAAAGGTTCTATAAAAGTCAGTTATTTTTTCGTGTCCATTTAATCAAAGTGATACTTTCCATAACTAAATAAATTTATTATTATCTATAATATTTACCATTTCATTAATTTGCATTATGCGAAGGTTCCTTAAGGCAAGTTAACTTTTACATTTAAATAAATGATATTTTTCATAGCTTGATTTTATTAGTAGTCCACACATTCTGAAAAGTTCACATAACACCGTTCTATAAAAATTAAACTAAAAGTATATTACGTAAATCTAATGGAATGACAGTTTATTTCTTATATATCAATTAAACTAAATGTATTATGTAAGTATTTTCTAATGATTAAGATCTTACGTAAAACTTATGGAGGGATAGTCACTTCTAATGTAGAAACTAAACAAATAGATAACATAGGTCTTCCATTATATAATTTTGAACAAAATTTTCTCTATTATTGACTAAACTGTTGATTATATCATAAATTTGAATTACGAAAAAGGCTCTGAAAGTCAATTATTTTTAATGATATTTTAATCTAAAGTGATACTTTTATAGTTTAATTATTCTATTATTAATTATATTTTGTAACTTGATTTTATTAGACAACACATTAGGGAATATTTACATAACATCGTTCTATAATAGTTATGTAAAATTTATTAAAACCGTACATAGAGGTGAGAGAGATATGTATCCTAAATTAAGGGAAGTTTTAAATATGCTTAGTTTATCACCACAGCGAAGCACGAGTCAAAAAAACTAGTGTTAATAAAGTAGAGACTATCTCATATTTATCACATAATTATGTTAATATTTATAATGTTTCCGGGGACAACAAAATCGACACAGAAAATAGCTCTGTCAAATTCATCTTCTTTTTTTCCTTCTGTAACTCATTCGCGGAATCGATTCTTATGCTGGCTTATTGTTATTGGGAGAATTCAAACGAAAGATAAGATGAAAGATTGGGGATTCCAGGGATCAGACACATGTGCTTTATGTGATGTATGTGTTGAAACTAGGGATCACCTCTTCTCCATGTGTTGCTACTTCAAGGAGGCCTTTGAACAACTATTTGGTTTGTATACCAACTTTAGGCCGAGGAACTGGAAGAAGGATTGAATTGGGCGATCAAGAGCTTTGGTCGGGAAGGTGAGGAGGCTGCTACTAGGAGACTTATGTGACAGTCCGTGTTGAGCCATACATGGCGTGAACGTTGTAATAGAGCTTTTGGAGTAGACAAGAAGGATGTAGAGACTTTGGTTTGGATTGTGAAGATGGAGGTTAAGTTGATGGGTTGGGAGATGTTCGCTCAGAAAATTTGGGTGAGGGGCTAAAATCTGTATCTGCTTTCTGTCTCGAGGTTTTACAGTTTTGTTTTTGCTTGTAGTTTGAGTGTTTGAGTCTGATGAGACTCCTTTTGCATTCCACCTAGCTGGCAGGGTAGTTGTCAGCACCCTTTTTGATGAAATGGAAGACCCGATTCATAAAAAAAAAAAAAACTCATGCGCGGAGCGCTCCTTCCAGAAAGGATCTCCATAGTCATAGTTGTAGCCGTAGTTGCGCAGCTCTCCACATGAATCTCCGTAGGAGTAGTCATGACGTATATTCCCAAAAACTTAAACACCCTGATTCGAATATTGTTTGGCTAGGTGAGAATCGTAGTAACGGTTGTCTTGGTTCGTCATCCTCAATTGTTCTCTTGACTAAAAGCCAAAGTTCACTCTGTTCACTCGCACTCTGAATAAAGCTCGCCATTAACACTGACAAATAATTTCACCACAAAACACTATCACACAAATTAATATCGCTTCTTATCATTAATTTGACGGAGGGTGTTGAAGTTCATGTATCACTTATCTAACACATGATTACTTACTAATTGATACGTGAATTTCCTGAAAACGTACTTTTGGTTCTTTTTTTGTGGTCTATTCGTCCATTTGATTTAGTTGTAAATGATATGATACATATATAGTTGGGCCGGGGTGCTATTCCATGACTTTCGCCTTGTAAACAATGGTGACTAATTAATCTAGTATCCAATTCTTACGAAAAAGGTATCACAAAACTGTTTATTGTCGTGACAAATCAAATTCTTTTATCGGCGATTTGATTACTTATCGTGATTATTTTCATTATCTTTTTTTTTTAACTCAGAAAAAACTTCATACTTTCTATCTGATTGTTCCATTTTGGAATATGCATGAAAATAATAATAATAATAATAATAATAATAATAATAATAATAATAATAATAATAATAATAATAATAATAATAATAATAATGTGGTGCTTTCATCAAATTTTTGCATGTGCAAAGGATACCACCTGCAGCTGGCCGTTCTATTTCTCCGTCGAAGTTTCGGCCATTCAACGGGTATACTTCGTTTTGTTTGATTCCTCAGTTTTTTTTGGAGGAGTATAGGATCTTTTCATGGCTAATACCCTAAAGATTACAAAACCATAAGTATTGGAGGTTATAATGAAAAATTCACTGATAGGTATTTCGTAATCAATTTTTTGGTTTAACGGTAATTTATCCGTTTCATATCGTTAAAATCGTCTATTGATTTGGGGTCTGTATATAATAATATTTTCAGTTCGAGCAACCAGTATGTAAGGAAGTGGTTAATTTAGTATCATACTCCCAACAACTCGAGTTATTGAGACCAATTTGCCTTACGACATGGTATATATTAGAGATGGTTTGTCATTGAGGTCGTGTGTTGAAATCCCCACGACCCGACCCCCAATATTAACCATTGTCTTAAAGCACATAGTATGGTTTGGACATGTGCAAAGTTCAAGCTCATAAGCTGACTCTCGTTTGAATGGGTGCTTGTAAGAAAGTTGCTAAGTACGATACATAGACCTCTCGCACAATCCGCGAGGTTAACTTATTTAGTCCTTAAAAGCAAGGATGACCAACTGAACCATAAAAAGGATATCCGACTTGACCCGGTTAAAATAGGTTATCATATACCAACTAATCCAGATAACTCAAACGGTCGAGATACGTCCATATACATTACTTAATCACTTCCTTACCCGATACTGACTATACCCTTATTAATCTTGCTTCTACATGTTCCCACAAGTCAACATCGCAAGGCCTAGAGGCCCAACCATATTATTGTAAACAGTGTACTGACATATATGATATATATACACGGCAGCATATGCGAAAAATCAACCCCTTAGCTATAAATATGGATGCCACTCGAACTCGACCATATATCTTCATAATAAAAAGTTCCATTCTGTGAGCCGATATCCAGCAATGGATTCCCTGGTATAATACAAGAGAAGAGATCAGAGATGTGTGGAGCAGTGCAAAGATGGTGGTGGTGCGACGGTAAGCGAGGGACGTTGATGAAGAAACTCAAGTCGTATCTGGTAATGGTGTTGCTTCAAGTTGGGTTCGCGGGGATGTACGTGCTCACCATCGTTTCGTTCAGACACGGGATGAGCAGTTACGTCTTCTCCGTCTACCGTCACGTCGTTGCCGCTCTCGTCATGGCTCCTTTCGCTCTTCTTCTCGAAAGGTATAAAATTTGTGTCGACTATGCTCGTGATTATAAGTATCACTGACACATGTCATAAACCAGTTGGTCCCAATAATTCGAGTTGTTGGGAGAAGGTTATGTTGGATCTTATATCATTCTCTAACATGCCCCATAAAAAAAGCCGACTCATGGGCTTGAAGTTTGCACAGGCCCACCGTACCATGTGCTTGAAAACAACTGTTAATATTTGGGGTCGTGGATCTTCGAACACACGACCACTTCGCCAAACCAGGCTCTGATACCATGTCATAAACCAGTTGATCCCAAAAACTCGAGTTGTTGGGAGAAAAATTATGCTGAATCTTATACCACTCTCTAACACACAGCACCAGTGTCAACAGAATTTGTGTCGGTTGTATCAACCAACACAAATGATACCAGATAATCTGAGACAAATTCACCCAAGTCCTCATTTTATAGAATTTTTTTTTTTTTTTTTGAGTTTGCAGGAAGACAAGGCCCAAGTTGACGTGGCGTGTGTTCTTGAGAATAGCCATGCTTGCTTTCTTAGAGTAATTAATATCTCCAAATTCTTTCACGGTTTTGCTATCAAATTAATTAATATAATGCATCATTAAAAAAAAAAACATTCCAAATCTTTCTGTTTTCATTCTAATAATAATCAGGCCGGTGCTGGACACGAATCTGTACAATCTGGGAATGAAATACACGACCGCAACGTTTGCATCTGCAACTCTCAACACCATACCTGCCATCACCTTCATTCTTGCTCTCGTTTTCAGGTAAATTCATTTCATTTCTTGCAGAAATTGGAGTTTATTGATTCGTCTCGTTTATAAACAAGTTTTTTTTCCCTTTCTTTCTTGGGTGTACATCTTTATGGTACGCTAAAAATCGTCGATGCAAAACTCATAAGGTCGGAATTTTGACAATCAAAGATTTTGACACATGAAAAGGATGTTTCATGTAATTCAAATCCATATTATATAATTCGATCATCGTATAAAATTATTATTATATATATAGAATATATCCAAGTATCTAACAATATATGCCACAAGGAAATGATATTAATTGTTTCAATAAAAATACAAGCTAATGATATCAATTGTTTCAATCAAATACAAGCTAATGATTTTTATTCCAATCAAGGAAGACCCTTTTGGACCGTCCGTCCACTAATATAATTGACTGAAAATACAAGTTAATGAGTGGACACAAAAAAAAAAAAGAAAAAAGAAAAATAATTATACTTATAATGGGATATTCCTAAAAACAATTGAAATAAAAGCAAAACGAACACATAGGTAGCTGCGGCAAATGATTAGCTAGTTGTTTTTGGCTTTTCATAATATCATCATTTTATTAATTTTCAGCTGATCCTGTCTTATATGTTTAAATTGTTCTGTTTTTTCACCAAAAAATTTAAATGAATTGTGGTTTGATGTATTTTGTAACAAAAAATAAAAAAAAATTCATGCTCAGGGCAAATCTTAAGGGTTGTTTGGAAGTTGTAATTGTTTTGTGAGGTTGTTACTATACTTGTATTGATTAGAGAATGCATAGTTTTTGTAATTTTTTTTAGTAGACACAATAGATGGATTGTTTCTGTGATGTGACAGAACCTATCACTCAAAATAAGTTATTGCTATATCTCAGCTTTTAGCCGAGATCATTGTTGCGATAGTTGAGTTGAGATTGTTTTATCTCGACTTTTAACAGATGTGGCATACACAATCACAATTCCCACATATCAAACGTTGTATTTTACAATATATATTCATCACAAGTAATTACAGCAGTACATCTATTTAACAATCACAACTTCCAAATGTCGCCGGATAACTTTGTAAAGCATTGTTATAGGTTGGAGAGTGCAAACCTAAGGAAGATTCACAGTGCAGCCAAGGTGATTGGGACCATAATCACATTCGTTGGAGCCATGGTCATGACATTCTACAAAGGCCAATTAGTTCTGGCCTTGAGCCATACTTCCACGTCACTGCCGTATGGATCATTCATGGTACCAAACGCCAGTAGTGCAGAAGAGAAACGACATTGGGTCGTCGGGACGGTTATGCTCTTCGCGAGCTGCCTCGCGTGGGCTGCTTTCTTCATCCTCCAGGTAAAATCGTCGTTGAGATCAACTGGTTCTTAATACGAAAACTTGAACATGCATGTATGCTTTCTGATTGCATGCCATGTATGTCGTCTTTTATTTGGAATTATACTAGGCAATGACGTTGAAGGAGTATCCGGCAGAGTTGTCTCTGACGGCATTGATATGTATGATGGGAGCTGGGGAAGGAGTGATCGCTACTCTTGTTATGGAGGCAGACTCGAGTGTGTGGAAGATTGGCTTCGATTCTAGGCTCCTTGCCGTTGCTTATTCCGTAAGTAACATTTCCTTCGGGATAGCCCGTACGGTTTAGGGTTTAGGATTTAGAGTTTAGGGTAACCAAATGGATAGTGGCGCTCGAAATTTAAAGTGTGCATGGATTAGAAATACGAAATTACAATAGTTTACGGGGATCGGGATCAGTCTATTAGGATTGGGCCCGATGACCACTATCATACCGCTTTCTAATGTTCATTCGATATATTAACACATTTATATCGACCCTAAATAAAATATATTAAAGCGGGAGCTTATACATAGACCGAGAGACTTTTTGTTTGAATTCTGGAGTCTTTCAATTTTGATTAACATGTTACCGATCATACAAAGGGACTGATAGAAAGATCGCCTATACAAATTTCGAACTCATGAGTTGAGTTAAGGACGTATAAAGAAATTGATTTAATTTTTTTTTTACAATTTCGACCTCTTTCAACAACTCGATCATTGCAGGATGAAGTTATATATATCGAGATAAACCGATTCTTGAAACATGATTTTGCTGCAATAGCCAATAGTACATATTAATCTTTCATGATCATCAGTATATGGTGATTTGCAGGGAGTGGTTTGCTCTGGGATTGCGTACTACGTGCAAGGAGTTGTAAGCAGAGAGCGAGGCCCGGTTTTCGTGTCTGCTTTCAGCCCACTCTGCATGATTGCCACGGCTTTTCTTGGTTCCATTTTCCTAGCTGAAACCTTGCACCTTGGAAGGTAATCAACTAAGGCACATTATTTTTCATCTCGAAACCTATACAATTTCGATATGATCAATTCTCCCCGACTTGTTTGACCTGTTTTCGAGAGGGTAATACTTGCCCCATAATTAGGGCAGGCTAATTGGTCCGGGTTTTTTGGTTTTATCCAAAACCGGACCGTATAACCCGGACCGAGATCGGACTGGGACCGAATAGTAAACAATCCAATCCAATCTTTGGACTTAGATTTGAGGTAAAAACCGTTCCGGACAGGATCGAAAACTGGAGACCGGATAAGAGAGCTCAACACCCAAAACTTAAGGGTAATTTGCATAAACGGTCACAAACCTTTGCACTTAGTACAAAACTTAACCAACTCCTCAACCTTTCAGGCCTTAGGCCACTCAAATCCCCACAAGCTCAATATAAAATCAAGACCGAATTGGGATCGGACCTGATCAAGCCCGGACTGTATCCAATCCAATCTTTGGTCCTTATATTAAAAAAAAAAAAGAACTAGACCGGATCAATTTGAGCTAATTTAATCGGACCGGACCGTATAGCCACTCCTATTAGGCGAGGTGGAATAAACCTAGATAATCTCTCCGACATGACTCACACCTCGAATCATTTACCCTGAATTGTATACAGTTTTACTCAAATTACTTAGAATATTACCTTTATTACGTCATATTTTTTAATTACGATTTATAGCCTAATATTTTAGCTATAAAAATTTGTAAACAAGAGAGAGAAACTCGAGTTTTTGAATAATCTAACTATATTTATCATGTCATAGTTTGTTTCTTGTTGATTTATTAGTGAAATAATCTATGTTTCACGTATTTTTTTCCTGTAAATTACACACCATATGGGTCTACCTAACCTTACCCACGCCCCAAGAAAAAATATTTGACATGGACCCGATCAAACACAAAAGAGATTATGAATATCGAGACACCTACGGACAAGGGTTTGGTCTAGTGCTAATAGCACTAGATTTGAACATGACATCTTCAGGTGCAAATCACTTATAAGTAATACCTAATCACAAAAACAAAATAAACATATATCACCCTTATTAAAAAAAAATATCGAGATACCTACCCTACCTGACCCGTTACCATTTCTACTATACATTGCTTGCTTGTTAATTTTGGATCTAACTTTACTAATTTTGGGTTTAATTTTGACTACAGTGTGATAGGGGCAATTCTGATAGTGTTTGGGCTTTACACCCTTGTGTGGGGAAAGAGCAAAGAATCGCTACTAATTACCACTCCAACAGCAGAAACCCCATTCGTAGAAGAGACTACCATCAACGTCCATGATACAAAAAGCTCCGGTGACCATAACGGTCGCCGGGAACCGCCATGTACCGGTACTGATCAGTTGAAGGCCGGCGCCGGAAATTGCCTGAAATAATTGGTTGATGTAATTAGTGAGATTGTATTGAATATAAAGATGGAGTACAACTTTTTCTTTGAATACACATTTCGAAATGCATCGCATGGAGAAAAGATATTGTCCTTGTACATCAACTGTGCAAATGTATATCCACAAACATGTGAAGATATTCAAGTGCAGCTCATTTGTGACGGTATTCTCAGAGGATATACTACATGGAGAAGTTTTATATTCACCTCAAGGTAGTGATGTTTCTACTTCTTCCTCTTTAAGGACAATTGCTTTGGCTATGGACATGGAGGGAGCTATCTACCCTATTCATCAATCAAACCCATCAATGAGAGTAAATTTGACGGGGCTATTTCGTGACGTCTTTCATCATGAAACGTATTGAACAACGAAGTACCTTGTGAATAGGATGGAAATGTCATGGAGGATAGTGATGAATAAAATGATGATGATGATGATGATGAAGTGAGCGATGATCCATTGTACGATATAGGTGAAATATAAGATTTGATAAAATATGCATATGAGGACCTTTATCCGGGGTGCAAGACATTTCATAATGGATGGACTGCAAAAATCCTTCATCATAATACTTGAGTGGTTACTGCAAGCATATCCGGAAGATATATCCTTACTCAAATCTCATTATGCCGCTAAGAGGAAAAAGCTTTACCACACGGCAAGAAGCAGGAGTATTGCAAGGATAAGAAAGCAATTTCGTAAAACTATAAATAATTCTTGAACTTGAATATGTTATCCGGTCCGGAGGTAATCTAACTTCTAATTTATTAATGCTTAAAGAAGGCGAAATTAGGCCGAGCTCTAATTAGAGAATTAGATTATTGGAGAATTTTGATCTCTGGTCAGAATTGAGTTATGTAAATATGAAAGAAATTAAATTACAAATTGTTTTGTTGGCGAAACTCGCGCGTTCAATGCGCTCTGATTTCAAGGAAACAAAAAACCCAAAGTCAGCAAAATCGTCAAATATCCGCCGCCGATATCGGCGTCGTTGATCGATTAAAGTAGAAACCAAGACGATCGTCAAATATCCGCCGCCGGTATCGGCGTCGTTGATTTGATCGATGCACCTTTGACCTCTAATCAAACAACCGTTACTCGGTTCACCACCTCTCCAAACTACGTTCGAACGAGGGTGTTCACGAGAAACGAGAAACCAAACCGGGAGTGTTCTAAGTTACGTTACCTCTACTCCTATGGAGGTTCCTCTGGAGAGCTCCGCAACTACGACTACAACTACTACGACTCTGCAAAGGAGGTCTTTGTCAGAGAAGTTCTACGAACTAGAGAGAAAAAGATAAATCTGCGTAGGTGCAGTTTGTGATTTGATTTTGCCGTCTCCAGTCTCTCTCTCTTCCCAATCTTTATACTTCGCGCTTCTCCCCGTCGTGGTAACTGCCTTGGCGCCTTTGTCTCCCACGTCTTCATTCCTGTCAACCGTGCAGGTAACTTACTCCTTGTTGCGTGATAATCACGTGCCCTCGAAACCGCTCTTGCTTTGCAGAAACTTGGCGAAACGACTTACCCCCTTGTCCATGTAACGATGACGTTTCACCAATACCACGGCATCGCCTTTCACCAACCGATGCCGTTTTATGATCCAACTCAACTGCCCCGGCCCGGTTTAACCAACGACATTGTTAGTCCATCAAACAATGTCATTATATACTCTTGCGAAGTCGTTAGGCTTGGCGGGCTGCCTTCGGCCGAACTCTTACCACTGCCGCGATGTCGTTTTACTTTTCCATGACATCGCTTCTCATTAAACGACACCGTCTTTAAATACCCATAAAATACTCAGCCCTCATTGTTAACTCGCCGTCAAACTCTCACCCCGGCGTCGTTCTTAATTAAACAACATCGTTTCCCTGTCCCGCGATGTCGTTGAGCTTCACAACACTGTTTTCATTTTAACACTGTCGTTTTAACTGCTGCGGCATCGTTTGGCCTACTTGCGGTATTGATTTATAATCCGCGGTGTCGTTTCTTTCCTCTTGCGGCATCGTTTTCAACTAAACGACACCGTCCTAAACAGCCATTAAAATATTAATTAATTAATCCGTCCATCACTAGCTATGGCCAACGACATCACTAGCATCACAACAACTCCGTTTGTTTTTCCCTTTTGCGACATTGTTTTTTATTTAAACACTGTCGTTTGCTAATCCGTGGTACCGTTGAGCTTCCTCGCGGTACCGTTTTGAATTAAACGACACCGCCGATATAGCCAAAAATATTAATCCATGGAACCGCCGCAGTCGGCGCTGGGCCGGGTGAATTTTGGTCACTTGCCCGATATGATTTTTTAATTAATCGGTACCGCTTACCAGGCTCTCGCGGCACCGTTTTTAAATCCGCGGTACCGCTTTAGCTTTCCGCGATACCGCTTATCTCCATGCGGTACCGATTTTCCCCTTCCAAAAAATAATAATTAATTAATCAAAACTCCTCCTCCAACCTTCATTAAACGCCGGTCCTTTTTTTATTTTCTGATGACCGGTGCCGCGGTACCGCTGAGCTTCCTTGCGGTACCGTTTTAATTCTCCATGCGGTACCGATTTTCCCCTTCCTACAAGGAATAAAGGAAATAATTAATTATAAGACTCCCTTCTCCAACCCAACTACACGCGCAGCCCCCCTTTTTTATATTAAGCGGTGTCGTTTCCCATGTCGCGGTACCGTCGAGCTTCCTTGCGGTATTGGTGAGCTTCCTTGCGGTACCGTTTTAATTCTCCATGCGGTACCGATTTTCCTCTTCCGACAAGGAATAATGGTAATAATTAATTATAAAACTCCCTTCTCCAACCCAACTACACGCGCGGCCCCTTTTGTTTTTCGGTATCATTTCCAGTGAGCTTCCTTGCGGTACCGTTTTTCTGCTTCGCGGTACCGTTTTAACTCTCCGCGATGCCGCTCAACTCCAAACGACACCGTTTTTTACCCACGGTATCGAATTAAATGCCGAGACTAATTAATGCGGCATTTAATTCAGGCCAAATTAATTTTAGGTGTCAACAAATGCCCCCCACAATTTGGTTTATAAGAATTATGAACCAAATTGTTGACAAAATCCACAATACCTAAAATAATTTTAATTTAAACCGCCAATCCACCAAAAATTGGCGGAAATCTTTTGGCCTATTTTTCCTGTTTATCATACCTGCATAGCCGCCTCGGCCACACATGTTTTTTACCTTTTTTTTATTATTTAAATTTTTTTTATATTAGAGCTGCTTGGCCGCACACTACTCCTTTTGTCGACAGAGCTGTTAGACTCCAACAACAGTCGCGACATTGCTTGGCCACAGCGCTGAGAGATATTTTATTTTATTATTTTCACTCTTATTAAACCAAACAATTTTGGCTTTAATTAAACTATTTTATACCGTTGCGGCCGCGCTTAGGACCTCCAGCAGCACTGTTCATCGTCCAAACAATCCTGTTTTTTTTCTTCTTCTTTTTCAATTCCTCATCAGCGCTGTTTTGGCCGACCTCTTTTTTTTATGGTATAACATCATAGTCCTTTTGCTTCCGCGACACCGTGCCCCCTAACAATGTTGTTGATATGAAAAGAAAAATAAAGCGGCACCACTGCTACGTGGCTTAGCCAAAAATGGCCATGTTTGGTCATTATTTCTTAATCAACCATTATCAAAGAAAATTAAAAGTAAAGTCATGTTTAATCTTGGTCGATATTGTGACTATCTCGACAACACAGTAATCGGCGGACCATATTTAACAACTCTGGCTTAAAGAAAACAAACCATTTAGCCAACACAACCATACACCAACAGCCTTGACTAGGTTAATGCAACGCCGATGGCATCTACGTAATTCAGTCATGCATGAATCTAAAATAAAAAGCGACAAACTGGCTATACAACATGATTACAACGTATCCATGTTATATTTCCAAACATTCATACGTAAAAAAATCTTTGAAGCCATTCAGAATCATAGTTAACTCGTACCTGTTAGAGTCATGCAAGCTGGCAATATGAATGTTGAATGTGGGTCATCCTTCCCGCCAAAGTTGATTTCTTCCACAATGTCGCAGACAGCGCCTCTGCTTCCTCTCCCAACTTGTTACTCGCATCCTCGCCGTTGATCGGCAACTCCTCTATCAAGGCCGTGATTTCGGCCTTCTCCACCCACTCTTGAGGTGGCTTACTCTGATTTTGGTGGACCACCTAATGCACGCATTGATGGTCTCACAATTTCAGACAAGTGGTTCAAGCAAGCCTTACTCCACACTCTCGCGCTTGAAACTATGACGTTGGACGTTTCCGACAAATAAGCTTCAGCCACGTTGGCCCCAACGGCAAATGGCTTTGTGTAAGCCTTGACCACTTCAACGACATCGTCTTCATTCCAGAGCATCAAACACTGATGCAGCGATGAAGGAACACACTTGTTGGCGTGGATCCAATCCCGACCAAGCAGTGCGTTGTAACTTATCATCCCATCCACCACGAAGAAGGCACTCATCCGCTTCTGTGACCCAACTCCCACGACAACTGGGAGGATTCCCCTGGCAGAAGTGGACCCGCCATTGAAACTTGTCACAAACACTTCTGTTGGGATCAGGTCATTAGTGCTCTTGCCCAACTTCTTCAGCATCCTTGTTGGCATCACATTTACTACGGCACCATTGTCAACCAAGACCCTCGACATTGGTACATCATCAAGTGTGGCCTTGATGTAGAGAGGTCTCAAATGACGCATCATCTTCGGCTCGGGCTCGTTGAAAACAACGACCCTGTTTGATTCCTCACCCGTGGTTCCCTCATCCACGGCTTTCCCTTTTGATTCTGCAGCTCGGAGAGGTTTCTCCAGCTCGTCGAAGTCGGAACCCCATGTGATGTTCTCCACTGGCACACTGGTTGACTCTTTCGGGCCTTGATATAACACGTAAAAAGGATATCTTCCTCCATCTTCGCCCAGTAGCCCAACAGCTTTGTGGCCAGCTTCGTACAGTTCTTTCAGGATTCGCTGCGAACTCTTGTTCTGTTTGGCTGACTCTACTGCCAAGTCAATTCGACCATTCGTGCGAGCCATCATTGCACTCCACGGCTCAGCCTCGATTGGCAGATCCGCAGACTCGCCAACTAGCTCTGCCGCCGCTGGCTCCTCATTCTCCTCCTCTAAAGTCAGTTGAGCGAAACCGCTCACTAGTTCAGCAACGTTGACCTCCTGAGCAGCTTCGTCCAATTCTTCAACCTCCATCACGACCTCGCCATCCTCTCCCTGATTTTCCAAATCAATGTGGAAGATCAATGGCAAGATGTAGTTGTTCACCACCACTGGTGGTAGGCTTCCAAACTGGATCGTCATGGGAGGACCTTGGTTGTCATCATCGTCATCCTTATTCTTTCGATCAAATTTCGACTTTGGCTCCTCCAATTCCAGCATCTCCTCTTCGATAAAGGAGTCATCCACTTCAGCATCGTACTCAACATCTCCCGGGACTCCTTGCTCGTTCCCGTCCCGCTTGTCCTCTACAACTTTTCCAGCACCGGCCACAGTCACTCTCAGACCCGTGGTAGAGTTATCCACGTTCACATTTGCTTGCAAGCTTGCAATCCTCCTTCCTTGAGCATTTTTGCGGAGGTACCTTCGATACTGCGTCCTTGTCATTTGGTCAACGGCGATAGGCTGCTGACGACGGACATCGTAGGTGTGCCAACCACCCTGTGGCACATTTGGCATCCTGAAAGTTCTCCTGACAGGTGGGGCACCTCTCACCGGTCGGGCAAGTCCAAAAGGCAGACTTTTGAAAGGTGGGGCACTTTGAGCAACCCACAGCCTACGTTGCCCTCTTCCCCATGCAGGTGCACGTACTCCCTCGACACTGCGTTCATATGAAGGGTACCTCGGTTTGAACTGTCGTGGTCCCAATCTCTGATGGACCGTCTGGCTCGGTCCTGCTCCCCCAATGTTCAGCTTTCCACGACACTGGGCACACAGTTTCTCTTCCTCAACTGGGTCCAAGCGTGGCCCCTCCTGCACTTGGGAGGATGAAGCTCCCTGGGCCACATCAGAACTACCACTCGGCGGTGGCGTTGTATCCACCACCAGCTTGAAGCGCGGCACGTTGAGCTTAGAGAAATCGGGGTTGACCATGTTGACACTGACCACGTTTGGGAAAGGGTCTGTGTCAACAATCATGGCCTCCTTCCTCGGCTCTGGGAACTTGAACCGACCTTTCTCAATTGCATCCTGCACCACATTGCGAAACACAACACACATGTTAGTTGAATGAGATGCACTGTTGTGCCATTTACAGTATCGTTTCCCTTTTAATTTTTCAGCTGACGGGATAGTATGCCCCCCAGTTAACTTAATTTGACCATCTTTGTAAAGTTGGTCGAAAATCAATTCTGATTTTGAAACATCAAAGGAATATTTCCTAGTTTGAATTGGAGCACGATTGGGCTTTCCACCTTGTGGTTCCCCATCGGCCTTGGCCAGAGAAGCACACACATATGGCTTCCCCTGCACGATCTCGGCCAAGTCAACTTCAACCTCATCAACATCGCTGCCGACGTTATTCACACCATAGTTTTCAAAATTAGGGAAATATTGTCCACGAGAACCACTTCTCTTATGTTCTTCTTCATGAAGAAGAGATTCATATCTAACAGCGCAGGACATCAATTGAAACAGATCGGAGAACTCCCTATCTTGAAACTTTTTACGAAGTTCAAAATTCAATCCACCCTGGGCAAGTTTAACAAACTCGCGTTCTGTCAAGTTCACAAAACAGCGATTTCTTGCATTTTTAAAATTAGTTAAGAAATGTTCCACCGTTTCTCCTGGCTGTTGGCGCATTCGTGCCAAGTCTGCCATTGTCACTTCTGGCTCAGAACGGTAGAACTGGGCATGGAACATTTGTTCCATTTGCTGCCAAGTTTGAACTGAGTTTGATGGCAAGTTGACGTACCACGCGAATGCAGGGCCGGTCAACGAGTTGCCAAACAAACGCAACTTCAAGAAATCACTCACATCACCACACTGAACCGTGAATCGTCCAACATGCTCGACAGTGGACTGATCCCCAGTCCCGCTGAAGGTGATGAAATCAGGCACGCGAAAACCACGTGGAAAGGGGTAATATCTATCAACCCAATCCGGATATGGTTTTCGATACACCGGCGGCATCGCTGGTCTAATCCCTAAACCAAACTGATCCGCCAGCATCTGTGCTACTTGATCTCGAATCGCATTAACGTCTTGCCCCCCGAGTTTCCCCCCTTGTGGCACGAATCCACCCGGATCCATGCCAAGCCCGTTTGGAGGAGGAGGCACGTTTTGTGGGTAGCCGCGTGGCGGAACATGATCATTGTTGATCGTTCCTCCACCACCAGCACCGCTCATCGGAGCCACGTAGGGTCTGGCCTCCGGAATATTTTGTGGACCCACATTGTGCACTGGTGGCGGCTCAACACGAGTGTTAGCCGCAGTACTGGTCTCGCCAAGATTTACTCTCGACGGACTTGCTGGGTTCACCACCGGTGTTGGCGAAACGCCCTGTCTCGGCTGAGTATCTCGGCCGCCATTGACCGGAAAGCTATTGGTGCCAGTGTCGTTGTGTAACGGATTCTCACCGCTTAACGGCAAAGCCCTTGTTTGCGGCACTGGCCTATTCAAAAACTCTCTAAAATCATTAAAATCACGTCTGTTACTTTCAAAATCCATTCTGTTTTTATCTACGACTTCAACCAGTTGGCTAACACGTCTATCAATCCGAGAACTAAGACCATCAAGACGTCCATCCAAAGAGGCTAAGTGAAGTTTTACTTGTTGGTTATCAGCCATGACTTGGCGAAGCATGCGTGTTATCTCACCCTGGTTGGCAGTTTGCGCCACTGCTGGCACTTCCCCTCCGGCGTCGCTGCTCGCACCGCCGTGTGAACCGCCACTCTGGTCAGTCTCTACATTGACCATTGGCTCTTCCTCCACTGAAGTTGGTGGAAGATCGCCCTCGTGATTCTTCCTTCGCGGAGCCATCCGAACACACGGGTCCCACCAGGTGTGCCAATTTGTTTCGTTGGTGAAACTCGCGCGTTCAATGCGCTCTGATTTCAAGGAAACAAAAAACCCAAAGTCAGCAAAATCGTCAAATATCCGCCGCCGATATCGGCGTCGTTGATTTGATCGATTAAAGTAGAAACCAAGACGATCGTCAAATATCCGCCGCCGGTATCGGCGTTGTTGATTTGATCGATGCACCTTTGACCTCTAATCAAACAACCGTTACTCGGTTCACCACCTCTCCAAACTACGTTCGAACGAGGGTGTTCACGAGAAACGAGAAACCAAACCGGGAGTGTTCTAAGTTACGTTACCTCTACTCCTATGGAGGTTCCTCTGGAGAGCTCCGCAACTACGACTACAACTACTACGACTCTGCAAAGGAGGTCTTTGTCAGAGAAGTTCTACGAACTAGAGAGAAAAAGATAAATCTGCGTAGGTGCAGTTTGTGATTTGATTTTGCCGTCTCCAGTCTCTCTCTCTTCCCAATCTTTATACTTCGCGCTTCTCCCCGTCGTGGTAACTGCCTTGGCGCCTTTGTCTCCCACGACCAGGTAACTTCCTCCTTGTTGCGTGATAATCACGTGCCCTCGAAACCGCTCTTGCTTTGCAGAAACTTGGCGAAACGACTTACCCCCTTGTCCATGTAACGATACATTTCACCAATACCACGGCATCACCTTTCACCAACCGATGCCGTTTTATGATCCAACTCAACTGCCCGGGCCCGGTTTAACCAACGACATTGTTAGTCCATCAAACAATGTCATTATATACTCTTGCGACGTCGTTAGGCTTGGCGGGCTGCCTTCGGCCGAACTCTTACCACTGCCGCGATGTCGTTTTACTTTTCCATGACATCGCTTCTCATTAAACGACACCGTCTTTAAATACCCATAAAATACTCAGCCCTCATTGTTAACTCGCCGTCAAACTCTCACCCCGACGTCGTTCTTAATTAAACAACATCGTTTCCCTGTCCCGCGATGTCGTTGAGCTTCACAACATTGTTTTCATTTTAACACTGTCGTTTTAACTGCTGCGGCATCGTTTGGCCTACTTGCGGTATTGATTTATAATCCGCGGTGTCGTTTCTTTCCTCTTGCGGCATCGTTTTCAACTAAACGACACCGTCCTAAACAGCCATTAAAATATTAATTAATTAATCCGTCCATCACTAGCTATGGCCAACGACATCACTAGCATCACAACAACTCCGTTTGTTTTTCCCTTTTGCGACATTGTTTTTTATTTAAACACTGTCGTTTGCAAATCCGCGGTACCGTTGAGCTTCCTCGCGGTACCGTTTTGAATTAAACGACACCGCCGATATAGCCAAAAATATTAATCCATGGAACCGCCGCAGTCGGCGCTGGGCCGGGTGAATTTTGGTCACTTGCCCGATATGATTTTTTAATTAATCGGTACCGCTTACCAGGCTCTCGCGGCACCGTTTTTAAATCCGCGGTACCGCTTTAGCTCTCCGCGATACCGCTTATCTCCATGCGGTACCGATTTTCCCCTTCCAAAAAATAATAATTAAATAATCAAAACTCCTCCTCCAACCTTCATTAAACGCACGGTCCTTTTTTTATTTTCTGATGACCGGTGCCGCGGTACCGCTGAGCTTCCTTGCGGTACCGTTTTAATTCTCCATGCAGTACCGATTTTCCCCTTCCTACAAGGAATAAAGGAAATAATTAATTATAAGACTCCCTTCTCCAACCCAACTACACGCGCAGCCCCCCTTTTTTATATTAAGCGGTGTCGTTTCCCATGTCGCGGTACCGTCGAGCTTCCTTGCGGTACTGGTGAGCTTCCTTGCGGTACCGTTTTAATTCTCCATGCGGTACCGATTTTCCTCTTCCGACAAGGAATAATGGTAATAATTAATTATAAAACTCCCTTCTCCAACCCAACTACACGCGCGGCCCCTTTTGTTTTTCGGTATCGTTTCCAGTGAGCTTCCTTGCGGTACCGTTTTTCTGCTTCGCGGTACCGTTTTAACTCTCCGCGATGCCGCTCAACTCCAAACGACACCGTTTTTTACCCACGGTATCGAATTAAATGCCGAGACTAATTAATGCGGCATTTAATTCAGGCCAAATTAATTTTAGGTGTCAACACAAATGATCTAAGGACTCAAAATGACTTAAGTCATTTGACTAAACACATCCTAGTCACCAGATTAACAATGTTATCTAACCACCTCATCCGGTCAACCCTTGAATCAAATCCAAAATCATTTATATTCATAAGTACTTCCTCCAAATTAAACTAAGCTAAAAATCAATAAATTTGCCTCCATCCACCCACAAAAATTCCTCCACCACCATCCATTCGCGTCCCATGGACCCCATCCTCCCTCACATCCCAATACTCGCTGTCCTTACTCGCGTCCCATGAATCGTACGACACGAAAGAGAGACGCCTATCTTCGACCGCGAGGTTGCACCAGAAAAGTGTCCCTGCCGTCGCCCCAAACTTCCAGCTGATCTCCTCGCCGAGGGGGATGGCACGAGCCCCGAGATCGTCGTCTTTCGAGTGGCAATGCGCTATCAGTATCTTGCTGCTCAGCTTGTTGGACACGTGAATCCTCTCCTCCTGGACCGCCGGCCGTGCCATCATGATGATTAGTACCATGGTGGCCAGAAGTACTACCGACGCCGCCGGCTGATTGATGATCATGGTGATGTATTTAGTTAGTAGTTTAGAGTAGGAGAGTCTAGGGTTTTCTTATAATGATGAATTAGTAAGATGAGAGTCCTAGCGGAGGTGGGATCGATAATCCGGTCCGGCCAGCATTTGCTCTGGCCGCGGGAGACGTACGTCTCTTGTGCCTTGGGATTTGGCCCTTTTTGCGTGTAAGTTAATTGTCATTTTGGCTCATCGCGATAGCCGAACGGAAAGGGATTAATGATAAAAGATTCGTTGTTAACGACATTTATGGTAATGAATTGACTCCTAATACGGAAAGGGATTTGTATCATGTTGATATGAAAGTGTAACATGGTGGCATGATATATATTATAGTGTAGATTGTAGAATAGTTGAATGCATAATATAATGTATATACTATTATATACTGAATGTAGATTGTAGAATAGATGAATGCATAATAGAATGTATATACTATTATATAGAATGTATATACACTGACTGTCATTTACCACCGCCTACCACCAGTCACCACACTATACCGGAGTGGCGGTATATTTGATCCTGAAATTTTGCCCTCAGAAAATTTTAGATTTAATAAATCACGATGAGCTCGTTTCTTATGGACAAAATTTTCAAATTTTAAGCGAAAAAACAAGTTGATATAAAGCGGTACCATGGTGTTACTGAATAGTATGGGTGGTAAAAAAAAACATTTTCTCAAAATATATTAAAACTAGATAACATTTTGTAGATCATAATGATCCACATTGTCAAATTTGTTTCGCGCACAATTTTTTCGTCAGATTAAATGTCAGTTTAGCAATTAATGCGACAAAAAAAAACAATTATATTTTGATAAACCCAGTACTTTTCACATCATACATTTTAATATTTAGTCATATTAAATGTTTGATCAACAATAACAGATTAATATTATGACAAAAAATATTTTTTGTAACAAAAATGTAACGGTATATAATGTGGAAATGTCATTATCACGGATATTTCACCATTTATAGTTTTCATCTTAATTCCCGCCAACAATACAAATGTTGATATCATATTAGTTTTGTGGGAATATATATTTGAGGTAAAATGGGCCCAAAATGGTGCGAAACGGGGCAGAACGGGTCGAAAGTAGATACCATATCCCGACCCACACTATTACAAGTCGGGTAATACCTATCCCATTACGGGTCAGGTCCGACAATACCCGTGGGACAGATTCCAATTGCCATCACTATATCCAACCGTTCAAGCCATGATGGGTAACCATTAGAATTTAGTCGGGCCTAATTAATGGAGCTGCGATTAACTGAACCAAGATCAAGATTCTTAGCAAGGGCCAAAGGTCCATGAAACTGTTTTGTGAAACAAAAGCAAAAAAGAGAAACTCCAGAACGGTCCAAAATGGTGAATGTAGCTGGCTCGTGTCAAACACAATTCTAAAAGAAGGATAATCACACGAATACCGAGATTTATGTGGTATCCTCAACGTGTATCGTTGATACTAATTCATGGAGAGGAACAACCTCTCAGAGTCAATTGTATTCACCGAAAATACTTAGGTTACAACGTGACTAGCATCACCTTTTTCTTTTTTTGATAATGGTAAAAATGATATTAGCAAAGAAAGAAAAATGTAGCATACAGAAGCACGAAAGGTGCAAGGTACCCAAGGGCAAACAGAGAACAGAACAAAAAGAAAAAGAGCAGGCCGTCCCAAACCCTATCTCCAGACAAATCCGAAAATATAACCCTTATAATCCAGATTAATGACAAATTACAATTAACTCATTAATACTTCTAACAGCTCGGTCCAAAGCCCATCTAAAAACAGTCAACATGGCGCCTATGATTGGTCGTATTCTCATTTGATCACTAGATTAAGGGTTCGATGTCCTGTTGTGGAAGTTGAATGTTTATCAATTGTGATGATAACACACACTTAATGAACTAGCTAGTAGATGCTTATGGTTATGACAACTAGCTTATAACCCGGCCCTTTGGCCGGAATGCTCATATTTGATTATTTGTATTTTTATGTTACTTTTACGTCTATTAACCCGTTTAATTTTATTGATAATTATTCGATCGAGATGATACATAAAGAAATCATATATAGGTCGAACATTCGGAGAAATATCATAATCATTTAAGAATATAAAATATAAAAATGTATCATTGAGCCCATTTCATAATGCTAATTAAGTCCCTGTTAAAATGCTATTGGTTAGTTTTCTTTGACAATCAAGAAATATAAAGTATAAAAGCTCACTGAAATTCTCACACAACCCATAGATAGTTTGAAACTAAACCTTCAACCTCACAATCCTATATAAAGGGTTCAATGCTCTCCTTTTAGAAACAATATGTAACTAATCAAAAAGAAATAGAGAGTTGTTGATTCAAGTCATCTATATACTAAAAACTCAGCTAAGAGGGGACCATCACAACTTGAAAGCAAACGAAAAAATCAGGGTTATCTCCAATATACGAATAGACTCGATCAAAGCAATAAGGCACAAAATTAGAAACTCCTTATCTATTAGTTCCAGTAGGTTGAATAAAGAATTCAAACAATCAATCAATGATTCCTCGTTTTAAGATAGAAATAGGTTATGACAGTTGCAAAAACCATAAACCTAAAGATCCAATAGCCACCACTCTCCGTTGTACAACCAAATTTCTATCTCAAGAGGCATATATTCAACCAAAAATTCAATTTCTAATCTTTCTTCTACAACTTCAGTTATTGATGAACTCCATTCTATTCGCCATGAATTGATATCGAAGTTGAAATCTTCTACTCGCCCAGCTTAAAATCCCCAACAATAAAACCGTAGTGCCAAGAGATACCTGAAGATTGATTTTCAATAAGAGTCTTGTACTGGGAAGTGAAAGGCGCAAACTATTGCACGATTCATGAAATTTCGGAGGAAGTTAGAAAGAGAAAAGAACAAAGATAAAAAAACACAAAATTTAAATTTAAATTGAAAAATGCGAGGATACAACAGTAGTTACATAATTAGTTTCTTCAATGTTGGCCAATTACCCATTTACCTTTAGCAAAAACTAAGGAGAGAGCGGGAATTTAAAATTGAGAAAATTACATGAACTCTACTATGAAAATAGAAGTATCAAGCTCGATAAAAATACATACGGTAGACTTAGTGAGCTTGCTAATTATGATCAAAAAGTCCTCTGATTTTCAGAGATTAACTTTGTCTATTTTTTTGTATAAAAAAGATGCAATAAATTTGTTTAGTGTAACTGGTTGTGCTTGTTATCTTTGTTTGAAGAGACCCGAGTTCAAATCTTGATATTGCTATTTTTTATATGATTTAAATAATAAATGTGTAAAGACAAAAATGACCTTCCTACTTTCACTCTCGTTGCAGGAAATTTGAAATGAAGAAAAATACACAAAACTCTACCATATATTAATGGAGGATAACCCAAATGATAGGAAAAGAGAGTATAAAATAATTAATCACTGTTGATCTTTATCAATATTGTAATTGAGTTGTGCGAAAACTTGACAGTAAGTTAAGTAGAGTTATTACAATTCAGCAATTAGATACATTTTCTCTATATATGAATTTGAAAAATACATTGTTTGGAGTTTGAATAATTTTGGTGAAAAATGAAGCAAAAAAAAAAAAAAAAGGGAAAGATTGACAATCTCAGTTTTTGGCGTATCCATAATGAATGATTCTGGCGGTCCCATCTTCGGCTCCAATACAAATTTTTTTAATAATAACCTAATCAATTTATTATGAGGCTTGAACCTCCTTATCCAAAACACTCAAAAGGATAATTGGGGGCCTGGAGTCCCAGACTTCTTCTGTTTCCCAGTTACACCGAACATGTGCCATAATGTGGGCCGATTCATTCCCTCCCCGTTTCACAAACTCCCATTTGATGGGCCCCAACCTCTGAGCTTCAGCCTGCATCTCACTAATTAGGTGGCCCGATTCCAATCTTGAGTGGCTCTTCTGCTGGAGAGCACTTGCAACCTGCTAACAGTCCATTTCCACCACCGCCTGGCGACCCCCACTCCTTTCCAGCTGCTTTAGGTCAAATTCCACCGCCTTAATCTCGGCGATTTCCGGTGGCCAGCATCTCCTCTCCCTTCGTACTGCTGCTCGCTGAAAAGCTCCATTTTCATCGCGCATAACCATCCCCAGTCCTGTCCCCTCCCCCTTCAACACCGCGGCATCTACATTCACCTTCACCCAACCCCTCGGCGGTCGCATCCAGGTAATCACCTCCGCCTCTCTCTCTCTATCTTTTCCTGTCTGTGATAGGAGCTGAACTCCTCCAAGTAGCTTAGGGCCTTCCCAATCACTTCCCATTCCTCTGCTTTCTTCCGGTTGAACATCTGATTATTAAAGCAAGAATGCTGAAATGGCCCGAGCAGCATTGACGAGGTATGAAGAGGGAACCTCGAAGATGCGGGATGAGCTGAACTATTGGAGGGATAAAGCAAAGGACAGGAGACAGATGATGAAGAATATGGTATCGCAAAGCCTATTCCCTATGCTCATTCCCCATCATCCATAGGATTGTTGCGAATTGTTCCATCAGCTCGTCATCTACTCGTTCCATAACCTCACAGATCCAACTTTTCGGCGACACCCCTGGCTCTAATTCAAATAGTGGTCTGAACAATGTTTGCCTCCACACCCTTATAGCCCACTGACATTCACAAAAAATGTGATTTTGGGTTTCTTCAGTATGGCAGAAGGGGCATTATGTCGCTGCTTCTTTCTTCCGGGCCTCGATGTTTTTCCTAGTCGGTAGGATATTGTGGATTAACCGCCATAGAAAGATGTTTACTTTGGCAGGTATAGTAAGTTGCCACATCCTTTTCCAGTTCATAGGATCATACACCTCCACTTCTGACTCCAACTCCTCCTCCCAATCTTCTACCTCCTGGACCTCCGGCTCTAGGATAGATTCGCTTTTCTGTAACGCCAACTTGTAAGTTGTCTTCACTGAATACACCCCTGATTTCTCATGGCTCCAGACTCGAGCATCTTCCGCCGGTTGTCTCGGTATAGGGATCCCTGAGATTCTCTCTCGATCAATAGGACTGAAGTAATGCTGCAACAAGTTCTGCCTCCAAGTTCTGTCTTCATGATCAATAAGGTCAGCCACCAATCGAACCTCATCAGTGTCTTCTTCAGGTGTGACAACCTTAAAGTCACTCTCCTCTGTCCCTGGGATCCATCTTTCCCCCCACACCTTAATAGTTAATACTAGTGTCATTTCCTACCCTCCAACACATACCACTTTTAACCAGCTCCTGAGCAGCCAATATGCTTCTCCATGTATAGCTCGGGTTGGCCCCTAACTTAGCTTGTAGGATATCCATATTTGGATAGTACTTTGCTTTCAACATTCTTGCCACTAGGGATCCTGGATTGGTTTGCAGGTTACAGATTTGTTTCCCTAGGAGCGCGATATTGAAAGCGTGTAGATCCCGAAATCCCATTCCACCCTCTTCTTTAGGCCTGCATACATCCTTCCACGCTTTCCATGGGATTCTGCGTTCTTCTTTCTGTTGCCCCCACCAAAAACTAGAGATTGCTTTCCTCACTTCTTGCAAAACACCATTTGGCACAAGGAACACAGACATCATGTACGTTATCTGGGATTGCACCACCGCCTTGATCAGTACTTCCTTCGCAGCAATGGATAGGGTGAGTCCCTTCCAATGCTTTATCTTTTTGCGCACCTTGTTAACCAAAACCTCAAAGATTGCCCTCTTCTCTCTCCCAATGACCGTTGGTAAACCAAGGTATTTGGCGTAGGTCTCCACCTGCTTCATGTTTAGGATTCTAGCCAAGTCAGCTTTCTTCTCTAAAGCTACATTCGGGCTGAAAATCAGCTCAGACTTCTGCATATTCACCATTTGACCGAATTCTACTTCATAAACTTGTAGGATTTCTTTTAACTGATGACACTCTTGTGGTGTGACTCTCAAGAAAAGATATTATCATCTGCAAACAGCAGATGAGAGATCTTAGGTCCTCGAGATGAGACTTTCATCCCATGCAGTTTTCCTTACTCCACTGCTTTTGAAGTTAAAGCAGACAACCCTTCAACACATAGCAGAAACATGTAGGGGGAGATTGGATCCTGGTGACCATTCACAAGAATAGAATAGGAAACCGTGGTGATGCATTGCATTATGAGTTGCACCCATCTGTCTGCAAATCCCATTTTCCTCATTATTGCCTCTAAGAAGTCCCACTCTACCCTATCGTAGGCTTTTGAGATATCCAGCTTTGCTGCCATTAATCCTTTTTTTGCTTTTCGCTTCTGTTTCATAGCATGAAAACACTCAAAGCCAATTAAGGCATTATCTGTTATGAAGCGCCCTGTTACAAAAGCACTCAGTTGCTCTCCAATGACTTGATCCAGGATCCCTTTAAGTTTGTTAGCCAGGACCTTAGACAAAATCTTATATAGGACCTTGCACAGACTAATCGGTCTAAAATCCACAGGCGTCACCGGGTTCTTGGTCTTTGGTATTAAGGCGATGAGGGTGTGGTTTAGTTGCTGTGGGAACTCACCTTGCTCCAAGTAGCCTCGTAACTCCTCCTTCACTGTCTGCCCTACCACTCCCCAATGCTTCTGGAAAAACCTGGCTGGCATCCCATCTGCACCAGGAGCCTTATTTGGACCCATTTGTTTCAACGCAGCCCATACCTCTTCATCGGTGAAAGGTTTTAGAAGTTCTTGGTTCATCTCCTCTGTAACTCTTGTTTGGACTATAGGTATAATTTCACTCCCAGCTGGCCTGATTCCCGCCTTGAACAATCTATTCATGTAGTCCAGTAAGGAGTTTGTCACCCCCTGCTGTCCCACAAAAACTCGGCCCCTTCATCTTGCAGCTTCTTGATGGTGTTTCGTCTTCTTCTTTCCGATGCTTTGTGGTGAAAGTATCCTGTATTCTGATCTCCCTCCTTGAGCCAGTCAGCTCTAGACCATTGTTTCCATTTTATCTCTTGTTGGAGGATGATCTCATTTAATTCCTGCTCGATAACTTTTCTTTGGAGCAGAACTGCTTTGGTTCTCTTTCTCTTTTTCAAGCCTCGCAATGCCTTTTCTGCCTTCTTTCTTCTTTCCTTTAGCGAGCCAAAAGCTTGGGTCCAAGCTTTCAGCTTTGATTCCACACTCTGTATGCGATCCATCAGAGTACCTCCTCCCGCTTCCATCCATCCTTCCTCTATTATTTTGCCACAATCTTCATGCCTCTCCCAGTAGGTTTCATACCTGAAACTCCACCCCCAGGTAATCTCTTCATCTTCAAGATCAAGCTTTATCTGAATTGGTATGTGATCAGAACCACAGCGCTCTAGGTGATATACCCGCATGTTTGGATATAGATTCCTCCACGCTTCATTACCCACTGCTCTATCTAACCTTTCCTCCGTGTAGTGCTCATCACTCTTATTATTTTCCCATGTAAAAGTGCGGCCATAATAGCCACAATCTTCAAGTTTACATCTATCTAGGAAGTCTCTAAACATGTCCATCTCTCGTTCATCGGGACTATGTTTACCGTTCTTCTCCAGATGATCTATCATTAGGTTGAAATCCCCTGCTACCAACCAAGGTAGATCAACCTATCTATGAAGCTTCTTTAATAACTCACACGTTTTATACTTATTCTGGGTTGTGGCCACCCATAAATGCCTGTGAATCTCCAAGCTTGTGTGCAACTAGGCATTTTAATCTGCACATCAATGAAGTGCATGTCACAATCCTTAACCTCCATCTGTACTTCCTCTTTCCACATCAATAGAATCCCTCCTGCCCTATTCTCCGCTGCTGCCACCCCTTGTCCAGAATGATACCCAAACTCTCTGATTTTCTTTTTCCATTCTTCCTCATATTGTCGTGTCTCCATAAGGAAAACGACATCAGGATTTGTTTGACGCATAAGTGTCTTTACTTTTTCAACTGCCGGGGTGTTCCCAAATCCCCGAAAGTTGTAGCTCGGCAGACTCATTGAGCTCGGCGGCCCTGCTCATCGACAGGGACCGCCTCTTCGCCAACCATATGTGTACTATGTCCAGCCTTCTCCTTTTCTATATTTCCACAAAATTCAGTGTCCTAGCTCGCTTTGACATCAGCTGTGCCTCCTTAGCTAAGCTTATAGGTTCACCATTCTCTTCCACGTGTCGCTTCTGGGGAGTTAATTGTGATGCTCCTCCCTCTCGTGGTTTCCCTTTTTCCTATCTCTTCCAGCCTTTCCCACGCATTTTCCTTTGATAAGTTTCCACATTTTCTTCCATGATAAATCTTTGTACTGCTCCCAAGCTCCTTCCTTGGTCCACCTGACCCGACTGGAATTTTTGCTTTGTTTCAGCTATTTTCTCCTTACTCTGCTTCCCAGTGCCCCATTAAGTAGATATCTTCTTAATGGTGTTCATCTCAGGAGCCTGACCTGTGGCTAGCAAGGTATGTGACCTATCTGCTTGTTCTGTATTCACACCTTCCCGCTCCACCGCCTGTGTTTTTGGTTCAACATCCATGTTTACTATCCCTTCCTCACATGATTTTTCTATTTCTGTGTTTGATCCTGTGCTCTCAATCTCAAACTTTTGCCTCAGCTGCCTCCATATCGCCCCATCCGCTTTTAGTGCCCCCTGGTGATAGCCAGTTTTGTGGGGCTGGAGATGCTGCTCTTAGATCAAAACCATAGGGGTCAGCTGCCAGCTGTGTCACATATAATCTTCCCACATCTTCTCAGCACTATCATCAAAGTAGACTAGCTCCCCAAAGCGTTTTGCAATTTTTCCGCCATTGATTGAGTTCTCAATTTCGCTGGGAAACCTCTTATTTGTGTCCACATGTCTATCTCACGCAGGTCAGCCACTGTAGGCTTCTGAATCATCCAGCTCGCTTTGAAAACTACGATGCAGTACTCATAATGCCACGACCCACCATAACAGACCTTGTTCCGGTCATCAAAGTCCAGGAACTGAAAAGCGAAGAGATTGTTATGCAGATTTGTGATCTGGTAAGTTTTCTTTAAGCCCCAGGCTTTTGAAAGGGCTATCTTCATCGACTTAATATTGGGTTGTTTGTCTGACACCAGGAGGCCAATAAGCCCTAGATGTCTCACCGCCTCCATCCGCACCACATCGACATCGCCATCTTCAACCTCAAGAGGTTCCTCCACTTCCTCCTCCAGCGTAATATTGTGTAGCTGGTCCTCGATTGCCCCTGTTGGGTTGAGGTTATCCTTTGTGGAATCCTCTGCTAGTGGTACCTCATCACTGTCCAGAGATGCCGCCATTCCGGTTCTTGTAGCTACTTGCACCAACCAACGAGACTTGGCTAGCACGTCTTCCTTCTTCGACCTTCTCCCTCTCGTTCTGTTTGTAAAGTTTTCGTTCGCTATCTTGAGTAGAGAAACGTGTAGGGTTTCCGCTGCCTTCATACCTCCTTTATATAGATGTAAGCTATACCGCAACTAAGATGTATTCCACTCCATGGCCCTACAATCCTTTTGGAAGGAGAACACCTTTATCAAAACAATAATCAAACGCCAAGATCGCCTTGGAGAACCTAGGAAAACCCTAGCTCCGCCGCTCCGCAACTCTCGCTAAACGAGAGAAGTATTATTCCCCTGATTACATGTATTTTCTAAATACACTATCTGAAATTACAACTTTCCAACTACATCTAAATACACCGGCGGCCATCGATATCGTTGTACCTGTTGGCTGTTGCCCCAATTTCCCCTCGAAGCTTTCTGACTTGATTATGATTTAGGCATGAATCATGCAACTATAAACTACTACCCAACAGAAAATAAAATTAACGATTATAGAAGAAAATGGCCGGTCATGATCCATATGAGATATTTCACAAACAATATATTAATTTGGAGGGATATTTGAATAAATTACCATTTTTATTTACAGAAAGGTGAATTAAACCCTTTCAGTTCCAGGAAAGATATTTTCTTTCCCTTTTATGTCCTAGTTGGGTTGGTCGATCGATTGGCAACAAAATATCCCATGCACGATATTTATTCTCCAAAACAACAAAAACAAATATCTCTTAACTTTTTTTAATGCAAAAGTGCTAGTAATTATAAATATCTCTCGAGACTTTTTTTTTTGTCAAAGATCTCTCGAGACTTTTACACTCTGTTTGGCAACAAGGGGTGCAAATTGCAGGGGTACAAGTTGAGGGGTAAATTGCTGGGGGTGCAAATTGCTGGGGTTGTAAGTGGAGGGTAAATTGTTGTTTGGATGAAAAAGTAGGGGGTGCAAATAGAGTGAAAAGTAAATAATTATATTATTTTAAAATAGATTTTAAATTTTTAAAATAGATTTTAAGATTATAAAATAGATTTTAAGATTATAAAATATTATCATAAAATAATAATTAATTATAACAATTGTAATAATCATTGATCGAGCGATCTCAAAACTCGAAGCTCAACTCGTAACTGGTCATCCTATATAGGGTTTTCGTGTCTAGTTTAATCTTAAATTGTCAAACTTAGTCAAACACGTTCGAATTTGTAAGTTTTAACAATTTAGTCAAATAAAATGAGTTAACCAAACAATTTCTCTCTATCTTTTCCACAAACACCTCGTATCTCTAATTTTCAATGCAAATTCGATTCAACCAAGAGATCTAGATTTGACTTGACGAACATTGATAAACTTGTTTCCAGAGTCAAATGGTCAACCCCGAATAATGTTTATATTAATGATATTTATAAAAAAATAAATTGATAATATTAATTATTATATAATTATATATAACACAATTAGAAAAACAACATTCCATAATTCCCCCCTCCCCCTCTCTTCCTTCCTTCCCTTGCACCCCAATTCGGGGTAAGCCGAAATAGTAAATTTGCACTCCCGTTTTGCACCCCCTACTGTTCCAAATTAACCAAACATGTGCAAATGTGTTGGAAACTGTGTTTACCCCTCACATTTGCACCCTCCTCCCATTTACCCCTCTTCCCAAACAGAGTGTTAAGGTTGCACGATATAAAGAACGGCATGCATTCATGAATCATTCATGATTGAATCAAATCAAATCATGGTTTATTGTTGATTACTACTTGTCCTGTCTTAAATTAGGTTCTGCTTGCAGAACGCTTCCATTTGAAGAAGAAGAAGAAAATGTTCGATATTGATGGTGGTTGGCTTGAAATGCTCTCTAGCTTTAGTATAGCAAGTCAGTCGAGTTTCGAATTCAATCATTACCCTTGAATGTAGATGTCAGAAGATCAACTTGGTAAACCAATTTATCACTCTTTCTAAGTTGACCAAATTAGTTCGCTAATTGCTATTCGTTCCAAGCCATTCAACTACTTAATTCCATTTTTATTCATCTCCGTCTAAGTTATCAACTAGCTACTTATGCATCTACTTAACACCTATCAGACTCAATCGAATCGCGTTAAAAAAGCGGACAATGGAAGCAGAGAAATGAAGAAAGCATGGACAGACGAATCGTCAATGAACAAGGCTTATACTCCAGAATTGATGACTAGCTTAATATCACTATTCAAGCTAAGCACAGAGACACTTTTTGACTGCTGGAAACCACCTAAACATTACCAGACTGAGAGTATTACGTGGAAACCACCTGATGTAGGATGGGTTCAAATTCGAACGGATGATTCTGTCATTCAACCTTCAGGAAGAGCTGTTGTAGGTGGCCTTCTTCGTGATCACCTGGGAAGATGTTCTGTCGCCTTCACCTGCAATCTTGGAGTGTGTTCTATCACTAGTGCGGAGCTTAAAGGTGCGATCGAAGGCTTAAGGATTACTTGGGAAAGAGGCCACAAAAAAGTCCAACTAAACATGGACTCAACTACTGCAATCGACATTGCAAGAAATTGCCTTGACGATGACCACATACATGGATACTCGCTAGGCCGTTTTTTGTTCTTCTTAACTTTGAATGGGAGGTTAGAATAGAACATGTGTTTAGAGAAACAAATTTTGCTGCTGATTTATTAGCGAGTATATATGGGTCACTTTGTTAATTTGGCACACACCACTTCAATGTGTGCGACCCAAATCTTGGACTATGGTTGTTACATGACATCATGAGTATTGCTCATGATCGTTTGATACTTAATACGAATTAGACACTACTACGTTGATCTTTCTTAAAAAAAAATTAGTCTCTAAGAGCTAAATCCCTGTTCAAACACTACTCACATCAAATGCCCAAAATTTTATTATAATTGCCATATACAAATTCTCATCTCTAAGAGATAAAGCCATGTCCAAACACTAATCCCATCAAGTGCCCAAGGTTTTTTTATTATATTGCCATACACAGATTCTCAATCTCCCAAAGATCTAAAGGATATTGCTTTAATCTTGAGCCACAAGGTACCAATACATATGTTGTGGTGTACGTCTTGGTAATTAATCCCCTCCCATTTATTATAGTAATCAACTTTTTAAGCTTTGTTGGATTGATTGATGGCAATCTTGCTTGTAGATCTACTTGCCTGAAAATTTGTGTTCTAGAAAAGTGCATTAGTTTGGGGGAGAGGACAAAAAGTTCAATTAGAATATAGAATTTTCATCTAGTTGGGCCATTAACACCCTTTTCTTTATCTTAATTACTCACTAACTCTGGATTAGTCCAACAAGTTGTATGTTAATGCTCAAATATTATTTACCAACTTGGGGGATAAGGGTAGGAGTGAAAAAGCACTCAAATTCCAAGATCTTCTCAAGGATTGCCTGGCTGTTTTAGTTTATGTCCCAACATGTAGATACCTTAAAGATTGCGAAATCTGTTCACTTGCTAGCTATATGCGCACATGCAATGTTTTTTTTTACCAATTCTAAAGTGCATGAGGGACTTTTTTTATCAAGGTACTTGGATTCTTGGTACATCTTGTTTGTACTTTTGAGTGTTGTCCAGCATTCTGCAATATCCTTTACACGCGACGAGTAAAGTGTAATGGAACAACTTGTTTATATATGTACGTAATCAAATATGAAGGAACTAATGTCTAAGCACTAAATATGTATTTTTTTCATATATAAATAGCCTACAACCCTCTCCACAACCAAGATACAAACCAAAGATTTATCCCGACACTATATCGGCAGCTCTGTTGATCATTCTAGTTAGGAACCGTCGTCCTAAGCTTTAAGTCTACATCTAAAACTGACATCATCCGATGAAGACAATCTCAAAGAGTAGGAATGTGAAAAGCCCCAACTCCTACAAGTTTTGGGAGAAATTTACAATTAAAAGGTAAAGGGAAACGCATGCACATTTTCATTGTGGAAGGGAGCAATGAGTCATTTGGATCGTCATACCACCAATATGCCCCGCGTGAAAAAGGGTTGCCTTGCACATGATCATCGAGTAGATATATATTTAGTTTGTTTTGGATTTGAGCTATGGAGTAAACATGACCTTTCGCAGGAGCTAATTAGGATCTTTGTATAGCTTTATTAATAGTTTGGGAGTTGGCAAGACAAGATGATCAATGGGAGATCCTAAAGAAGTAGAGATGGATGGCGTGACTATCATATTCGTTATTCCAGGCTTCAGTGACTATCAAACAATGATCAATTTGTTACTGGAGATAAAATGGTCTTTGATGTAATTAAGCTATAAAATTACACATGCACATCAAATAGCTCAAGTGTGGAATCTATATAATTTGATCGCTTGCAACTAAAGCAAATGGAAGATTAAAAAAAAATGGAACACATAGCCTTATTAAAAACAACACTAAAAAAATTGATGTGAAAATTGATATGTATCACACTTTTTCTCATATTTGTATATATTCTTATGATTATTATTAGACTTAAGTAAAAGTTTTTGAACACTCCAACAACACCAATGCACTACAGAACAACACTACGATTAATCAAAAAGGAAATGATGCCCATTTGTAATTAATTAATTAATTATTCTACCAAGAACCCTCTCAAGTAGCAAGAACTTTCAAACCAACCTTTCTTCTTTCCTTTCCCTATAAACACAACTCCCACAATTCTTCACTTAGAAATTCAATTAAGCACTACTACTCCTAAAACCTCACTAAACCTTCAATTAAGCCCCAAGATTAATCAATAACCATGGCTTCCACCACTAATCACCTCTCCTCATCACTTCAATTCACTATCGCAAGAAGGTTCCTCCACTCCTCCCCGGCGCCGGCGACGGAGCCGTACAACAGCCCGACGGACAGCACGTTCGACGCGAACGTGGTAATGGTCCTCTCCGTCCTCCTTTGCGCCCTCATCTGCTCCCTCGGCCTCAACTCCATCATCCGCTGCGCCTTGAGGTGCTCCAACAACCTGGTCGCCGCCGCCGACGACCAGTCCGCCGGCGCTGCCAAACTTGCCAACACCGGGATCAAGAAGAAGGCGCTGAAGACCTTCACCACGGTCAGCTTTTCTGACCAGCTGAACCTGCCCGGGCTCGACGCCGTGTGCGTCATCTGCCTGTCGGAGTTCGCCGCCGGCGACCGGGTCAAGATCCTGCCCAAGTGTAACCACGGCTTCCACTCCAAGTGCATCGACAAATGGCTCGGTTCCCACTCTTCCTGCCCCACCTGCCGCCACTGCCTCATCCAGACCTGCCAGAAAATCGTCGGTTTCTCACCGACGGCGCCGGCTCCGGTGACTGTGGTGGTGGTGGCCGAGGCCGATGCCGGTTCCGCTGCTAGTCCTCCTACTTCTACTTCTCTTCCGCAGCCATCGCCGGTTCCGGAAGCGGCGGCGACGGTGGCTCCGGCGTCGGGAGCGGTCGTGATCAGCATGCCGCCGTTGGAACCGGAAGGTTTGGTACGAGGTTACAGAGGAGATAGCTAAAGCCTAAAAGGCTCAATTGGTTACTTCGGATAGGGTTTTAATTAATTATTTTTCTTAACTTTGTAATGTAAAAACATGTTCAAATTGTAAATTGTTACGGTTAATCTCAATCGAGTTCTCGATATAATTAAAAATATATTGAAAATAAATGGGTATATGACCAAGTTTGTCAAATCTACACATAATATAATACGCCGAAGGAAAAAAGGGAGTCACATTTCAAATTTCCTGCAACGAGAGTGAAAGTATGACATTTTGGTCTTCACAATACATTTTTTTTATTCATTAAAAAGACACGTACTGGGATTCGAACCATGACCATTTTAAAGAAAAGCAAGGATAATAACCAATCACACTAAGCATATTTGTTGTATCTTTTTAAATTAAAAAACATATAATAGCAAGGAGGAAAAAACCCTTCCCCCATTTCAAATTCTCTGCTCCATGAGCGTTTGTAGGAAGGGTAGAATATGGAGTGTCAATTATTTTTCTCTTTTCTCTGTGGAACGGGCCAACTTACCGTACACATGTGAATTTAAACGGGTCCAGGAGTGTCAATTTTTTTTCTTTAAACCCTTTTATTTCTCCGTGGTGACAAAATATATATGAAAAGGTAAAAATAATACTCCTTTTTATTGTTAAAAATAAAATATCTACACATAATATAATACGCCGAAGGAAAAAACGGGAGCCCCATTTCAAATTTCCTGCAACGAGAGTGAAAGTAGGAAAGACATTTTGGTCTTCACAATACATTTTTTTTATTCATTAAAAAGACACGTACTGGGATTCAAACCATGACCATTTTAAAGAAAAGCAAGGATAATAACCAATCACACTAAGCACATTTGTTGTATCTTTTTAAATTAAAAACTTATAATAGCAAGGAGGAAAAAACCCTTCCCCCATTTCAAATTCTCTGCTCCATGAGCGTTTGTAGGAAGGGTAGAATAGGGAGTGTCAATTATTTTTCTCTT
The DNA here is from genome assembly GCA_964030455.1 of Linum trigynum. Classification (NCBI taxonomy): domain Eukaryota; kingdom Viridiplantae; phylum Streptophyta; class Magnoliopsida; order Malpighiales; family Linaceae; genus Linum; species Linum trigynum. Next base: position 1,787,450 of record OZ034817.1, read on the forward strand.
TCCTCTGTGGAACGGGCCAACTTACCGTACACATGTGAATTTAAACGGGTCCAGGAGTGTCAATTTTTTTCTTTAAGCCCTTTTATTTCTCCGTGGTGACAAAATATATATGAAAAGGTAAAAATAATACTCCTTTTTATTGTTAAAAATAAAATATTTAACAATAAACTAATGCATGGTATCTAATGGGCTAACCGCCAACCATAAAATAAAAGAGTTGAATGTGCCTGACCTACATGGGATTTGGCCATCAAGTAAAATAAATGAACATCATTGGTTTGTCATTCTAAAATAAGCTAATTTCTCTGACATAATATATATTATGCTATTATTTTATATCTTAGTGGCTAAAATATAATGTATTTTAAAGTTATTCAATGGTTCAACCTCGACCAACACAATTAGTCCAATTTTTATCATTTCAAATATATATTTTATAATTATTTGATATCATAATGATCAAATTATAGTGTATTTTATAGGGAATCGTTTGGTATTTGTTAGTAAAAAAATTAAACATAAAGATCTATTTGGTTATTTAAACATTATAACGATCCTAAACATTTTCAGTTCCTTTTGAATTTCTATGGTTTTATTCCCGAATAAGTGATGTGCAAATGGCGAATTGTAGTCGTCTCTTTTCTTTCACTATTTTTTATTTTCAAATAGAAAGTTTAAAGGTAAAGAATAATTAGAATTTGGCATGGGTCGTCAAACAGGCTGAATTTCAAGTTTTGGCCCGTTTGTTTTATGCATTGCAAATTTATTAGCATTTTGATGGAAATGGCTTGGAAAAAAGACATATAAGTTGTACCTTTGCAGAAATGTCCTCAAATGTTTTAATGCTTTGTGAATCAGGTTCCGTGACTTTTGTGATGGTGTATGTGCTTGACAATTGCTCGATGTTGTAACTGCTTAATTTGAGAGTAAATCTTTTGATTTTCCCTATGAGTTGTGATACCAGTTCTGGTGGTTGCAGCATGTTGTCGTTGTTGGCCTGTAAAAGTTGTTCCGCCGTGGTGCTAAATACCTTTCTTTCTTTTTTAACAAATTGTGTAGTAGTGCTATGAAACAGACCACCCATGAACGCTACGCTTATTATGGTTTGTTCTTACTTGCGGTGGTGAGAAATTGTGAATTGAGAATCATATTCGCCTACCGCACTGTGTCTGGCTGGTGGCTACTTACTCTCTAGAGTTATGAAACAGACTACCCATGAACGTTTCCCTTAAGAGTCCATAACTTTTGCGAAAAACCAAATTTAGGCAATCAAAGGTGGTGGATGTGTGATGATTTTTTATGGCTTAATTGTTTGTGAATTGGATATTTGATCTTTTTATGATTGGAGGGGATGTTTGCTTAATAGAATAATCCATTTTAATTCATGTTTATTTTTAACATGAACTTTAGTAACTCAAAACCTTCGAGACACATATCACCTACTGCATTGTATCATTTTGCATGGGTGCTTGCTGTGTTGTCAAACTTCTTTGTTGCTGCTGCTGCTTTTACACTAACAGGGGAGTTAAGAACCCATGAATGTTTCCGTTTGACACAAACAGGAGGACTTGCTTCTAAATCGTGCACTAAAGATGATTGGAGGAAACATCTCTATTGCAGTTGATATACTGGAGACCAGAACAAAAACAATGTATAACATCAAAACCAACCATCTGAACTATTAGCATTGTTGCTTTACTATTTTTTCGTGGTTGAGTCTCCTTCAAAAAATTTAGTTTGATTTTAGAAAATTTTGCTTCTGCAGTCCTGTCTTGCCACCAACGCGTTCAGTAGATGGAGATGGCAGAGGCGAATGTTATTTTTGTGTTGTTGTTGCTGGTTTAGGGATCGGTTTGTGAAGAAGAGGGAGAAGAGAAGGGGAAAGGGAAATGCAGGAGAGGGGGGTAACTCTTTTCTCTGACAAAAATGGAGTGAAGAAAGGAATTATGATCAGTAAGGATATGGTTATCTTACATAACGGTCTCTATTCTGTTTGAATTGAGCTTGGGAGGCAGTGATAAGGACGAGCTGCAACCAATTCATAGTGAGAAGAGAGCTATGAACTGTGATCATGTCTTATTTCAAGTTAGAAGGTAGTTTCAGTATAAGGATTATTTAATTTGACAAGTTGTTTCGTCCATGATTCTTGGTAGTTTCAGTGCCATTCTAGCCATTGTTTAGTCTGTAATTTTTGAGAATTGATGTGCGAGTAATGACTTTCACTTAGCTTCAACTATTATGTGTGTATTTATTGGCATGTGATAGAAATCTCTTTTTCTTTTCTTTGAATTTAGTTTCATACTCTAATTGTATCATTTGTACATAGGCAAATCTTTCTCGAGATGACAACTCGCTGATAAGGCTGGTGCAAGGAACGGAGCCATCATTAGAATTCAGACCGACAACGGGGAGGGATGCCCAGGACTAATTCAATGATGATTGATGATGGTATAATAAAAACTGCAGTCTGCATCAACACCAATTTCTAGGCCTAAGTAAAGTTATTCAACCCAGAACTCTGCTTAGCGCTAAAAATTTCCCTCACCCAACCTTGATCCTGTTTGACCCACTTCTGAAGAGTCAAGATATATGAATATGACTAATCCTCTCCGTTCGTATTTTCTTATTGACTCTTTCTGACCCTTTAGGTTGGGGCGGGTCGGGAAGAATCGGATTAGTGGGTCGGTCCTAATCAAGTGGAATCTCAATCCCTTTACTCTCACTTGCTTTCTCTCCTATTCCACAAGTGGGTAACATACAGTAATCCGGCCAACGGGCCGGATAATAGGCTAGTATCATTGTGATATATCGTTAGAGTGACAAGAAAAGATTGTTGTCGTATAAGCGACATAGCATCAGAAGCTGAGCAACGTATAGGAAATGCTAATTCAAATATATTAGAATGTATTTGATGACTTATTTTGATGGCTTATAATTACCCACATAAATGTTACCATGTCCATATGTATGTGTCTAAATAGACAGTATCAACAGATTCTAAATAGTGCATTTTTCTCTTTCTTTCAGGTGTTGTCTGAATGAAAGGGTTTAGTGGTGGGATTGTTTTTAAACTTCGCTAAGCAAAGAATTTAGAAGATTTTATCGTATAGATGGACATAATTTTAATTCTTTTTAGGTGTAATTTTCAGTTCACCTTCTCGAGCCACTGATTCCTCCATCTCAAGGAAATTTCCTCCCAGTAAAATGAGTTTTGTCACGAAATAGGAAACAAATACTACTTCTTCGGCATACTTACAAATTACATTTAATAATTCCATACTGTCTCTCCTCCTCCATTATTGCTATCGTGGCTTCACAATCAAGGTTGTTAAACTCCTATCGGACCCCCGATTGTACCCGGTCCGACCTAAGTCGGGCTTCAAAACGACCTTCAGAAAACCCCCTGGTCTGACTCTTAAAGAGGGAGAAGAAGAGAGGGGGGGGGGGAGGAAGAGGAAGAGGAATGAAGGAAAGGAGATGGTGGGTGGGTCATGGTCTCATGGAAGTTAGGTAGATTTATTTTGTGGAAAATAAGTTACATGCAGCGGCGGATCCAGGATATAAAAGTGCACTGGGCCGGATTCGAACATAAAATTAGATACCGTAAACAAAAAAAATATATAGTTTGCATTACAATGTCAATTGTACACGACGGTCTTTTAATTTAGCAAATTCGTCAATAATTGAGTCTTCATCCATACCAATAACATACTCTCTCTCAAAGAAAATAGTTAAACAATCAGCAAGAAATTCATCGCCCATCTTGTTGCGCAAATCAGTCTTCACATGTTTCATTGCTGAAAAGGATCTCTCTGTAGTAGCCGTTGAAACAGGCAATGTCAACACTAGACGAATCAACCGACAAATCAATCTGTACCGTGCGACCATCCCTGTTTCCACCAGCTTCTCTAGTAATTTTGCAAGGGAAGAAACATCATATTCTTGACTATGAACCACATGATCGGCATAATATCCTAGCTCATTCTTCAAACAATTCATCTCATTGCCTTCAAAGTCTCGAGAATAAAACTCTTCAGCAAGTCTGTAAATATTTTCTTCATCAAAAGACCGGAAAGAACTTTTAGGGTCTAGTGCACCACTCAACTGAAGCAATCTGACTGAGGACTCATTGAATCTTGATAGTAAGAAAACAATGTTGTTTTCACCTTTTTATTTGGTGGTTGAGAAGATGTCATGATGAAATATCTTGAAATCTGCATAACCAATTATACATGTACACAACTCAGTCAAACACTAGATTCTAATAAAATTTGGATACAAACTACTGTGAAGGGAATAAGACTAACTTAGTTTCTAAGTAAATAAGACTAACTAAACTAAGACAATAAGATCAATTGGCAAATTGCAATTACCTGTTATTGTTGTCCTTGTCGTCTAATCACTACTGTGAAGGGAATTGATCGGAACTTAACATAAATAGTTGGAAACGCCGCCTTGCTCTCTTCGTTACATAAATAGTTGGAATTGGCCAACAAGAGACTCGGCCTGGCCAAGGGATCCGCCGCTGCTGGCGCTGCGGTCTGCGGAGTGCGGAGAAAGAACGTCTGCAGAGTGCGGAGTGCTGGAGATGAATACCACACGCACACTGCCAGTCTGCCACAGGCCAGCCTCAGCCTGCCTGGCCAAGGGATCTCCGGCGCCGGCCGCTGGGTCAGGGTGACAGGGCTCCGGTGATGGTCTCGGGACGGGGAGGTGGCCGCTGGGGACGAGCAGGAGCAGCGATCAGCGAGACTGTTGGTCTTCTTTTTTCTTTTTTCTTTTTTGTTCCAAACTTGCAGGGGAAGCTAATAATGAATAATGGTAATGAGGAGTCGGGCGGGAGATTGTTATTCACTTTGGGTTGTTTGGGCTTGTTATTCACTTATTTGGGTTGTTTGGGCTGCAGGGAAAACTAATAACTAATGATGAACATGGGCTGGGTCTTGAGACGGGCTGGGCCCAAATATTTATACAATGAAATGCGGCTGGGTTGGATTTTGGGGTGGCAGGGAGGGCTGGGCCCGGGCCCAGTCTGGCCCCCCCTGTATCCGCCGCTGGTTACATGTAAGATAATTTTATTTCCGTCATTAAATCTTTAATTACTATCTTATTTGTATATATATTTAGAAAACATAAAAACGGCTCAAATCGGCCTGACCCCGATCAGACCATTAAACCTCAAACCCCTTGTTTGACCGGATCAATGACTTAAACCAGTTTGACAACCTTGTTTCACATCCATCCATCCATCTTATCCATTTGTAGCAACTCAATCAATAATATGGAATAGAAAATATAGAATTTTAGTACTATCTATGAATTATTATGTGAAAGAATAAGCCAGTTCATAAATTTTGGATACAAATGACACTTTTTAAATAGTTTGGGCTTTCTAGTGGAATTGGCCCATAATTATAACAATGAAAGGATAAATTTTATTACCTAAAATTATTGTGCATTACATTTTGGTACCTCAATTTTTTTAAGTTTTACAAATTGGCCCAATTTTTTAAGTTCTCGTGCATTGATGATCCTATGGTGGTGGAATTGTTGGTTCTTCGAAAGGCTATGTGGTGGTGCGTGGATTGTGGCTTCTCGAAAGTACGGTTTGAAGGTGATGCCCTGGTGGTCATTAAGAAAATCTTTCGCAGGGATGCAAGGGATAATCGAATGGGGGCTATCCTGGAGGAGGTTATTCATTCTTTTGCTGTGAATTTGGGGTTTAGTGTACGATTTGTAGGTCGGAGTACCAATCGGGTAGCCCATTTGGTGGCTCGCAAGGCCCTTTCTTTGTATCCCTCTACGAGTCGTTTCTTTGATTTTCAGGTCTAGCAGATTTCCAGAATGTAACTATCTTTTGTTGATCAATATATGATTATCTTTTTTCAAAAAAAAAAAAAAAAGATAGTATTCATATCCAATCCATACCCATTTAGATTATGGGAACAATATCCATACTCTAGCCAAATCCATCTACAAACCCCCAAACCCATATATACTTCACACATATCATATATATCCATAATCAATGGGCCTACTTGGGTTTGGGTAAAATCTTGTTTTCAGAATTGGACCCGACGTTGAACCGGAAAAGTTAGTGGTTTATGGTTTAGTGGTTAATCATTACAAAACCATTAGTTAACCGTTGAAAGAACCGTTCATGATATATAACATACAAAGCTTGTATAATACAATAATTTAAAAATAGAGTTATCATTGAACATAAACATAAACAATTTCAAACTCATATCATGATCAAAATATCTAACAAATCATTCAAAGCGTCTCACAAAATAAATCATAATTTTTTAATTCGAGTAAAAAAAAAATTATGGTGCTAATCGGTAGTGGACCACATAAAGTCGACAACTATGGTTGGAAAACGAGAAGGCGAACATAAATAAAAGTAATAGTTCTAGTTTGATGGTCTTAGTTTATGTTAAAGCTTTTTTTTTTAATTTGTACTTAAAATAGTGAATCAACGGACCAATTAAACAGTAGTGGTTCATCTGTTTTTATATTGAAACGTGAAAAATCGTTTGATCCATCAACAACCATCCAAAGAATGGACCGGACCGCTATCTTAATTGTCTTTACGGTTCTACTGGCCCACCGGTTGATCCAGTTCGGTTCTTATAACAATAGGTAAATCTACCCATGAGTGCGTAATTTCCATATCTATCTAAGAGCTAAATTGCTGTTCAAACACTACTCACATCAAGTGGCCAAGTTTTTATTATATTGTCATATCTATCTACCTAAACCCAACTACAAACCCCCAAACCCATATATACTTCACACATATCCTATCCATAATTAATAGGTCTATTTGAGTTATACTAAAATTACCCATGAGTGCTTAATTTCTTTATCTATCTAAGAGCTAAATCTTTGTTCAAACACTACTCAGTACTCACATCAAGTGCCCAAAGTTTTTATTATTTTGCCATATACAAATTCCCAATCTCTAAGAGCTAAATCCCTGTTCAAACACTACTCACATCACATCACTCAAGTGCCCAAGTTTTTTTATACTGCCATATACAGATTCTCAATCTCCCAAAGATCTAAAGAATCTTGCTTTAATCTTGAGCCACAAGGTGCCAATACATAAGTTATGGTGTGTTGCTAATTAATCCCCTCCAATTTATAATAGTAATCAATTTTTTTTAGCTTTGTTGGGTTGATTGATGGTAATCTTGCTTGTATATGTACTTGCCTGAAAAATGGTGTTCTAGAAAAGTGCATTATCAAAAAATTTAATTAGAATATAGAATTTTCATCTAAGGACTAGGGGGACCATTAATACCCTTTCCTTTATCTAAATTACATTAATTAATTACTCACTAATTCTGGACTAATCCAAAAAGTTGTATGATAATGCTCAATAGCTCATTGCTTGGGTTCTAATAAAATATTAGTTACAGACATGGGGATAAGGGTAGGAGTGAAAAAGCACTCAAATTCCAAGATCTTCTCATCAGTTCTCAAGGATTGCCTTGCTGTTTTAGTTTATGCCCAACATGCAGAAACCCTAGATTGTGAAATCTGTTCACTTGCTAGTTATATGCGCATGCGAAATCTGTTCACTTGCGAAATCTGTTCACTTGCGAAATCTGTTCAACTTGTTTATATGTACGTAATGAAATGAAGGAACTGCTGTCTATGCACTACAAGTCTACATATATAGTTATTTTTTACATGTAAAAATAACATACAACCCTTTCCACAACCAAGATACAAACCAAAGAGAAGATTTTGCATGTCACTATATCGACAGCTCTGCTGACCATCCTAATTAGGAACCGTCGTCCTAAACTTTAAAGTATACATCTAGAACTAACATCATCCGATGAAGACAATCTCAAAGAGTAGGAATGTGAAAAGCCCAACTCCTACAAGTTTAATTTTGGGAGAAATTTACAATTAGAAGGTAAAGGAAAACGCATGCATCAAGGTTGTCAAGCCGGGTTAAGTCATTGAGCCGGTCAAGTCAGGAGTTTGAGGTTTATTGGTCTGATCGGGGTCCGACCGGTTTGAGCCGTTTATACGTTTTCTAAATATATATACAAATAAGGTAGTAATTAAAAATTAAAGACTAAAATAAAATTTATCTTACATATATCTATTAAAAACTTATTTCACAAAAAATAAAACCTACCTAACCTCTATGATTCACCCACCATCTTCCTTCCTACTTTCCCTCTCGTCCCTTTCTTCTCTCTTCTTCTCACTCTTTAAGAATCGGACCGGAGAGCTTTCTAAAGCACGATTTAGGTCTATTTAAATCGGACCGGATTCAACTGGTTGTCGATAGGAATTTAACAACCTTGGCATGCACATTTTCATTGTGGAAGGGAGCAAGGGGTCATTTGGATGCACAACTACTTTTTTGGAGACTTGGGATACCCACTAGTCAACATACCACCAATATATGCCCCGCGTGAAAAAGGTTTGCCTTGCACATGATCATCGAGTAGATATGTATGTTTTTATCAAAGTGGTTTCTTCTTCGGATTGAAAGATAATTGGAAAAAAGTGCTTTCAATTCCCTGTATAATGAGAATCCAGAATCTGTCACTTCTCTACTCTGGCCTTTATATGGATGTATAGTTGCATAAATGCGATAAACATCTGATCACAAAGTGAGTCAAGGATTCAATCAATGAGTACATGGTTAGAGAAGAGATTTTCAACCACCACGTCATACCCCGTCATCGACACAAGATTATATGACACATTAGTGAAATTTAACCAATAATGTCTAGGGATTTCACTCTGATTCGAGATGATATTATCATAACCTGACTCGTGTTGATTTTATAATGAAAAGTGATTTCACTCTGATTGAACTGCAATTTGATCAATTTAATTATAATAGGGACTCACTATAACCCAAGAGTTTAATGATTCACGAGCAAAAGTGATCAGCACACAATCTACATGAGTGCTCGGCCCATACACTTGTCATGTCTAATTTGATGGTTTAGTAAAAAAGTATGCTAATTTAACTTTTGGTGATAAGTTTTTTCTTAGAGAATGCTACTAGAAGGTGGGGGAAGGGGGAAACGAGGGTTGTCTCTGAGATTGGAACATATATATGAGTTTCAGACTGAAAACCAACTACACGACCACTCGACCACATCCTCGTTTACAATTTTTGGTGATAAGTTAAAGGTAATTAAGAAGTTGAAAATAGTGACTCACTCTGCACATTTGAGGATTACAATTGCTCAACTACACTCTCATCCCAACTGACCATCAGTTGAGTATGACTCAAAGAATTGTGGGATTAATGCACATCCCTTTAATTTACATTGAAATGTCATTAACAACTTATAAAATACTACACATGCATAATTCTCACATTTAAAATAAACTCCCATTCCAAACTCCTATCTTAGTGTAAATCAAACCTTCTAAGAGCAAAAAAATAAAAAATTAAATAAATGGGTCGTTTGGAAGTTGCGATTGTTTTGTTGAGATTGTCATTATGCATGTATTGTTTACAATGCATCATTTTTTGTTTTTTTAACAGAAACAATACATGGATTGTTTCTATGATGTGACAGAAACTATCACTCATTTTGAATGATTGTTATATCTCAACTTTTAGTCGTGATTGTTGAGATTGTTTTGTCTCGGCTTTTACCTGATGCGACATACACAATCACACATACCAAATGTTGTATTCTTCAATGCATCAAATTCGACAATACATGTATAATATTATACATGCATTCTCAACAATATATCTATTTAACAGTCGCAACTTCCAAACGACAAAGAATATTAAAAAGATAACCAAGCCAATGGTTTTTTGCACATAGGAAGCTTCATGAGTCATTCCATTTTGGGCATCTCCTATGTACTATGGCATATATGGGTCCCTAGAAGCATTACATACAAAATGGGGGTTTGGAGATTTGATTGAGAATGGGGAATTCCCTTGCTCGTTGAAAGTGGGAGAAGACCCCACAATCTCTATTTTGATAAGAGATAAAACACCCCCAATTAGTGAGGGGAAAACCACCATTAATTATGCATAAACAACCACAAAATTTTGGGATTTCTACCATATTAGAAAATTGCTTTTTGGACTAATGTGTCACTAATGATTAGAAGAACTAATAACACGATTACTATGCATATCATCATCGATATTTTCCCGTAGCAGCATGTTACCTTACCTAATTGAGGTTGTCTTGAGGAATAATATAATGATATGAAACTAACACGAGTATTTAGTTTGTTTTGGATTGGGCTATGGAGTAAATATGACCTTCGCAGGAGCTAATTAGGATCTTTGTATAGCTTTATTAATAGTTTGGGAGTTGGCAAGACAAGATGATCAATGGGAGATCCTAAAGAAGTAGAGATGGATGGCGTGACTACCATGTTCGCTATTCCAGACTTCAGTGACTATCAAACAATGATCAATTTGTTACTGGAGATGAAATGGTCATTGATGTAATTAAGCTATAAAATTACACATGCACATCAAATAGCTCAGTGTGGAATCTATATAATTTGATCCTTGCAACTAGTAGGGATGACAATTTCGACCTGACCCGTTTTACTCGACCTGTTTGGCCTGTTTTGGAGCGGGTCTGACCCGCCTCGTAGGCGGGACAGGGCTGGCATGGGCACCTCTCGTCGACCCGACCTGCCCTGACCCGCCTCATTCTCAACCCGTTCTTGTCTAAATTACATGTAATCTTAGTCAAATTACTTAGAATATTTCTCATATTATCTTATATTTTAGCTATAATAAAGTTGTAAATAAGTAAAAACCTCAATTTCTCTAATACTTTAACTACATTTAATCATATTATGGTTTATTTCTTGGTCATTTAATGAAAATAATGAATATTTTTAAAGTTTTTTACATAAATTACATACTCATTGGATCTACCTGCCCCAACCCGCGCCTCATGATAAATTATCCAAACTGAATCCGACCTACCACAGGACGGGTATGAGTATCGAGATACCCGACCCGGACTTGCTCCATTGTCATTCCTAACTTGTAGCTAGCTAGTCAACTACCTCCTTCCCCACTATGAGCTATGTACAAAACCCTAAAAGCCCCATAAAATATTGATCTTTGGTCTCTCATATCCATTTATGTTTCCCAAGAAGGCAACTTGTCAATTGAGTGTTTTTCACTCTTGATGAAAAAAGTCCCTACAAACAAACTAGACACAGTATGAAGGAGAGAATGACCCATCAACATATTGAACTAACATCTCATCACCATAGTTATATAAAAAAAATAGTTGGCATATAATCATGAAGCTCACAAAATCGGTAAAACAAACCATAAAAAAGAAAATTAATATAAGACTTGACAATAATCACATTTTTTTCTCATAGTTGTATATGTTATCATGATTATTATTAGACTTACGTTAAAGTTTTTGAACATTCCAACAACACCAATACACTATAGAACAACACTACAATTAATCAAAAAAGGATATGATGGCCCAATTGTAATTAATTAATTATTTATCCTACCAATAACCCTCCCTCTCAAGTCTCAAGTGGCAAGAATTTTCAAGCCAACTTTTCTTCTTCCCCTATAAATACCACTTCCCACAATTCTTCACTTAGAAAGTCAAGCACTACTACTCCTAAAACCTTCAATTAAGCCCCAAGATTAATCAATAACCATGGCTTCCACCACTAATCACCTCTCCACCTCACTTCAATTCACCATCGCAAGAAGATTCCTCCACTCCTCCCCGGCGCCGGCATCGGAGCCGTACAACAGCACGACGGACAGCACGTTCGACGCGAACGTGGTGATGGTCCTCTCCGTCCTCCTCTGCGCCCTCATCTGCTCCCTCGGCCTCAATTCCATCATCCGCTGCGCCTTGAGGTGCTCCAATAACCTGGTCGCCGCCGACGACCAGTCCTCCGGCGCCGGCGCCGTCGCGGCGAGACTGGCCAACACCGGGATCAAGAAGAAGGCGCTCAAGACCTTCACCACGGTCAGCTTCTCCGACCAGCTGAACCTTCCCAGGCTGGACGCCGAGTGCGTCATCTGCCTGTCGGAGTTCGCCGCCGGTGACCGGGTGAAGATCCTGCCCAAGTGCAACCACGGCTTCCACGCCAAGTGCATCGACAAATGGCTCGGTTCCCACTCTTCCTGCCCCACCTGCCGCCACTGCCTCATCGAGACATGCCAGAAAATCGTCGGTTTCTCACCGCCGGCGCCGGCGTTGGCGGTGGCTCCGGTGACTGTGGTGGTGGTGCCCGAGGTCGATGCCGGTTCGGATTCTAGTCCTCCTTCTACTTATACTTCTCTTCCGCAGCCTTCACCGGTTCCGGAAGCAGTGGCGACGGAGGCGCCGGCGGGAGCGGTGGTTATCAGCATGCCGCCGTTGGAACCGGAAGGATTGGTACGAGGTTACAGAGGAGATAGCTAAAGTCTAAAAGGTTCAATTCGTTACTATAGATAGGTTTTAATTTTTTTAAACTTTTGTAGTAAAAAGTAGAAACATGTTCAAATTGTACATGGTTACGGTTAATCTCAATCGAATTCT